>OX387313.1:14203763-15403763 GCA_947562085.1 Eudonia lacustrata | reverse complement strand
AAGCTTATCCGCCTCTGTGGTCTACTGGCTAAGGTCACCGGCCTCAGACCCAGACGCACCGGGTACGATTCCCAGTGATTCCGCCTGGCTAGCTATCGTCATCTTATCTAAATATGTTGTAATACCATCAATGATAGCAGCATTGTTGCCCCACTATCAAAAACTTTATCAAGGACGTCTCCAGACGTTACTTTGATAAGAACGTTCGTTCTATCGGTGGGAACCTATATGTGGTTTTTATTATTGTATTAAATTTCATAAAGCTGTTGGTTTTCCAAATAAAATAAAATAAAATAAATAAATAAATTTGTAATACTTTGTAACCCTATTTAAATTTTGTAAACCTTGGTTTTCCTAAGATAATAAAATAAAATAAAATAAAATAAAATAAAATAATAATAATAAAACTAGGCTAAGAAAAAAGAGAAATAAAGAGATAATAATAATAAAAGCATTTATTCATTGCCACACTAAGAAACAACAAGTTGATGGAAAATACAAAAAAAACTTAAACTAGTGGCCCTGAAATGGCTCCCACTCAGCATAATATCGAGGTACCGGATTGGCACCACGACGCTGGTCTTCCATGGGTACCAGAAGAGCTTAAGTACTATACATGTACATTCACATTTAATTTTTTTTTTAAATTAACATTATAATAAAATGAATCTCAGTCAATATATAGGTTATATAGGTAAATAATTAAATACTATTTCGTAAAATAACGCCCCCCACCACCCTAACCCGCTTGTGGTGGCGGCCGCCAACTATAATGTTGAAGGCCTTCCACCAACAAGACGGTACACGTCTAGACGTCCTAAGCACGTCTTAAACGACCCCGATGATCCCATTACAGTTGCGAACGTCTCCCACATATAATACACTAAACATGCACACTAATTTAGGCCCAAGACACGTAGAACAAGGGTACGAAGAACCGGTTCACACGTGCTCTATACCAAACACAGACATGTACCTGGGCGCTTCTCTCCTCCTCCACGGCCCGGTCTACCCGAGCCGAGGTCCGTGTGCCTTTAGAGGCGCCCTCGGCTGGTTCCGCTCCCCAATCCGATCTGAACCCTTCGGAGACTCTGGTAGGGCACAGGGACGCGCACTTTTAAGTGTGCGATGCCGTTCCCTCTAGAAATCGATCGGTGATTCGTTTCAACACGGCTTGAGGTACCCTTTGCGTACCTCGCCGCCCCCAAAAACCCCGGTGACGCTGAAAATGCCGTTAGAGGCAATCAGCAATCTCTCTCAAAAAAAAAAGCATTGTTGTGTGAAGTGAGAGATGAGATAACCAGTTCCTCAGTAGTAAAGATATCAGATATATACTTAACATCAGATGAGATGCAGGCCAAGTGTTTACTCATAATAAATAAAAAGAAAACTCTTATAAACCTATAGGGCTCTGTGTAATAAAGTATGATTATAGGCCTCCGGCGGCGATTACTGGCGGGAGGGCGGATGACAGAAATTTATTGAAATGTCGCGAACCTCCAAAGGATGCCTCGGTTTAATCAAACATCATTGGGGTAACATCAGCCAATACGAGTGCTAAGGGTCCTTAATGAGATTAATATGCGTACCATGCCAATCGTTGTTGCCATGTCAATGTTCGAGGCGCCATTTGTAAAATGGTTGCCAATGATTGCCACTGTGTAAACGAGAGGCCTGTTGTGGACAGTAGGCCTAGCACAAACTACTATCGAAAAGTTTGAGACTTGCTCAAGCCATGTAATACTCTTTCTCAAATATTACATTGGTTTACCACAAATAACCTGCTGCTTAATGCAAAAAAAACTAACTGTGTGAAATTTACGATGCCCAATGTGAAGCAGGTTAATACCAGTATTACTATGAACGATGAAATACTTGAAATAGTTAACTCGACAGTTTTCCTGGGTATTTGCCTTAGATCACAATTACAATGGGGTTCTCATATTGCTGCCTTGACAGGAAGACTTAGCTTAGCTCAGCTGCCTATGCGGTTAGAAAAATAAGGTCATTTACTGACGTTGAAACGGCAAGATTGGTTAACTTTAGTTACTTTCACAGCGTCATGTCATATGGTCTTTTATTGTGGGGCTCAGCGGCTGACATTGAAACCATTTTTGTGTTACAGAAAAGAGCCATTCGAGCTATTTATAGCCTTAGACCTCGTGATACGCTGAGAGAGTTATTTAAGCAGATTAATATTTTAACTGTAGCTTCACAGTATATTTATGAAAATATCGTTTATGTTTATAAAAACTTAGATAAATTCGAAAAAAAAGTAATACCTACAAATTTTACACAAGAAATAAAAACAAACATGCCGTTTCAAAACTTAGACTCAATCACAGACTAATATGACTCAATAAGGTCGGTAATTCATTTATAAAATTCTATTAACACTCAAAAAGCATTATAAAGCAGTGACAAAATTCAGCGCTTACGTTAGCCTTCCCGGTAGCATAGCGGTCAGTGCAGCAGCCCGGATTGCGGAAGACCCAGGTTCGATTCCTGGCTGGGTCGGGGCCTACCCCCCCGACCCATCCAACCCGACCGTTTAATTTTTTCACTGTATTTTATAAATTTTATAAATATTTATTATTGTGTGTCCTACTGATATTATTTTATAATATATTTTTGTTTTTTTATGTAACTACTTGACGTAAGTGCAAATTGTTTGCCTAAATTGAATAAAGGATTTTCATTTCATTCCATTTCATGAATTCTATAAAATGACGTCATTGGATTGTTAGTTCTACTTACAGAGGTATTGGTGTTGGCGCTCAATTTCCCTACAATATACATATTTTACGCTATGATACGAAAACGATAGTTGTTCGTGCTGGGCCCACAGATGTCTGAGACACGTGAGTTGCCCATTAAGCTTGGTTGGTTGCTTTGTTCAGTGGTTTTGATTGGTTATAACGTTCGGCACAGTCTGTCTAACTAGTAGAGGAGCTAGACGAAAGGCTCTTAACCAGATGCGAAGGACTTAGGAATTGATTAGTTTCCTGGACAGGACAGATGAAGAGCTTTACAATGACGGCTTTACAACTACGATATCAAAGACGAAATTTCGGAGTCGATATCAATCATGATCGTGTGGTTGTTGTGCACCTAAGTGTGTTTATTATTAAGTAGTAGTAAGTAGAAACAAGAGCGAGCTTATTAAGTGCTGTCATACTCGTATATCTAAAAATAGGTCCACAGTCTGTTCATGATGGATTTATTTGACAGGTTTGTCAGAATAGCAACCTGCAATCGTTTTAGCCGACGACAATAACCTCTTTTGGTAACAATCATACGTATGAGGATCAAATAAAAGACTATCGGACAAACAGAGGTTTTTAGAAAGTTTTAAAAATATCAGAATTTACTTAAAAAGTTTTTGGGAGCATTGATAATTTTCTTAAAGACCTTCATTTGTTTCTAATTTTTTTCCAAAATATCTTAATTAGCAGCAGTCTCCGAAGAACTTTTCTCAGTAGCTACAATAGTAGGTACCTTAGGCACTTGTCGACCCGCCAAAGGTAAACGAGAAGTGAGTAAACTGTAAACTGAAACGAGTAGGCTAGCAGGAAGCGAGTGTTCAGTTCCGATAGTTTTATCGCTAGGTATGAGTATTTTTTTTGGAGTGGTGCTAATTGCCCCAGGCGGCATTTACAGCGGCACCGGACTATTTTTTGGGGGCGACGAGAAACTTAAAGGGTTCCTCAAGACGTGTGAAACGAAACACCGTCAGATGTTTTCTTGAAGGCATGGCATCACGCACTAGTGCTTTTCCCTGTTCTTCACTAATTCTTCGAGAGGTTCGGATCAGATCGGGAGCGGATCAACCCGAGGGCGCCCCTAAAGGCCTAGGTCCTAACCTTGGCTCGGGTTGACCGGATCATGGGGGTCTCTCGGCGAGTGATCTGACTGCCAAGCGAGCATCGCTCAGCGAGTTATATCTTTGATAGCTCTTGTCGTTGGAACAAACTAGCGGAGAGAGTCCTTGCCAGCAGTGCGAACAATCAGCAATTAATTTTATTGACACGAGATCTAAAACACTTTTACGTTTCTTGAGCGAGAGAATATTAGATAGTCGCTTCCTCGTCGGCGGTGGGACAACTGCCTTACTGCCCTATCTCAAAATCCATTGAATGTGTCCATGGGGAAATTCGCCTGAAACTAGTAAATCATAAGAGGACCGGATGTACCTACAACGTATGTCCATTCTGATCGAGAGACCTGCGCAGTGAACGCTGGTCTTTTGTATGACCAGAGGGCTTAGACAAGTGTCATAATGCGAATAAGTATGTCCGTGATCATGGCGCATGCAACTGTGCCGAAATAAATATCTATCGGATACTTACACACACACACAACAAAAAAAATGATAATAATCCCATTAATTATAGGATTGACGTCGACGTTAAACGATACGTATATATGACGTTTGATTGACTTATATAAATATTTTGTTAATCCTACGTTTATGTTTATCTTTCAATTCAATTTATATTCTACAAGCGTTATACCACTTGTCTAGGCCCTCTGGTGGTTGGTAGTGAGTAATCGAAAAACGTCAAAAAAGTCGGATTTGTTTATTTACGTGCTTTCCGATAGAAAATAGTTATTGTTTTACTTGCTGTTCTTTATTATACAAAACAACTAAGTAGTTGTATACTAGTATAAGTATACAAAATAGAAAAATTACTTGCAAAAGCTGAAGAGAAACTTTGCATGATGTTTTATTAACATATTAAACATTTTACTGTGGCGCTTAGTGTAACATTTTTTTCTTCACTTACAATTTATCGCTTCATTAACACCTTTTACTGCTGACAATATGCGCGTTTGTGTCTATATATTATTATGAGACTCCTTAATTAATGTAATACATTCTAGGATACACGGCACTAAGACAAAGTTAAGACATTTAACTTTACCAGGAAGTTTAATTAACGTAACATAGAGAACAAGACCCTTGTTAAAATACTTTTAAAGAAATACTTGTAGACATAAAAGAAATAAGTAGTTCCTACTCAAAAACTTGTTTAATGCTAACTGAATAAAATTACTATTGTGTTTAGTTTGTATATTGTACCTGCAAATTTATTTTAGTGAACTAACATATTCGAAGTATAAAAGCCGTGAGTATTCTAATGACTAATGCCTCGACCAATGGCACGTTAATCTATTGGTGATAGTTGTGATAAGACACCAACCTTCGTGAACCAGCTTTAAGGTGACGCACCGCTAAACAATAAATCTCATACGGAGCGTTTGCGCCCCGTACCATAAGAAAAACTGTTTTTTCCTTCAAATTAAAACTACTGCTGGGAAAAGGCCTCCATCATTGAAATCAAGTCATCACTACAATTAATGCCTTAATCACCACGCTTGCGAAATGCGGTTTGGTTCACAAACCCGGGCTATGCATCAAACAATCCGAAACACTGCCCGACCTGGGCATAGAAACCAAGACCTTCGTGTAATGGGCCGAGCGCTTTGCCACTCGACCATCGAGACGTTATTCAAGATGATAAAAAAAAATATTAAATTTATTTTCTTTCTACTCGATTTTTTTTTGTTAGCTCGGCAAATGACTCCATCCCACCTGATGTTAAGTGGAAATGGAGTCCAGACGCGAAGATAACTGATGCAGCGTGGAAACAAACGTAGCATCAGTTAATTTCACTCTGCCGGCCCACTAGGTGCTTCTTCACGCCTCTCTTGAAGGACCCCATATCATAGGAAGGAGAGAAAACGTGTGTTGGTAGACTATCTTTTGCAGGTGCGACAAAGAAACGAGTCACCAAATTTCTTTGTGCGCGATGGGATATTTGACACAGTGAAGCGGTGACTCCGAAGAGTAGCACGTGTACTCCTATGAAGAAAGGGAGAAGGTGGGATGAGGTCAAAGAGCTCTTCAGGGTAATATTATCATCTACCGCCACCTCTCTCGCCTTACGCCTAAGTATCTACCTACTTTTATTTATTTGTGAGTTACACTCATGCTTACCCTCTGAAAATGTTTACCAAAAACGCAGTGACTATAAATTTCTCCATAAAAAGTTCTCCGCGGTTGGTTAAGTGCATAGAACCGCTCTCGGCCACGAGCACTTGCTAGTTCTCTGTACATTGCGTTCCTTCTATTTCCGTTAAAAAGGTTTCCGTAGTATAACGCGCAAAGCACAAGAACATGCTAGAACTAGTGGCTGAAGCTGGCCGTTAGGTCACTTTTACACCAGAGCTATGCGAGGTAGCTAAGTTATGCAGTGCGTGAGAGAAAATCCACCACATTACTCCGTTTTACACAGTAAGGAAAATGAATCAATCCTATTGGTGGAATTTTCCTCGTTTTTTTTTTTGGAGAGAGATTGCTGATTGCCTCAAACGGCATTTTCAGCTTCACCGGGCTTGTTTGGGGGCGGCGAGAAACTTGAAGGGTTCCTCAAGCCGTGTGAAACGAATCACCTTCGGAGGTTTTCTAGAGAACGGCATCACGCACTAGTGCGTGTCCCCGTGCCCTACTAGATTCTCCGAAGGGTTTGGATCGGATTGGGGAGTGGAACAACCCGAGGGCGCCTCTAAAGGCTCGGACCTCGGCTCGGGTTGACCGGGCTGTACCGCTTAGCTTCTTCGCACAGCTCTGGGTGCCTAGTGTGAGTTTTGTTTACTATCCGTATTTATTCGATTACGTTTACGAAAACGAAAATTTCTATGGCATTGAAGCGTTTTTGTTAACGTGATCGAATGGCGAATGAAACTCGCACTTGACACCCTGGTGGAATGAAGGGCGCGGTCCCATTGAGAGCTAATAGCTAGTACCTCGGAGCCATTTTTTTTCTAGTGAACAATTTGCTAAACTTCAATCTGCTCTACAATGTTAGACAGAGATGGTAAACATCATCAGCTCATATATGTCTCCTCTGCCGGGGCACGAGCCTCCCCTATGGATGGATAGAGAGAACGGTCCATAAACCATCATACGGGTCCAGTGCGTATTGGTCCAAAGCCTTTACGTGCCTTTCGAAGCACGGAGGAGCTCGAGATGATAAATTTTTGGTCACCCATCCGATGACCGGCCTTTGCGAAAGTTAGCAATCGCAGACCGGGCGCTATAGCCACTCGCTGTCGAGCTCCACTGCGCTCTCGAGATGGTAATATATTGCCCGAAACTAATATAAATGATTACATTGCCATTTCTTTCTTACCTTGTAGATCAAATTACAGTTTAGCTTTTTTTGAACTACAAAATATCTTATCTTGTAGTTACATTATAGCTCTCAATGGAACCGCGCCTTAATGGCGAAAAAAGTGTTTAATTAGCCTCTATGCGAAGCGGCTCGCGGCGGGCCTTAATGAGCTTCCGATGTATCGCTAATAGCCCGATACTTACAGAGTTTTACGCAAACATTTTTATATCATCCTTTATAGACACTTTGTTTTAATTTCAGTATCATTTAGGAAAAGAGCGTTAATGTTATCTCTGATGATTAAAAATAATGTATTTATAACATTAAGTTTTATATTAAAAAGTACTTCAAACTTTATTTACGTGCCGTGTGAAACGAATCACCTTCGGAGGTTTTGTAGAGGGAACGGCATCACGCACCAGTGCGTGTCTCCGTGCCCTACTAGATCCCCCGAGGGGTTCGGATCGGATCGGGGAGCGAAACAACCCGAGGCGCCTCTAAAAGCTTGGACCTCGGCTCGGGTTGACCGGGCCGTGGTGGTGGTGAGAAGCGCCCAGGTACATGTCTGTACCTGGTATAGTGCGCGTGTGAACCGGTTCGTCGTACCCTTGTTCCACGAGTACGGTGTCTTGGGCCTAAACTATAGTGCATGTTTAGTGTATTCTGTAAATGTGTAGTGGCATTTAGAGGATCGGGCGGGGGGAGAATAACACGTGCGCTATACCTTGGCTTTTGACCGTAGGCACATTGTATTGGCTTAACCTGCTATAATTCATATTTTACTTGTTTATTTTGTAAAAGATCCTTATTAATCTACTAACAACTCATTAATTATAGTTATATTTTTGATTCAATTACCATACGACACATAATGAGCTACTTATGAACAAAAGTAACATACCCAATTTTTTCTTTCTTTCAGATAGACTGAAGTACCTACTTCTCATTAAAATGCATAACCCTTACCCTATTTCATTTATAAACAAAGCATACAGTGTTACTTCGCGACTTACAATGATTACCTAATTACAAAAGTTCGGTGTGTTTAAAAATATATTAGACAACATCTCATACATTGTCCTGATCCCAAGGTAAGTAGCTAAAGCATTCGTTTCATGGAAATCAGGTACAACGACGGTACCACAAGTCCACAACCACCCAGACCCGACACACTATCGAAAAGTTCATTTTCGACCCGACCGGGAATCGATTCCAGGACCTCAAAGTTAGAAAGTCCGGCGTGCAAGCCACTCGGCTACGGAGGTCGTCTGTGATAGAGGGAGGGAGTTTGTGATAGTATAGGTATTAGAAAACTTTTCCCTCTGCTAGACAAAGTTGCCGGCTTTGCAAATTTGGTTTTTATTCCTTTCGTTAAATGTAATTACACCACCACAACAGGTCTCCACAGCAACAAACATGGTTATTAAGGAAATTTAGGTTGGTTGGTGGGTTACTTTTTCATTCAACTGTAATTACATCGCATTATCAAGAGGAATCTTAAAAGACTTTACATACATACATACATATAATCACGCCTCTTTCCCGTAGGGGTAGGCAGAGACCACTTTTTTCCACTTGCTACGATCCATACATACTTGTTTCGCTTCGTCCACTTTCATTATTTTCTTCATACATGCTCTTCGGTTTAGGGTACTCTTGACCTGGCCTTTTTCCAAGACGTCCCCGATTTGGTCTCGAAACGTCCGCCTAGGTCTACCCTAAAAGATTTTGCATTACAATATTGCGTTTTTGATTTTTATTATAATGTATTAGTTCACAGTGATAATAACGATATCAATATATTGTTTTCTAAAGTTTACGCGAACACTACACATTGAAATGAAACTATTTTTACGGATCTACTGGCGTTTATTTCTTACATTAAGTAGTTTTAATTAACGTTTATCCTGACGTTTCGAACCCTGCCGTTCACAGGGGACATCCCCAGTCTTCATTCAATGATATTAATCATATATTTTACAATATTTTCCTTGTTGTGTGTACAAATTTCGAAGAAAAACTTTGATATACAAAATTAATAACTTGCAATATTAAGAAAACCACTGCAGCATACCGTGCTGTAAGAACAAAAAGTCTACAAAAGTCTACAATATTTTCCGTTTACTTGCACAGACGGTGAGGTCAATCACTCCGTTTGACTGCGGGCGTGTACTTAGTCTTATTCAGGATTAACTGTACAGTACGTGGTGGTTCCAATTAGTTTTATTCCTGCATTTCACGTGATTGATATTAACAAAAATATTGGCAGATCAGAGAGCTTTGCCAACGGCAGGCATTCGAGTTGGTATTTTGTTTATATAAAAGATACATACTGAGGAGCGGAAAGCTTGTTGTGGACAGCAGTTTTCAAGTTCGGTTCGCGATTTTATAAGTTAAGCAAGTTTTGCAATGTCAGGTTACTAGATGGGCTAGCAAATTAATATATCTCGATCTCTGCTATGCTTTAGAAGCTTAAGTTGGAATAGATTGTTGTCGTTAGGATAGCAGTTGTATAAGGCATGGTGGGGTAATGCCCTATCTCCCCAAGTGCTTATTGTTTACGTGGGAGGCCTGTGCCCAGCAGTGGAACCTTTATAGGCTGATGATGATGCTATATTTTTTCCCTTCAATTTTTATGAAGTTAGTTACTGGGAATCAGACTCGTCAATTGAGTTTTTGACGAGAGACAATATTTTGTCAAAGAATTAATATATAAAGAAAAACCATTCGTCTTTCGTGTTAAAGACTTTTTCATCACTTTCCTTTTTAATACTTCTTGGCTTCCCCTTATTGGTTCCTAGCAAGAGCTTAAATAGAGCGGACAATTTAATTTACCAAAGACCAATTGTCCACATACGTAGTTAAAGTTGCGTTTGACGTTGAAGGTTTTCCATATTCTTATGCACTTAAATTTTTTTGACAACCGTCACCTAACATTGCTTAGAAAATAACTAAAACTTTAAGATCGTTGATGAAAATGGGCATAAGAAATTGAAATTTGCATTCATACACCTTTTAAAATTAAATGTTTTCTTACTTAGGTAGTTTGTTTAGAAAGAGTTATGTAGGTATATATTTTATATCGGTGTTGCCCAACATTTTATAAAATAACATGCAACAGCTGTTACATAATAAAAAGGTAGTAGGTATGTAGATAAAATTAACTACATTAATTGTTTAGATAACATCGCTTTAATTAAGTCGTATACTCATTAAGCTAAAGATATAGCTACACAATATTTAAACAACAACAGTATGCGACACGCAAGTACAAAATAAGAGTAAAAATAAAACACTCACTTCATTTTTTAGTAAATAAGTTGGTTTGGCGAGAAGGATAAAAAATGGCGGCGCGGGCGACGTTCTACTATTTAGTGGACTGTATTTTTTTATTGGCGATATTCTAGGATAGGTGAGGTTTTGAACTGCGAGGGACGGCGACTAGGGCAAGGGGAAGCAGTTCGAGGGAGAAAGGTGGAGGAAAAACCTTGATATACACTTGCGCGGGCGTACGGCGCGGGCATCCGTTTCAAACGTTGTCAATGCACTGGTTTGCGATTGCAGCCGCAGCGCTAGTTGGCGTGGGGCGTTCTTTATTGCGGTATAGGTAGGTATGTATGGAAGGAGATGGGTAAAGGAAGCTAGTAAAACGCCAGACTACTTTTATCAACTATAAACATTACGATAGCGAAAACAATTTTTTGCGCAACAAATTTTAAGTCACCAACTGGCGCAACCATACGTAATACAATTAGTGCGTTTAGCATTGCTATCAAATTTACACCTTGAAGCGTATATTTTTAACTACTTATACTCAATACAGAATACTTTATTGCATTCCATAATGTTTACACAATATGATGGTAAGTTTTTACAATGGGATCAATTATACTAAAGTCGAATTGACCCCAAAACTAAAGTCAGTAACAAAGTTCTAACCTTTTCAAATGCCTTGAAGCCTTCCTTCTCGTATTACACACATAGGTTCATGTCAACCGTACTAAGTCTTAGTTACCTGACTTTATCTGTAACAACTTTGGAATGGACTCCTCTAACTCAAAAGTCTTGTTACTCTCCGCAGCTGTGATAAATTCTTAGTTGATTCAATAGCGAACTTTGTCACGCCAGCAAAACTTGATGATAGGAGTGTGGGCCGCAGAACGGAGTAGGTTAAATTTTGAAAGAGATAGTAGGTACCTATGTGAAGATTGCATCGTTTATGGATGACTTGCCTTTTGTTCATCCAATTCATGTTTCCACTTCTTGAAACACAAAAAATAAACTACTTCTGCAATCGATAACAGAGAACCTCCGAAGCAAAGACCGAAACAATTGCCCATTGCCACAACTAGATCCAAAGGAGTACGAGCCACTTGCCTTGTGACACGCTGGTATGGCCTATTACTTAAGATAAACTTCGTTGTACCAGTCTTAACCTCCCTTTGAGGCACTATAATCTTCTTAGATATAATGTTGTAATCTGGCTCTGTGCAAGAAGGTAAACAGTCACAGTCTATGCCAGACTCATTAGTCCCCGGCACTTTAAGTTTACTTAAAGTTTTGAAGTTCCTGGTTAAACATTTCAAGCCATCCAAGTCACAATATTTTTCTTTGTACTGTACTGGTGATAAATGATGTGTGCAGTTGCAAAGTTTTAACTGCGCCTTTATGCGACACTCAGTGATACAAACGGAGTAACTATACTTGTTGTAAGCTAAATAGTTATCCGGAATTTCTTCGATGAATCTGCATTGACGGACTTCTGGAGACGTAAACGAAACCTCTGGCTCATTCATGACATCCATGATAGAAAAGATTACTGTAGATTGAGAACCGTATACGATGACTATTCTTCTATCATATTCCATGTTCCAAAAAGGTATGTCTTCTGGCGAATGTATGAAAGCTTCGTAATCATGCGACAGCATCACTTCAAGGACATCCCTCTTTTGTTGATTTTCTGAAGTTACTCGGTAAACGGTGGACCTCTTCGACGTGTGTAGGCTGTTAATCGAAAAGCATGTGCCATACTCGGTCTGAATCGGTCTGAAGTTCTTGCAGCAATCCAAAGGTTTGTTGTTCCAGGTACAACTCAGTAACATTTCTTTGCAGGTAGCGCGAAAGTTTGCTTTGATTTGGGATTGGTTTAGTGTGCAGATGGGTTGTTCCTCGCACGTCGACAAACAACTGTGGCAAGTGCCGTCAAAGAAAGCAATATCTCTGATGAAATGATCGAGCTTCCCTCTGTTGTTATCGTTTAATTTAGCGGTCTGCATCCATATTTTCTCAACATTCGCAATTTCACAGACTGTTATAGCTGGGAAGGTAGTGTTCCAGTCTAAATAGTCTGTGCGAGTTGTAAAGCGAATTTTGTTTTCTTGATAGTGGTGATAGTACCTGCGAATTGTGGCCACAGCTGCGATCCATACTTGTATGTAGATGACGAAATATATCAACCTGTACGCAATGTGTATATCCTTGCGGACGAGGAAACTCGGTCCGTGGACTGTTAAGTTTCGGCATGCATATTTGATTCGTTTGCCTAATACAATTATGCGTTCAACACACACAGACCTTATGCCCTGCATTTGTTTCAGGCACCAGTTAAACTGAGAATGAACAAGTAGAATGAAAATTTCTTGTTAAATACCACGGGTTACAGTAAATTAATGTTTCCAGCACGCAATATAACAATGAGTAAAGCGACGGTAAAGTCATAGTGACTTTAATGGTATCACTTAGTGACAAAAAGATTAAAAGGTTTGATAAAAAGGGACCACAATTGTGCTCAAATTTTCTCTACATTTAGGTACTGTATTTGTTACATTCAAAGCTCACTTTTAGTTAGAATAAAGCTTAATTGTTCTTTATATTAGTAAATAATAATGTGAATCTAAAAATAAATTAAAACGATAATCGCGTTGTGCAGAAGAGACTTTGTTTGCTATAAGCTTATTTTGTAATTATATCTTGAACCCACAACGTTAGAGTAAACGTGAAATGAACCTGCTCGGCATCCATACCATATATACTCACACGTTGCTCGAAAGTGGTGTGATTGCGTTCGAGATCATCATCATCATCTCTTTTTATGTCCCCACTGCTGGGACACGAGCCTTCCCTATGGATAGATAGAGATAACGGACCATAAACCACCACGCGGGCCCAGTTTGGTGGTTGTTAACGACTCACTAGCAGTCGGGACCAACGGCATGAAGTTAAATCGGTCGTAATAATTAGTGAATACCTAATCTGTGCTGAAAATTTTCCCTAAATCAATAAGAAATGAAACTACCTACTTAATGCATAAGTAAGTTTCATTTATAACACTCCCTTTCCTGCTGTTGAACTAGCATTGCTGAGCTAATAATGGTATTTTTACACCACAAAATAAGAATATTAATAATATGTAGGTATTGTTCATTACACAATGTTTGTTTGCGTGGTTTACACTTAATAAATTATAAAGGTCTTACAAATAAACAAAGAATAATCTCCGAATAATTATTCAGCGTTTTGTCTCTTTTACTCTAATTTGAAATGACGTTTACATGACAGGAACAAAACACGGAATAACTATTCTGACCTTATTATTTGTTTATTTGTAAGGCACCAAGGTTTCTAAGAAATTATAAGAACTCATTACGTTAGGGCCCGATGCCTGACATAGAATAAAAAAAAATATTACTTAGTAAAAATGCAATTAGATAGTCATTAGGTTTAATATGTAATTATGTGACAGTTTCAGTTTCATGGTATATGCTGGTTCAGAATTATAAGTTTCAAAATGTGCAGTTTCTAAGTAGCTGGTCGAATCAGTGGAAACTCTTGGTAAGGCCTCGAGTATTCCCAGTGAACACAGCCTCGTGGTTCCCTGCCACGGCCATAATGACAATGTTTGCTCATAGCCATCTCACATATCGGCTAGCTGTTTAATTTTAGAATTATCGGATGAATTAATCGATTTGTAGGTATTACATTGTATACGTTGAAATATAATATAACTAATGCTACTCCACATTAGAAAGATGTTTTTTAAAGAGTGTAAGAAAGATTTAATTAAAGGAGTTGAAGTAATATAATGACTTACAGTTTTTAAATGTACAAAATCTACTTTTACTTACAAAAAAGGTGTACGTATCAACGTGGCCCATATTTTTTACAATTAAAAAGAGGTCTATAACTTTTAGCTACGTAGGTAGAGGGGTTTTCTTTTCTTACATGTTATATTAATATACTTCCGTAAATAATTAAGTTTTGTATCTTTTCCTGTTTATTCAAAACCTGTAACCATAAGTTTTATGAAGAATGTACTTATAGAACTATTGAAATTTTCGATATATAAAATTATAGCATACCAAAAAAAGAATAATTACACATTCACAGTGTTCACCTAAATATGTTATTGTACAGTTAACAGACTATAACAGTATTACCGTCTTTACTAGTAAAATCCATTTAGGAATCTCATTAGTTCGACCAATTACTTACTTACGTATTTACAGAAAATAATTGTATCATGAATAGATTGGGTTGGCATTACCAATGTTGTCATACTGTTAAAAAATACTTTATCACAGACTTAGGGAGTTTTGTCCGCTTGCTTTGATACTTTCAGTCACTCGTGTGCGTTAGTCGAAGTGTGAAGTTGAAGGGGTCTATTTCGACGGACTAGAAAGTCTGTGGACAAAAAGTCCGTCGTTTGCGCAATCCCGTAAGGCTCTTTCAGTTTAACCCGGCGTCATGGGGGTGGAAAAGTGTTACACGGACGTTGGGGTGGGTCTCACAGACCCGTTCATTACATAACAAATTATCCAATACTTTATAAATAATAAAGTTAATATTTTATTTATGTTTAGTTTTTTAGGTATTTATGTAAATAAATGAAACACAAACATCGTATTATATTATGTTTTAATCATATTTATTAGAGCTTAAAAAAATAACGACAAATAATTTATTGGCAATTGATGGATTATGTTTTTGGCTCTGGTTCTGACATTTTGTCGAAAAGGCGTTTTATACCACATTGTACCGTCTTTGCCTCGATAAAAACCCGAAGAAGACCCACTGTTTGCGTTTGAAGAACTAGCCGATCCAGATATACAATGCTTCACCGACGAACGATTTCTATTCGATAGCGTAGTCAGTGGAATGTCAACATCAGACTCAGACTTTAAGATATCTTGCTCTGTCACTAGGATTACTACGCTCACTCAAGTGATTTTCTTCATCACACATCTCCTGTTCTGACAACGCAGAATCAGAGTCAGACTCTTGTAAAATCGAAAGAATATACTGTCGTTCTGCCTCTTCTCGATCCATTTTTTACTAAGTACCTACAAAAAAGACGAATAAAATACATTGAACTATATATCAGCAACTAACAACAACAATAACAACAAAAAAACAAATATAAAATGATAAATACACGGATAATAAATAAAATAACATCTTACAAAAAGGCGCGAAATTGTTACATTAACTGCGGGGATGGGTCTCACATACCTTATTCAATTTTGTGCACGTGTAACTCCCACTGCGGCTGGCGCGAGACTAACGTGTTACCTGCGATGCATAGAACCACTCAACAGCTCCAGCTATTGAGAAGAACGGCAACTTTGCACGTATAGTAACCGAATTAGAAGCGATATAAAATGTGACGGGTCTCACAGACCCAACCCCCATGACGCCGAGTTAAACGTTTTAGCCGTACGATAGCCGCACGACTGTTTTAAGGCGCTGACAACCATGAATGAAACCACGCTCTCTGTCGATCTACATACAAGCAAAAGGGTAGCACTGGATTCAAGTCAATGAAAAACGCTATTTACATTTAAAATCTATATGTTTTATTAAAAAAAAAACAATAGCGTTTTTAAAAATAAGTATTACGTATAAGTATACTTACTAAATTACGTCGATGAAATTAAGTATACTTACTTAATTGTCATCGACGTAATTTAGTAAGTAAATGCAAAAAATTGTAAATAGTTTAGAGGTGTTTTTTTTCTACCGTGGAAATGTCATTATTCTTCCTTTTTTGAAAAAATAACATTGTTGCTAATAGCCTATTATATCATATATTTTTGTTGGTGTTGTACAGTCACAAGCATTAACATGTTTACACTTTTGACACTTATTCCATTGAGTTAAGAGTAACGTTGTTTACATGTTAATGGCCGTGACTGCACAGTCAGTTGTATGCATTTTATAGGCCATCTAGCAACAAACGTCAAAAAGAAAGAGCCCTTAATATGGGATGCTAATGACTTTATTATTTGTTCATTGATTAGTCCTTACATATAAAAAAAATTAACGGCAAGCACCGCAAAGCTTTAACCATAAGTAATATAAGTGAACAATATTATATTGTACTACTTACTCATATCTTCTACAACCTCAAGGTGGTGCTACCAATCGGAGTTAGTTCTGTAAGCGAATGCTAATAAAGATCAAGTTATTGTAACTTTATTTTACTTAAGTTTGGAAATAACAATAAATTAAAGAACACCACAGATTAGGCAATGGCACACTTTTTCCTTTATTCATTAAAACCAGCCAAGTGCGAGTCGGACTCGCGCACGAAGGGTTTCGTATACCATTATCTACTATAAAAACGGCAAATAAAATAACGTTTGTTCTATAGGAGCCCCCTTAAATATTTATTTTATTCTGTTTTTTAGTATTTGTTGTTTCAGCGGCAACCGAAATACCTACATCAGCAGCTGTGAAAATTCCAACTGTCTAACTATCATGGTTCATGAGATACAGCCTGGTGTCAGACGGACAGACGGACGGACGGACGGTCAGCGGAGTCTTAGTAATAGGGTTCCCGTTTTACCTTTTGAGTATGGAACCCTAAAAATAAGGGTCAACATCAGGTATTTGACTTTAGCAACAAATATAAAATAGAAAAATAAATCATAAAAAAAATATATATATTATAAGTATATATATATATATATATATATATATATATATATATATATAGCGTGGCGATTACGGCAAATACCCCTCATATCCTTGGGGGAGGCCTTTGTCCAGCAGTGGACGTCTTTTGGCTGAGATGATGATGATGATGATGATACATATATATTATTATTTATATTTATTATTTTAATTAAATTATATGATAATTTTTGGCTACAAAACAGCTGGTTTCGAACACTGGATTACTGTGTCGACCACAGGTGCCACTACTCTTTAAAACTTATACAGAATTACATAAAAAATAATAAAGTAGTTACTTGGATGACCAGTTTTTCAGCTTTGCTCGGTTTTTTTTTGTGGCCCCCTAAAACCCTCTGCATACTAAATTTCATGAAAACCGTTGGAGCCGTTTCCGAGATACAGATTGTATAGTATATATTAGGTCCTTAAACCTATGAAATTGACGTTTTGTATAATTATTTTTTATAAAATTATATTTTTCATATTAACGTTTTTTTAATTTTTTTATCATCTATTTATGATAACACTATAAAAATTGTAGAGTAGTATGTTTGTATCATTAGCCAAATACAGCTGACATTAAAAAGAAAAAAAATCAAGACCCTTCAAAGCTACAATGAAACAATAGGTCAATTCCGCGAACAAAAAAGGAGTCAATTTAACAAAAATTGGGCGATAAAGACACAAAATGAATAATCATTGTTATTACTGAAGCCTAAGTAGTCCTAATTAAAGGTGTATAATAATATTAACAACCGGTATTGACTTTTAGAAGTAATACACCTATTAATAAGTGAGAAAAAAAACGTCTATTTCATAGGCAAGGCACCTATTAATAATATACATAAATAGGTACAAGAATTGCTCGTTTAAAGGTATTAGATATTGAAATAAAAAGTATTAAACTTACATGAAAATGGAGTCTGACAGATTTTAAGGAAATTAAAGTATATTATATTATAGTAAAAAAAAGCCTATTAATGTCCCATTTCTGGGCAAAGGCCTCATTGAAATCAAGTCATCGCTACAACTGATGGCTTAATCACCACGCTTGCCAAATGCAGGTTGATGATAACACAAACCCGCAACCGGATTTTTATGATATTATATTCTAGTGTAAATTAATGTAGCGTGAAGCTAATTTATTCATTTCAAAGTTTTCCGCATGCATGATAAAATGCGGGTGTCATGAATGGATATTTTATAAGTTCGTGCAGATGGTAGTGATTTATTAAAGTAGGCAGGAATAGGCTTTCTATTTGCATAGAGTAGTATCGTCAGCCCGCGTGCGCTTTGTATTTTTGAAAACTAACAGCTTAATAAATTAGATTTTGAGTCATTACCTGATACAGAAGTTCTGTCCTTATGAATTAATGTTTATTATTTTCTAAAGTTTACGCGAACACTACACATTGAAATGAAAACACTTTTACGGTCTCCGGTTTTATGGTCTCCCTGTGACCACGGACCCTGCAATGGATTCAAAACGTCAGGATAAATATTAATTTAAACTATTTTGTGAAATAAACGCGAGTAGATCCTTAAAAGTGGTTTCATTTCGACTTTATGATATAATTTAATATATACTAGCGGTCACCCAGTGTCGAAATTCGGCCGTAATTTTATTAAGGCTGCACGGATTGTATCCTAATCAATGAAAAATTAAAAAAGATTGAATGTGAGTTTGGATTGGCATTAACAGATTTCGGGCGCTCCTCTTCCATTCTTGAAGTTTTTGAAAAGAGTATATAGGTACGTGTGTGTGTCAAATACATGGTAGTGTGTGTAATGTTTGTTTTATTGATTTAATGTATTTTTATGCATAATTTAAAACAAATATTAACATTCGGATAACGTTCTCTATATAAACTATAAGTGTGCGAAATTTCATACTCCTCCGTCCGCGCAATTTTCGTAAAAAAGGGGTACAAAGTTTTTGCTTCACATATTAATATATAGATTTTATAATAATATCATAATATAAATTAATAATATAAATTGTAATTATTTTTTATAGTTTGCACGGCGAATGACTCCACTCCACCTGATGTTAAGTAGAAATGGACTCCAGACGCGAAGACAACTGGTGCAGCGTGAAAACAACGCAGCATCAGTCACCGTCACCCTGCCGGCCCACATCTCCTGCCTCTTTACGCCTCGTTTGAAGGACCCCAAGGAAGTAATTTATTTTAGAGAGTAATTTATTTTCATTTATATTATAATTATATAAACATTATGTGATTATGCCAATCCCATCTTGCCCTGCTTACGATTTTTAATAGTGTTTTGAAATATTTGTTTCAGGGTAATTATAAAAAAATTAAACGTTAAAGTATGAGAACTCAGCATAAAGCTTTAGATAAGTTGGATTTTTTATTGTTCCTTGTCTCCAACTTCTATTTCATTTTCCTGCCATCTGTACAAACAGAGCACGCTTTAGGTACCTGTGGTGAATTTACACATATTTTTTCTGGTGTGTGGTGAGTTTTCACTAAATGTATGGAGTTAAAATGTGTGGTGAATTTTCAAATGTGGTGAGTATACAACAAGCCATTTAAACGACAAAGGTTCACTCTCATAATAAATATGAATGAGGCAAGCATAAAAGATTTTGAAATTCTAACTACCATTCTACCTATTCATAGCAGTAAAAGTGCAAAAAAAGAACGCTTGATTGTTAATACGAGCGGCAAACAAAGGCTTCAGCAATTTTTTCCCTCTGTTTTATTAAACTTTCAAGGTGAGGTGCAAACTGTAAAGTAATATTGCTGAAAAAGTTATATGTAGAAGAAAATGCATTTAGTGACTGAAGTTAGCGATCTAATCGAAAAGCACGGTATTTTTTTATAAATCAATCAATTTCATTCATATTTTTGACTTGCGTTTTTTTTATATTAACATAGCCTGCCATTTGGAATTTTGAACCCTGCAGGGCTAAGATGAATGACGCGACATAATTTTGTCATCACATTATCTCGCGCAGAATAGAGATATGACTGTATGTCTATGTGTGACATGGCAGCCCACCAAAGTCCAAACTCGGCTCGTTCTGTCAAATCGTGATTTGTAGTGATTGTTTTAAACTCTGCTGTGTTGTTTTTGTCGACAGATTCTAACTTGCGCGCCATAATTTATCGAATTTTGACACTTGTAAATGATATGTTTAACGCCATAGTATTTCACTATAGACTGTCCGCGACTAGGTAAATTTTGCTTTTGATTTTCTTTTTCATCATGGCAGTGCTTTATTTTAATTATTTATTAATGGTATATGAGGAAAGGGTGGCAAGAAAAAACCGAGAACAATATAGGACCCCGCATTCCAAAGGGTCGTAAACAAGTGTTATTGCGAAATAATGACTACTAACGAACAACAACAACAGCTTCTTAATGTATTAGAATACACGGTAATAAACAACGCCGGAGCATAAGAGACTTGTGCGATCCGTTTGACGTCAATGACGCCGAGTTCCAAGCTTTGTGGAGAGTTTCGAAGCCCATGGCTTTATAGAAATTAAATATAAATACACACAAATGTTTAATTTGCATTTTAGTGCATCGATTCCTGAATCAGCGCAGAGTATATAGAATAAGTATCTGTTTAATCTTTGAGATTGAGATTACTTTGTGATCTTTACATTACACTTGAATTACATTTTCTTGGCACCTGATGTCGTAGGCGTTGTTGTATCTATGTCTAATATAACTAGGTACCTAACTTAACTTAGTCATTATTTCAGTTTTAAAAACTTTTCAAATTTTCAAAGTTACTGACAACAATCCGTATCCGTCAACCAATCGGCGTCAAATAGAAAGCAATGGCAGCGTTCATAAAAAAAGATTGCGTTAATGAAGAAAAGAACGAATGTAATGGAATGAAAGCCGTTTTAATGGATTAAAAAAATGGTAGTTTTCTCTAAACGGCAGCGTTGGTTTTTGGTGTCAACAAGACAAAACATGACGAGATATTTCTCTGTCGTGGTGTGCATGTTAATAAAAACGACAAATTAATCGACATCGACAATTTTTCTCGTCTCGTCCACGAGATATGTCGCAGCGTTCATCTTAGCCCTGCTGGGCACCTAAATGTAGACAAAAATATAGTTTTTTTAAATAAATAGAGAATTGATTATTTTTGTTTTTTAAAAGAAAAAAGTTTCGTAGCTGACAGCTTGTCACACATTGTTAACCTACAGGTTAACAAAGCGCTACAGCGCTTTGAGCTTAAATTGAAAATGGAAGAGTTCACGTCACCACTTTCCTACATAAAAACCGGCCAAGTGCGAGTCGGACTCGTGCACGAAGGGTTCCGTGCCATATCTATAAAAATATTTCAAGTTTCTACCTGTTATCGTTATTAAAGACCGAGAAAAAATTGGAAAAAAAATCACGTTTGTTGTATGGGAGCCCTTCTTAAATGTTTATTTTATTTTAATTTCATTATTTATTTTAAAAGTGAATTATGTAACTCAATACTCTGTAAATATTTCAAACGTCTACTTGTTGCCGTTATCAATATCGAGCAAAACGAGCAAATAAAATCACGTTTGGTGTATACGAGTCCCCCTTAAATATTTGTTTAATTTTAATTAAATTATTTACTTTTAAAGTGAATATATATATTCTGCGAATATATCAAGCGTCTACCTGTTGCCGTTATCAAAATCGAGCAAAAACGAGCAAAAAATTCACGTTTGTTATATGGGAGCCCCCTTGAATAATTATTTTATTCTGTTTTTAGTATTTGTTGTTATAGCGGCAACAAAAATACATCATCTGTGAAAATTTCAACTGTCTAACTATCACGGTTCATGAGATACAGCCTGATCCCCGACCGCCTAACCGGTCGCTTTGACTACGCGTATAGTTTATGACGTCATCTTGCCACCTCGCACCGCCTATGAAAGCAATATCAAAAGTTAAAGCCTATACCTGCGATATTGCTTTCATAGGCAGCACGAAACGACCAGATGACGTCATAAACCACACACAAAGTCAAAGCGATCGGTTAGGCGGTCGGGCCCCTGGTGACAGACGGACAGATAGACAGACGGACGGACGGCGGGCGGCGGAGTCTTAGTAATAGGGCCCCGTTTTACCCTTTGGGTACGGAACCCTAAAAGTCGGCCAGTGGACAGAATGTCCTGTTAGGGGCAGCTTAATCCCGCATGGACCTCAATATTGCGGTGTCTCTAAATTGCATTGCTAGAACGAGATTTCAACCATGAGTACTGGGCAGGTTTCAGGGTTTTGCGAATTTCCTCGTTTGCTATTCAAACATAAAATTACTAATATGGAAAGCATAATTATTAAAAACTCTTAAACAGTCAAATATTAATATATTTCTTTCTTTATTCTTAGCAGCAATTTCACTTATTATGTTGGCAAAGTATTTTAATTTGATTTAAGACACCATATAATTAAATTTAATTCATAATAATAGCATTTAAATCATTGTATTTCGTTCAATAAGGTTTAAAGGGTTTGTGTTAAAGTTTTATGGTTATTTTTAGTTAGTTTAGTTTTAGTTTTATAGTTTTCATCATCATCATCATCAGCTCATTTTTATGTCCCCACTGTTGGGGCACGAGCCTTCCCTATGGATGGATAGGGAGAACGGGCCATAAACTACCACGCGGGCCCATTGCGAATTGGAGGTTGTTAATGACTGGTAATGCAGCCGGGACCAACGGGCTTTACATGTCTTCCGAAGCACGGAGGAGCTCGAGATGATACATTTTTGGTCACCCATCCAATGACCGACCTTTGCCAAAGTTGGGTTGTTTTATTCTGTCTTATATTATCGGCTATCCCTTTAAATTGGTGTTAATGCTCAGCAATGTGGCAGCCTTCTTCCTTATACAGGTGGTCTTCTTAACAATAACAATTTGTTTAAAGCTCTTTTGTATGTAAGCTTATCTATACTGCTATATTGTCATAATATCTTACATTTGGGAACGTTTCCCTGTAAATAATGCCTTAAATATAAAATGGTGCGCTCCGTAGCGCCATCCCATATATATGAAACTCAATTTCGTCTTTCGTCTTTCGTCTTGTAACTGCATTGTTGGAACTAGGTTTTCGGAAACTTTGGAGTTGTTTCCGTTGGCCGCGAGTTTTATTTCCACCCATCGGTGTCGTGTATTGTGTTATTATTTCGTTCTATCACGCTCGCGTGTGTATCATTACGTTATGACTGTGACCTCCTTTTTTGAATGATCAACTTTCTTTGTCAACGTGGCATACAATGACATGGTAAACATTATATATTAATATATTTTAAGTATATTAGGAGGAGCTCGATGGCGCAGTTGTTAACGCGCTCGGTGTGCAATTACTCAAGTCAAGCAACTTTCGCAAAGGCCGGTCATCGAATGGGTGATCAAAAATTTATCATTTCGATCTTCTCCGTGCGTCCGTCTCGGAAGGCACGTTAAGCCGTTGGTCCCGGCTGCATTAGCAGACGTTAACAACCACCAATCCGCACTGGGCCTGCATGGTGGTTTATAGCCCGTTCTCCCTATCCATACATAGGGAAGGCTCGTGCCACAGCAGTGGGGACAATTAATGAGCTGATGATGATGATGATATTAATATTACTTGACTATTTTCCATATTAAAATATCAAGCATTTTTAACATAGTATTCTATTAAAGAGTCCGTAAAATAATATGTTTCGGTGATAATGTATTTTTTTAGCCATTTATATTATATTCGCAACCATTTCTTTCTGTTTAAACCATTTCATATATTATCGCACCTTGAGTTATTTTGATAATGTTAAAGTAAAACCTAAAAAGCCTTTGGGAAAATGAAATACCTAAAGGGCAAAACCACTTATAGATTTACATCAAAAACGTTTTGGCTGCTTCGATAAAAATATTACCGCCATAAAAACGTAGAACTTGAAATAATTTTAGTATAAATAACGTACCTATGTAGTAATATATTCCTTATTGCGTAGAAACAGACAAACATTTCAAAGCAATGATGAGCAACGGTAGACTTATCTCTAAAATCTAAGTAAAGGTGCAAACAATAAAATTAGTTGAACATTTAAGTTCAGTTAACCCACTTACTCCTGAATTAACTTTTTTTGTAAGATTGGTTTGAAATTTCATATACTTATTAAATTGATGATAAATAATCCATAAAAAATAATTTAAAAAATATTCCATTTGGAGAAAAGCCGGAAAATGCCGTGTCTTAAACGACACAGTAGGAGAATATGCTACTATGATAACTTATTGGTCAGATTTATTACGGCTCCTTAATAAATTGACAAAAACGACAATAAAACACATGAATCTCAATAAAATGTTTTATTTAGGTATTTTTATACACATATTTTATGGTTATTTTCTGCATTTATGCTATTCTTCAAAACATGTTTTCGGATGCAATCTTACATTGCATTTCATACAATAAACATTTGCACTATTATGACAGACACCACTACGCAGTCGAGCCTCTCTATAGTTTATCAGGTGACCATTATGAGTATACTGCATTGCTATGGCTCTACTTTGTGATGGCTCTTCATCCCTATGACTGTCAGCTTTCTTGTTTATTTCAAGAACACATAGCGACATTCCTCCAAAATTTCAAATGATCCAACTGCCCACCATTATTTTATCTTGTATAACTGCCAGGTATCATAAGTGGCCATATCAAGGCAATGAATCATTAGTGAGAAGAATCACTTTTTCCCACGGACACTAGTCCTATAAATACCAATATTTTGACCTGTCATCCTTACTAGCATCAGAAGAATCTTCACGTTGAATTTCAGCAGGTGCTCTGAGATGGGACACAGGTAGATTTTGGAGCAACACATAGTCTTCATTTCCAGAGTCTTCATCTGTAACTTCCACGCTACAGTTTTCCGGCGGCATGTCAGTTATAGAATCTGGAACGTCGTTTTTATCATTTTGCTCCAACTTTTCAAAAATTTTATTCAACGACAGCGGAATTTTAAAATTCTTGTAAGAAATACATAATATTAAAGAATTATGCAATAAAAATAATTATTATTATTTTTAGTGTTTTTTAAATAATAAAAAGACGCAGTTGGAAAATGTTCTAATATTGAAAGGTAGTATAGTAGATAGTAGTACATTCTCCTACCGTGTCTTTTACGGAACACCTAAAGTAAAAGGCAAATACCATATGAAATATTATAAAATAACAATTTGTTTTTTTATTTTCTTACAATTTAGGAATAAAATATTGATAATCTGTTCTTACACAAATACAAATCGCGATAAAATATTATCTCAACTCACCCTGATTTACTCATTGCAATAATCATAAAATTCAAACTTATTACAAACAAAATATATTAAATGTAACTCACAGTTATTACTTCACAATAACCATGTATAATCTTGACTGTCAGATCCAACACAAAAAAAAAGAACAAAGTACCCACATAAGCTTTTATATTTTTTTAAAGTTGGTGTGTCGTTAAAGACACAGTAGGGGTAAGTAGGTTAAGTGTCTGGATTTGTAAAGATCAAAAATTATTTTTAATGTATTTATTTTAAAGTCCCGCAACATAACTTTTAACTTATTAAAAAATATCTGTCGACTTCACTGTTATCAGAAATGATGATACTACGGACTCCCTCGGTCTGAACGTGCCTTGTGCTAAACAGAATCGTTGAAAATATTTACGTATCGTAAGTATATCAGAAATACGTAAAAATACAGCACTATCGCGAGTTCCAGCAAGTAATGTTCAAAACAAAAATTCGCTTGCACAAAAAACTATATTTTTAATTGAAACCCCGTGTCGATACGGCCCTGTATAAAACAAAATATGCTGCTATGACATGAGGCTTATGAAATGAATTGGATTGCAACACACACAGGTGCTACAGACTTCCTTAGTTTTGCTTAATTAATTGTCTGCTTGTGTTCCGTTCATAAAATTGTGTTGTAACAGTTGTCTCTTGATTTTAAGATGACTTCTGTAGTCTTATTTGACTTTTCATTTGACGCGTTTAACAATGAAGGGGACCTAATTAGCAAAGTTTTTGTACTTCTATATTCGAGCGAGTTAAACGAGTAAACAACTTGAGTGCTTTAGTATAAATAGATTAGGCACGTCATTCGTCGTCGTCATTCGTTCTTTGTTTAAAGTTTGTCTTAAATAAGGATTAGCCCTTGCACTTATAAACAGAGTTTATAAGTGCGAGAGCTTTAAATAGTTATTTCCTGTATTATTTTACTCTAATTTGAAATAAAGTTAAGTAATGTATGTTAAGTAATGACGAGAACAAAACGCGGATTATCTATTCCAAGCTTTTACTCGGTTTCTTAGTAAAAACCTACTTATCATTGCATTTTGTCACATATTTGAAGTTGCTAGAGACATAATAAAGTTTATAACTGAATTTATTTTATCACTACTTTACGTTTATAACATCGTGCTCAGTGGCGTGCTCTTGGAGAGGCCTATGTCCAGCAGTGGACGTGTATAGGATGATGATGATGATGACATTATGTTTGGAAGACAGAAACTTTATTACATGTCTTATCGGTTGATAATAAAGTTTTAATTCTACCTCACTTTACTAGAAAACAAAGACGAAACTTAAAATATTCATAGATGTCTTACTTGTACCAGGTAACTATACAAATACCAAAGAAAGATTAAGTAGGTACCGCTTTAGAGGGTACCCTTAATTACGCTTTTTAGACTCGCAAATTTGGCACACGCACGAATGAAGAGCTCGATGATTGCTGAGGTTAAGCAACTTTTGCAAAAGTCGGTTATCGGATGGGTGACCAAAAATGTATCATCTCGAGTGCAGAGGACCGTGCTTCGGATAACACGTAAAGCCGTTGATCCCGGCTGCATTAGAAGTCGTTAACAACCACCAACCCGCAATGGGCCCGCGTGGTGGTGTATGGCCCGTTCTCCCTATTCATTCAAAGGGAAGGCTTGTGTCCTAGCAGTGGGGACATAAAAGGAGCTGTAGATGATCTGACTCGCTCTTGGCTGGTTTCTTGTATTTATTTTACACTATATCGTCTAGTTTTACGCTATATCGTCTCATAGCATCTTAGCAGTGTTTTTTCATTGAGAAATACATATATTTCTTCGAAAGGTGTAAAACAATATTGATATTTTAAAAAGCGTACGGCGAAATGTTATTTTCCTGTGTTTGAAGGGCTGAGTTGAAAAATTTAGTCTAGCGGAAATTGTATGTGTAAACGGTACAAGCCAACTTTGACTTTTTGGTTCACTTAGAATGTACTGAACTGTATAGAGTGTTTGTGTATTAAGTCTAGTATATAGTCTCTTTATGAAACTTCACTTCACCTACTAAAGGTGTAGGTACTCATTTTGTATGTTCTATGTTGTTTATTTTATCACATTTTGCTTCCTTTAAATTATTGTTGTGGTCTGAACAAAAACAAACTGTTTTTAACGTCTAAATTGCAAATAACACTTTTAAATGTAAAATATCAATTGCTTAAAACGAATTGATTGACTTAATCGTTTATTGAATTATTTCTTTTAGATTTTCGATCTAATCATTAAATATTTAAAAGTTGAAATTTATATCTTAAAAAAATAGGAACTTAGCATGCTAATAGAGTAATAAATAATAATTTTGAAAGCTGAACAGGAAAACCAGCCGACCAGACGACCTCCATAGCCGACCAGACGACCTCCATAGCCGACGTAGTTTGCACGCCGGACTTTGGGCGGCGCTAACTCTGAGGTTCCCGTTCGGGAACTAACATATCGAAAAACTAAGTTTTTGATATTGTATCGGGTCTGGGCAGTTTTGGTACCGTCGACATATTTCCATAGAACGAGTGCTTTAGCTACTTACCTCGGGATCAGAACAATGTATGTGATATCTTACTAATATTATCAAGAAGAAAGCTTTGTATTTTTGTATGTTTACAACAAATAAACTCAAAACTATTGAACCGATTTAAAAAATTCTTTCACCATTAGAATGCTACATTAGCACTGAGTAGCATAGGCTATATTAAACAAGAAATTTCCCCCCGTGCGAAGCCGGGACGGGTCACTAGTCGTCTAATATATTTAATATATATACCTAGTGGAATGTTTCGGTTGCTCAGTTGGAAGAGTGGACCATGAGAGTTTTTGTTCCTCCTGAAACCATATTTCAACTGCTATTTTCAGTGAGTGTTATTTACATTACAAAACATAATTACCGTAAATAGACGTTTTATTTATATGTGTGTAGTTTGTAGGTATAACCCGTGACCACAGTTGGTGCAACTGGGCGAAACGTCGGGTATAACGGTATGCTAATGAAATATGCTAAGTTTGTTTGCGTTTATCCCCTTTAAAAACTTTATTTCAGTCATAATAAGTTTTCTTTTTACACAACTCAGCTTAAAGGCCTAGGCCACTATTCAACGCTTTGACAAAGTTTTATTGGTAAACTACTGAAGGTACTGTTTAAGTCAAAGCGTTGAATATTAGCAAAAACCTGTCCAACGGCGTCAATTTACACCGGGTCGATACGCCGACGCATGCTGTCAAACTCCTTTGTGATATGCCGTACTTTTTTGAATGGAGCCGTAGTTTCACTTTGATGTTTCACTTTTTAACGGTTAGAATTTTATTGGCATTTGAACCCGATCGGATGATACTTGAAAAGGCTGCGCTAAAATTTGGTAGCTAACATATGATAGAATATGGGCTATATTCATCGGTTCTTCTAAATCGATCATTCTAAATCGATGGCTATATTGCTTAAATTCAAAAAGTTTTGTTCAGTTTAGTCTACAAATAATTAGCTCTTACGTCATCGATTAGTAAGTCTTCAGGGCGACTGAAAAGAATCGGCAAGAATCTCAGCAAGGGTATTTCCTTTCACCATTTTTTTACAGCGACATATATATCATAGTGTAGATAAATTAAAGTGGTCTTAAAAGTTTATCAACATATATTTTTCTTTAGCGCCGATTTTACGTCAAGCATAAGCTTGAAAATAAAAATAAAAATTAAAAAGGGTATAAAGTTGACACATTAATATTAGTAAGTTGAGTTTAGTTAAGCTAATTTGATCTGTTCACCTTGCGTATACTGTTAACTTATGTTAGCAACTAGTAGACGACGATACTACTCTGCCGTAACACAGTTTTTTAGCTAGCGCGGAGGGTAGCTGTCAATATTTGCTACCGCTGTAACCATCTAGATATCATTGTTAATGACAATAACTGTACTATGTTAAGTGTAGTACTTAGACACTGTGTACTGTGAAAGAAAATAAATAAATAAAAAATAAATAAATAAATAATTTAAGTATCGATATCGCACGCGACTGGATGCCACAGCCGGTATTTGGCTGAGAGACCACGCGGTTTGGAGAGAGATTTTAGAGTAATTTCGCTTTAGGCCCTATGAAAGTAACGATCTCCCGTGAGGACAACCCTTCTTACTTTGGCAAACTACTTAGCTATTATTTATATATGGCACCCACTACCAGCATATACAAACGAGCCTTTGAAGCGAACTAACCCACACAGGGGTCCACCAGATATTAACGCCATAACAGAACGGACAAACGTTTTTCAAGTTACTCCATTGGCACGTTACATATTGGGTCCAGTGTTCGACACAGCTTTCGTCACCAAAAATAACATAGGTTTTCATTGAAATGTTACGGAATGACAGATGACGATGAAAATAAAAAAATCGTTGTGAACCCTTATATTTATCTAGCTGTGTCCCGCGGTTTCATCCGCGTTAATTGAATACAATAAAAAAATATATAGTGAGTCAACCTTAAAAGCTAGACATATGCTGTCGCGGACTTTTTTTTAGAATTTTTAAAGGGGAACAATTTCGTAATACGTGATTTTTGCGTAACTTTCACAGCTTACGCAGCGCACACAAAATTTTTTTCCCCCGTTTTTGCAACATTTTTCATTGCTGCTCCACTCCCATTAGTCATAGCGTGATGTAATATAGCCTATAGCTTTCCTCAATACATGGACTATTCAAGACAAAAATAATTTTTCAATTAGAACTAGTAGTTCCTGAGATTAGCGCGTTCAACCAAACAAACAAACAAAAAAACAAACTCTTCAGCTTTATAATATTAGTATGGATGATTACAGAAAAAAACAGTCGATTAATAGTTCCTATTGAATACTGGTGCCATTACCCTACTATCCACACCCTTTAACAGGCAGAACATGCTTGAATATTTCATTGGTTTTCAATATTATCACAATGAAATAAAGTTAAAAATTTGGTGGGAATATGCATCCCTCTTGACTGTGAAAGGGTTAATAGGCGGCCGGTGGTGTAAAGTGTGTGGACCTAGAATGATAATGATAGCTGTACTCACCAGTCTTGACTAATTTGAACGTGACTTGCTGCTGGTTCTTGAGCTGTTCATTGTGGCTGGGGTGGTTGAGCTCGCGCAGAGCCATCTCCAGCGCGGGCTGCTGCATGTTGCGCGATGGCGACGCCTCCTTTGACCGACTCAGTTTACGAAAGAAGCTGACTTTTTTCGACTTTGTGTTTGTGTTTCCTGTTAAAGGCAAATAAATTAAGGTCTTAATATATTATTATCGGTTAACATTTGTATACGCTGCCAGCACGCAGCGTTTACCTTATTATGTATGAAATGTCGTTAAATTAGTATCACACACAACTCAAACATTATTTTTCAAATTGGCATTCCTGGTAAATGTTTGTTATACGTTTTAATATCTAAGTTGGTTTTATCACACACTTGTTAGATTCAACCGCAAATCCACGCTCATTCAGAAACCTTCAGGAGCAAAATGTTGCGGCGACGGCGATGAATGTGTGGAGGTTCGGGCAGACGTATTGGGTGAAGCACTCGTTGGTTCGGAGTAGGGCCGCGGGGGGAGGAGACTAAGAGAGGAGGTCGCGGGAGAAGGGAAGTGTGCTGCCGAAACATCGGAACGGCGATCCGGCTCAGGAGTCGTCACACGAATGTTAGCCGTGAACTGCGGCGTCGTTGCCACTTCAAAAAGAGCATCGAAGTCTCGGTCGAAGATATTTTTTCTAGAGAAAGCTGGCGTGGGCAGAGGTGCAGGCAATTCGAATTCATCGGGAGCGGGAGTTCGAACAATCTTGCCGAATTCATTATCCTCATGACGACCGAGTTTTTTGAAGAGTTTCGCTTTGGTCTTTTGTTTCGGAGGCTTATCGAGCGACGGCGTCGGCGACGCCGGCGCGCGCTCCGGAGGCTCGGGAGGCGCCGTCGTGAAGGAGAAAAAGCTGGGGGATGAGGTGGGGAGCGGGGACGGGGATTGCGCTCTAGATGGCGGGGTGAGCAGCGGCCCGAATAAAACGTCGAGCGTAGGCCGCTGCCGGGGCCGGGGCAGCGAATGCGAAGTGTATGTCAGGGAAACTACTTCATCCGCAGGATATATTACGTACATCCCTGGCGAGACCGCATCGCGCCGGCCCCTCGCGCCCTCCGAAGAGGTTCACGCGCGTTTTGAGCTTCCTACCACTAATTACGTAAACGTTTTCGCCTTTCACGTTACTTTACGAAAGTTTGAAAACAACTAACAATGCCAAGTTAAGATAGTGGAATGTTTATTGAAGTAGCGTCACTTTTGCGCAAAGGAGTAGAAGAACGATTAAGGAATGTTTTTTGAAAAGGATTTTGAGCCTTGTTTCGGAGGTAGGGAGGAAGTTTCTTCTCGTAGTGTCGGCCACAAGTCTGAATTCATCTTCATCCTAAACGGAAAACAAAAATTGTCTTAGAATAAATTGGTATGAAAGGATTTAAACAAAAAGTTGAGGTGATACAAAGAGTCGCGGAAGGAATTTGTTTGTATAACATGTGTGGAAAACAATTAAACACAAAACAAACATCCTCCGCATACAGGAATGAGGGCGGTGTTGGCAGTGCAAGCAACCCATGGAAGAATACAATTAAGTAGCTGTAGGTATACCCCTATTTGAATTTAATTGTTTTAAAAGCTTTGTGTACCTGATTAACTTAAGTACAGGCGTACATGCTTAAACCCTTGCTTGTCAAAGGTACGCTTCCTAAGGATCATTGGATTGTTTTGAACTTTTAATTGTTTGGTTTAATTTTAACGTACTAGGTGCCCATGTCAATGTAATTTTTTGACAAAAGACGATCGTTCGCGTTTATGTCGGAATAATAATAAATAAAATAAACAAATATTTGCAACGATTTTTTTTTTATTGTGTAGCATTTATTGAGCTTTTGATTTTAACGGTATCATACGTTATTGTAGATATGCAAATATGACAAACTATATGTATTGTATCATTAATTGGTATTATCTATTTTAATAAATATATTGTGTATTAAGTTTAAGTGAAATAATTTTGATTCATATTATATAAAAAAGTTGTTACAAACATCATATTATTGCCAAAATAAAAACATTTTTATCAGTGAAATAGTTTTTATTGCGTGGTTTTTAAACATTTTCAATGTTTGTTCCTATTCCCCCATTTGAAATGTCAATGAACTTATCAGCATACATTTTGATCTTCAAAATAAAAAGCAAGACTACAGCTTTGTGGAGAGATTCGGAGTAGCACTCAGGCACCCAGCCCCCGTCATTGTATGACTACTTGACCTGACTTGCATCCTTATAGTTACCGTATATTTCTAAGCAGGCTTTTCAAAACAATGCTTTGCAACTGCTGATTATTAAAATATGTTTAAACTTTTTTGTAACAAACTTTTATATTGTCATCCGATATTGTATACCTATACCTAGGTTTTCATTGAGGAAAGTCAGATAGCCACGTAATGCTAGCTACAAAGGTTTTGCAGTTGGATTTACGTGGCTATAACTATTTGGTTTGATAAATAGGGACACTAATATTTTAATAGGACATATTATAAAACCGTTTTCTAAATATCAGATTAATAATAAATAAATTCGAAGAGCTCGCGCAGTGGTTAACGCGCCCGGTCTGCGAGTGCTGAGGTTAAGCAACTCTCGCAAAGGCCGGTCATAGGATGGGTGACCAAACATTTATCATCTCGAGCTCCTACTTGCTTCGTAATGCACGTAAAGCCGTTGGTCCCGGTTGCATTAGCAGTCGTTAACAACCAACAATCCGCACTGGGCTTGCGTGGTGGTTTATGGCCCGTTCTCCCTATCCATCCATAGGGAAGGCTCGTGCCCCATAAAATGGGACATAAAATGAGCTGATGATGATGAATGATTAAATACATAATGTATATTAAAATAAATTTATTTTGTAGTAAATCTATGAATATGGGAATTATAATAAAATTACACCAGTTATCTAGTTCTAAACTATACATAGCTTGTACTTTACTTTATTATAGTTATTATTATTTATTTAATTAAAAAAACGCCTCTGTGGTCTAGTGATTAGATTAGTAGCATGTTTGTGTACTCGGTTTGGTTGGTGGTAGGGCTTGTTTGCCCGCCTGGTTAGCTACCACCATCTTGTCTTAATATGTCGGCATAACATCAATGTTTGTAGCGTTGTTGCGTTCCGGCAGCTAGAGATGAGATAGCCAGTGCCTCAGTAGTTAAGGAATCCGGGTGAAGTGTGCTGCCACTTTCGGCCTTATCATCACCTAACATCAGGTGAGAGGAAGGCCAAGTACTTACCCGTAAGATGTAAAACAAAACGCTTTAACAAACAGTGAGTCTCCAACTGAGTTGGTAACGTTAACGTTCAAGATTTGCGTTTCAAATGAAGCTACATACAAAATTTTGCATTTAGTATTCTGGCTTTACAGCTAAAGAGCTACGTGATTCGTTCGTTGCAGAATGATTACATTTCCGGTTCTTTCAATTCAAAATTTAGGTAAAACGTTTCTTAAGAGCTATCTATCTATACAGCTCTCTGTTGTAATGTTTTTGATATTGTACCATAATACATTATGTTATATGGTAAAAGAACTATACTGGACCGCAAAGAAAAAGGGTCGGTTGGAAAATCTTCAATATCTTCAAAAGCACCTGACCTAGCTTTAGGAAATAAAGACTAAATTAAAGAATATTTAATGCCTCATAAAATAATGTATAAAACCTTTTTATTTATTTTTGATAATGGTATAAACTGAAAACTTAAAATAATGGTCTTTTTTGAATTTTGTACCAAAAAAAATTAAATTAATTGTTTCGCATTTGTTTTAGTTTTGACATAAAACATGCTATAATTATATGGTGTCCCTGCCTTATAAATTTTATTATTCTGAAGTCATTATGTCGTTAGCCCCTGAAGAATGTACCAGGATCCTGACAATGCTTGAAGATGGGCGCAGTCAGCGAAATACAGCGAGAACTGTTGGTGTGACTTTTTCTACAGTTCAGCAAGTACTCCAGCGATTCAATGAAATTGGATCCAATTTTCGAAGACCAGGAACAGGCCGAACAAGGTGCACGATGGCGCGGGAGGATCGCTATGTGGTGTCAACAATTTTGAGAAATTGCTTTCTTACGGCTGTTGAAGTAAAAAAACTTATTTACGGGCTGGAGGAAACAATCTGAGTACGGATACAGTAAGGCGGCATCTGGCTGAAGCACATTTAAAGCCATTAAGACTTGCAAATGGTCCAAAACTAGAAATACACCACAGAAACTCAAGGTTGAGTTATGGTAGGAACACGAGAATTGGACTTTGGATGACTGGTCAAAAGTTATGTTTTCAGACGAGTCTAGATTCTGTTTATACAAGCACGACGGGAGGAAAAGAGTGTACAGAAGGCCGAGAGAGCGCTATAACCAAGCCTGTATAGAAGAAAAAGTACCATACGGCGGAGGCTCTGTTCACGTGTGGGCTAGGATTTCTTCCGAAAGCCACACTGAGCTAGTGGTGATAGAAAATGGCACTTTAACTCTAGTAAGATATGTCATTGAAATTCTGAATGACTACATTGGGCCATTTTTAGTGGACATGGGCTAGAATGCCGTTTTTTGCAAGACAATGCCCACATACAGCTCAGATAGTATTTGACTATTTTCAAGACGTCGGTATCACACACATGGATTAGCCCCATTGAGCATGCATGGGACGAACTGGGACGACGTGTACGTCAGCGGAAACTGCCGCCAATTACGCTACGTCAAATGAAAGAAGCTCTAATAGAGGAATGGCAGAATATTCCGCAGCATCGTCTCAAAAACCTAGTAGAAAGTATGCCAAATCGCATAACAGCAGCATTGCGAGCTCGCGGAGGCAACACAAGGTACTGCAAAAATGCGTGAAAACGGCACATCTGTAACCAATCTACATTTACGAAAGTACTGGAAAAGTTACGTATTTTTATTTATTTTACTTTATTTGATAGGTCAGGTACTTTTGAATATATTGAAGATTTTCTAACCGACCCTTTTTCTTTGCGGTCCAGTGATTATTCATTACTAGCTGTGCTCGCGACTTCGTCCGCGTGGAATAGTGACTTTCGGCAGCATTTTTAATTTTTTAGGCTCTTGTTCCCGTTTTGCAACATTTTTCACTGATGCTTCGCTCCTATTGGTCGCAGCGTGATGTTATATAGCCTAAAGCCTTTCTCAAGAAATGGACTATCTAACACAAAAAGAATTTGTCAATTCGAACCAGTAGTTCCTGAGATTAGCGCGTTCAAACAAACAATTTCTTTAGCTTTATAATATTATAATATAGATAAATAATATAGATAAGGTGGATAACCACCGATTAAGAATCAAGGTAAACCCTTGACAACTGTAAGTATATAAAGGTTTTATAGGTCTCTATGATGATGGTGGCCTTGGTCTTCTCATTGACCTTTGTGTCTAATACAGACGGCATATATTGTCTCAAAGCTATCGTTCAGGTCACTTACATACAAGATGCAAGAGCAATTTATCCGACCACTGTGCACTGGTCTGACAAAAATAGTTTCATCATCATCATCATCAGCTCATTTTATGTCTCCACTCTTGGGGCACCAGCCTTTCCTATGGATGGATAGGGAGAACGGGCCTGAAACCACCACGCGGGCCCAGTGCGGATTGGTGGTTGTTAACAACTGCTAATGCAGCAAGAATAGTTGTGGAGGTTAATATCGATGAGGTTTAAAGTATGATCTCATTTTTAACTAGAAACGAACGAATGGTTTAATAAATAGTTAGAGAGGAGTAACATTAAACCTCTTGTAGTCTGATGAAATCCGTACAGCAACAACATTTCAGTTACTTTTAATTTTGTTAACGATGGCTATGCTCTTTTCTATACCCTGTTCTAGCTCTCTAGAACCTTTATCTTTTGGTCTTAAGGTTTAGACCAGTATTGTCACTACGGGTAAAAAAATGACTAACTCAAAATGTTCCTTAGAAATAGCTTCCCCTATAAAAAAGTTTTTTTTTTAAATTTTACTTTCTTAATTGCCAAATTATAATATTCACCCTCCCTATTTTGCAGGTAGCAGCGACTCCAGCATTTTTCATCATCATCAGCATCAGCAACTCAGTCAAAAGACGTCCACAGCTGGACAAATGCCTGCCCCAAGGATCTCCACAATGACCGAAACAAACTTATATTTGTCTCATATTATATCAACTAAAATTCATTGTGAGATAACATTTGTATTTGGCCATTGACTGAACAGAATAACCATAATGTTAATCAACTGTTTATCCCGACATATAATTCAATCCCCTATTGCTTACATCTAAATTTATATTCTAGTGAATGTAATTAAGATCTGCCGCCTTGTGCTTTGCATTCTATCTGCGCAGACTATTCTAATTCGAAATGTGGAACGTCAGTTTAATCTACATATATGATTGTGACAGCGAATTGTGATATGAGCCATCTAATATAGTTATGAAATTCACTGGAGACTACTGAGCTACAGATATAATTGACAGGGATTTCACGCGGGACCTGGCGTTATCTTGAATCTTTATTTGTACTTAAGTTTTCATATTCATGCACTAGTTTTGTCTGCTCTTAGCTCCTTTATTTTTGAATAGTGGCCACTCGCGGTTTCATCCGCGTGGTTCCTGGTTTCACCCGCGTGGTTCCCGTTTCCGTGGAAATATCTGAATAAAAAGTATCCTATGTGTTATTCCCGGTTATAAACTATATGTATGCCGAATTTCATCCAAATCCATTCAGTAGTTTTTACGTGAAAGAGTAACAAACATCCATATTTACAAACTTTCGCGTTTATAATATTAGTAGGATAATACAGCAGATAAGAGCTTATTCATTTATATTTACAAGCGGATAGCGCTTGTTCGCGTCTCATTTGATGGCAGTTGAAAGTGACCCGAAATACTCAGCCACTGATATTTGAGCATTGGCTATTTTACTACTACTGGCGGAATACAGCATAGCAGTAAATACTATTGTAAAGGTGACAAGTAAAGCTGGTGATAGCTGGTCAGGCGACTTAGAGTAAGCTGTTCGGAACTAGGTTATAATTGTAGTTACTTACTTACTTAGTTATAGTTAAAGGAACCGTAGCTGTATTTAGATACATAAATTGGCCATGCTTACATATTTCTTCTACTGCGATTCAGGCCTGCGAGCTTAGTGCAAAAGTTGCAAATAAATAAAGTTGCAGTAAATAGTATTATTGTAAAATTTTAAATGCCAATCTGCACTGGGCCCACGTGGTGGTTTATGGCCCGTTCTCCCTATCCATCCATAGGAAAGGCTCGTGCCCCAGCAGTGGGGACATAAAAAGAGCTGATGATGAAGTGCCAATAAAAATTATTATTATTATTATTTAGGGAGTGGGGTCCTACATAGCTATCAGCGTACCTATCCGAGGACGGGAGACGCACGACGCAAGATGTTTTCAACAGCTGAAAAAGCGTACATAACCAAACACGCGAATTTAAGCGGCGGCAACGGGCTTTTAATACGATACATACTAAAAGCTCGTTACTTTTTTTTGTGTGTATACTATAAAGTATTATATTCTATTCATACATATGTTGTTCTCAGTCATTACTGAAGTAATCTGTACTGTAAGTACTGACGCACCTTTAAAGAGGTACGCCGAGCACATGAGTACTCGTAGATATATGTATTCACTAACATAATACATATATCTACTCATGTGCGCCGAGACTGTAGTTCGTAATTGTGCTGGTACACGGGCATTCGTTTTCCTAATGCCATCTTTTCCTATAATGTCCTTTATCATATTTTACTAATTAATCTTGTAAAACGTAAGCGTTTGTTTGTTAGATTTTCTTTTCTTTACGCTATATCAGAGCAACAGATTGACGAGATAATAACTTTCGTGATGGACCGAATTTCATTCGAGCGAAAGCTAGTTACCGATAAAGCAGCTACCACTCATCAAAATTAGAAAGAAATTTACTTAGCCCAAAGGCTATAGAAAAAAACACATGTTCATCCGTGTGTTTCAGTGTAACCCGCATTTGCATCCACAGACCTTTTTGACTGATACGAAACTATTCTTGAATGAACCTCGTTGTAATCAAGTTATTGCTTTTGACAGCACTGCTTTGTGCAGGTTGAAAGCATTGGATGTATAGAAACCACCCTCGCCGCATCCTTTTATATCTCGCAAGCTTACTTCTATTACATAATTACCTTTCAGTTCATTCATTTTCAAAGTTTTCAATTGAACAAACCTCATCATTATTACTTTACGGAAGTTTTGCAGAGATAGAATGACGGATACTTTGTTTATTTTAAATTAGGTAAACTGAAGTTCTTTTTTACATGAATAAAAGAATAGAATAGTATAGGTACCTTTATTACAGGCAACTATTGCTTATATAATAAATACCTTAAATATTAACATACCTACCTATATATTATATTATAATAAATTTTTGGTTAGTAAATAACTTAAAAGCGATTTTGTTATTTTAATTATTTGGACACATTTAGTGTCGTATCGGTTGCAGGGGAAAGCAGTTGTCCACGGATACGCCTAAACACCACGGCAATTGGCCAGAAGTCCTCGCTCATGCAGGTGTCTATATACAAATTTATATAGAGATGGTTTGGATTACCATCTACCATCTAACATCTACAGGTCTTTCAATTCAAATCCGGTCATTACACTAGATGACCGTATAATTGCAATTCTTATGGGTATACAACATAAACACGTCACAAAAAATTCTTTCTACTGTTCATTATCTACACCAGCTCATTTTATGTCCCCACTGCTGGGGCACGAGCCTTTTCTATGGATAAGAAGCACGGCCGGCCATAAGTTGCTCTAAATAAAAAATAAAAAATGATTGCAATTTTTAAATCTTACATATTAAATCACGTAATAAGAGAGGTTACAGAAGATTCCAGAAGATTTCCAAAGCTTCCTATGCTTTGAAATGATCCTTGTGATTCAATCGGTATAGACGTTTGCATCCGACGGGACGCAGAGAAATATGTTCATGAATTTTTGTGAAATCCGTCGGGTGGCATTGTGAAGGGAAATCTTAATAATTCGTTCCAGAAGATATATACCTGCGGAATATACTGTATCGAGAATTCCGATACTGACGTATAAATATGTTTTTTTAGGAAATGGAGCTAACTTTTGCGGTGAACAATAATTGGATATGATTTTTGTGTCCACTTTCGAGTTCAATCCCAACGAAATTATTGTAGGTACTCCAATGAAATGTGTTGAAGGCGTTTCACAATATAGGCACGTAGGACTATCTTCTTTCAAGAAATATGGTGACTTTTTTCTTTGTCGCACTTCCAAAAGGTGGAATCTCAAGAAGTGGAATAGTCTACCAGCACTTGTTTTTCCTCCTTGCTTGACATGGGGTACTTCAAACGAGGCGTGAAGAGAATTCTTGTGGGCCGGTAGGGTAAGGGTGACTGATGCTGCGTCGTTTTCATGCTGCACCAGTTGCGTCTGGACTCCATTTACACTTAACATCAGATGAAGTTCAAAGTCATTTGCCGTGCAAACTATAAAAATATGACAACTCACAACTCTGAAAACTCATTTAGGCATTTGTCCTTATACAAGTTACTTAGTTTATTAGCCAGTCTTCACAGAAACCTTGTTTAAGCTTATGGACAAGTAATAAGTCAATACCACTAATTGGTTGTATCGACTATTGTTAACCGATATCAAGTTTCACGAAATCAGAGCTACGAGTAATTACAGAGGTTGTAATGAGTCTCATAAGGTCGTCATGTTTCTATGTAATTAGGAGGTATGTAAACATATTTAGCTCATCAACATAATTACTAAAAGGTTTCATAAAAAAGGTGTACCACGTGTATATCATAGTACAAGTATATAAAGGTTTGTTTTAATTAAAAATATATATTTAAGACTATAGTGAGCTATCACGAAAGTACGCCATTAATAAGACTACGACGGGAGACCTTGCACTGAGTCATCTTCATCATTAGCCTATAATGTCCCACTGTTGAGCTCGGGGTTTCTACATTCGCTTTGACGGGTATTATATTACTAGGTTCTCCTTTTCTCTTACAGCATCATACAAATTGGAGAATATACACCTTTCATAAAATGAAGAAAGTACAGTAAAGTTAGAAAAGTTAAATACATATTTTTATATATGTTTTTAACTTTTCTAAGGTAACTTTTCAGAAGGTCAGAAACTATAATTATGGAAGTTTTAACTGCTCTGCTGTAATTTTTCTTACTGAGGAATACGTTTTTATTTACCTAGCATTAAAAAAATACTTTTCAATAATTTCTTATTGGAAAATACTGTCGCAATCAAGCGTTCCTTATAAATTACTTACTCAACTTATGCCCGAAGACCAGTGTTCATTGTTCTTATAAAGAAAACATAATTAAATATTCAACAGAAACGTCTCCGCCGAACTGAGCATTATTTATTCATAAGGCAATCTGATTTACTTGGTAACTTGGTTTCGTCGTGACGAAAGGGGCAGCAGGGATTGAAAATGACCAATTTTTTTTATAAATAATAAAAGTGAGATAAAAAGGTTGTATAACTTTTTTAGTGAAGATAAAGGATACCGAGACTTTTTTTGAATTACCTACGTAGCGTGTGTTTAGATGTCTGAACAATAACTTTTATTGATGTTCTTGTCGGGAAAGTAAAGAGTCATGTTTGTAGTTTTAAAATATTTTCCATAATTTGTGTTTTATTGAATTACCTACTACAAAATAATGTAAAATAATGGTGGATTTCAGTAAAGTCCCATATTTTTATTGATACTCAATGGGTTTGGGTGAAATATTATTAAAAAATAATCATTTCTATTATCACCTGTTATTATAAGGTGCAATATCTCTATACTTTGACAAGGGTTAAATTTGAAGCAATGTTAATTACAAGTCACACATTAAAAAAGTTTTTTTTTTAAGGTATTGCATTAATATGTCATTGAAACAATCTTTCGCTCCTACTGTCTCAAACACTGTCGTCTTATCAGTAGTATGTTTACTTTAGGAAGTAAGCCATTAAAATACAGCAGTCACACAGTGTGCGTATTTTTATACGTCCTTAAAACTCTCGGTATAATGAGCAAAGAAGCCGCCGCCGTCCCATTGTGTCCCTGTTGCACTCGACCCCGTTCGTTCAGCTACTGCTACTATTTGATATTATTTTATGGTTTCATAAGTGTAATTGGATGGCGTTGTACGGTATGGTATGGTGGTAATTTAACCCTTAATCGGATACGAGCTAATCGGGCCGATATAGCGGGATATTCGGTTAATTCTGGTAAAAAAATAATAATAATTAAAGAATTATATAAGTACCGACAACATTAAAAAGTTTAACACTTGTCCTTATAGATTTAAAAAATATATTATATTGGTTGCGTTCACTTAATATTGTTTTTTATCACAACAAATCTACATGTCGGATGTGGCATGTATTCTACCGTTGTTTGGTTAAGGGTTAATAGGTATGGTAAAATTTTATTAACCACCTTTATGGTTTAGTTTAGACCCTCGGTGTCAGACCTAGAGGTACAGAGTTTGATTGCCAGCAGTAAGTATTTTGTTTGGTTGATGATATTATCAATAAAGTAATTATTCAACGTATTGATAAGTGAACCATTGTACAAGAATATAAAATATGGAAATATATTTAATTCCATAAGAAAAATACGATTCGTGACAAACGCTCTCGTTGTCATACTAACTAGCTAGCTCCTTCAACTAAAGATCCGCTCTTGGAAGCATCGCAAGCTTCTCTTTGCTTCAGAAAGCAAATCGAACCATTTCCCAGAAAAAATTAGCCTTCATGTTTTTATACATTATGCCGATTAAAATAAAAAGAGGAGACCCGACGAGACGACGAAGAAGTATGTAGGTTATAAACTAATTATGAGAGGACCAACACTTAGTCTCCCTGTGACCACGGATCCTGCATAGTGTTCAAAAAGTCAGGATACAACTTAATAACATCAATGTGTAAAATAAACGCAAGTAGATCCGTAAATGTTGTTTATTTCAATTTTTACAGTTTTGAACTTTAACGGTATAGGTATGCGTTAATCCCCGTTACAAACCTTTGACTTAATATTTATCTTAAAAAATTTTTTAGCATTGTAAATGCATCATAGTTTGGAGCATTGTTGTGTACCATCAGCCAGAGATAAGATAGTCATGCCCATTTTCACCTTTGACCCCTAAGTTTAGGTGACCCCTAAGCCATGTTAGATGACAGTTGTTGGAGCAAACCGTTACCTAAAATGGCTTAGGGGTCACCTAAAACTTAGGGGTCAATTGTGAAATCAGGCATCAGCCCCCCGACCGCCTAACCGATCACTTTGACTACGCGTATAGTTTATGACGTCATCTTCCACCTCGCACCGCCTATGAAAGCAATATCAAAAGCTAAAGGCTATAGCTTTCGATATTGCTTTCATAGGCGGCACGAAACGGCAAGATGACGTCATAAACCACACACGAAGTCAAATCGATTGGTTAGGCGGTCGGTCCCCAGTTCCTCAATTGATGAGTATTCCAGGTGAAGTGTGCTGCCACCCTCGGCCTTATCATCACTTAGCATCAGCAAGATGAAGGCCTAGTGCTTACCCGCAAGGGATTTAAAAAAAACTATGTTGTCGAATATAAATCCGGTGATGAGATCCTGCTTCAGGTGGGGCTTTAACCTTGAACTTTTAAAATATGGGCGATGACTCTTCCCATTAGTTGTAACATTATTAATTAGAGATAAAGAAAAGGAACTTAATATAAAAGTACCAAATTCTCGTAATTGAAAAATAGCAGGAAATGTAGCACTTTGGCAACAATGAAATTTGTCAAACCGTTTAGCATTTTTATTTGTTTGCTCCGTTTACCAAACAGCTTTCTATATAAATGTTTCAATATAAGTAGGTGCTTACATCATGACTAGTGATCGGATAATCGGATGCATATTTACCTAAAGTTGAGGTGTTGGCTAATATGGAATGTACTTTTTTAACAAAAAAATCTTTCATTTCTTTAACTACTTCTTCAAGTTTCAAAACATATCTCAAACGAATAATAAATAAGAAATTACAAAAAAAACTAATTCTTATTTATTATCGTAAAATGGTATCACCAACAAACTCCCGCGCTTAACTGACAGTATCGTATTAAACGACTAAGTTGAAAGTTAGTTACAGAATAGTTTTGCATTCCCGAATTTTCTGGAATCCCGGGATTAATATTTTAAAAAGAAGCCGCTTAAGCCCTAACTTTAGGTAAATATGCATCCGATTTTCCGATCACTGCATGACATATAGAAAAGATTTCCTTATTCTGTGTATACATGTATACTTTTCTGTGATAATATACTTTATGATGTGTAATTTAATTCTCATGTAGGTATATAATTATTTGGTTACGTATGTCACGAGCACCATAAATAAACTTGAAAATGGTCAAATTAAACTATAGCCATTTGATTATGTGAGAAAGTTGTCGTCTATTTATCTTTAATGTTTCTAACTTTGGTTAGAAGAGAGGAGTAGAAGGTACTTAAGCTTCAAAACTATTTATCCGATCTCAAAAAATTCTTCCACAAATATTTAGAAAGGACCTTCAGGCTTGACACCGGCTATGATTTATTTTGATAAATAATAGTTTACAGAATAGCAAATCCACGCAGACGAAGTCGCGGGCTAAGTACTGTATAAATACTGTATACTACTGTATAAATGACTAATTCGTTCGCTGAATTCTTAAAATTGTCTCCTGTCATTCATAAACATGCATATGATTTAAATAGATAGGTACCTAATTGAATTTGGCAATAATATCATGCATTAACTATACGACTCCGTTACAGTTACTATAAGATAAGATTATACAGTATACATCATTAGATGTTGGCAACATCAATACATTTATTGGCACTGAAAAAACAATTTCAGACGTACGCAATGCATTTGCGGTAAACATTTCCTGTATAGAATTAACCTACAAAGCATGCGCGTCGTGTTATGAGCTAGGCAAGTGTCGGTGTCATTAGGAACTGAGGAAACGAGCTATTGCGGAGTGGAACTCATTTCCCTAGCACATCGGTTTCCGATATGAGACCTCAATGGACAAAGTAACCACACTTTGTTCAATAACCTTGCCTGGGTCATGGAATTTCGAGAAATGTAAACTATTATTACAAAGAACCAAATACACGAGTTGGTAACTTTCTTTTGTTTTAATGACGTCTTTAATGGAGAGCCTGAAACGCAAATAAACTTAGCGTTCAAATTCGAGTTTCTAAATAACATTGAACATTAATAATATGTTTATTTTAGGAAACAGAATGATGGCGATAAATGGCGCTAAAAAGGAGGCTGAATATATTTTATAATAACGGAGCGATTAGGGAATCTTTATGCGTTAGGGAAAGCTATTACCTAACCTAACGCATGCATCATGCGTTAGGTAATGGCTTTAATGTAAATTTATATATATATATATGTAAATGTTCTAGTTGAGATAGAAGGGAACGTATAGACGTTCCCTACATTTACAACTGTATGAAAAGTTACTTTCTTGTATGGTAGTGCATCGGATGGTAAGCTATGCTGTTTGCCGGTTATAGTGGTGAGAAATCAGTCATTTAAACCCGCATTGGGGTTGGTGAATGGCCTATGCTATATATCCCCGTATGCTATTATTGTTCAAGTGTTCAAGCTTTGTTTATGCAAATGTGGCGTCGGGTGGCGAGTATACTTCAAATTGGTGATTTCGATGCTCTCTCTACCCTTTTCTGGGAGAAGGACTTCAGAGTATGCATGTATGTAGGTTTAATGTGTAGTATGGGGTGATATATATATGAAGCCTGAGCCCAACAGTGAAACGTTCAAAGGCTGATGCTGAAGATATAGCAGAACCGGCATTTACTAACTATTCTAGCTTTCATTACTGTCTTTTGTATTTATTAAAACGGTTACCTAGTACTATAAAGGAAAGTCGTATTGTCGTTTCCCCAGTCACATCCAGTTTCCATTGTGAACGGTGGCTCGATAACGTTCGGTCTCAACTTGTATTGCAAATAGCGACGTGACCTGACACTTTTACGACGGCTCATTTAACAGCCGTAGGTACATTCCTGAAATATATTTCGCAAACATTACCGGTGAGTGTGACACGTTGAAACATTAGGACAAATATTATTTTTGTACGAACCTTTTTGTGGGTGTACGTAGGTATGTCATTGGATTATTACATATATCTGCGAAGTGTGATACTTTGTTTTATTAAAAATAACTTAAGTATGAAATGTGTGTTCTAAAATTGTGAATACAGTACAAAATAATTTACAATATCGAAAACGACAGAATCAGTAATAAGTTATTATTGTAAGTTTTCTGTCTGATGTCCGTTTTATTGTGCATAATAAATAAATAAATAAATAAATAAATAAATAAGTTCTCAATTTCTGAACCGAAATATTGCTTGCAGAAATATCGAAAAAAGCAATATCGAGTTCACTTATTTCACACAGAGTTTTGAAGATAGGCTGCCTACATTCTGAGTAATTAATTCTGAAAGACACTAGAGTAAGACCTCTTTAAGGTGCCAGTCTTGTACGAATTAGTGTGCATGCAGTATTATCAGAAACTAAGATTTTTTTCTTTAGTTATTAAAAAAGCTACAAATGAAATTTATTTAACATCACTTTACAGTGTGGGGTTTCGAGTTTCCTAAACATATTAATTTATTTACTTTGATGTTACTTTTAATCACTTTGTTAGGCTTTAAACATACCCGTGTTTACGTTTTGCGCGTAGAAGATCTAATTTATGCACACGTCACGTAAAAAATATGGCAAAAACACGAAATGTATTCAGATAACATTTATTCTTAAATCCTACCAAACCTACAATAATCCTACAATAATCTTACTTGCTTACATTTTTGAGAAATGCCTTAGTTTTCTTATTTTAAGTGGTTTAATTAGTGGTAGTTTTAAAAAACCGACCATATCTAAAACTTATTTTTTCTTTTAAAAAACATCTTTTGGAGAAGTCACAATTTAACCACTTACAAATTTTTTTTAATTTTTTTTTTTGAAAAATACATAAGTAAGTAATAATGTACTTTTTTATAAGTACATTTTGTTAATCAAAACCAGTTCCTAATTTGTGTCAACAAAACTAATACCTAGACCTTTTCCAAATGTATAGATTGTATGAAAAGTTCTTTGGTCTTTACCTGTCTTCTAGTTTTTAGCTGTTGCGTTATATCGCTGCATTATGTATAAATTGATTGAATTTAAATCTTTCGATAAACAATTAATACAATATTACTAATCACTTTGCATTACAGAAATAACATTGTTTAAAGAAAGTTGGCTAGTAATTTTCATACAATCTATTTATTTGGGAAAGATGACGCGTCGTTAGTTAAGACGTTATTACTCAAGGATTTATTCAAGACGTCGAGGCATTGTGTATACAATTTCGCTTGTTGGTGTATCAAAGGCCTGTCAACGTTATACAAGTGGGTATGTAATGGAAACCATATGGAAACTGTATGATGAAATTTAATTAATATATTAAAGTGTAGCAACTAAGCCATTCTATTACTAAATTATAAGTCTATAAATGTATTTAGAAACTAAACGCGACTGTGATGTGATTTTATACGATTTAAAACTTTCTATAGTGGACTTTTTTTAACTTATCTGTTTTTTTTATATATTAATTTTTATTTTTTTTTAACATTAAAGTATTTTATTCTATTCTATTCTACTTCAAATCGCATAAAATCAGTCGAACAGTACTCGAACAAAACTTAAGCATTGAAGATTGGCTTTGATTTTGGTATTCCCATTAAGATTGGCTTATTGTTTTGATTTTTATTTTCATTATTATATATTATTACTAGCTGACCCGGCGAACTTAGTTCCGCTTTGACAGTTTCCATGACAACAAAAAAACATATCATTTTGTATTGGAAAATTAAATCCTTTTTAGTACTTTCTGTTACTTATTATATGTTTCTCACCGTTTAAACCTACCCTGAACTTCCATAAATATTTCAAAATCAAAATTAGCCAAATCGGTCCAGTCATTCTCGAGTTTTAGCGAGACAAACGAACGGTTTTATTGAAATTCATTCTCATTTGAAGGTTTCTAAGCTTAATCCGATAAGAAAGGATTTTCCGAAATTCTACCCTTACCATTTCAAATTTCGAACTCTACGTCGTATGTGAGGCCGGCCGTGTCCTAAAAGCACATGAGTAGAAAGATATGTGCTAAAAGTGCATAAATCTCTTTAAGCTTAGAAATCTTCAAATGAGGTAGGTACTAAACATTATCTACTCATGTGGTACTAATATAGTACGGTGACTTTCGAGACATTCTAATTTTAAAGAGAATTTGCTTATGTTTGTAAGTGAGTTCAACTTTTTTTGAATAAAATCGGATTGAGTTTTCAAACATGGTGTCAAAATAAAATGTAATTTAAAACAAAAGCACTAAGGAGTATTGATATCAACTTCGAAGCAAATCACCGCTAAAATAATTTTATACCCCTTTTTAACCCCGTTAGGGGTTGAATTTCAATAAAATACGATTCACGTCTTCCATCAATTCTGTTAAAAAAGGTATATGCAAAATTTGAAGTAGATTGGACCAAGGAATCACGTTGTCCCATACAAACTTTGCCCCCCTTTTTCACCCCCCCCCCAGGAGTAGAATTTCAGAAAATCCTTTCTTATCGGATGCCTACGTCATACAGAGAACACACCCTCTAAGTTTCAGGTCTCTACGATCAGCGGAGCTGTGCGTTGTTCCGTCAGTCATTCAGGACAAAGCATTTATATGTATATGTAGTACTTATTAAAACCTTATCAGTCCATACATAAATTAGCATACGTTTTTTGTAATGCATGCAACTGAGCGCGTTCTCAGCTCTTCTCTTTTAATTGTTGCGAGCAACTTTACATATAAAATTTACTTCTACTTCGGCTCGCTCTTTCAATGCGAAATTACTTAATTATGTTTCGTTGTTTTCAACAAAGCCTCAGGTAAAACACAAATTACATTGGGGCAAAATCCACAGAGGACAAAAACCGATATATCAACAGGTAGCTGCATCGGCCGGTAGTTTGTTATTGATAGCATGTTTGTGGTGGGTCGATGAAAACAACGGTAGCTATATTATTTTGGATTGTGATTTTGGCAATCACAATACAATTAGAATTACGTTTTTTTTGTTTTAATTTAATCGTTACGCTTTCTGTTATACCGTATACTATTAAGCTGTGCTTGGCTGTTACCGAAGCTCATACTAAGTTCTGTGAGTTTTCTTTTATTTTATTTCACGAAACATTATGTTTCGTTGTTTTCAACAAGCATCAGATAAGATGACACAAATTACATTGGGGCAAAATCCACAAAGGACGAAAAGCGATATATCAACAAGTAGCTGCATCGCGGTAATGTTTGCGCTACCAAGCAACTTTGGATTGTAGGTTGTTGCGGCCGGCAGTTTGTTATTGATAGCATGTTATCGAAACAACTTTATTTTGGCGATAGGTTTGTGATTTTGGGAATTATGTTTTCTTTTGTTTCTTTTTGTTCTAATTTGTTTTGTGGTCCTGTCTGCTATAGCGTATACTATAAAGTGCTGTGCTCGATTGTTATCGGAGCTTAGACTTAGATTACCAGTATCTATGTGCCTTCAGTGCGGATTGGCGGTTGTTAACGACTGCTAAAATCGTCTCCGTCTTAGAAAATGTCACAGCTAAACTATGACGCTGATTTTTAGACGGCTGCGGGTGTTCTTCATCGTTGCGTTTTTTGTTTTATTAATTATTCACAAGATGGTAATTATAAGATTTTAATCAAGTAATGTCAATTGTACAGTAATAATAATAAATTGTGTCAAATCAGTAAATAAAAATAAAGCAATAATAATTTAATGAAATGTAATTTGTCATTATAATTATCAATCTAAATAAATTAATAAAAATGATTAGCAGTCTCATAAATTATCGAGGTACCTATAAGTACAAAAGTCATAAAATCGATCAGAGAGTATCTAGTATCTAATCGGTATAAAGAGGTATCCTTACAACACTAGTAATAAAATTTCGTTTTCAAAGTGTTAAGTTTAATGAATGACTTTTCCTTTAGTTAAGAGAAATCGTCGTTTACTAGTAAGAAAATTCAATCAGTTACAGAAAATTATATGGCGACGAGGGTGTAGAAACTTTCGTAGATCGGTCCATTATCGGTCGGCCGTCCTTTACGGAAGAGACCAAAATAAAACCTAATTTATGTCCAACCTCTTTATTAAAAAGGAGTATCCTATTTATCTATAAGGTAAGAGAAATCGTCGTTTACTAGTAAGAAAATTAATAATACCTTAAAATAATAATAAATTTATTGCTCTACAACATCACATAAAACTGTTTACAGTAATATAAAGTTACAAAAAAATATAGCTCGGCCTCTTAGATTAGGAAGACCTGTGTACTAGGAGACGTATCCTTTCTTTTCTTGATGTCTAAAATACTACTTTTATCTCAAAAACATAAAAGTGAATGGATGTGCAGGTATGTGTGTGTTTTTGTTTATGTATTCGTGAGGGTGTGTGCGCGTGTGTGAGGGTGGGTGTGTGTGTGTGTATGTTTATGTAGGTACTCAGTTTTTCATTTTGACTTTTTCCTTTTCTTTTAAAAAATAATAAAATTTGGTAATTATTGATTATTTGCATATACGTTTACTCAAATATTGTTGCGAACAAATTACAATTCGAATAAAGTCAAAGTGTTGAAAGAAATTCCACGAGCGGGATTCGAACCCGCACCCATTCTGTCCCGGCATGTCATGGGGTGTGGGTTCGAATGCCGCTTGTGTTTTTTTTTCAAATTGGTAATTATTGTTTAAAAAAAATTCAATCAGTTACAGAAAATTACATGGCGCCGAGGGTGTAGACACTTTCGTAGACCGGACCTTTATCGGCCGGCCGTCCCCTACGGAAGAGACCAATGAAAAACTTAATTTATGTCCGATCACGTACTACCGTCTCTGTTAACGGTATCGTGCAGAAATGTTTGGTGTTCGCAATCAATTTCATGAACGTTCAATTTAATTTTGCTCTTAGAATAATTGTTTTGTTCCACTAGAAAATTACCAGAAAATCTTCCTTCTTTAATTTGTTTGGTGAACGCAAACGGTAATTTAAATTGTATTAAACTAATTACTATTTGGTATCACAATGTGAGTACCTCCAACGACATGTTCTACACATTTAACGACTAAGCTGTTTAGTACACACATAATATAGAATAGTAATAATAAAAAAATTAAATAAATAAATAGGTGTTTGTTATTGAAAAATACTTGTTAAAGTATTCTAAAGTAATCTCTAGCTTGAGTAATTAACAGTTAAGTTTACCAACTTATACAACAATATAAGTTAATAAATAAACCTAAATTTATAAGCTATTCAAACGTTTACATTACTCGAAAGCTAAGTTTCTCTCGGATAGGGAGAACGGGCCATAAACCACCAGGCGGGCCCAGTGCGGATTGGTGGTTGTTAACGACTGCTAATGCAGCCGGGACCAACGGCTTTACGTGCCTTCCAAAGCACGGAGGAGCTCGAGATGATAAATTTTTGGTCACCCATCCGATGACTGGCCTTTGCGAAAGTTGCTTAACCTCAGCACTTGCAGACCGGGCGCGTTATCCACTGCGCCATCGAGCTCTTCCCCCTATCCGTTTCTCTCTATCCGTCTATAGGGAAGGCTCGTGTCCCAGCAGTGGGGACATAAAAATGAGCTGATGATGATGATGATGAAGTTTCTCTCAGTGTTTAAGCAATATTTATACTCGATATTTTTACCTTAAAATGTTAAACGCGCATAGTTACTCTTTACCATGTGTTTTTGTGTTTAGCTGTGCGCTTACAATAAAACAAAGAAGTCAAATCGACAAAAACAAGAACATAAAGCTTTTAATTGTACACCAATACCATATTTTGTATGAATGAATGAATCTTAATCAACACTCACAATGCGCTCACGTTCCTAAAAGCGCCAAAATATGTCCACGTAACGTGTGTTTATTACGAATGAAGAATTCCCGGAGCGTCCGCTAATGAAAATTTATATGAGCCAGAAATGGACAGACTCCCTCTCTGGACAGCCCCCGTTCACTTAATGAGACGGTTAAGTTAACTTGAGATGTGTTTATTGAGTGAGAAAAATATGGTCTATGAAACATGATGGATATGATGCTTCTAGTAGGTATCTACGTGTGACGTGTGTTATTGCGTCGAATGTAGGTTTTTTAATCCTCTTTTCCTTCTAATCTCTTAGATTAGAAGGAAAAGAGGATTAAAAAACGGAAAGTGAAAATATTCTAAAGTTATACTTTAACTTTTGCATGCATAATTGCCAGTTATATTGCGTCGTCGCGCGAATGCGCTACCACTTCGTATTCGCGTTTTTTTCTGATTTTTTTTGCTCGGCTCTTAAGGGTTAAATAGCCTTTATAGCCTTCTACAAAAACTGGACTATCAAAAACAAAAAAATTTTTGCAAATCCGACTGGAACTACCTAGAGATTAGCGCGTTCAAACAAAAAAACTTCTTCAGCTTTATTATATTAGTATGGTAGAAACCACCATAAAAGAGTTTGTCGATTTTATTTTATTTCTTTTGACTATTGTTACATTTGAATGAGTAATCCAGAACGCCTGCCGCTCGCAAATTTTCCATGTGGTTGCATGAACGATTTTATTTCACGTAACGCATTAAGCTTGATGAATTCCATATTTATCGAATTGAATTTCCGAATATTTGCAATTCATAATATTAATTTCACCTGTGTTGTCGTTCTATTTGTTGCACAGTCTCTTCATTTACCTATCCTTAATTACGCCGATGTCAGCTATCTAGACCTTAGGGAGGATCAACTAAACAAGCTTGAGCGCCTTCAAAACTTTTGTATTAGGTTTATATTTGGTTTGCGCAAATATGACCACGTCTCCGAATTTTGCACTAAGTTTCGCACTGGTTGCCAATTCGTCTTTGCCGGAAATCTCATATTGTTTGCTTACTTTACAATAGATATATTATTTAACCCTACCCCTTTTTATCTTAAAGATCGTTTCCAATTTTTGCACGACTCCCATTCCCGCTTCTTGATATCATTGGAGAACTTGAGTTGCAGATTCCACTGCATTCAACAAGATTCTGTGATAAATCTTTTACGGTCCATGCTGCTCGCCTGTGGAATGCTTTGCCTGTGTCCGTAAGATGTGCGAAGTCTCTGCAAAGTTTTAAGAAACTCATCAAATATCACTATCTGTCATTGTAATTCTAATGTTAGTCCACTATTTATTTTGTTCTTAAATGGTATGTATAGGTATAATGTTCGACATATTTATATGGTTGTATATATGTGTTTTTATGTATAAGTAATACACTATTACTGTACACTTTTTTTTCAACGCCTCCATCTTATTTATTATCATTCATCTCCATCCCTAAGTTGCCTGGAAGATATCGCTTTTAGTGATAAGGCCGCCCTTTGTACGACTCCAATTTTATTATTTCTTTGTTAACATGTACGTGTTTTTTTATGTGTACAATAAAGTATTTTATTCTATTCTATTTGTACGTACATTGTCATTTAATTTTGACTTTTATGCTTTACAATGGAAATACCTAGTTAATTTTATGTCAAAAGTTTTCAATACATTTTCCTACACAAACCATCATTTATCAGGTAAAACTATTTACTATGGTAAAATGTGAAATTGTATGTTGGAAAACTACCTAATTATGTTTCCTGTGTTTACCAAACGTGACTATAGACTCGAATAGTTAAAATGACCTATCAAGACTATTGAACTAGTAATAGAATTATATCCTATAACATATCCAGTTGCAGCGAGGAGTGAGACAAGGAGATGTGATATCTCCGAAACTGTTCACTGCTGCACTGGGATATGTTTCAAGCTTCTGGACTGGAAAGGACTCGGCATCAACGTCAACGGCGTATACATCACTTACCTTCGATTTGCTGACGATGTAGTGGTCATGGCTAAGACCCTGGAAGACCTCGGCGCAATGCTCGGTGACCTCAACAGAGTCTCTCAACAAATGGGTCTTAAAATGAACGTGGAGAAGACGAAAGTTATGTCGAACTCACTTGACGTACCCACTCCTCTGAAGGTTGGGGACTCTACATATATATTCCAACAATAATTATAAGTATGTATATTAATTCATACATAACTAATAAGTTATACTATTTAAACATGTTATTTTATCACAACTTTTTTTTGGTTTTATTTTTTTATTTTAATGTTTGTTTTTTATTTTTTATGGGTCTAGCCATGGGGAAGTGGCGAGTTTATGTATCGTATCGGATGCCAAGACTCACTTGGGTCTCTGCGCCAATGGAGTAAGTAAGTATTCGCAAAAATAATATTAACTTCACAGAAAAGCATAAGGTAGGTAATCTTTAAATATAATAAATCAGTAAATGCGCAAGCGACTTCTATATTACTTGATTAATTGCGCGCAATAAATCAAGATGCATCGTAACAAAACCCTTACTGTCTTCCGTCGCTCCTATAAAGCAGACTACCTCCGCACCAGTTGTTTAGCCGCTGCCGTTTTACGTCAGTATAACGTCAATAAACATTAATAATTACACACCACTGTTTACAGCGAAACGATTAGACGTTCTCACACTTGACCGCGATACGTAGCACTTGGCCCAGTAACAGAACTCGTATTACTCGCACAGTCTATTTCGGAAACAGTATACATGTTAATATCTACTCGTGCCAGAATACTACAGAAACATTTCGAACTGAACTTCCAGATTTTGTCATCCCATGTCCATGTACGTTGGGGAGTTTGAATTTTAGTATGCGACTTTAAAACTACTTCTGCTGCTAAACAAGATAACTTGATCCAGTGAAATTTCCCAAAAATAATTTTAGACTACGTTTAAAACAACTAATATTGTTGTTAATATTGACTACTTTTTTTTCTTTTGTTTAAGTAACACTACAAGAAATATCTAAATTAAAAACAATTATTAAGGGGAGGTCCAAATTAAAATGTTTAAATTCGATGTGTAGTGTCCCAGTAAACTTAAAAAAAACATTATCTATACTTAAGGTATTATTTCAAGTGTAGTGTTTCCGTAAACTTACTTAGAAAACGTACATGGTTTTTTATAAATTCGTCAGCTGAGTTCGCGTATGATAATCTAAATGGGTTCCAAAAGAAATTGAGCTTTTAGGTACAAGTACGTTTATACAAGAGGCGGCGCGTCCGTTTCAGAAATTCTTACATGAGATTAGTCCCTCGACGTCGGTCCCTTGGTCACATCATTTATCTTTTTGCATATATGTTCGTGTTTACTTATATGGATATATGTGTAGATAATGTAACGGAACTTTAAATTTTCTGCTTGGCGGAGCGTAAAGAATTTTGTACGATGACCCTTCAATTATTCAGTTCATAAATTGGTATGTTAAAAATGTATATTTACAAAACGAATATTCTTAATATTCGTTTTGTAAATATACATTTTACCATACAAACAACATATTTTTTTCTAACCGTGTAAAAAAAACTGTCAGGCTCACATAATATTATAATGTCATTTGCAATAATCGCTGATTTCAAGGGCACCAGCAATATAATAGTAATAGTGCAGTAATAGTGTGTGAGCGTGTGTACAAGTAATGAAGGGTCAATGTACTAAATTCTTCCTGCTCTACGATCTCACATTATATCCTACATGTAATTTACTTTGGTGGTTTTTGTGGTGGTTTGTGGTGGTAAAAAAGAGACTTATAAAATGGATTTGGTGGAAAACCACCATTTTATAAGTCACTTTTTTGTCCTTAAATATTTATTTTTGATTTTTTGTTCAATATCTCTTTTTTTATAATAATAGAGCAAATTGCGGTCTTTTCTTTTCAAACTTTCGTTATGTTAGAAACCCTTTGACTTTTAGATTTTTGAGATTTTTATTGTAGGAAGTAGCAGTTACAATTTTTCATTTGTTTCTCATAATTATACGAGTAGTGTTCTCAACAAAACAGTTGCACAGACAGACTATATTCTTGAAATAATGTATGGAAATACAAAAGCTTTCATAACAAACCTGTAGCTATGATTCTGCTCCGTTGTTAATTACAATTATGTAACTGACGTATCTCAGTAACCGCGAGTATTTAGCTCCAGGGATTATTGTTGATACGTTCAAAAGCATTGTTTAATAGCTGAAACAACATTTATTAAATTCACGAAGCCTACATTTCTCAAACAATGAACTATCGCTTGTAAAGGCATACGATATTAATCCGTAGTCCTAGCAATTTCGTAAATGAAAATTGATATTTTATGCTTTCATGCAATATGGAAATTACTTTCATTGTAATTAAAACCAATTACCAAAAAAGAAGACAGAAGTTATACCTAATTTAGCAATTTTACAAAAATCTTAAAAAGTTACAATAAAAATATTCTTTACTTCTCTTTTATTTCTGATTATTTAGTTTATACGAGTATACTTACCAGAACGACTGCTTAGACTAACAACATATTTAATTTTATTAAAAATTATTTTAATTATTCATTATGATTCGCTAATATTTCGTGCAATCCTTTATTTATTCAAGGGCTTTTACGTCACTTTTCAAGTTACCTCTCCAACCTGAATCATCGGCTATTATTTGTCCGATCTATTTGTGTGGCTTTGAACCCTCTTGTCTGGTCCAGGGCAAAATATAATACGCCTATACTCGGTTTTAGGCGCCACCCGACGATGGTCCGTTGCGAATTAATAATTCCACACGACACGCATACGTTCCATTAATACATTATTTTGATTCATACACTTGCTTGGAGGACTATAAGACACGTGTTAGAATGAGAGGTGGTTTTCATATTGGGTTTTCTTCTGTACCAGCGTTTCCGTACACGTGGGTCTGGGTCAAAATAAGTATGCACAGCTGTGCCACAGTGGAAAACAGACTTTTTGACTATACCAGGAAATAGTCGATAGTTAGTCGAAATTAGTCGCCATGTAACAAAATTAGTCGATTTCGCATTTAAAAGTTGTAAGGGGTTTTTTGTGGCACAGCTATACTGACGCGTCAGCGCAGCTGTGCCACCTGTATCTAGAGAATGGAACCACTTAGCGAAGATCCTGATTGCATAGCGAATTAGTCGATACATCATACAAAAATTCAGAATCAGTCGATGACCCGTTTTAAAGGAAAAAGCGGTAATAATAAAATCATTTTATTATTAAAACATTATTCGTTTTCTAAATCTAAGATTACATTGTCCTATGTCTGTCAGGGATGATTGAAGTTATGTTATTAAAAAAAAGTTATTATTAAAGTTATTAAGTATTAGTTATTTTTTTAGTTTTTGTTACTATTAGTTGTTAATTAAAAAAAGGTTTAGATGATGTCCGTAGGTTTGTAGTAATTAGATACTTACCTACTCACTTGTAAAACATTTTAGCGAACTAATGATCCTTTTACTAAAACATTAATATGAACCCTGCCAAATTTCGAATAGCAATTTCACATTTTTAGAAAAATATTTCGATGATTCCAACTATGCAGTATTTGATTACTCATTTTTAGTAATAATCTGAGATACATTTCATTTCCGCCGGGCCTGGGATTTTTTTGAGCATTGTCCTTTGTTCTGATCCAAAAGCTTTCTATTCTAACATTTACTGTTCCAAATCGGTAACCTATCTTACATTCGAAACTCTTTTGTTCGAATTTCAAAACTTCGAAAACGGTTAAACGAAGTTTTGAATTCTAGATATATTTATTTACATAATATTGTAAGTAATAAATTTATTTTACATACGTTACATTTTCCAGAAAAACTAATAGCCGATTATCAAAACCACTTTTTTTTTTAAACAGTGGTTTTACTTAAAATAATTTTCTTTTCCAGATGTAGGTATTAAATATCAAAGTAACCTTTCCCCTATTCTTACAAACACACTTATTTATTTGTCAACATTATTCATCGTAATAAAAACAAGTATCGTCTGATTTATTTTTATTGACAAAATAAAAAAAAAATATTAAGGTTTAAAACATTTATTTATTTAGTGTGACAATAATATTATGACATAAAAATTTTTGCGATATAGGGTAGACCCTTAATATTGTGCTTCAAAAGGTATTGACAGAAGCGAATCGCTGCAAAACCGACTCCACGTAGTTTTGTCTGCCCTACGCTAGAGTGTAATTTAAGCCCGCGTAGGCGCAGAGGGGCGAGGCGGCCCGCGAGCTGAGGAGCAGGTGATTTGCCGCCCCGGCCAGCAAGCCGAAGCCTGCGGTGGTGAGCGTTAACCATCTGCGACGATACGCTCGCGTGGGACCGCTGGAGCCCCGCAGCGCCGGAGCCGTGCATGCTGCATGCCTGCTTACATGCTGCATGCCTGCTTGCATGCTGCATGCCTGCTTGCATGCTGCATGTCTGCTTGCATGCTGCATGCCTGCTTGCTTGCTGCATGCCTGCTTGCTTGCTGTATGCGTGCTTGCATGCTGCATGTCTTTTTGCATGCTTCAACGTCACTACCACTGCAGTACTTTATTAGATTTATACACTTCTGCGAATTTATCAGACATTATAGTACAAAATGAAACAAAGACGTTCTGATACTTGTTATTAACAATGTTGAGTTTATTGGACATACCTACAAAAGCTGACGTTTGAAATTGTTAAACTATTATAGTTGGAGTAATGCCACAAAAGATGAAATTGCTATTATTTTTCTGTTAGGCGTGTTTAGAAACTTGATGGATTGTAAGTATTTGTTATTTGTAATATTTGTCTTTAGGTAACGTTTTTCTGGAAACTAAATCGTCTAACATTAATATATTTATCAAAGGTTGAGTAAGATTTCAAAACGTATAGAATAAAAAAAAAAAATTGAAATTCGGATTATCAGCAATTATGTCAATCGTGTTTTCGGTAAAATGAAACTATGGAAAACAAAAATGTGGCCAATCGTTTTCGGGATAATGAAATTCGTACTAAAAAAATTCGGTTTTAGAATAGGTAACCGTTCCAAATCATAACATCAATTCGATCAATTTCGACATATCTATGTAAGCTTCGTTTTTAATCCTATTTATTTAAAAGGCGTTTATCACATACCTACGCGTCGAATGGCGAATGGAACTCGCACCAAACACCTGTAGTTTAAGCATATTATATTATTGCATTACAAAAGAAACAGTAGTAACAAGAATATTGTTAATAACAATAACCTAATCATTTTACTTGGTACCTACATTATTAAATATTTTAATTAATAAAAAAAAGGATTAAACAAATTTTGTTTTAAGTCAGGATTGAGAACTTCACTGTATACCTTCAGTGAAGTTGAAGTGAAAGTGCGGCCAGTTAGTGATTAGCATTTTAATTAGAACTTAAAGACGAAGATCATCGGAGAAACTTTGTGTTTTTGTAGCTTAGTAGGAATAGGAGCCGCCTTGATTGCAATAGGTCGTAGGTTCAAGTCCGTCTGAGACAATGGTTTTATCGAAGTTATAAGTATGTCATTTTCGATATAAAATAGCACTGTGAATTTAATAAAACATGAATAGCATAAAATACTCTTTATCATATTCTTCAATATATGTACGTTGCGTACTTACTTAGAGGTAATGAGTTAAGATTAGGGTATGATGGGGCTGTCGTATCCATTATGGATAAAAGCCCTTTAAATAAATAGGATTAAAAACGAAGCTTGCATAGATATGCCGAAAGCTTTTTGATTTATGCTTAATCTTGATATTGTTATGATTTGGAACAGTAAATGTTAGAATAGAAAGCTTTTGGATCAGAACAAACATTATCTTTTGTATTTCTACACCGTACATAAGGGCCCATATAAATAAAATAGTATTAGAGAAAATCGGACTATGTACAAATTATTAAAAACAATTTCGCACAAAAGAGGCCAACACACACTTTAGGTTTCTAAGCAATCAAAGTAAGTAAATGGTTCATAGTCAAATTGTATTTCATAATTACAATCACTTGTAACTAAATTCGTCTGCTGAGCAGCGGTTGTCCAAACTCAGTTTCCGAAGCAACTCCCAATGTCAGTTAAGGCGACGCATCGCTAAACAATAAATCTCATACGTTTTGATACGAGCGTTTGCGCCCCGTACCATAAGAAAAACTGGTTTTTTTCCCTTCAAATTAAAACTACAAATTATTTAAAAAAAATGAACTACAATTTTAAAGTGTGTGTTAAGACTAATCTACTAAGAATATTTTAATGCTTAAATCGGTCTGGTTAGCTTGTAAAATGTGAATCTATGTTTTAAAAGAGGTTACTTTGATATTTTTTTCTCTGTTATAAAAGTTGAAAAATCGTGTTTCTACAACTAACAAAATGAAGTTAATTAAATGAAAAATCATGTCATCAAATATCACTTTCATATGTTTTGTAATTGTTGAGAAAAATCAAGATCCCCGCCACGTAAATTACCAATGCGTCGTCTTAAGTACAAGACATCAGCGAAATATTTCATGTTAACAGACCCTTTCATTAACCAGAAACTACTTTAAGATGTACAATATTGATACCCGTTCTACATATACAGCGTAAGATAAACTATACCTATCTGGCCTAATTGAGGAGCGTGATGGCGCAGTGGTTAACGTGCCCGGTCTGTGAGTGCTAAGATTAAGCAACTTTCGCAAAGGCCGCTCATTGGATGGGTGACCAAAAATGTTTCATCTCGAGCTCCTCCGTGCTTCGGAAGGCATGTAAGCAGTTGGTCCCGGCTGCATTATTATATAAAATATAATATTATATTAGACAACATCACATACATTGTTGTGATCCCAAGGTAAGTAGCTAAAGCACTTATTTTATGGAAATCAGAAACATCGACGGTACCACAACCACCCAGACCCGACACAATATCGAAAAGTCGTTTTCAACATTGACCCGACCGGGAATCGAACCCGGGACCTCTAGAGTTAGCGCCGCCCAAAGTCCGGAGTGCAAGCCACTCTACGGCTACGGAGGTCGTCAGAGCATAGCCTGTTCTCCCTATGCCACCCATAGGGAAGGCCCATGTCCCAATAGTAGCAGTAAGGACATAAAAGTGAGCTGGTGATGATAATCTGGCCTATTTAGTTCCTCAATCACAGCAGATAGCGGGGCAAAGACCTGCCTCAAACCTCTGGGTCTGTCACAGTATCTAGTACTCTTCAAATAAAGGAAGCAGTTGAGAACCCCTCATACGCGTGCACAAAGTTGGCATCGGTCAGGGGAGAATGGCGTCGGCTAGTCAGGCGGCTCACTGCGACCGAAGTAACCACCACGACCACTCTGCCAAGAGTGTAACACGACTAAGTACTCTTCAAACTAGAAATAGTATCCACCAGGTAGGTAGTCTTTCACATTACCCAGAATATGATATTTTTGAAACGTATAGGATATTTCTTACAACAAACACGTGTAGTTATGCAAGGTTCTGAAGCGAATACTGCGATTAACTTTGATGATCGTTTCCTAATCTCTATCCCTTCAAACCTTGAAGTGATCGAGCTCCTGCCTAAAAAAAGCGTTTTCAATGCAAACTCGATTTGATTTGGTAAAGATGATTCGCCATTATTCGTCCTTGCGAGCCCAAGCAACTGTGGCATTCAATATTTCTATTTATTTACTCGATGTTGTCTGTCAGATATCAGAAGATTCGATCAATTTTTCTCTCGCCTTTCGAAATACGTTTTGCGGAATTGCCTAATCGAGTTTATTTACGTACCTAATCGAACAGCAAATCGTAGCATTTACTGGGTAAGAAGGGATTTATTGTAAATTTTTAGATTTAAGAAGATAGTCTTACTCTAAAGAGATATAAGAACAACGTACTTTATTGTGTTTTTGTTTTGATTTTTCGTGAGATCTATATTATTGTAGACCTGTAAACTTATAAATCTCTAATCAATTACGTATGACACAATTGTATTTTCACTCACTCTGAAATAAATTGATAACAAGAAAAAGGAGTAGTAGCAACAATATATAATAGCAATAATAACCAAATACGAAGCTTGCCGAGAGACATTAAAAAAATAGATGGACTGTTTGTAGCCTTTCGACGCATAAAACCATATACGCGGAACACCACCTTAACTCAAAACAACTAACTCGAAAAAAACCGCTTACGCAAAACACCAACTAAGCATAACACCAACTTTGACTTACGTAAAATACCAACAGGCATAACACCAACTTTGACTTACACCAAATACCAACTAAGCATAACACACTAGTATAGTATTATTTTATCTGTGATAACATCAATTTTTTTGTAACCGACACTGGACGAACCGACTTTCCGTACTTTAATTTGCTAGTAGTAAATGAAACAAATAGTCGGTAAAAGGCTAAACCGACAGAGAATGGCTCATAAGTAGAAGAAAAAGATGAGTAGGTAGGGTAGAGGCACCAGTCTTCAATCATTAAATATATGGCGTCAGCAACAGATTTTTTATTTTATCAACAATACAGAATACTGGCCACAGTCATGCTTCCTAGTAATAATTCTTTAAAATTTCAATGAAATTCTACATTATTTTTTGGCAAGTAAAATCAAGTGACTTTAGAACCACTCCAACGGCAGCAAAACAAAGCGTTACATAAACTCTCTCGTCTATGTAACGCTCTGTTTTGGCCGGACTGTGGGACGCATCTAAACTTCTGACTAGACAGACAAAATGGGAACCAAGTAACATTCCTGACAGGATCATGGAAATGGGGTGCGATAAAAGATCCCCCATATTCATGTTCGAAAAGAAATTTGAAGTTTATGTTCCAACCAGGGACGAATGGAAACAAGGGCCACCGTAAAAAGACAGCTTAATCTGGTATACCGACAGATCAAAAATGAAAGTCGGGCACAGGGGCAGGCGTCTATAACAACGACTTCAAGCATAGTCAAAGCATGGGAAAATTTGCCACTGTTTATTAAGCAGAAACTTTCGCAATTCTCCTATGCGCAAAGCAGAATATACTTAGAGTTAGCGCAATATAATCATCCTGAGTAACAGCCAAGCCGCGCTCATATCACCCCGAATCGACTCTGGCCTTGTTCTAGAAACCACCAAAGCTCTAAACAAGCTAAGCTAGGTGGACATAACAAGGTGCGATTGATCTGGGTCCCAGGCCATATGGGAATCCACGGCAACAAGATAGTGGATGCACTTGCCAGGGAGGGCTCAGAGACCCAGCTTATTGGTCCGGAGCCATTCGTGGCACTTGCACCAAGTACCATTAACAAGGCCTTAAAAGATTACATCGAAAACAGGCACGGCATCGAATGGAAAGAGCAGCCGGGTATGAAACACTCCAAATCCTTCCTAGGCGAAAATGCCTTAGGACGGAGTAAGTTCATTTACGGAGGCAGTAGAAGGCAGGCCCGATTAACCATCGGTGCCTTGACAGGGCACTATGCCATAAAACAAATGCTTCACAGAATGCATCTTCCAACAAACAGCTTGTGTAGCATGTGGAGAGGAAACGGAGTGAATGCAGCACTTACCATGTGACTGCGACTCTCTGGCTAGGAAAATAATGGGACTCCTGGGGTTGGCCTATCTTAAACCGGAGGACTTCAAGCTCTTCGCTTATAAGGATGTTGCTAAACTTATGGCATCTATCTTTATAGAAGAAGAAGAGTGTAAGGATAGGGTTGCACAAAAGATTCCGATGATGGGTCGAAGTGTTACTGGTAGAGGGAAACCTCAGCACAGCAGGTCCCACTAAGATAAGATAAGAATGCATTTTTAAAGTAGGCACAAACCTTCGTCACAAAATAAGGATACTGCAGAAGCTAAGCGTCATACAAACGCGCTCGAGCAAATCTGTGTCCGTGAGAGGGTCTATCATCATCATCATCATCATCATCATCATCATCAGCCTACACACGTCCACTGCTGCACATATGCCTCTCCAAGTGCACGCCACTGAGCACGATCCGCGGCTTCCTCATCCAGCACTTGCCAGGGTCTATGTGCACGTTGAAATTCAAAATGCAATTCAAATTCAAAATCATTTATTGATTGATTTAGGTAAAGTAATTAAAAAGTATTGAACTTGAAGTCCCTTAAGCAAAGACTTTAATTGTTATCTCATTACGCTATATTAGAGTGAGTTTTAATCAAGACAATTCTTTCAAGTGCTTAAAGCGTCGACGCACAAAGTAAAGGACAATTCAATTACAAAACGGCTTAGCCGATGTTAAGCTCAATTACATACTTTTGAGAAAATTCTAATTCCATTGAGCAATTTTGAATTTTAAGGCCACGAACATAATGTCTACAATTTAATGCAATAATCATTTTATAGGTAGGTACAAAGATTCGCTGTAATGTAATTACGGAGTTAACGATAAAATCAAGATAGAAATAAAGTTTCACACCTAACCGTCACCGAATGACAATGAGGGGCAACTGGATAGCTATTCATTGTCCTTAAAACATGAGTAAGCATATATTTAGCCGAAGTAACGAGATTCCCGTCCAACAAAAGCCTTTTGGATCTTCACTCGACTTGTTAAATACGCTACGATACGATGCCTTTTGTTTCGTTCGTTGATTTACCTGTTTGCGGAACGTGACGTTTTTAAATCTATTTTTAGAGCTGACAAATAAAAATGATTAGAAAAATATTATACAGAAACAGTGTTTACATTTTTTCACGGTGAGATTAAATCCTTTTTCGTGAGATAAAATGTTTGCATAAAGTAAACAGTTTATAATTGTCCCACTGCTGGGCAAAGGCCTCCATCATTGAAATCAAGTCATTACTTACGCAATTGATGGGTAATGGCTTAATCACCACGCTTACCAAGTGCTGGTTGGTGATCACAAACCCGCCTGGGATTGTGATCACCAACCCGCATCGAAAAATCTGAAAAACATTTTGCCCGACCTGGGAATTGAACCCGGGACCTTCGGGTATCGGGCCGAGCGCTCTGCCACTCGGCCACCGAGGCGTTATGTTTACATAATATTTAATATTAATTTCATTGATTATACAGTTTTATTCCTTTTTAAGAGGTACTATTTCTTTGACGCCAAGTGTGTTACTTGGCGTCAAAGAAATAGTACCTTTTAAAGAACGTTTTCTAGCGTCTTTAAACCTTGTTTAAAATCAACGTGGAGGGTAATGTTGGGTATCATTTGAAAGGTATCATAAAGGGCTACACAGAAACAATTCAGTATTCTTTTATGTTTATTAAAAACGTACAAAAAAAACAAAGTTTACAAAATAATAAAAATCCTTATTTAAAAGATTTAATTAAAAACAGAATAATAACAGTAAAAATATAATACTTTGCTTAAAACTAATCTCAAACCTAGTGTTTAAAAAAAACGGGTGAAAAACGGCTTAAGTTCAGTTGCCGAGCGACATAACACTGCCGCATCCCTGATTGCAGTAGTGCAATCACTTGGGCGGCTTCATCAGCAGTGGTATCCATCTTCAATGTCGTTTTTCTTCTGAAAGATCTTCTCGTATGTCCTCTTTAACGGTTGGATGGCGATGACCCCCATTTAACCTGTATTGACCCTTTTATGCCCACAAAAAGTAGCGCAACTAGCGGCCCTTTTGAAAAGCAAAATTGCTATTTTTTTTTGAAGTCGCATTTGGGTGTTAAGTTTTTGTTTTAGGCTTTGAAATGACACCAATATCGGTGAGGTTAAGTGGGTTGAGGGTTGATAAGGCTTGAAAGTTATTTTCGTAGAGGTGCGATTTCTTTGATGCCGAGTAGTTGTTTACCCGTCATTATAATTATTCTCCTATTACAGATAATCTTCGTCATCATCATCACCAGCTCATTTTATGTCCCCACTGTTGGGCAACAAGCTATCCTTATGGATGGATAGGGAGAGCGGGCCGTAAACCACCACGCGGGCCCAGTGCGGATTGGTGGTTGTTGACGACTGCTAATGTAGCCGGGACCAATGGCTTTACGTGCCTTCCGAAGCACGGAGGACCTCGAGATGATACATTTTTGGTCACCCATCTGATGACCGGCCTTTGCGAAAGTTGCTTAACCTCAGCACTCGCAAACCGGGCGCGTTAGCCACTGCGCCATCGAGCTCCTCCATATTACAGATAAGTTTTTCAATATATATACGCATTAATTCAATTAAACATAGCTATTTATTATTTTCAAATTAATGTTTACTTTTTATTTTCAAGTGCCAATTGCTGCACTGAAGCTAAATTAAATATTTATAAAATTTATGAAATACAGTGAAAAAATTTAACGTTTACCCGACCCAGCCAGGAATCGAACCTGGGTCTTCCGCAATCCGGGCGGCTGCACTGACCGCTATGCTACCGGGAAGGCTACCGTAATCACTGAATTTTGTCACTGCTTTTTTAATTTTTGAGTGCTAATAGCGGCACAGTGCGCCATCTATTCAACGGTTATTGCAACCGATGGCTGTGCAGATTCATCTTTGCAGATGAAATACCACAAATTTGATAACACAACGCTATTCAAATGAGCTCGCTAGCACGCCTGAAATAGAAAGATAGGTTATTAAAACCGACCGTTAGTTTATGGCATACACATTCCTGTATCACTAACGCCCATTCCCAATAACCTATCTATCCGTTGTTTTGCCTACTATAGATACAAATTTGACATAAGCTCTATACAAATTATGTCAAATTTCTAACTCCAGTAAGCAAAACAACAGACAGATAGAATATAGGGAACGGGCATAAGCAAACACTAGTAGCTCTTTCTGTGCAACGGTTCCAACGCCTGAAAATACCGTACTATACTTTACTCCATCATCAAAGCCCCGTGAGCCCGGATATACACCACAACATCACGGAGCGCATCACATAGCTCAACATACCTATCGCGCTCCTATTTCTAACAATGCCTTGAGTGCAATATAGGGTTCCTTAGCTCTCGAACTGAATCCCGCCCGATCCGATCCGTGGCACTAGTGCACTAGATAACATAATATTTTATTTATACGGTCACATTTTATTAACTACAAATATTTTGAGGATAAATTCCATAACATAAATAAACTATTTTTATGAAAAAATCCTTGAATTTTTATACGCTAGTTTTTAAGAAAAACGCCATTTCGTAAGTAAAATAAAACACCCCTTACACACTTTTGGTAGTTTCAATTCAAAGGAGTCGAAACAGAGAGGCCGCAACGCCTACACCGCTTACACGTGCCCGTAATTTCATTCAAAGGAGCCGCCAGAGCTAAGCGACAGAGACGCCGCAATGGGTGCTCTTAAAAATATTTACAATTATTTTTGTGTTAGGAAAAGTAAAAATAAAAACCAGCCTGATTTTTCAGCAGAATTTTTAATTTTTTAGGCTCTTGTTCCCGTTTTTGCAACATTTTTCACTGATGCTTCGCTCCTATTGGTCGCAGCGTGATGTTATGCCTAAAGCCTTTCTCAAGAAATGGACTATCTAACACAAAAAGAATTTGTCAATTCGAACCAGTAGTTCCTGAGATTAGCGCGTTCAAACAAACAAACTCTTCAGCTTTATAATATTATAATATAGATAAATAGGGTGGTGGCACAGTGTTAACGCGCCCGGTCTGCGAGTGTTGAGGTTAAGCAACTTTCGCAAAGGCCGGTCATCGGATGGGTGACCAAAAATTTATCTTCTCGAACTCCTTCATGCTTCGGAAGCCACGTAAAGCCGTTGATCCCGGCTGCATTAGTAGTCGTTAACAACCACCAACCCGCACTGGGCCCGCGTGGTGGTTTATGGCCCGTTCTCCCTATCCATCCATAGGGAAGGCTCGTGCCCCAGCAGTGGGGACATAAAATGAGCTGATGATGATGGATCATTAAAAATAGGGGTCCAATCACCTGCTTCCGTGCAATCATCCCGAATTTAATTTTCAATTTCGACGGAACTCTATCTAACACTGGGCTCAAAGAGTCGAACAATGGGGTCATTACCCTATATTCTTCTTCTGTAAAGATATATGCCATAAGTTTAATAACTTCTTTAAGAGCGAAGAGCCATTCTCAGGAATCCCAATGTTTTCCTAGCCAGTTAGTCACAGTCGCACATTAGTGCTACATTGACTCCGTTTCCTCTCCACAGACCCTACACAAGTGTCGTGGTATTTTATAAGCGACGTGTTAACATCACTGGCATCGTCATTAACCTGTACACATCCCACAACTGGGCTCAAGCCTTCCCATATGAATTATTTACGCTTGATAAATTAAAAGCGTTTTAATACTGAAAAAGTTTTAAAAATAGGATCAATAGTCTTTCCCCGTACTAATAAACAAGTACAAGAACTTCCAAAAAGTTATTTTAATAGTTAATTTGAAATGATGTTTATATAATGAGAACAAAACACGGCATATATATTCAAAGCTTACATTCTGTTTAAAAATATATTCGCAATAAATTCGCCAAAAACTAAAGTAAGAGTACCTTATTAAGGGTGCGCCGACCAAAAATGCCAAAAATGCAAGCAGTCACGGTTAAGTTGATATACATAATTGAAATACTATCGTATTAAATAAACAAAATAAATATTTATTATCAAAGTGTTTACAATTAGTCAGATCCATAAATAAATTCATAACACACTATAGTTTTTCTACAATATCGTTTAAAGCTGGGCAAAAATCATGAAAACGAGTGGCGGCGTTTAGTTGATATCTTATATATTATTTTGTCGAAACAATCACCAATGGTCTAAACTATAAATCGTCCGTCTCACATTTTCGATTTATCGAGCGGTTTTTTAAATTATTATTTTTCAAAAATTCCCAGTACAAAATTAGTATGGCCCCGCGGCATCAAATAAAATATGGACGAAGACATTTCAAATAAAATATATGACACTTGTCACTTACGGATGGCGCACCCTTAAAGTTAAGTGTTTGTTAGCTAAGAATGAAAATTGTATTTTTTATTTTTGTATGTAGCTCGTACTCGGCAGTCGTCCGTTATCATAATATGGAAAAACATACGATCCACCTACCTACTAAGAGTGAACGGGGTGCCTAGGTTGTTTATTATCCGTATTATATGAACAATTGGGAGATCAGGCCATACCCCTCCGCGCTACCCTGATACGTGTTTGCGTGACTATATAGGTACAAAGCTACAACTGAAATTTTCACTGACTGTTTAATTTCGTTCAAGGACATACGTTAAACACGAAATTTGTGATTTGAATCGCTCGTATGACTACTACGGCTCCGCGGAATACGATGTTTTCATATATCAAGCGAGAAACAATAATCGAGATGATTGATATGTTGATAATAGCTTTAATTGAAAGGCCTGTCGACATCCAACAACGTACTATGCAGCGTCTCGGCTTAAAATGGTTCGCGGATATAAATTGGTTGGTCTGGCCACGGTTGAAAACAAAAACATATTTTGTGGAATTCGTCAACGGGATTTACTTATGTGATGAGTTTTTATGTTGCCTTTTGTTGTTGTTTTTTTAATCCAAAAACGTGTTCGTGTAGCAAATTCAGATGTAAAATTAATTATGGCGTTACATAAACACATTATTATTATGATTGATGTATCAACTAATACATAGTCATAATGTTCATGCTGCGTTAAAAACTTATACAAACGTGAATATATAAGTATATACCTATTACAGAAAGGAAATATTTTCGTGTAGGTAGCATTTGGATTTTCTACTTGCTGCGCTGATGGGACAGTAATTTGATTGTAAAGGTATTTGGTACAGCTTTTACACCTTTATCAAGATTGACGTGTTCAATTGAGACTACGGCACATTTTCTACTTACATAACGACATAAAAATTATGACTGAGACTTGGCGGGATTAGATGTAGGTACAATGTTAAAAATAAAATCGGAATGACCTCATTCCGATTTTCCTACAGTGTACCGTTTAGTTGTAGTAATTTTTATGGGCAACACAGGTAATTGTTTTCTTTATAAGCTAATTTCAATTGTAAGTGAGTACTCGTGGGAGCGTGTTACAATATATTCTTTATAGACATTTTATAGACATAATAAAAATAATAAAAAATAATAATTTAATGCTGTTTATTTTATTATCTCAACAACATATCAATTAAAAATTAGTTCCTTAGATAAAAATATTAAAGTAGTAGCATCTCAGGAGAGTTGTAAAACTTTTAGATCAAAATAATGTACCAAGTGTTACAAATAATTATTAACGGGATTTTTACCATGTGAGTATTCGATGTTTCGGCACAGTTGTATGCACCATGATCACGAAATTCGGCGGTCGACGTCCGCACCACGAGCGCAAAACACGTCTAAGGAAGAGGGTAGATCGTTTTGTCTGCTTATAACAACCCACCCGCAATAACATCAGTAATTTCGTGATTATGGTGCTTGCAACTGTGCCGAAATATCGGATACACACATATCTAATAAACGGATCCACATGTGAGTTAATAATTACTCTAAAAAATGCAAGCGACCATGATAGTTTAAATGGTTATATTTTTACAAATAAGTATTGAACCGCTACATAGAAACATCTTTCCTTATCTCTTTATTGAAAAGAAGCATTTCAAAATCATCTTGTTTAAACACAGTCATTTATATTTAGACAACCGCCATTGGTCTAAAAATAATGCTGTGAAAATAGAGTTCCGACAACATTCCAGCTTATTTTAAATTGTTTGATGAATAGTTCACGTACGTTCTGAGACAGTACCTGTTTTTTTTAATTCAATAAAAATCGAAGCGAAAATTCGTCTCACTTATTATGTGTATTCGTGTAACGATAAATGATAACTTTATTTTAGGTAAGTATATAAAAGAATAACTGCTCACTCACTAATCGAATAAAACAAAAAACAAAATTTTAGTTACTTTTATCTATCTATATTATTTATATTATTATATAAATAAAAATTAATCACTGAAATGTATGTACGCGTATAACTTCCGATCGACTGCACAAAATTGGATAATTCTTTTTTTATTGAGTTTTTTATTGTCAGGACAAAGTTTGTACAGAAGAAAATTAAAAGAAAAAAAAAATATTTTTACTAAAATTGTTTTTTTTTAAATATCATGGTCTGAAAAGTGAGTGAGTAAATGTGACAGAATGACATAGGTACAGTTCTTAAGCCAGCATTTGACAACTTCAATCGGACAATACGTCATATAACATGGTAGGTACGTCACGTACGTCATATATGTATATCATACTATTAATCAAATAGAATTACCGCTTCTTTTGCAAAAGTAATATCGGTGTTTCGTGTGTTTGAAGGTATATCGTAGTGTTATATTATATTGTTATTGATTTAATGGAAATGCCACCTGTGAGGCGTCAAAATATCGGTCGGCGTACGCGTAATGCAAGTCGAGTTCACAATCTTCGAAACAATGAGAATTACGGTTGACCAGATTTATTTATTACTTTCACGTGCAACCCAAAATGGATAGAAATCACTAATCTGTTATCCGGTCAATTATCCAGCGATCGTCATGACATAACAGCACGAGGTTTCAAGCAGAAACTCAAAGCGATTATGAACTTCATTGTAAAATATCATGTCTTCGGAGACGTACATACGATGTTGGATGTAGGTACTCTGTAGAGTGGCAGAAGAGACGACTGCCTCATGCTCATATTCTTCTGTGGATGGTCGAAAAAATAAGACCAGATGAAATTGACTCAATAATTTGCGCAGAAATTCCTGATCCCGAAGTAGACCAGGAATGGTCCGGAAGAGCATGATGATGTCGATGTCGCTACCACAAAAAGAAGAAAATACTATAATACAAACAATTTATAACCATAGACAAACCTAAAAGTTCCAAATATCACAATCAGGTTAATGTCAGGCGAAGTTGTAAACTAACTTAGCGCCGCGATGACATGAAAAAGAAGAACATTGCTTTACTCGGAAATGCCAAAATATTTTACATGAAATGCGTTACAAAAAAAATCCAACGTCGGACACAAGGACTCCCTGTACCGGGATACGTGAACGTATATTCAACCGATGCATTGGGGCGCATTAATTATGGCGGTACGAAGTTCGCCGGGTCAGCTAGTATTTGTTATAAGTTTTAAGAGTGACGGATAATCCTTAAATATAGTAAAAATCCGCTCACAAAATTAATTTGAAAAAAACGCTGTGGATAATTTTTGGTCCTGGTAAACAAAGGTTTACCTACGTGAAACGTAAACAAAGTCATCTGCCAGTTTTTAATGTCTCACCGAGTGACAACGCAAGTAAAGCGTGAAGTGTCGAAAATCTATTAGTTAAAAACTTCAAAGAAGTTATGAGATTTAAATATATTTTCGAAAAACTTAATATCTATCATTATACGTAGCAAATCGATCGGATTATTAAACATTCTAGTTAGAATTTGTAGGCTAAATAAAGAAATTGTAGAAAAACTCATATAACATACGACTGTACTTGCAGACTTTATAAATCAGACAAGGGTATTATGGAAATCGAACAACAGAGGTACACTCAAATTCGGAATAAATTTCAGTCTTTCAACAACAGATGTTTACAGAGTGGCTGCAGCAACCTTTTATGGTAATAGACAAGTTTATTCCCATTTGTTTTCAAGTGAAAAGGAAAATTCTTATTGTCAGGTTAATCTTAGGTAATATAAAAGCCAAATAACTTATTTTTATTTCACTGAGCACCAGCTCAGTTACGATAGTGACTGCATACCAATGCAGTCACTATCGGCCTGCCCTATGGAAAGCACTCACGGTAGTCGATTTATGCTTGCGGCACAAGGGCAATGCCAACCTCTGAATCTTTAGTTCTAATAATAATAAATAAAAAATAAAAAAATAAGGAAAAAATATTTAAAACAATATATCGTGCTCGGTGGCGTGCACTTGGAGAGACCTATGTCCAGCAGTGGACTAGTATAGGCTGATGATGATGATGATGATGATTTAAAACAATTGTTACAATAAAATTCATGTTATGATACATCTTACTTATTCTAGGATAAATGAACATTAATACGTGCAACTAGTACTTAAACTGGGAAAACCCGTGCTATAAGCACTACTTCTACGCCCTATGGAAATTTAACCGGATTTAGTACATATGGTATTGATGTCACTACTCACTACTGTTTTCTGCACAATATCAGTGTAGCAGGCCCCGTTTTGCATGCGAGTTGTGCACAGTGTTGACATCACATTACAGTGCGCAATATATATTATATATTGTAAATTTAGTTTTGTTATCTCATGTATCTTCCAATAAATGCTTTCAAAACATTGATAATTAATTGGCGGCAGATATAATGTTTTAGTACTGATGAGGTAGGTAGGTCACCAGTCGGTGTCTGTAATAATAAGTTTTTAGACCTACTAATTTTTTTTTTTTTTAGTAACTACCGGAAATTTATTATGAAGGACGGGACGGTAGACATATGTCGGGCATGTCACCGTCCGGGTGAGTCTATCAGACATATTATTTCTGGCTGTTCTTTGCACAGGCATAATCAAGTGGCCAGTATTATCCACCAGCAACTTGCTTTGAAATACAAACTTGTGGATTCTGAGGTACCGTACTACAAGTATGTGCCCGACCCAGTTCTCGAAAATGATCATGTCACTTTGTACTGGGATCGATCTATCATCACCGACAGGACTATTGTAGCTAATAAGCCAGACATTGTGGTGATAGATTAGCGCGCCGCACGATGATTGTCGATACCACCATTCCCCATGACGAGAACCTCGTGAAAACTGAGAAAGAGAAACAAATCAAATATCTCGACTTAGCACATGAGGTTGTCGACATGTGGAATGTGGACTCGGCTGTCATCGTGCCGATTGTTGTTACGGCCAACAGCCTGATGGCCAAGAGACTCGATCAACATCTCATGAGGCTCTCGTTAGGCGGCTGGATCAAGGGCCTGATTCAGAAGGCAGTTCTTCTCGATACGGCACGCATTGTGAGAAGGTTCCTGTCTCTGGAGCCCTAATCACCGATAGTTTGGACCCTGGTCCCGATGCCGGTGGACCCCTATTTTTTATATTTTTAAATGTTTGTTTTGTTTTTTATAAAATATTTAAAAACATAAATTAATATGTAAAAAAATAAATAAAGAGTTTTTATATTAAAATATTGTAAAAATCTAGTTTTAAGAAAGAAAATAAATAAAGAGTACAATAATAAATCATTTATTTCAGACCATACTAAGTCCATATTGATGTATTAGTTACAGAATAATCACTGCGTTCTTGAACAGTGCAAGAACATAGCTATTATATAGAATATTATACAATAGGTCCTTACCTATGAAATTGACGTTTTTTACTCACTTATTAATAGGTGAATTATTTCTCAAAGTCAATACCGGTTGTTAATAATAATAATACACCATTAATTAGGACTAGGTATGTTACTTAGGCTTCAAGACTAACAATGATTATTCATTTTGTGTCTTTATCACCCAACTTTTTTTTTAAATTGACTTCTTTTTTTGTTCGCGGAATTGACCTATTATTTCATTGTAGCTAAAGACCCAAAAAGACCCAAGAGAAAAAAATCAAGACCCTTCAAGGGTCTTGATTTTTTTCTTTTTAATGTCTGCTATATTTAGCTAGTGAAACAACACACACTACTCTACAATTTTTATAGTGTTAACATAAATAGATGCTATGAAAATTAAAAAAACGTTAGTATGAAAAATATAATTTTAGAAAAAATCTTCATACAAAACGTCAATTTCATAGGTAAGGACCTAATAGAATTCGCAGGGCGCTTATGTCCCAAGTAATGTAATTCAATGTTAAATTAAATCATTCAAATCTATCAAATTATATTTCTTAACAGTCGGTAGTTTTTATCTATACTAATATTATAAAGAGGAAAGCTTTGTATTTTTGTATGTATGTATGTATGTATGTATGTATGTATGTATGTAACGAATAAACTCAAAAACTACTGGACCGATTTAAAAAAATATTTCACCATTAGAATGCTACATTATCGCTGAGTAAGCTATATTTAAGAAAAAATGTCCATCCGTGCGAAGTAAGGACAGGCTGCTAGTAAATAAGTAAAATTAAATAAATAAAATCAATAAATTAAAATTACCTATATTATTTCATTTTACAATATGCAGAGACACCTAGTGCTATGCAGGCGGCACTTTACTAAAATAGCTTAAAGTACCCGTTATTATTATGCTCTAAACTTACATGTAGATGAAAGGGCCATTTCATAGTTTCCCGGTCGAATAGAGGCTACACGCTTATGCGACAACAACCTATAGCCTGAAATTAATCTTGCAAACAAAGTTGGTGATCCGTATTACGAGTACACTAGCTCGGGGATCGGTCACTCACCTCGAGTAGGTTTAGATTTTACTAAAACAAATATTATAGTAAATCAAAACTTTTATAAAAAATATTGTATATCAAAAGACCATGCCTTAATTCCATTATGAATTTTACTTGGTAAAACTTTGCATGTCTGTGCATTGCTTTTAAGTATAAAAATACCATAATTTTTGTTAGCTTCAGATTTTTACAGTTTAATGGTCCAATATGAATTGCTGGGTTCAATAAACAGCTACAAATCAAACTCCTTATTCGAAACAAGAAACAAATACCATACAAGAGTGACATTGCAAGGTAATGTCTGCAATTAAAACTGTGTCGCAGCCAATAACGCCCACCTTCGAATAGGAAAACGGCGTTGGCGTTTCTTAACTTGATTAAAAACATAAATCTTAAAAAAATATCATAAGTAGGTAGACAGGCGATAAAGAAAACGAAGATTGGTGGTGTAGGCGATAGGCATATATTTTAACTCATAACTATAAGTCCACTCGAATGAAGTCGTTGGCACAGCTCTTCTTTTGCAACCTATAATCGTTCCACTGCTGGGCTCAGACATTGCTATTTTATATTTCTTACGGGTAAGTACACACGCCTGCACTTGAACCTATCGAAAACTGTCAAATTTCTTTAATCGATTTTGATCTTTATACCCAAACAAAAGGTTCAAAATGTATTAAAGAAATTTGACATTTTGTGGTAGGTTGATCTACATCTGTACTTGACCTACATCTTACCTGATGTGATGATAAAGCTGATGGTGGAATCGCACTTCACCCGGAATCCTTAACTACTGAGGCACTGGCTATCTTAGCTCTAGCTGCCGGAACGAGTCTCGAATTTTACGGGAGAAACGTACTTAAGGCTACGCATCGCTAAACAATTAATTTAATACGGAGCGTTTGCGCCCCGTGCCATAAGAAAAACTGTTTTTTTTCTTTCCAATTAAAACTACAAATAAGTTTAAAAAAATGAACTAGCATATTGAAGTGTGTGTTAAGACTAATAAAACTACTAAGAAATTTTAGATGCATATATCGGTCTGGTTTGCCTGTAAAATTCAAATCTATGTTTTAAAAGAGGTTACTTTGATATTTTTTTATGTTATAAAAGTTAACAAATCGTGTTACTGCAACCAGCAAAATGAAGTCAATTAAATGAAAAATCATGTCATCAAATATCACTTTCATATGTTTTGTAATTGTTGGGAAAAATCAAGATCCCGCCACGTAAATTTCCAATGCGTCGCCTCAACTCGGAATTCTCAACTAGGTACCTACAGATATTCTTAACTTTTACTGTTGCCTCGGAACAGAACAGAATGGAACTCTCTCCGAGCAGACGTATCCTTCTTCCTACAACATGGGGTCCTTTAAAAGAGGTACACCAATTTGCGGATAGGCAAGGCGAGGACGGGTGAGGTGGGCTAGTGAGGCCAAATCCTGCTTTACTAGCTGTCCTTGCAACTGGACACTGCTTCTCCACCACGACCCGATCAACCCGAGCCGAGGTCCGAGCCTTTAGAGACGCCCTAGAGTTGTTCCGCTCCCCAATCTGATCCGAACCCTTCGGAGAATCTACTAGGGCACGGGGACACGCACTAGTGCGTGATGCCGTAACCTACCTGCTAGTAAACCTCCGAAGGTGATTCGTTTCACACGACCCTTTAAGTTTCTCGCCGCCCCCAAACAAGCCCGGTGAAGCTGAAAATGCTGCCTGAAGCAATAAGCAACGCTCTCCAAAAAAAAACCCAGCGGTTTAGACTGGACACTGCTTCTGCTAAACACCAGCCAGAGTCATTTCGGGCAAGAGTCATTTGTTTAACCTTCTATAAAAAAACAATGCTTCTAACATTGTTCTTACAATATTTTTTGGTATGATTTTTTGATGATTTGACAATGATGCATTTGATTTACTTAGCCTAATATTTTTAACTTCAAAAACATACTTATTTTGAATGTTCAAGCAATGTACTTTTGATAGACAAACGATACCTACTGGGTAAAGTAATCTATATATTAATACGTGAAGCAAAAACTTTGTACCCCTTTTTACGAAAATTGCGCGGACGGAGGAGTATGAAATTTCGCACACTTATAGTTTATATAGAGAAGGAGTACAGAATATATTTTATATTATGCATAAAAAATACATTAAATTAATAAAACAAACATTACACACACTACCATGTATTTGACACACACGCATATTATACTCTTTTAAAAAATTTCAAAAATGTAAGAGGAGCGGCCGAAATCTGTCAAAGCCAATCCAAACTCACATTCTATCTTTTTTAATTTTTTCTTATTGCTTAGGATACAATCCGTGCAGCCTTAATAAAATTACGGTCGAATTTAGACCACTGGGCGACTGGGCACTGGTAAACGTTATATCAACAAATAGCATTACATTAAAAACATTTATAATTTCTGGTAAAACAAAAGTACGAAAGACATAATTTACGTTCTATGACAAACATACTTTCTTCATTTTTACGAGATAAGTTAAACATTCGTTACATTTAATGTATCTCGTATATAGAGCATGGTACATTAACCACATGAACAAATCAAGATATATGATACGATTCGGATCTCATGACAAAAATGTGAACTCTTCACAATATTATTCATGTACGGAACATTGCTCAAAGCAGGACCGGGATATTAATACTTCTTGGTTATCATCTAGACACGCGGTAACGGTGAGCAGCACCGTGTGTAATATTACACGAACCATTTGGAGCCACTTTTGACCCCCTCATAACTCGAAAACTATTTCACATAAACATCTCAAATTTGGCTCATATATTGAGACTTGCGAGATACTGTGTGTGTGTGTATTATGTGCTCCAAATTTCATAAACACACCTCAAACGGTTATTTAGATATTAACGTCCAAAAATCGTAATTTTTGACGATGACGATTTGTGGACAATCGAAACTCAGTTCCAGATGACCTAGAAAGTTCAAATTTGGCATCTAGATAGGTAGTTGGGCGAATACAAAGGAATAAATTAGAAACTAGTAAATTTTTATCGATTTATCATATTTTTCAATTACTTAATTGATTCTATTAAAAACACTAACTTATTACTTCGCTATTTTGCATAAACGAATTATATTATAGCCTTCAAAAGTTCTAAAGCTATCAGTTTTTATTTTATTTTTCCGGAAATTTAGCTGGCTGGTAGAAACCAGCCATTGAACATAGGGCTCTTCAATGACTGTTTTAGTAGGTACTTAATAAGTTAGTCTTCAATATATTATCCTAAGTTATAAGAAGAAATTATATTTTAAGTTGTTATACAATATTTTATGTTGTTATAAATAAATTTCAGGACTGACCATTGAACTTGGTACCCATTTAGATCTCACTTTTTTTGTCGTTGAAGTCAACAACCAAGGCCAATATCATAATATTGAAATTGGCTCTCATTTCACATTAATATTTTTGATGGGATCACTTTTTTCGCACGGTCTGACACATTTATTGGAACGTTCCGGAAACAATTCGGTGCGGTATTTAAAACCCATTACTTTGTTGTGTGAAAATAGCATTTTGTTTGTTTGCGATGCTATTTATCGAAGGATGTTACGTATTGTTACTTAAGACGTAGTTGTTTAAAGTTTTAAATCATCTACAAATAATAACAGTAATCTATATTAATAAATATCAATTGCCACATTACGTTGCATCACTTGAGAACGGCTCGACCGATTTGGTTGATTTATTTTTTGTTATGTTCGTCAGGGCAAGGTTTGTATAAAAAAAGTTTTCGACGAAACATGGGTGTTAACTAAAGCGGACGAAGACGCGTGCGGGCCACTAGTTTGATATAAAAGCCATAAACTGTTCAAATTATGTTACACTAGCGGCCGCCCGCAGTTTCACCCGCGTAGTTCCCGTTCCCGTGGGAATATCGGAATAAAAAGTATTCTATGTGTTAATCCAGGTTATAAACTATCTGTATGCCGAATTTCATCCAAATCCATCAATCCGTTGCAGCGTGAAGAAGCAACAAATATACACACACACATACACACAAACTTTCGCAATTGTAATATTAGTGTGATTCGCCATATTGTTCCAAGAAAATTTATTCCATGTAAGTGGTTTTTTAAACCAAATAATAAGTGTAAATTTATTAAAATAGGTGTTTGTTTTGAAATAATACTATGATTATTTTTGTAAATATTATATTGGATATTACGAGTAGTTACCACTGAATCTTATCTTATCTTAGTGGAGCCAGTTATCACTGAAACATTATAACCTATTACACACTTACAAAAGTAATTGTTTTTTTATATTTAAATCACCCTTTCTAGCAAGGAATACAAAAAAATAACAACTTTAAAGCATAAATTATTTCCACTTTTTTTTTAATAACACGAAAATTTATCTATTTCTCATGCATGTAGGATATAATAAGAGTAATCTCATAAAGCAACAATACATACTAACTTTCAGTCACACACAGACATACACACAAGCACAGACATACAGATTTTTTTTTCACTTATGCCAAGCCTAGCACATTTCTCATATAAACTGTATTTTCAAACTTTCAGAAACACATTCACTCTTCACATAATAATTCACTAGATAATAATATAAGATAAATAGATAATAAGATATTAGTCGGTAAATACATACAAATTATCAACGATGATTATTTTTCCGTCTGGCAAAAGTTATATGCATTTGGTTGGAATATATTATTAATATTAAGTTCGCTGTTGTTAATTTGTTGGTATTTTTAAATATAATTTATATATCAGCATATTTTTATTTAAGTCTTATGGCAAATCAAGATGCCCTACATTCATTAATGTGGATTAACATGATCTGCAGGCTTCATTTGTTGTCCGAGGCGGGGGCACCTCACACCGAAAAACAGGTTTTTCCTAGTTTGGTTGAAGGTAGTCTCAATTTTTGTCAACCGGCGTTGCCTCAAAACCTAATTTAACATAAGTCATTAAAATATGTAAACAAACTTCGCTGTATACTTGAACAAATAAATGATTATTATTATTTTTATTTATTTATTAATGATTAACTTTTTGTAACGATAAGCTTTTTGTAGTGCGTTAAGTATTCATCTTAGAAATGCTACCGATATTGATAACAACATATTTTTTTTTCTTTTAGGTGATGGTTTCGTGCGATTAGCACATTTAGCCAGTGTCAAAGTAATTTTTCTTACAAGTAATACATAAATAAACAATATTTCCTTCCTGTATGATGATGATGAATGATAATAGATATGAGAAGTGAGAAATTATATACCCCCCAACCCCTAGAGTATCTCAGTAAAGATGTGGGGCTTTACTAAGTCCTCGGGCGTACTCCTTGAGAGAATTTAAAAACTGACGGTGCACTGTTTTGTTTCATTTGCCAACACTCATGCACACTCACGAACACTTAACGGTTAATAATCCACCATTATTTCACATTAATATTCGACATAACACAAATTTTAGAAAATAAAACAAAACCGCAGATATGACTCTTCACTTTCCCGCCAAGAAGTCTAAGAACATAAATTATTAATGTATACTTTTAGCAAAATTTTTTTTATAAAGTGTAAAAAAAAATTAAACTTCTTTTGATTATCTTTATTAATGTTGCTCATATTGCTTCACACTATATATATTGCTTTTTATGATTTTAATCGTGGTTAATTTACATATGTATAAGGAAGACTATATTACCAGTATAAAATAGTATGTAAATTAAACTCAAATTCGTTAAAAAGTTTAAATAAAACACTTTTTACAAATGTACCTACTCACGTTTAATTTCACACAGTTAATATTTTTATCCCGACGGACGTTTTGATATTTTTACCGGAGTCATGGTGACAAGGTGACTGACGTGATGGTCGTCTCATAATTAATTTGTAACTTCCATACCGTCTATTACTTTAATCGGGTGTGTTCCGTTCTACGCAAATATTAAATAAGCTCACATTTTTATTTTTTGGTCTTGCAGGGTGGTTTCGAGGCAGGGATTAGATAACGAAAAAAATATTTAATTTCAATAGTTGCTTCTACTAAAGTAGGTTTTTATTAATTTATATCAAGGTTCTAAGTAATAGCTTTTTAAATAAGAAGATCATTGGAACTATCCTGTTTAACATATACTTTTCCGTGGGGCCGTGGACAGCCCGTGACCACGACCGGTGGATCTATTCCCATCGAATACCACAATCTAACACCATTGGCATTTCTTTTTATTTACATTTATTTGGTATTATTTGGTATTCCCAACGAATACCATTTTTAAAAAACTAATAAATTTACTTTAATATATATTCCTGACCAATACCAAAACATGAAATTAAGTACTGTCAGCAGAAAATACGTTTTTTCCTATTTAATTATAATTTTATCGTATTATGATGATGTATTGTGATGTCATCAGGTATTTTTATAATAAAATCAATTTGATTTACCCTTAGTGGATTTACTACTCTTGCTGAGTCTGAGTTTCGGTGCACATAATTTATTCTGGTTCCTTGTATTATATCCGTGAACTTCATTTTTCTTGGTATAAAGATAATATTTACAAATATATTTGACAGCAAAGTTAAAATATCTATATCTTTAAATAAATCCTTTATGGAATCACGGGGCTTTAACTGGTATATAAACCGGACTACCTTTTTCTAGAGAATAAAAATTTTACTTATGTCTGCTGCTGATCCCCATAACAATACTCTATATGACATATTACTATGGAAGTAAGCAAAATAAACCAGCATAGCAGTGGTTTGATTAGTTATTTTCCTAATATATTATGTTTAACAGCAAAGGCAGCTGAACTAAGCATTTTTGCTAGACCCTCAATATGAGAACCCCACTGTAGTCTAAAGTCTACATTTATACCAAGAAAAGAAGTTATATTAACGACTTATAAGTTTTTCGCATCTAACTCAATATTCAACGGAGAAAGCCATGTATTAGGTGGTGAAAATCTAAGCTATAGTATTTAGTTTTTTTTGGCATTAAGTACTAAGTTATTAACCGAAAATCATTGAGATACTCTCCTAAGTGTATCGTTATTTTTTTTCTCCATACTTAGAGTCTATCTTGTCTAAAGAAACTATTAAAGAAATGTCATCAGCAAATATTGCTATTGTACCGGGACCGGCCGGCCCAAATAATAAAAGTACCTAATGTGTTACATTATGAAAAAGTGTACCGATACGTAATGGGAGGACTAAAATGTCTAAGTATATAAAATAATTATGAGAAAGTGAAATAAATAAATACGTGTGCACACACACGGTAATGTAATGATATATATCGACACGATAATATAAAATGAAAAAGTCGAAGAAATAAAACGATGTAAGATACCTTAGTAATAACTTAAAATAACGAAAGTAAATAAAATCTAAAATAAGAGTTGTCACATGAATTATTTTAAAGAAAAACAAATATATGACATTACGGCAAATAAGTAGATAATAAACTTTAATAAAGATATACGAAAACTTAACTAGATAAAAGTAATATTAAAACAAATGTGAAATGATAGATAACTGATGTTATTTGCTAGGAGTAAATAATTTAAATCAATTTCATAAAAATAAAGTATAGGTAAATAAAGTATATTCGTTAACAACTGCGTAGTTTAGATTAAAGAAATTGTAATTTACAGTTAAATATTAATAATTATTTAGAAGAGTATAGTAGAATAGAATAACTTTATTGATAAAATGTAAGTATATGTAAAAAAAAATGTGGATGTTCTTTAATTTTTCAAAGTGTTTAATTACTAAAATTATTGGTTTCTAAATAGAATGGTATGTATTTGCATAAATTTATTTTTTCTCTTGAAATTTCTGTGTTAGAATAAATAATAAGGTTAGATAGTCTGACTTGTAACAGTTAATTTCAGAAATCGTATTAAACAAAACACAATTTCTGTTCGTGCATCATCGAGACCTTTAAAGTCCTTTAGTTAGGACCCTAACAATTTCTTATAGCAAAAGTTATGTTGTCAAATGTGTGTTTTAAAATTAAGATAAAAACATTAGAATTTGGTTTATATTAATAAAGTGAAAATGTTTATTTTATATTCTTAAATTTTTAGTTATTGTTAACTAGAGTAATTTTAAATAAAATTGTAAAAAATAATATCTAAATTATCTAAAGGCAAAGATAATAATTGGTTTGGTTATGGTTCGTTTTTTTTAACATTAAAAATAGATTTTGTAAAATTTTGGTTTAAGTAACAGTGTATTCTAAGAATGTAAACAAACATTGTTTGTTAGTTAGGCCTGGTACTTTTAATTATTTTGTTACTAAGACTATGTTTATATCACTATTTAATATAAGTTAGTTAACCTAACTTTATAGATTTTATCTTTATATTCTTTTATTTAAAAAAAAGGGGGAAGGTGTAGTGGAGGCACGTAATCATCTAATGAACACGTAGTCTCAATAAAATATTAATGTCTTATTATAAAATAAATACGTGAACGTGCCTAATACGTAAACAACTCTCATATGATCTATTTTCTTAGAACCAACATTTAATATTATGTATTAATATTAATATTTTCCTTTGTCTAGAAATAGTATAAAAGCGATGTTTTTCTCTAATAAATGATCAGTTAAGAATCAACGTTCGTCGTAACTATTCAACACCCGACATCACGACATCACACTATAAGTAATCGACATTTCTCTAACCATGCAAGGAAGATCATTAATATGAACAAGAAGCATAAACGGTCCTAGAATAGATCCCTGTCGAACCTCCCGAAACTATATCATTAATACCATCTTTTTGATTCCTATTGGACAGATAAGATTTTATTAAATCTAGTGCAGTGCCACGAACGCCATATTGGAACAACTTACCAAATAGTGTCAATTATATTTTATATTTGAACTAAATTATCACTAGGTACTTACTTATGTTAAATTTCTATGATATTTTATGCAAGTAAATAAGTGCTTAACTGTATTTAATGTTTTTTTTAAATAATATGATTTAAATATTTTTTGTGAAAATACAACACCATAAATACAACTAAAATAATTTTTACTGACTCTACCGAATTCCTATTAAACTTGTTTTGGTATTAGTTGATTGAAGTGGTATTCGTTGGGAATAAAAAATAAATATGAATTAAAAGAAATACCAATGGTATTAGAATGTGGTATTCGATGGGAATAGATCGACCGGTGCAACTCGGTCGTAACGTAAGGTTTATAGGTATGTGTATGATACTCTATACTAAGTAGTTTGCATTAATCCTCGTTATAAAACTCTGATTATCTTGATAACACTGCAAAATTTACGTAACCCGCACGCCTGTTCCGCGGATGGGCCAACAATTTGTTGTAGGCCTTGGCGCGCACGGTGACAATGAACGGACTACGACACGACGGCTAAAATTATATTGAGCTTGCCACCTGCGGCCGGGAATCAACACTACTGAACACAAACAGAGAGTGTAGGAACTTCGGAGCTTGGAGACCGACAACCGCGCGCCTATCGCTATTGGCTGAAGGCCAAACATCAGATTTAGTTAGTTTTCGAATAAAAAAAACAATTGAACATCTCTCTTATCGCGATTTATCGACACTCGACGTTGAGATTATAGTGTTTGTACAACTTTGATTAAAAAATAAAATTGTAATTGATAGTTGCAAAGCCGTGCAATCTGGTAGAAAGCTCATAATAAAAAAATAATTCCTGTTCCAAGGTTGCTCTCTCCCTTCTCTGCTGTCTCATATTCTCTCTACACTCACAAAACGGCGTTATCACTGTCATTAATCAAATGTTATTAAAAATCGTTTCCAAAAGTACGCGTATCAATATTGAAAGCTCGTGGCCCTGGAGTACTATCACTTCTATCAGACGAGTAGTTATCAGTTAGCCTTATCTTTTTACAAACAAGTTGAATATAAAAAAGGATTAATACTGAAAGTATCTAATCTCGCTTAAATGATTTACAGAAGTTCATTTGCAAATATGTTACTTTAACACCTTTAAACTTATCCATTATAAACAAATTAGTTTAAGTATCTAAGGCCTACCATTTTAGGACCCGACATATCGACCGAGGTGCACCGGCCGTGGTTACAGGGTCAACCTATTTGTTGATAGTAAGCTGTACATAGCATACACGTTTGGGTATAGGTACTACCGGGGAAAAGAAATGAGTTTGCACAAATTATATTGACTCTTACACTTGTATTGGTAGCCTTGTGGGTAGTGAAAATTTCTTTGATTGTAACTAGTTTCTTAGTAATTTGTAGACAAACGTTTGTATGAGACTACTGTTCCCACGTGTACACTATGAATTAGCGCTCAGCTGTTTGTGTGACGTGCATGCGTCAGTTTCCTTCGACTTGAATTTTTTGAGCGTCAGACGCGCTTGTTAGGTTTCCAGCTCGACAATGGAATTCGTTCATTACCCTGACGAATTTTAAACACGTTTTAGAGAGTTTTCTTGCCACTTCAATTTACTTGCTCACCCTTCAAACTTTAAAGTCCAACTCGGGGGGAAATTGTCCAGTATTTAAACTCGATTCCGAGTTAAAAATTGCGGTTTCAAATCTAAACCGAATCTTTTAAACTTCCGAAACAGCAATGAAATATTCGATACGTATAGGTACTTTGTACAGTAAATGCTAGGTTTGTTCCGAAGTTGGATTCCCATGTGGACAGTATTTACGAAAACTTTGTTACCCTCCATCAAATTGACTTGGCACTTCGGAAAGTATTTTTGTAAGAAGTAACAATATTACTTATGTCATAATTAATATCCTTGAGGGGTATATACGTAATTGATTGTTTCTATAGGAAATTTGATTTGTCATCGAGTAGAAGTCGTTCAGACACAGACAGTTTACTCAATATATTAGCCAGACAAAAACTTCAAATATCTTTAATATTTCAAAAAATATCTTCCTTGTCTTTAAATGCACCGACTTTGTCATTACCTGACTATTGCTCCTGCGGGGTCAGATATGTAGGTTCGAAATTCATCATTGCGACGCACGCTGTTGCGAAAAAAATTTCAAGTGGTACGCCTTTTCGAAAAGCCGCTGTATCGAATGACGGATTCGCGAACACGCTGTTACTTAAATTCTTTTATATGTGGGAAGCTAAGTCGATAATCACGGTATCGAAATCCATTGCTGCGATTAGATTAAAATAAATTAATGAAATTTGTTTTTCCGGCCAATTTTGTTACACTACCCTCTTAATCTACCATTATTTTGGATTCCTATGTCCCTTCCTGAACTTGATATAATGAGCAAAGAGAGTTGTAACTAATTTATCTAAAGACATTTTTTTTTCTTTTTTTTCGAGAAAAAAAAGAAAAAAAATTTCTTTAGATAAATTAGTTACACCCGAGGGTGTTATTGTTATTATTTTAAAAATGTGTACAAATAAAAAGTCAGATATTGCTTTACAACTTAGATTTGTTTTCTATACTTATAAGTACAATAATATAATAATAATAATAATACAATAAGTTAAATAATCATATTATTTTTCGTGTCGTGCGTTCGATTCCCATACAAAAATACGATTTAAATGGGTAATCTAATCGCAACCAAAGATTTCGATACCGTGACTATCGATTTGAAAGGGTACGTACTACATATAAAAGGATTTTCGTAACAGCGTGTTCGCGAATCCGTCATTCGATAGCGGTTTTCGATACAACGGCTTTTCGAGAGGGCGTACCACTTGAAAATGTTTTCGCAACAGCGTGCGTCGCAAAGACGACTTTCGAACCTACATATCAGACCCGCTCCTGCGCTATCTAGTCGTGAAGCAGAGTTTAACTTTCGTATATTTGCATATAAATTGGTAAATTACAGTTGAAAAATAATAAAGAATTTTCCTCCTAAAACAAGACACTTTCCCCAAGGCAAGGTATTAATACAGGTAAAGACCGTTGGACCCTTTGTCGACCGACGAAGACCTTCTTTTTGTAAGGTAGTAGCATGTTTTTATTAGCCCAGCGAGAGTGTGGCAGGTTATTTTTTACCCGGCTAATTCATGTATTTCTTTCATTTCGCGCTTAATGAATTTGGAGTTATTTAACAGCTGGAGATAAGGGTGTTCGGAAGAAGATATTTGCGTGATCTCAGTTGTGGGTGCACTGGCGTAGGAGTTATACGTACAAAAGTACCAACCTAAAACTATTGTTAAATCATTTATCTTATATCCGTGACAAGTGCTTATGCAGCTGGGACCGACGGCTTTAAAGTGCTTTCCGAAGCACGGAATATAAAATAAAAGTCACAAGCTATTAATGATTTGGCTGGTGTTTCGCTATCCACAACAACAAGTCTCACAGCTGTCACTAACATGACAAATAATATACGAATGCTAAATAAATCCACATTGAATACACGTGTGTAGAAACGGAAGCCGACTGACATCGGACTTCTAGGTGAACAATTCTCAACGGACGCATGTAATAAGATTACAACCTAATCCAACGAATCGGTATCACAATCAGTGATTCGTAATGTAGTTATATAGTTGACTATAATATATCTAGGCGGAGTCGGTGTGAATGAGTCTGATACAATAGAGTTGTGTGGATATTTGCCCCTGCTGTTATCTCCACTATAGCGATCACTGTGCTTTGATTGATTGATTGATGTAGTGGCATTGAATCTTTTTGATTTCACCTCTATTTTTCTTTTTGACCTTTGGTATGTTTTTTATGATCATTTGAGGCATTGCATTTTGAAAGTCATCTGGATACAAATCTTGCGTAAGTATATTGACTGAGCTAAGCCTGCAAATGAAATATAAACGGAAAAATGGTTGGTACTGCAAATATAAAATGTATTTTTTATTTAAATTTTCTTCTATGCTATTTTTTGAATAGAGACCTAATCCAAATAAATTGCAACTGAATATTAAAGATGGCGGTCATTGAATTTGTAATATTCAGGAACTTGAATAGTGGCAGCGAATTGGGCTAATTGACAATATGCATAATTAATTAATACACTGACGATCAATAGGGTTGATTACAAAAATGTAATGACTCTTAAGCCCGTTTTCACTGACGCCCACTGAGTTCTAGATGAGACCCCACGTTAGGTGACGTTTTTACTCCAGCAACTGTCACCTAACATAGTAGGTCGTCGGACGCGCACAAAACTATTAAGATAAGATAAATAAGATAAGAAAAATACACTTTATTGTACACTAAAAATAAAACATTGAAGAAAAGAAAACTACATAAAAATACACGTTGTCTTGTATATAAAAATCTATATAGACCTATTTCAACTTAATTATGTTAAGGAGAAAAAGATTTATTAAATAAAGTGGTGATCTGTAAGTAAGTATCTCCGCAATCAGAATGGACAGCTTACGTTTATGAAAGCACCTTATGATTTTACATTGTACAATAGTCTATAATAATGACGACGTAAAGATATAAGTACTGCGTAATAATATACCATTATTGCCGTCTCTGTTTGCGATAGTTAGATAGATTAACATATTTTATTATACTTACGTTTATTGTCTGACGATGAGATACTTACACATTTGTATTTTATTGTCAAATAGTATAGTTTGCCAAATCACTACTCTTCTAGTGCCATCTGCAATATCATCTCCAAGAGTGCCCAATAGTAAATTCTTAATCTACGTCATAACGTTAAAATAGATTTTTAAGTTCATACACAAAATAGATAGTAAAAAAACTTAGGTATAAAAGTAAATTTGTCTCTAAAATGATATTTCTTCCAGCAGACAATGGTGACTGGATAGTATTATCGTAGAAAGAGAGACAATTGAACAATTTAAAAGTCTTTTCCATTCATTAAAATTTGCAAGAGCTAGTGTTAATTATGGATATTAGCCTGTCGTCGGAAGCTAAGGACATAATTTGCGAAGTGCGGTCGCTCAGACGTAACAAGATTATCGTGGGTAGGCACCTACAGCTAGGTAATTTGGCAAAACTCAAGCGCAGCTAGCACTGAACGTGATTATTTCACCGTCTTGCAACCTCCTTGTATGGCTTTATGCATTTCAGTTGAAGCTACTTTTAGCTGAAGTTTTAGCGTTTTAAGAGCGTTTACGCCGCTCACTAGCGCCGCCAATGAAAAAAAAACATAACTAGTAATTAGAAAATCTTATTTAACTAAACCATAACATGTGAGGTGTTCATTAGGTGACGTAAAAATGCTAAATTACTTCATTCAAATAGTTTGTTGAGCATAATTTGATTTTCTATCTCTAATTACTAGATATGTTTTTTTTTCATTAGTGGCGCTAGTGTGCGGCGTAAACGCTCTTAACTGAAAAGACTTTCTACGTCATTAATGACGTAGAAAGTTTTGAAGAAACCCGAAAATATATTTTCTTTTGATTTTGGCTTTAGCTTGCATTTACAGAGTCATCGGGCTTGATGAACGATACGTTACTGTAAAATGGCCAGATTGAACAATCAGGAAACATTAAGTTCACAATATTTAACAAAATAAAAGGTTTTAATTTGGAAAGAGTATTTATTATTCATAAATAATTTAACGGGGTCTAACGCAAAGTACTCTGGATAGGGATTTAAGGCGTAATCTTTTATATACACGATGTTTCCACCGAGTTGCTCGCGCTTTGGCCACGAGTTGATGTGATTATTCAGTCAGACTAACTAACAATTTTTCGTTAAACTTTGTTAAATTCTTTAAAGGAAAACGCGAAAGTTTTGATCTTAATAAGAGTATTATTGTTCTTAAATTAATCTTAACAAGGTCACTAAATGCAGTGATGCTTGCAGTGAACGTCCACGACTAACCATCCAAAAACTTGCAAACTAATCTGACAGCTATATACTAGCTTTAGTTTACGGATTTGCTCTAGTGGGCTACACGACTGCCAAACTTATTAAAGGAAAATATCATAAGGGGTCATATCATATAAGACAACTAAACATGTCACGTCATTTCAACATTAAGATTTTCACTTTTTATCATTAAGAAGCCCATACATGCGAGCTAGAATTATTACTTATGTGTGTAACACAAAAAAACGTAATAGAGATCACTCTGTATTTGACTTTCACCCCCTATTTGACCTATATAGGGTATGATTTCCGTAAAATCCTTTCTTAGTGGCTGGTTACGTCACTCAATTAACCTACCGTCCAAATTTCATCTAATTAGCTCCAGCGGTTTCGGCTCGGCGATGATGAATCAGTCAGTCATTATCGCCCGTTCCCAATAACCTATATATTTGTTGTTTTGCCTACTATAGATACAAATTTGACATAAGCTCCATACAAATTATGTCAAATTTCTAACTCCAGCAAGCAAAACAACAGATAGATAGAATATAGGGAACGGGCGTATATGTATATAGATTAACGTTAGATAAGGAACTTAAGAATTACGATTATTATGTAACAATTAAGGCCACTTTTTAATCATAAAACCTGCCTAATTAAGCTTGATTGGTTACAGCAATTTTATAGGAAATTTACTTGAATTGCATGCTTAAATTACCCTTAAGTGAAATTGATCTAAATTGGAATTACATAATTGGTTTTCAATCTTTTAATGTGCAAGGCTTTCAAGTATTTTTTCTTTTTAATTTTGTAAGAAGTATCACTTCTTACAATGAGATGCCGACAGTATTATATAAAATAGTCAATTTGTATTAACTTAGTAAATATTATTATTATTTAGTTTGTTTTGGTTGTAAAATTAATTTAAAATTTTAATGTACGAGCATATTTTGGTTCTGAAATAATTATGTTTTAAAGCCGTATCATATGAAATTCTGTAATAATAATGGTTGATAGCACCACTTCATCAAAAGTGTCAGATGGTTTATCTAAAACTTCTGTCATATCTAAACCCATCTTTTGAAAGAAACAAACGTAAGTCTATGTTTCATTTAATATGAAAATGATTTATGTTGTGGAACGGGTCTACAGAACTAAAAATGAAACTATCTAGTTGGTGTTTGTAGAAGTAAGTGGCTCTCATACAGTTCGGTCTGTTAGAAAGGATATTTATACAAAACTGGTATAAATAAAATTGTGCCTGAAGGAATAGGATGTTTCCCAGTTTAAAAAGTGGCCATTATATACTAGGAAAACTTATATACTTTACGGTACTTCACGGTATATACCGTATATATATAACTGACGACCTCCTTGGTCGAGTGGTTTGTACACCGGTTTTCATGGTGTCGCTATCTCTGAGGTCCCTCGTTCGATCCCCGGTCGGGTCAATTTAGAAATTATTGTTTTTCTAAATTGTCTCGGGTCTGGATTTTTTCTATGTATAATAAGTATGTATTTAAGTATTTTAATTATGTTTATCCGTTGTCTAGTAACCATTTAACGAGTTTCATAACGAAGCTTCTCTTGGGCTAGATAATTGGTGTGAGTGTAGGAAAAAAAATAAAAAAATATATAACGGCAATACGATGTGGCGGAAGGACAAACAAACACACTTGTTTATTTGTAATAGGTACTATAGTTAGGATATATTCAGGATTTAAACTCTTCCCTTATACTTTGAAAGTTAAGCTCACAGTCTCCCGGGTGAAAATTAGAGCCCTCGTAAAAAAAAATATCTTTTTTTTCTCCTTTCTGTTACTTGGCGATCTGTGTGAACACAATAAGCCATTCAGTTCGGGTTTTAACGTTTCATGTTTTATTAGCAGAAGGTGCTCACTGTAGCCCCTTTCATGAGCTGTCGCCAAATCTCGCGGTTAACGTAGGTACAATGTGCCGCTTTAGTCGGGAATGTGTGATACTTCCCGTGCCCATCAGTTTTGCTGCCAGTTCGTTGACGTGATTCGTTATTCTCGTCTGATAGTTATTGCTATATCCATCAATCTCGGTGTTGATTTTTAGATACTGGTGTATATATTTGTTGCTGACGTAGTAGGGTATGTCTAGCATGGCTCTCAGTGTCTTGCTCTGAAATCTTTCTAGGATCTCTATGTTGCTATTGCTAGCAGGATATATTCAGGATTTAAACTATTCCCTTACACGTTGAAAGTTAAGCTCACAGTCTCCCGGGTGAAAATTAGAGCCCTCGTACCCAAACTTGGCCAATGAATATTAAGAACTTAATTAATTATAACAAATTGTCATAGTCCTCTCGCTTGCTGTTACTTGTGAAGAAGATTAAAATGATTGCTTTCGACTATGGTTTGCAGTATTGAAGAAAGTAAACTCTACTTTTAAAATGACGACATACTCTTATGGTATTGCTGTTTCATTTGTTATGTAAAAAATGATAATTATTGTAAAATTTTTAATTATTGTAAGGCTTAACACACACATTTAATAAATTATGTCTCTCTATATTATTTCTTACTAATAGTCTATCACAATAACACAGTTATTCGACTTTAAGAACGGATAATGTAAAGCTACTAGGGAGCTTAGCTCTTACTAGAGAGGCTGTTCTCAAGATTAGTGTTACACATACAGCCATGGAGCGCGCCATGCTTGGCATCACACTTTTAGACCGAATCCCCCACCACCGAAATCAGCAAGCGGAACGGATATTGGAGCTCAAGTGACACATACTTAGCGAGAAGGGGTGACGGCAGGTGCACCAGAACGCTGACCGAGTGGTGGCCAGGAGACGGATACAGGAAAAGGAGACGTCCACCGTTGAGATGGGTCGACGATATAACCTGAACCGTGGGTTGCACGTAGCCCAGAATAGCACTAGAATGGCATAAGCGTAGAAAGGCCTATGTCTAGCAGTGGATCGGGAAAGGCTAATAATAATTTGATTGCTCTAATTCACTTGAACAAATTAACATCAATGCACCCAAAAAACTACCTCGAGTTAGCAGATTTGTGTGCCAAAATCAGTGAAGAGTAATCTGGGCTACAATTCCACGTTTAACAGGATCCAAAAGCAATACAACGCCCTTTCTCGCCCTAATGATTTGGAAGATTTAGACATTTTTCACCTCAATGCACGTAAATACAAGGAAAATGTCAAAGTTATTGGTCATCACGTGAACCGCCTTTAGTATCTTTAGTATCTATAGTTTCACTGTAATTAATATTTTGTAAGATTTTAGATTAATTAGATTAGTTTTATTAATGATTTAATAAGTCTACAATGCATGCCGTGGCTGTATTTAATTGAAAACTGTACTTAGATAAGGCTTATGTTTGTAACACTATCATTGTTTTTGCTAGTATACCTATGTTTTTGTTGACTGTCAAAGTAATACACAAATAAATAAATAATGATGGTGAATATAAAGCTAGAGTTACATTAGCATAAGTCAACAGTACCGGAGCGGAGTCTTGACCACAGTGAGACTCTGAGCTACATAGTAATCAAAAAGAAAACTTAAATAATGCTCTTGGTTTTAGGTACACGGTTTTAGTATTCGGAAGTCAAAAATAACTGCAATATTTAAAAAGCAAGAACCAGGTTATTTTAATACATTGAAAATAGGAATTGTAAGGAGACTTCCGTTACGAAAGGAAGACATTCTGCAGACATTCATAAATATTTATCACGTCGGACCTTCTCCTTTACGTCTCTAGTTTTGTACAAACCTTTTAAGGTACCCAAAATCTAAAGGCTTTTTGTCCCAGATATCTTCAATACAACCAAATACTTTATACAAACTATTAAAGTTGGTATATTAAATTAATAAAACACACATGGGAAACCTTTTCTTTTTTTAGAATATAAAGTATGCGTATTGTTAAATTGATGCCTAAGCCATGCATGTAAGGTTTCATAAAAATCCGATATATGGTTTTCGCGCGATGCTTTAGACAAGAAAAACAAATGAAGATATTTGATTAAAATATTGACTTGTATAATTCAAAAGTGCAATATTATGATAACTAGTAGTCGCCCAGTGGTCAAAATGAAAAAAAAAAGAATGTGATTTTGGATTGGCATTGACAGTTAACGGCCGCTCCTCTTCCATTTTTGAAATTTTTAAAAAGAGTATCTAAGCGTGTTTTTCAAATACATATGCGTGTGTGTCAAATACATGATAGTGTGTGTAATGTTTGTTTTATTGATTTAATGTATTTTATGCATAATTTAAAAAAAAAATTAACATTCGGATAACCTTCTTTATATAAACCATAAGTGTGCGAAATATCATACTCCTCCGTCCGCGCAATTTTCGTAAAAAGATGTACAAAGTTTTTGCTTCACGTATTAATATATATATACTCGTGACACGTTTCCACTACAGGATGCCCAGGTCAAGTTTTATTTGCCATTCCTAGGAGTCCCTGCTGTTGCAATGGCATCCATTGCAACAGCAGGGACTCCTAGGGACTCCTGGTGACAAACAAGGAAAGTAAAAATGTTGCTACATAAATTCAAATTGACATTAGACATTCTGTTTGTAATAGTTTACACCACAGCTTTTTAAAGAGAACTACCTGACCTTTCCATGCCTAATGCCATCGGCGTAAAAGCTTTAGAATGACAGAGTATTTGCATTATTTCACATTCTAAAAACAAACATAGGTACCTAAGTATTCATAAATAATCGTCGACTTTCCACTCGGGACGTTTCCAGAGTGCTCCTCCGTATTTAGATCAGACGTATTGATTCGTGCCTATTCCATAAACGGATACAGTAAAAGCGGAACCATGTTAAACAACTGCATTCTAAATTATAATTTCATGTTTCACCCCAATTCAAATGACAAGTTAAGTATAGACAGTTACCTAGTTCAATTTTGTTTTTCTCTAAACATCGAATTATGATCGTTGAACTGTAATCTGCAATAGTTTGTGGGAAAAAGGTTATTTATAATATGAAATAATAGGGAAAATATGACAAATATACCAAAAAAAACGAATCAAAGCCACTAATAACGAAAGAGTTAAAATTATATTATTTTACACAAGAAGTAAAAATCATCACCAAATAAATATGTTTGGTAGAAATACCTCTTTTCAAAGAATAATAAGCAAGTAAGTAAAGTAAGTAAGTAATAAATAGCTTATAATTTTCCCACTGCTGGGCAAAGGCCTCCATCATTAAGAATCTCGCGCTTTGCTACTCGACCGCCGAGGTGTTACAAGAATACCTTTTTAAATAGTTTACATTTTACATCGTTTAACTTTGGTGAGTTTTTAAAAGCATTTCGAAAAGTCATAAATGAGGCCATTTTATCTTTTTACGGGCACATTTCCCGGGGGGGAATGACGCTCATTAATATTAATTCAGTCACGTGAGTACACCTGGTCTAGTTAATTTTGTGTCATGGAATGTTGTTAAAGTAATAATACAAAAGTGAGTTTACATAAAACACAATTATTTAAAGAGATGAGTTTTTCACAAAAGAACCATTAGGTAATGGAAGTAAATCACACAATTATGTAGCTGGAGATACGGGCAGTTTGATATGAACCTTATTTGTTCTGATTTTTACAATAAAAGGCGCCTTTTCGGGATAAGAGCAATTTCTGTAAACTAATAAGTACATTTTCAAGTTATGATAATAACATTAAATCATATATCACCGTTTGCAAAGCCTTATTTATAAACAATAAATTAATGAAGTTATTAAAAATTTGCTTGAATGAAAATTTAAGAATTTATTTAAAAATACATGACGGTTTTGTATCTTACCAGTATGAAAAAGACTTTAACAACAGCATTATATTGACATCAATCAAGTTCATGTTCAATAAATTTATCTATGCTTTCGTACCTTATTTTTTTTTAATTTAAGTTAGATTTTTCTTTATTATCAATATATGCTACTTATTTCAATGTAGAACCACATGTTAAATCACACACTTCAAAGTGTCAAATACATTCGGTTTAAGTGAGATCGCAAAGATGTTAAATAAAACAAAATGTTCTGTCGTCAAAATAGTTGAACGAAAGAAAATTTACCATAGCCGTGTTGCCTACACCATTTTGTGGGTTTAAAAAACCTTAAAAAAAAAAATAACACCCATCACCATAATTACCAGCTCATATTTATGTCCCCACAGCTGAGGCACGAGCCTTCCCTATGGATGAATAGGGAGAACAGCCCATAAACCACCACGCGGCACTAGTGCGGATTGGTGGTTATTAACGACTATGCAGCCGCGACCAACTGTTTTACGTGCCTTCCAAAACACGGAGGAGCTCGAGATGATACATTTTGGACACCCATCCTATGATCGGCCTTTACGAAAGCTGATTAACCTTGGCTATCGCAGACCGGGCGCATGAACCACTGAGCTATCGAGCTCAAGACAAATAGTAAAAAAAAAATACTACTCACGCCTATAACTAATTTTGTGGGATTACAAAAGACTTAACAGGTGGCTCGCTGACGTTTCGGACACATTATGTTCGGACACAGTGTCCGAATTGACACTTTTTAATTTTATTATTTTTTTCACTGACGATACGGACACTATTAAATTATTGGAGCTATTCAGTACAGTCAGATAAAAAAAGCTTCAAATGTAAAATAAAACCAGGCCTGTTTAATTAATAAAACTTCAAATCGGTCTAGCGGGAGATGTTTAAGATGCTATTTCTTATTATATTACCCCTTAATCGCCTTATAGAGCACTTCGTTAACTACGGAAAAGGGTTTGGTATACGTTGACATTATGATAAAATATGGCACCGCTAAACCGCGACACTCAGAATAATATTTCCCCGAGTGGTAAATTCGGAAGCTGAAGTTGACTATGAAATTGCTCATATAACTGACCTATGTCACAAGCTGTCACAATAAAGGTGGGAAAAGTTATTATTTTGCGTCACCGAAATATAAATAAACACTTTACCTTTGTAAGTGTGAACAACGGCGAGTTGATCTGACGGAATAATGTTTACACGAGTTCGACAATTTTCTTTGTGAAACAGAAACGCTGTACCTACATTAAATTGTTTTATGCTAGCTAATTTCAAGTGTTTATTATTGTCGTTTTTAAACAAATATTAGTTAGAAGTAGTAGTGTAATTGTGTTACTGACACTATTAGAAATATTTAAGAGACAAAAATATAAAGGATCTGTGTCTTTTTTAAATTTATTTCCTTTTGTTTTAGCTTGATATGAATTGAATATAACACCTATTACTAAATAACTTTAACGTATACTATTGACAGGGGATAAGACTCGCATAGGGCTTACTATGTTGGTGTTATAAAGAGGAGGATTATCGCCAGCAGTGGGTGTAAATCACGTGTAAATAGACTAAACGACGTTGGTTGAATGTTTCAAAATCTGACTTGATTGATCGATTAATTAACTGGCTAATGTGACACAATTCTGCTCAATTAACTATCTTCGTATCTGGATTCCACTTCTGCGTAAGGGCTAAGGACATCAGGACTTAGCATTAGCCTAGACGTTGGTAAGAAAATGAAATTTAAGACATAAAATCTACTTTATGGCCTTTTAAACAAACTGTAAATCGGTTATTAGTAAAATCCGAGAAATAGTATTTTATTTTTCTTTTGCACAGGGTATTGTTTTAAATATTAACTTTAAAAAAATCATTGTTTTAATGAACTTTTACAGGTATTTTTTGAAGATAAGCCTTCGTTAAACCTACTGTGGAAGCTTTGTACAGAGAAGAAACCGCAAACAACTCGGCAAAGGGCTATTTCTTTCTTCGGTACATACAGTGTTACATGTGATGCAAGTTTATCAAAAAAATGTATCTTCATAGAACACTGCATTCCGATCCGGTGATAGAATCATAACTATTTAAAAATGTCTCTAACAGAGAGCTTACTCTAACAAAATATTTTTTTTTAATAAACATAACTTATCCAAACAATATTATGTAATTGTTGTGTTTAAACGCTGTTTAATTACTGTTTGCTTGACAGTTAAAAATGTAATCAACATTTTTCTTTAGATTCTCTAATATTCCAAATATAAGTAAATACATATGAAAGCCGTTATATGGAATTTGACAAAAGCTCTAAAGGAGTTACATACCTACAAGTATTGTAAAGATTTGGGGACATTGAGACAATTAATATAATCTGAATAATAAAATATTTCTCTTGTACAAGATATATGATGATAAGATATGATTATAAAATGTACAAATGTTTATTTTTTATTACTTTTTGCAATATCCCGAGTAAATTTTATAATTGTAATTTGCAAAAATACCGTAACCAAAATAGATTTAAGGGTCGGTAGAGTTTTAAACAAATAAGATTAGGACGGTGGCGGCGCGCGGCGTCGTAAAAAAAATATTTTATGTATCTATACTAATATATAAAGCTGAAGAGTTTGTTTGTTTGTTTGTTTGTTTGTTTGTTTGAACGCGCTAATCTCAGGAACTACTGGTTCGAATTGAATAATTCTTTTTGTGTTGGATAGTCCATTTATTGAGGAAGGCTTTAGGCTATATAACATCACGCTGCGACCAATAGGAGCGAAGCATCAGTGAAAAATGTTGCAAAAACGGGAAAAGAGCCTAAAAAATTAAAAATGCTGCCGAAAGTCACTATTCCACGCGGACGAAGTCGCGAGCACAGCTAGTTTTTAATATACTTTATTTTTACTCTACAATCCCACTAATTGTAAGGAAATAAAATGTAATTGATATAAGACACCGTAAATAATCCTATAATTATTGTTCAAGGAAGGTGATTGGCATTGTAATATTGTTTTATAAATATCTTACGATGTCATTGGACTTGGCACTAGTCGTGTAGCTATGGTGGAACACAGTTTTGAGGATGGCTCACACGACATACGTAATGAATGATAGCGCTCAGATTGGTTCGTAATATTAACTATTCACATACAGGAAATGATTCTCGTGTAGTACCTACATAAAATATTATATCACCTCTTGACTTTGTTTGACAATGTTATAATTGTTGATGAATAAATATAGCACTAGGTCCGACTATGCAGACACTGCAATGAATGAACATACTCATTGTTTAAATGTTGAAATTTAATGTACATTTGCAATAACTTTTATTTTTTAATTTGAAATGTCAAGCTCTCATGTTCATTATACGAGATTCTATATACAAATTTTAGCATTCCTTTGTAATGAGTTTTCTAAGACTCTATGAAGTTGACAGCAATAAAATGCCAAATGTCCTCATTGTGAAGCTAAATAAAAGTAGAGCACTGGCACCAATTGGAATTTAAAAACAGTTTCTTATTTTAAGATGTACGAGATACAATTGTAAATTTTTCATTTCCGTTGAAGTTTGTTTGCGAGTTATTGCAATGAAAGATAAGTGGTAATTCTTTCGTCCTTCAGGCACGATTCAATTACGTTTCGCAAAAGTTTGATGAACTCTGTTTTATACTGTAGTTAATTTACAAAAGTTTTGGAAACATAATTTTAATATTTTGCAATAATTACCTACAAGAAAAATGGTTTAATGAAATGCTTTGTTTAATTTATGTGTAATATATTAAACTTACCAAGTCAAAATAGGATGATTCAATTCTTAAGTAGAAGTAGCATATAGGTTCACAAAACAAACTAAAACACTCACTATAGTTCCTAATATTAATTTACTATTTAATTACCACACTTATCTATGTCTTTAAACACTTGAGCTAAAACACACTTTAAAAGTTCAAAATACAAGTAATTTCTTCGATAGTTCTTTGGTCACGATCGCTTATAACTCTAAGGGTCGGTGAAGGATAAAACTAATGTCCAAAACCATTTGTAAACTAGTGTAAATAGTTTTATAAATCACGTGTAAACTTTTTAAAGGTTGCAATCATAAAGTTTCAGTCGTTTCTCTTGTATAAATTGGTTTCGGCGTGACTTTCCTTGGAGATGCATGATTTACATGATTGGATTAGGAACGGTTTTGCATAAGGCTAATTACGAAAAGTCGGATAAAAGTTGTGGGTATTGGTTGTAAGGTCATTGTTAGAAGCTCGTGGAGTTCGTTCGGTAGTTGTCGGGGTTTGAAGAGTGGGTTAGGTTCGCGTAGTCGGTCGTAGTCCGTTCGCGCGCGGGTCGGAGGCGGCGCGGTGCGGCGGGCGGCGGGCGCGCAGTCTCACGGTGGACTGCCGGAGTGTACTCCGTGCCGTGCCAACGCTCATGCACCCGCCGTCATGCAAACCCGCTCTGCAATTCTGAAAGGCCGCCGTATTTTTGTTCTGTCGCCAATATTTTTCGCTCATTAACCTAGTTGAGTCAATCAATAATTGCCGAGCAATTGGACAAGACAGTCGTTACATTGCTACGAATTAGGAGTAGGACTGGTAATGTAATGGTTACATAGTTTGGTTTGATGTCAGTCATTCAAACGCAACATAATTACCCTTTAAGAGACATGATATTGAGTTTTGCATTGTTTCCTGAAAACTGTAAAATGTAATAGGCCGCGAGTCGAATCCTGCCAGATAAATGTAGGTATACAAGTGATAAACATAATATGCCAAACATTTGTTTTAATAGAATGTGTTGCAGATGTTCCAACACTTATTTATAAATGTTTAGCAGTTACCATATAGCTCTGTTTACGTTGGGACTAAATATTTGATTGTTTCTCGTAAATCTATCGTTAAATCTATTTATAGGTATAGCTGCTTCAGTTAATTGGGCTACTTCGCCACATCGATCTCGATCCGGCGAAACGGTATTGTGTAATTATCTCGTAAGTGCGACATCCAGGTCCGGGGGACATGTGACGCGCCGTGACGTCACTCGCACGCCTGTCGACGCGCCGGCTATTCTTGTCGCGCGACATTTCCTCGCACGGTGTAGCGCGACGGCCGGCGCGACGCGACCACAGAACGTCTTTGGCACAAGAATATTTTGACGACACCCAAAGGTCAGCTGTTAATAATTTTCAATGTCTCTAATACTTCGCGGAGGAATCGCTCAATTGTTTTTATTATTATTTTTAGAGATACACAACATACACAACTATGCACAAAATGTTTGCTGAACAATAACAATATGCTACATTCCTGGTAAAAATAACGATAAATAAAGGTTACTTTTGAATACATTGTAACATTGACAACATCTTTTGATCTTTTATTTCGATGATTTATTTTACATGTAAGCCTACGGCATTATAATATCGAAGCTTGACATACTAGGGATACTCAGGACACTGTTAATATGTACGATTTGTATTATACATTATTTTTTAACACACGATGCAAATATAAAGCTGGAATAAGTATGAAGGTTTTGGCTGTGTTTCTGTCTGTGAAATTTTATCTATGAATTGGATTGGTCGATTTTATCTAGTTTGAGTGTAGTAACAAGCGCAATTTAAAAATTCTTCTTACACATACCATCTCTTACTTCTACGATGATATTTTTTGACAAGACAGTATACATATCTGTTCAAATATTAGGTATATTTAGCGGTAGCCACTTACGAATAGGAGGATTAAAGGATTGCTTTGACAATTCGTTCCAATAAACGCAATGTAAAGGTACAATACATGGGTGGGTACTCATTAATACAGCACAACTATTAGACAATTTAATTAAGTTATCGCGTACCAATGCTACCGAAAATCCCTGGACAATTTGATCCACAGACAAAATGCCTAATTGGAGCCTAACGCACCTGTCAATTAGTATAATTGAATGACGAACGAATGGCTCCGATATACGAGTATAGGAAAAGATAGAGGTGTTTGAATTTCAAGGAAATAAGTTACATGAACAGTTAATGAAGCATATTTTTTTGCAAAATAAACGTCTCACTGTTGGGCTCAGGGCTTATTTCCATCTTAAGAAAACTACTAGGGTCAAAGTAAAAGCGTGCCTTCCAAAGCACTGGGGTGCTTGAGATTATTTAATTTAATTTAGCCGTAACAGTCGGTGCGCTGCTCTCGACCAGTCAACAGCTTCTGAGGATGCCCCGTGGAGGGGCCAAACACGTGTCGGGTATCGGTGTTGGTGTGCTTGTTCGTTCGCAAGCGGGAGGGCGGTGCATGCGTACTGCATCCAAGCTGGATAAACGAGTGAGTTAGCGGAATTAACACTACATAATTATTTAAATTACTTTTTTTTGTACCATGGGTTTCCACATAATAACGCCTGATTCCATTAATTATTATTTAATTTGGACACCCATCTAATGACCCACATCAAAATAAATATGTAGGTAAATAAAATATATTTTTTTGTATTTTTTATGTTGGTGATTTAAAAAGTGGCATTATCGTACTATATTTAAGTTATTTATATAAAAATGAAGCTAGAGTAGTTATTCTAAATTATGGGTCCATATTTTTTTTCTACAACTCATCATATATCAATAACGATAATAATTAAAGTAAATAGATTCCATTCAAAAAGTTCCGTCAGTGTAAAACCGGAATCCGATATTACACTGTTATGGAAGTGTTAAAAGATGGAACACACTGTAGAGAGGTCGGAATGAATCTCTACTTATCATCGCAATTATCAGTATCAATAAAAACGAGTGTGCTTTAGACCACACGACTGAAGTAAAACTTCTTTAGCTCCATACCTTTAAAATAAATTTACAATTTTATTCACTTTAAACGTAGAATATTTTTTTATTTTTATTTAATACTTAATTATTTTTTTATTTTTTATTTCGCTAGCGAACTCGCAAACGAACTACTGACTGAGATATATATATATATCATGCCGTGGCTATTAGAGGAAGAGAAAAAGAAAATGTGCGCGCGCCTTCTGTTTACCTCGCCCGATCACACTTTTCGTAACGCTCTCGTTACACATTCACCAGCTTACTCCCCAAGTCAAGCGTGCGTAAAGAAGTTTTACTTCATAATGGAATTCTAGTTATCATGGTCACTGACATTACAACTATTTTTTGTATCTTATGGGTGTCGTATAGCACTTGACCCACATGGTGATATAAGATCGAGGGTAGAAGCGCACTTCATTCTGAACTGGCGATTTTAGCTTTAGCTGCTGGACTACAATAATGCTGCCAGCATTGATGATATGGCGATATTTAGATATTTAGAAAGTGGTAGCTAGCGCGGCGGACAATAATTATGAACGGGACATTACCATGTTTTTATAGCTTTTCTTAGATACATATATGATACCACTGCGTTGAAATATTGGATACTCAAAGCCAAGAAAAAATTTGATACATGGTTGTTAATTAATTATTCGTTTCGTAATATGTACCTATTTCATTTCAGTTTACTTGCCGTACGCTCGTAGCCGGGAGAGTGGAGGAAACAGAAATGTTCGTAGCATCGTCGCCAGGGTGTGTACCTTTTTTTGAATGATTTTTATCTAAAAATATAAATATTATTTGAAATCGGCTTACAAAAGCTTTACTAATTAATTTGACAACAGCTTTGTGTCTAGTGTTACATCAGGTGTAATCGGCGTATTGTTATGTAAGGAACTTCATCACCATCGACATCATCAAACTATAAACGTCATCCACTACAGGGCTTAGGCCTAAAAAACATATGGAGCGATTGGGCCCTAGCCATGCCACAGGCTAAATAATAATTACCAGTCCCATGCGGGTTAACGACAACCTGTTCTAACAGCTTAACGTGTCTGTCTAGTGTGTATTCAAGAAATGCTTATCGTCTAGTTTTAAAGACCCAAGGCTAGCTTGCCTTAGTCTGTACTTTGAGAAATTGTCAGACTATTGGATGCGTCCTTAGATCGTCGTCCCGATACTTATGTCCGACTATCTGTGGCCTTACGCGTTCGAAAGCTGTTACGTCCATTCATCGTCATCAACTGACAAATCGAAGGGAGGAATAGGATGTGTATTTTGTTGCATAATGAAATATGCAGAGCGCGTTCAGTAATAAAATCGTAAACTTTCTGACCTGGATGTATGGTTTTTGAAGAACAGCATAAAGACCTCAACGGAGCACTTAATATATTTGTTATCTAAAGGAAATAACGTGGTATAACGCATACCTTGGTATAGGTTTCAGTTATAATTACAGTTGGCCTGTATTATTCCATTGTAACGCCTCGGCCGAGTGGCAGAGCACTTGGCCTGATACCCGAAGGTCCCGGGTTCAATTTCCAGGTCGGGCAAAATGAATTTTCGGGTTTTTCGATGCATAGCCCGGGTTTGTGATCACCAACCCGCACTTGGCAAGCGTTGTGATTAAGGCATTACCCATCAATTGTAGCGATGACTTGATTTCAATGATAGAGGCCTTTGCCCAGCAGTGGGACAGTTATAGGCTGTTTACTTATACCATTGTTGGCCAAAGGCCTCCCCCCATTCCCGCCATTGGTATAGGCGGATGGATATCTTCAGCTTAGCTTTAGCTTAGTTGCATCAGCTGTGTTCACGGGCTGACTGACAGGATATTTACTATTAAAGAATAAGTATGAAGAACTACTATATTTTTATAACTAACACTATTACTACTATTATATTTTTGCATTAAATTGCATAGGTATAAAAAGCCTAACGGAACGCGACAACATATTTTGTTTGTTATCTATGGAAGTGGAGGAGTGGAGTAGTTATGTATTGAGGATTGAAATAATATATGTTGGTACCTATGGCGAGATCGGCTTGCGGTAATCGGTTTAGACTTTCAGATCCGACGACCGTATGACAAAAACTGTACGGAACATTGTTGCTATATTAATTTTGTAGCAGCGGTATAAAAGCACCGAGTACGAGTAAGAATTATTACGGCTGCCTGAATAGCGCTTCAACAACAACGTCAAATAACAAGTCAGCTCCGATTTCATTTGGCATCCTTTTGTTACAGCCTTTCAGCGGAGTGCAGCGAAAATAAAGCGACCAAACTCTTTTTAACCGACTTCAAACCGTTGTATTTTTATATTTTAAGACCAATTCTGGATGTTGTTGACTTTCTTTTTATTTTATTAAAAACCAGTGTTAATTAGTAAGTACTCAATCCAAAATAAAAAAAACTTTATGACGACATAGTTAACGGCACTGGCTGAAAACTAGTGCTACTTATAATAATAACCGTTTTTTTGTAACATAATTTTCCATATATTTTATTTATGATATAATAAATAATAAAAATAATAAACAAGCTTTAAAGGTATATTGCTAGCTGACCCGGTGGACTTGGTACCGCTTTGACAGTTTCCATGGCAACAAAATAAACAAATCATTTTGTATAGAATAAAATCCAAAAACTAAAAAAATGTTTAGGGTGGACCACCCTTATCACTTAGGGGTATGAAAAATAGATTACGACCGATTGTCAGACCTACCGAAAATACATATGAAATTTCATAAAAATCGATCGAGCCGTTTCGGAGGAGTATTGCAACTAACATGTGACACGAGAATTTTATGTTAGATTATCACCTTTTTCGCAATTACTTCAGAGCGTCCAATTTCAAACGAAATATCACTAAATATGCGATTTTTCAAAAAAGATTCTTTTGGAATTCAAGGAGTATCATTGATGAAAACGTCGGCTTTAAAAAGAAGTCTTAAACAAGGAAGTTATTGAGTAAATAAAAAATAATTCATCAACAGTTTTTTTCAAATAAAGACAATTTGTTCAAGCGGATTTTTCAAAATGCAGGTCAGAGCGTAAATTATAACTGTTATAGAATGAAAATTTAAATTATGATTATTTTTTTCCATAAAGGGTATGTTATCATCAAGTTGTGTATAGAGGCCAAATAACAAAATTCGCTTTGATTTTTATAGAAAAAAAAATCAAAACTGCTCAAATCAGTACATTAAACTTTTTTTTTACAATGATTAGCCAATTTTATTAATACATTTATATTTTTTTTATGAATAAAGAGGTATTACTCCAACGTTTCGTATTTTTTCTTACCTTACAATTTATCTATTCAGTTATTTATTAGTAATAATTTTCTAAAGTGACCTAATAATAGCGCCCGTGAAATTGTTCCGATCAGTACGCGTCGGGTCTTCCCAACGAGAGGACGTATCGCTCGTATCCAGCCACACACACACAAACACAAATTTCTTCTTTCTTACACTCAAAATATTAGCGCAACCGAACCATTTTGATAGTTTGGCAAGTACTATTGTTGACTGTAAACCTATCGTGAATTTTTTATGGCACTATATTCATTGAGCACATTATTTTTGTTTTTACAATAACAGCTGTATACAAAGTAAGCAATTTAGCGGTAAGCAAAGTAATAAAATAAACGTAGCTGGTAAGCGCCCGTCTTGTAAAATGTAAGTTATGACCTGTATGGTTATGATTTGATTATGATTATAATATATTTATTAAAAGCATTGTACAAAAATCAAGAACCTACCTTTACATTAAAATTAAACTACTTTTACGGATCTACTCGCGTTTATTTTACATATCAATTTGATTTAATGATTATCCTGGAGTTTCGAACCCTTTCCAGGGTCTGCGGTCACAGGGAGACAGGTGTTCCTCCTCCTCGCATCGTATTCCTCATGTCTGAGGGTCGTGACCACCACTTCCCGCAGTAAGGGCTTACTGTATCCTTTGGTCTGGCAGTATGGTGTTGGGGCTGGGCTTTAACAGTATGTATGATGGGATCCCAGGCCGGTGGTTAATTCCAACCAGCATTGATCGACATTTTTTCCATAAATTAAAAATAAGGGTCAGTAAATAATATAAGCAGCGAGGAGCTCGATGGCGCAGTGGTCAACGCGCTTGGTCTGCGAGTGCTGTGGTTAAGCAACTTTTGCAAGGGGCCGGTCATGTGATGGGTGACCAAAAATTTTTCATCTCGATCTCCTCCGTGCTTCGGAAGGCAGGTAAAGCTGCTGGTTCCGGCTGCATTAGCAGTCGTTAACCACCATCAATCCGCACTGGGGCCGCGTGGTAGTGATATATATATTTTTTAATAAAATTTTACGGGTAAGCACGTGCCTTGATTTCACTTGATGATAAGGCCAATGCACCCGGGTGAAGCGCACTTCACCCGGAGTCCTCAACTAGTTAGACACGGGCTATCTTAACTTTTAGCTGTCGGAACACAACTATGCTACAAATTGATGTTGTAGACATATGTTATTCAAATATTTAGATAAGATAGTGGTAGCTAGCCAGGCGGACAAACAAGCCCTACCACCAACCAGAGTACACGAATATGTACCCCCCGCTGGGAATCGAACCCGGGACCTCTTGGTCTAAACCGGTGGTTTTAACCACTAGACCACAGAGGCGGTTAAAATGAGTCGATGATGATGATAATGATGAAATGATTTTAGTTTTCAGCAATAGTTGCTTTGCTAAGCTAAGTATTGTTTTGCTAATCGCAAAACTCGAGAATGGCTGAACCGATTTGGCTGATTTCTTTTTTGTTGTGTTTGATGAAGTCTGAGGAAGGTTCTTATGGAGAGAAAAAACGTAAAAAAACACGAGGAAAATAGTAAAAACAACAATTTTCTTTTCCCATACAAACCACTCTGTCCCCAGTTGTCAAAAATTTAACGTCAATCAAAACAAAACAAAGGCGAGTTAGGATTATCTTTGTTTACGCCTTCAAGTTGATTAAAGGTTGCACGTCATTAATGAAAATAACGAGTTCCCTCAAATTGGTTTTATAATAATTTTTATTGTGTAATAAATTGTGTTATTATACTTAGTGATGATCAGTAATCGTGAATAATATGAAGGAAAATATTGTGGATTAGAATGGTTTAGACTTACAATTGGACCCGGTAGGTGGCGCTGCTATAAGGGTCCATCATGGGATGCGGGTGTTCTTAAGCAGACAAAGTGGCGAGCGGGCCGCTAGTATTATAATGAAAATCTATGTAATTGTTTGGCGACGACAACTGTGTTGAACACTTGGCTTACAGTGTCGAACGCTGTCACTGTCACTACAGTAGTTTTGAAGTTGGGCATTACCCTAATTCAAAACTACTCTAGTAAACTTTACTTCTTCAAATGTCACAAACTACAATTCACAATAATAGATATAATGTAGTGTAAATTTCAAAAGGAAACTTAAAAACCCCTTTTATAATAAAAACATAATTATTCTGGTTTCCGTTTACGATTTGTCAAAGAAGGTTTATAAAAAACCATAATCATTTTTTATGATTTCTTTGTTGAAAAACTTATCATTTGTATTAGCGCAATATAAATAAATTAGTTAGTATGTTAGTAGGACCAGATAAGAATTTCCACTAAAAACCAGCTAACTAGCAAGAGATGATCAGTTTTGATTACAAAAAATTATGTATAAAAACATTCTAAAAGCAGATTTACCCAAGAAAAAATCAGTCAATGCCTATAAGAGACACGTATTTTTGACCATAAAATTATTTGTAAGTTCATAGTTGCTAACTATTGTAATAATAAATATTGATTGTTCTATCACTGTACGCACACGAGTCTAATGAAATTTTGTCATTTACTTCTTTTTAAGTCCGGCAAGTTCCATGCGCTCCTTTTTCTTGTTAGCCAAATTGATTTCCTAGATGCCCCCAGATTTGGACTATCAAAAACAGCCTTCAAAAGGTTTACTTGAATAAAATATATTTTTTGTTTCTTTCTTTCTTCTTTGTGCAGGTTTATACATTTCATCCGTTAAATCTTTGGTGAGTGGAGCTCGAGGGCCGAGCCAATTCCCAAACTAAGTAGAGTTTGTGCTATAGATAAAAAATAATGGAAATAATCAATGTCGCGGCTCTTGGGATGGTCGCCGTCGACATCAAAGAACATCGCGTACGAAAGCCTTTTGGTTCTTTGGCACGTTTCACCAATATATATCGAATTAAATCGAATCGTCGATCACACCCATATTTCCCGAAATGCTGTCTAACAATTTAACATAAAAATTTATAAGTCATAAATCGGAGATAAATACATGGACTTACGAAGTTGTACAAATAATTAACCCTTTAATGGGCAGAGCAAGTAAAAAATTTCATTGGTTTTCAACCTTATGTTAAGGTAGGTAATAAAGTTAAAATTATGGTGTCCAATATATCGACAGAGCCCTAAAAAGGGTTAATGAAAGTATCAAAATTTTTCCTACGACGTGCACGTCACTGTCGTTATTGCACAAAATAAGGAGACTACAGAAGTTAAGCCTCATACAAAGGCGGTCGAGCAACGCACACATAGACAACCTATCACGGACAAATAATCTTTTACAACAATTTATAACTCTATTTTTATTTTTTATTTTATGAATTACTGCTGGCACCCGTTTAACTTTTAAAAACGTCATACTTGACCGCCACAGGTCAGGCAGTTCCTAGTGTGGGGTCATAGAAAATCTCAGCCTCCTTGAAAATAATGCTTCTATTTATCAAATAAATTTATTTGTATTTCATCATCATCATCATCATCTCAGCCAAAAGACGTCCACTGCTGGACAAAGGCATATTGTATATTATATTATTATTATATTATACATATTATTTGTATTTGTATTTTGTATTTGTATCTCCCAACAGCTGCGCTCAAAATGTTCCGAGCCGTTCCGAGATCCGTGTTTGTGAGAGGTTGTCTTTGTGTGCGTTGCTTGAGCGCGTTATGTATTAAAATTATCTTCTGGGTCACCTTATTTTGTGCCACTGCCTAGCTGATGTATAATGTGTACGTGCGCACACTACAACACGATTTCGAGATTGCGGAGGTTTTGACTTACGCGAAATAGAATGCACGCTCTTAACACAATCACAGTATTAGAATTCCATGAATACTGGGAACCTTAAGACGTTTTTTCCATTTTGATATCGATATTAAATATCGATATTTCTACGGGCCTACTGGAAGGAATTTCAATGTGAAATAAGCAGCGCCCTTGTACTTGTCTGTCCTTACTATGTTCTCCCTTCTATTCGTTTGTGTGTACATAAATTATAAATAAATATATAAATTGCTATATCATCGTAAATAGCTTCTAAAATGGTGCTCAAGTTCTCGAGCATCTTTGCCGTCCCTTGTGTAAATAAGTCGGAGACTATAACAAAGTAAAAGTCAACTTCAAGGATTTTCAAGGAGATGTTTTCAAGTTACACTTGACAGTAATAGTTACTGTAACGGATAAAGAAACAGCTGTCGTTGGCCTTTACAACGCAACCGAGTTTATTGGCGACGAGAAACTTATTCCAGATGCCGTAGTGACCGATCATACCCCGGAGGTTTTCTAAGAGTTTGTATCACGCGAGCGTATCTCTTGCCTTACTAGATTCTTCGAGGCATTCGTTGTCGGATCGAAAAGACATACTAAAATAACATATAAACAGAAATTATAATATCATTGAAAAGAAACGCAAATACTGAAATTCGTATTTAATGTTTCATCTAAATACGAAAGACAGTATAGAGTCTACAAATATGCACCATTACGACTTCCATAAGTAAGATTACTAATTAATCATAGCAAGAAGATTTTAATATAGCTTCGAGCTTAAAATTAATATCGACTCTCGGGATATCAACGTCTTTCAGATACGACTGCAAACGGAATCAAGACACCCAGTCCAGTCCAACTTTACGTAAGCTTTAATTAAAGCTTAAACCTTAATTACGTGTAGAAGCCATAAAACATATTAAGAACCCTTGTCACAACGTTTCAAATTGAAGACACCTAAAGCGAAATTTCATTATTTTGCAAAACTCTCCTCGTAACAAGTTAAAAAGGTTATGCCGCATTATAATTTTGGGTGGACAAGTGAAAACGTTTGCGTCTCTTATTCCCATTTCTCATTAGGAAGGCTTCTCTTGATATAAAGGCTAGTCATTTTTGGGAATCACAAAATTCAAAATACAAAATCATTTATTCAGTTTAGGCTACAAATTAACTCTTATGAAAGTCACTATGCCATCGGTTCGTAAGTCTACACAGGGCAGGAAACCTTGTACTGTTGAGTTACAGCTTTTATATAAGCACTAGCAGCCACTCGCGGTTTCACCCGCGTGGTTCCCGATCCCGTGGGATTATCAGAATAAAAAGTATCCTATGTGTTAATCCAGGTTATAAACTATCTGTATGCCGAATTTTATCCAAATCCATTCAGTAGTTTTTACGTGAAAGAGTAACAAACATCCATCCATACTTAAAACTTTCGCGTTTATAATATTAGTAGGATAAAAAGAAACGAAGACGTAGAGTTATAAAAAAAATATTTAGCCTAATACGTGTGATTATTGGTGAATTGGAACGAAAGGTGGTAGCGAATGTAAAGACAAAATACTCGTATATCTATATAATTTTAATAAATAGTTTTTAATTATTATACCAGTGTTCGACATAGACCAAAACTCGTCATTTTTTATTTCCAATAGAGACACTGATTTCAGTCTTTAACAACAATTGAATACAGACCAGCTGCTATTATGGTAGTAAATACCGTATTTATACATTTTACTATCGATGCCAATGCCAGAGAGGACAAGCTTATTAAGGACTAGCTGTGCTCGCGACTTCGTCCGCGTGGAATAGTGACTTTCGGCAGCATTTTTAATATTTTAGGCTCTTGTTCCCGTTTTTGCAACATTTTTCACTGATGCTTCGCTCCTATTGGTCGCAGCGTGATGTTATATAACCTAAAGCCTTTTTCGATAAATGGACTATCCAACACAAAAAGATTTTTTCAATTCGAACCAGTAGTTCCTGAGATTAGCTCGTTCAAACAAACAAACTCTTCAGCTTTATTATATTAATATAGATTATTCCAACCATGCTCCAACAAAAGCGTAATTTCTTAAGATGAATTCCACATTAGAGTAAAAAGAAATTGTTAATACCTTTTAAAATCTTATTCTAAGATAATCTGTTAGATCTCCTTTAAACCGAAAATGGTAATCAACGTCATCACCACGGAATAGATAAAGAAGGTCATCACCATCATCAGATTATATGTTTTTTAAAGAATCAAAGTAGCAACTGCTAGTCATTATTACTAGTGGGTCGCCCGCAAAACTTTGCGTTTATTCAACAGATTTTTTAGGAATTTCGAAACCTATGACAGGTTTCTTTATTTGGTCCAAAGTGTATTCGATCTAGATCTTGTATGTATAGTTACTTACACATAATTATTAACTTTAATTTGTTATGCAATTTTTAATTAAATATTCGAATCGTGACGTTACAATCAAAATAAACAAGTTACATCCCTAGTGGCTTAGTAACCTCTGTAGTACTTACATCCATGATCACTGCTACTTGTTTATGCGCGCCTGTCGCGCATGATTTCACTAATATAAGTATTTAATTTAAAATTACATGACAAACTAAAGTTAATAATTATGTCTCAGTAACTCTGCACACAAGATGTAGATCGGATACACTTTGGATCTTTTCATTTTGAACACAACTTTCTGTTTACTCGTTGTATATATATTTTAATACATGTCATGAGAGATGTTGTATGATTTTATGTATGTTTCACTGAGATTAGTAGGATGTCCATAATATCAATATTATTCGAGGACTAAGACTTACATGCAGCGACTGAGTGGAATATCGTTTACATCCCTTGCTCCAGGCATTATTGGTCCACACTCCAGGCTACTTAAATGTATTACTAAACAAGAAATAAACTACACAGCTTTATTGAAACTGGTCATACATATGAGTAGGTACTATTTTATTTTCTATAATAATCAGTAGGGTGCGGTGATATAACACTTTTGTCAAAATGCATATCTTTATTTTATATTTATTGATTCAAAGAATAATGCAACATATTTTTTTCATCTACGGAAAGAATAAATTAAATAAAACACATAAATAAAATAAATAAAAGTAAATGAATTAAACTAGTAGGTAGGTAGTAGAGTAGGTAATCAGGTATGTCGTATTGGTTGGGGCAGGCCTTTGTCCAGCAGTGGACGTCTATTGGCTGAGATGATGATTAGTATTTTATTTAGGTGACCATTTGGTAAGTTTTAATCAATAAAATAAACAAAAAACTTACAAGATAACGAAGATAAAAGGTAGAAATAGAAGATTGGTGTTGTGCGAAAATTACTCTGGCGCCATCTATCTAGTCAGACTGAAATAATTTTGTACCAGTTGCTTTTATCTGTTTAGTAGCATGTAGGACGGGCTGGCATTTGTTTACAATCTACGTCCTTAGATGGCATTATAATCGATGCGATTAGGAGCTTTTTTCTTTTTTACAAAAATTGGTATTTCTTTACTAGAAACTTCGTAGTAACTCACACAACTCGCCAAAAAAGAAAAGAAAGAATGACTCATAGTGGACTCATTATGACCATCTCAAACACGATGTCAAACTAGCACTTGAGTTTGACAAGTTAAAGTACGACTCTACAATTTTTTTCAGATTAAAATGTTGTTTCAACAACAACGATGCAACTTTACATAAGTAAAAGTAAACAAAATATGTATATAGGTATTGATTCCGTGTATTTTTTACATACGTGTTATTGGCAGAATTGTGAAAAAGCACGTTTGCGGTCCATAACAAAAAGAAAGAAAAAAAGTGATTAACTGTTTTCTTTCTCGTATTTTTTATTAAAAATAAATACATATAGTTTAAACGTTTATGGTAAAATTTGTAAAAGAGGATTGTAAAATCGCATTGTATCCTTCGATCAATCGTTACTGATCGAAGGTTGTATTGCACACCTGTGTTCCGGCATAAATAATTAATTTATGTTACAAGGCCCTTTATGCCTTGCATTAAGCCGACATTATCGTCTATTTATTTTTTGAATTTCTTTTTGTTTCAATTTTTGCACCTTTTTCTAGTTCTGAATGATTTTTTAAGACCTCATTTAACTACCTCATACTATAATACAAAATAGGTCCGTGTTTATTTCCTTTTCTTTGCATAACCTATGTTTACCCATGTTAACACACATAATGTAGCCTGTGCTAAGTGAATTTAAAATTGTCGGAGGTGGGGGAGAGTCCCACAACTCCCACGTAACCATCCTTGTCTCCCGGACGCGGTGGTACTCGGCAATAAGTTTCCTAGCATAAAAAAGGTTTATTTTCAACTAGGTTTAATAAAAAGTTACAATAGTTTTATAGAATATTTGTAATTACTTGTACCATGTACTAACATCCTATATTCTATCATTTTTAGTACATATCATGTTTATAGTTGGACTATATTAATTCTGGTAATTTTTATATTTAGGCAATATTATCATTGGACATTTGTATGGTTGAATAATTTTATCACAATTGGACATGCCTTTGGACATTCATATTTTTGGACGGTTTTCTTTTTAGACATAAGTCGTGCAAAGGATAAATATATGATAATACTAGTGGACCCGGCGGACTTCGTACCGCTTTGACAGTTTTCTTAAATTCTCTTTGGTTTCCATGACAATAAAAGAAACAAATTATTTTGTATTGGAAAATTAAATTGACATTTTTAGTATATTTATAGTGTGATTCCCGTAGGAATATCGGGATAAAAAGTATTCTATGTGTTATTCCAGGTTATAAACTATCTGTATGCCGCTTTCATCCAAATCCATCCATCCGTTACAGCGTGAAGAAGGAACAAATATACGAACATACACACAAACTTTCTCATTTAAAATATTAGTGTTGTTTACTTATTTTCATTTTCGATGATTACGATTCCATAGAATAATAACATAAAGCATATTGTTCTATTTTCAAACTGCATTCTTAGATTATAGTAGTTTATGCAACTGTCATATAATGAAGGGTATTAAAACACGAGTGTGAGTTTATGAAACGAGCGCAGCGAGTTTCATAATAGTAACGAGTGTTTTAATACCAGTGTTATATGCAGTTGCATACACTACTTTATCTTCACTAATGCAATTAGTCAAACAACAAGAGTAAAAGCTGACAATAGTTTATTTATAATAATTGTTCAAATTTTGGATGGTACAATTTTGAAAGTTAATGTTAATTATTGATCCAGCAGCTGTAGCGGTCGCGGGGCAAGCAGTAGAGCTCGTAGACGGAGTTGGAATATTTATAATTACTTCATTCGACTTGTTTTCTAAACTGTTCAAGATCGTATTTGAGACTTGAATTTTATTCATTAAAAATGTAGCTTTCAGCCACAGTAGAAGACTTCCACCCCCCGTGTCGTTTCAGTGCGGTCAAATCACCACCGCTACCTATGAGAAGGGTCGCCGAGGTGCGCCGGAAGCAATGCCCCGTATACAACGCTGGGTTAGGCAGATTCAAAAAACTTGCGATAGTTTTTCCCAGAGCACCAAATTTATTAATACCAGTTCTTTGATCGACGCACTTCCCCGATCTATAGCTCAAGAAAAAGGCAGGGTTTCGACAGGGGGTGGGTCGAAGTTCCATGTATTTTTTACATACGGCATAGCAGTTGCCAGTCACAACGAAAGAACGATCTATTTTCGTTTTTGTTTTCGAAACTTTCACCATGATTGTACTGTCGTCTATGTTAGAGACTTCATCGAACTGGATGTTGTATAGCTCTTGCCTTCGGCATGCCCCCATTATGCCGAAGATTAGTGCAACCTGTAACAATAAACGATATAATAAGCTTGAGGTACATAGCCAAGGCAAAAACTATGATTTATGAAGTAGTAAAGTGTAGGTACCTACTACCTAATTTATACACAAAGCGCTTAAACGGAGTGTCTAGATAACTTGCGTGTGTAGTACGTAAGTACTAGGTAGATTAAATAACAGAACTAAAATACACTTACCTTGTCAAAAAGATACAAAATATCTGGTGAATCTTTCAGGAACATCTTTATTTGACCTGATGTAAACGTCAAGGACTTTTTTTCCTTGTGTCCTTCTGAACTGCGTTTCAGGAACGCTATGACTTTTGAATACTTCGTGATATCAATATTGTTGTAGATACTCAGTGTGGACTTGAGCATAGAATATTTAGCCCACATAGAAGATGGCTTGAATTTGTCGGAGAGGTCTTTGAGATACACAAGAATGACATTTTCAGAAAATGATGTAGTTTTCTTTTCGATCTTCCATGCCAAAAAGTTATTATATTCTTTTTCATATAATTTTCTGGATTTTTCTGGCAAAAGATTGTGAGTTACTTTTGTTGCCAATTCTAGAATATCCGGAGGCGTACAAATATCATCGTCGGTGTCCATTTTTAACTTTTAATTTGTATTTTAAAAACAAAACACATTGCGAAACATTAAATTCACGCGTACGTGTATTGTCACAGTGAACTTGCCGCCATTAAAATCTAACCAATGAGAGCGCAGCTGCGCGCGCAGGGCCAATCAGGAGCGAGCGCGCGCTGTTCTTTTTTTATTTAATTGGCACAAGATCTTACCAAAGAGTTTTGTGTATGTAAGTTTAGTAGTTTTGACGAAGTTTTCACGTATAACCCAACTGTTTTCAAAAGCCAGCCTAATATCAAAATTTTATACAACTTGTATGAGGATTTTGACATAAGGCTCGCCAGGTTAATTAGTCGCGTTTTATTGATGTTATAATGAGAATGAACGATATCGATGTGGATATTATACCATCATGTGAAATTGCTTAAATTGAGTGTTTTGTTGTCTGCGCTATAACAGTAGTAATTATAAGTCAAGTATTGGAAACATAAGTAGAATGTTACAACATTAGTGTAGATAAAAGACTTTATTACATTTTATACTTCAAGGATTACGAGCGATCATTTCAAACACCAAACAAAACACTGCATACTTTGAACAACTAACTAACTACTAACATAATGTGAATATGATTAGGTACGAGAATACAATCGTATGACGATTGAAAATTACAGGAATAGGTCGATTGAGACGGGAAGGCTGTTCGCATGTAGGCAATTGGGTCATGGGGTCAAGGCTCAACCACAGGCTTGGTGAGTGTTCTTGATGTAGCTACTGGTTCAACATAATTAGTGCAATAAAGCCACTAACGAACACCAACGGATTAGTTTCGCTTCAAGAAAAGCGGCGCATTTCATTATACTTAGAAATATATATATTTTTATATTGTTTGTACTTTGTTAGGAGTTTTTTTGGAAAGTGTAATGCATAGTTTTTAATTATATTGCTGTTTTGTTTTTAGAATAACAATGTGATATATAATACAATTTTTTTAACACACTTGCTCGTAAAGTGAGCCTTATTACATCGTCCTTTGGGCCATAAAACGAATACTTAATATTAAAACACACTAGTGCATAATAGAATTATCCCTACTGTTGGAATATTGATTTAGTAGAATTATGTCTGTTTAGTTGCTGGCTGGTATTTGGTTTTGTACGTTTAAAAGTAAAGTGTTCAAAAAAAGTTTGTCAGGAACGTTTTCAAAATGTTTATATAGACAGTTGTCATGTAGAGAAAAATGACGAGATTATTAAGTATATTTTGATATTAGCTGTCGCACCGTTGTATAATAAGGAGTTTTTAAGATGTATTTAATATTGTAATGTAATGTAATGTTATAACACTGCCAATTATATAAAAAACAAAGCATGCGAGTAAACAGAGCATTTTCAATTTAACCGGGTTAATACAGTTTTTTTTTTGTAACAATAAAGAGGTTTTATGCCGCTGAAAATCCATTTACATTTTTGGAATAAATAAATGTGTTCCTAATTAAGACGAAAAACCATTTATTATTATCAAATTATTTATAATTCACAATAATTTGTTATAAAATATTTGCATTAAATATTGCAGCCTACTTCAACATTAAAATTTTAGTGGTAACACTGAAATTTTAATGTTGAAGTAGGCTGTATGGCTATATGTAATCAATCAACTCACATTTACTTAGCGCGTGCAAAAAAAAACTTACGCGCCATTTTCCATAATTTTCATATTTTGTTTGTATCGCATTTGTTGCTGTGTGGTAAATAATTGTAAAAATGTCAAGTTTTAATACAGAAGATGAACAATTGATATATTTAACTCTGCCAGAAATACTAAATGCAGCACAAAATGCAAACGAAAACCTGCAAAATCTAGAGAAAAGCACTTAGCTGCTTACGATAGTTTCCTACAATGGAAGAGCAACAAAAAACCCTGTCATTTTCTGAAAATGTGTTTTGGCGCATTTCTCTGAACTCGCCAATACATACAAACCCAGCTCCCTGTGGTGGATCTATTCCATGTTAAAAACCATGGTTAAGCTCAAACATGGTGTTTGATACAAACTGTGAAATTGTCATCAAAAACAATCCAATATCGTTTTGAAAATTGTACATTCACCAATTGTTATAATAATTAAACGATTTATGCAATACATGTTTTTTTTTCCTCGTGTGTTGAAAAAGTGCGAATGAAACTCGTGAGCAACTTGCTCAGTAGACACTTGGTTGATTTACGCCCTCGCCAACGGCTCGGGCTGCAACCAACAGCCTCGTGTATAATGAGCAACTTAGCTCACCTGTATCATAATAAACTATGAACAACCTAAGTATAAGTTTTTCAGAACTATAATGATTTACTACATTATAAACGCATTACTTACGCATAACAGTATAAGGGCTTGTAACTTATTACTGCTTTTCAATAATTCGATAAGTTGTTGCGTTATTATAAAATCATTTTTATGAAAAGAAAGAAAAAACGAAATATACTTTACTAAGAACACCGTGAAAAATAAATAAGAAATAACATTTATGACTCAACATTACGGACTGTGAGAAGAATTTACCCTCATAAAAGATTTAAGTCCGTCTAAAAGATAAGTGAAGATATAAATCTAATAGCTCTCGACTGTCGAGTCTGGCTGGAGACGCTTCCCAAAATAGCCTCTCAGTGTTCAGTAGATTTTACATAAAGTTATATAGATATATTACAATCCCCTCCACAATATAATGTTCACATTGACATTACTTGACACTGATCTGGCAACATGTTGCCGAACTGATCCAAGTGTTCACAAATTGACTTAGTTTGAACATAAACTTTGTTTTTTTAATTATTTTTAACTTTATTATGCAAATATGCAGTGACTTTATTTTTTTTCTTCAATAAACAAAAGGAAAGAAAGATAAAATGTTACCATTACATGGATTTATCTATCTGTTCGTTTGACAAGTTGCGTGGGCATATGCGCGCGCATATGACGCCATGTTGAATTTTCTTCCCATCCCCATTTCACTGTGAGAGGGAGCTCGCAGGAGGTAACAGCTGTGAGCGCGAAACATCACTCACGCTCAACTCTATAGTATTTTTCTATTGAATATTCAGTCAAGCCAAAAGGATACGCACATAGGAGTATTAAAAGTAGCTGTAGTTACCATAGTGTTGCACTGAATACAATTAGCTCGATAGTGAGTTGCAAAATAAGTAGCGTTATCGATTTTCTATGTTCGAAATTGTAAAACTATCGGTACAGTGGTTCGTGCTAAGTTTGACGGAGCTAATTTTGTAAGCCAAAAAGCAGTGTAGAAGTAATAGGGTCTGCAAAACAGCTACGAGAAATCGATAAGCGCGTAAAACTCTGGCAGTCGGTCCCTCGTTGCGTGGTGAATGTGAAAGAGACAGATAGACGTCGTGCTACTGTAACATCGTTACAGCGAGTTTAGTGATAGAAAAATAAATAGTGACACTAACGTACTCTCTCCGATTTGCTACAGGAAGACTGAAAAAAGGTAAACTGTAGTTAATTTTTGTTGTACTAATATAAACATATTTTTCTTATAGCAAATAAAATATTGCATTAAAGCTCCTACCATTTCTTTGTTGCACAAATCAAAATGAAAATCCATAACTATATGCTTATTGTCTTGCACTTAACCAAGTATGCTTTTCTTGTCGTGTAATAAGTAAACAATGACTTTTATTGTATCTGTTTCTGTTTTGATAAATCATAACCTACGAGTTTAATAAAGGACGTTTTTCAATTTAACTACCTACATTTAAAAATAGCATGAAGGCATTTAACCGTACTTCGATTCAATAAGGTGACTCAGATTAGAACAAGGATTAACCATAAGCCACTTAAACCGTAGGATTTACTTCTGCTCTATTATGTACATATTTGTACTTGTAAAAAGCAATTCGCGTCATAAACAGAATCACAAAATGGTGTAGTCTTGACAAAGCTATAAAAACTGAATATCTGTATTTATGAATTATTGAACTGAAACTATATATGAAAACAATTTATGAACTAATTACAATTTGTGTACAGGAATTTGTGTACCTGGGGTCTTTAATGCTCACTGAAAGAAGTTCAACGTGGGCAGAAGTAGCAGTATCCTGCTACTTCTGCCCACGCTGCCACGCTGCACGATAAAGTCTGGAGACAAAATTAGAGACATCTTTAGCAGCATTAAAGTTACACCTATGCCTGATTTCACCATTGACCCCTAAGTTTTAGGTGACTCCTAAGCCATGTTAGGTGACAGTTGTTGGAGCAAAATCGTCACCTAAAATAGCTTAGGGGTCACCTAAAACTTAGCGGTCAAAGGTGAAAATAGGCATTCTACCTTCTTATGAGCCCGAAACATGAAGCTTGAAAGCTCGGGCTGGATCACAGGTCACGGTTCGGTTACTACTCTAAAGACGAGGAGAGTACTTTACAGAAGCTTGTTCTAGAGGGCCAGGGCAAAGGATAGAAAGGTAGAACCTAAGCGCCTGCTCAAGGGATGGACACTGTCCAGAAAGCCCTGGAATGCAACACGAAGTATATCTTTCAATATAAGATTTAAATTCTTCGGAAGCCTTGGCCCGTAGGCCTACTTTTGCTTGCCATGATACTTAGTCATGAACAGAACACGATGAAATGACATTTATTAACTATTGGACGATCGGATTTTTCCATGAGTAGATGATCTGTGAAAGGCTGATAATATTTTTTGCTCCACAACGGGTAAGCGATTGGCCTTCATCTCATCTGATAGTAAGTGAAGACAAGGCCGAAGGTAGAAGCGCCCTTTACCTGGAATCCTAACAACTAAGGAACGGGCTACCTTGACTCTTAACTCTCCAAAAGCAACAATGCTATTAACATTGTTGTTATGCCGACAAACTTAAACAAGGTGGTGGTAGCTAACCAGGCGCTCCTCATTTAAACGGACCAGGCGTTTGTGTGTGGTTGTAAATGAAAATTTAAAAGTACCACATTAGGGTACATCTATTACTTTTAGAGGTGTTGTTTATAACAACCGGTAGGACTAAGTGGGTAGGTACAAGCCCTACCACCAACCGACTAGCCGAATAGCCCATGTACTATCATACTGCTGGGCATGAGCCTCCATCATTGAAATCAAGTCATCTCAAATATTGGCCTAGCCATCATCCTCTCCAAATATGTTTATGTCGTGATCATCAAACCGGGCTATGCATCCAAAAATCCGAATCTCAGTTTGAATGATACACTTTAAACGAAATGCCACTCAACCCAGAGACATCCAACCGAATAAATCTTGCATAGTGTATAACTCAACGTCTCTCTGTCTGTCTGGCCATCTAAGTCCTTATCATTCGAGAACTACTTATCCGATTTACTTGGTTTTTCTTTAAATTCATATAATTATTATGTTCTCTGGCCAAGTATAGGATATGTCGTAGCGTAGTCTAATTCTTCTGTAGCTTACGCAAGCGGAGCCGCGGGCACAGCTATTCTTATAATATTTCATGTAATTTTTACTGTCGCAAAAACCCACCTGACAAGATACGGTCTACTTTACTCGTGGCATCGATCGTTGTTATCGTTCAGTCTGTGGTAAAGTTCGCGTACCGAACTTGTCTGTATTCCCCACAACCCTTGTACAGTCGTCGACAAAATTATTATCATATAACAAAAACTAATACTGACATAATTATGTCCAAGCTCAGTAATTTTACAGGATCCATTTAGGGTCATATTGGAATTTAGCAATGCAGGACACAATGCAGCTTGGCGATATAAATTGGTACAGTCACTGAAAAATACCCATACTAATGCTAAATTCATTAATTGATTCATTACTTTGCGATGTTTGACAAAACATATCATTATGGCATCAAAATACTTGAATATTCTTAAAGTGTGTTCAAGTATATTTTTTGTTTGTATATAATTTGTGATCATCATCATTATCATCATCATCGTCAGTCTTTAGTCCGCTACTAGACATTAGGCTTCTCCAACGCAACTTGGCATGATCTGCGATCTTTATATACTAGTATCATCATCATCATCATCATCATCATCGTCAGTCTTTAGTCCGCTACTAGACATTAGGCTTCTCCAACGCAACTTGGCACGATCTGCGATCTTTATTATACTCGTATCATCATCATCATCATCATCATCATCGTCAGTCTTTAGTCTGCTACTAGACATTAGGCTTCTCTAACGCAACTTGGCACGATCTGCGATCTTTATATAATCGTATTATCATCATCATCATCATCATGATCGTCAGTCTTTAGTCCGCTACTAGACATTAGGCTTCTCCAACGCAACTTGCCACGATCTGCGATCTTTATATAGGTACTCGTATCATCATCATCATCATTACCAGCTCATTTTATGTCCCCACTGCTGGGGCACGTGCTCTTCCTTATAGATATATAGGGAGGTATATATTTGTATATACTTACCATATTATTCTCTAATTTCATTTATTATGGTATTCTAATTTTGACTTTCGACTTTTGCTGATGACTGTACTTCTGTCGCCAAGCTGCATTGTGTCCTGCATTGCTAAGTTCCAATATGAAGGATAATGGATCCTGTATAAAATTACTGAGCATAGAGGCCCAATAACGAAGGCTTTGTGTCAGCATATCGCGAGTTTTACCGAAAGCGTTGTAAGCATCAGACTGTGGTGATCGTATATCAAAGATGGACGGCAATTTGGCTTGCCTGTTGAATATAAGAATAGAATAGAATAGAATAGAATAGAATAGAATAGAATAGAATAATATTTATTTGTGAAATGCAGGTTAGGTACAATGTCATAGGTGTTAAACTTATTATTTAGTTTCACTACACTTCCACCTTCGTCAAGGTATACAAATATCTAAAATTTATTTAAGATTATTTAAATAAACAAATTCTAAATTGATAAAATAGCAATACAATGTTAGCTTGCAATAAAGAAATTGAATTGAATTGAATTGAAAATATAAATTACACACGTCCAAATATAAAATTAATACTAATAAATGAGTTAAAAATTGATAAAATATAAATTACACATGTCCAGATACAAAATTATTATTTGCTATTTAATAAATTCAAAATCAATAAACTATAAACTCTAAAATCAATTAGTAGTTTAACATAAACGATAATAACACTGACATTACAATTACAGTTTATTAAGGAACACCCGGATGCATAACAATAGTAACAATAATTAATTATTTACCTGTGCCATAATAAGTTCAGAAATATTAGGTATATATAACAATTGAGATCATTTCACTTCAAAGATGTCATTTAGAAATTCAGTGGTCGAGTAATATGCTTTACTAATTAATAGCTTTCTTAAATGTTTTTTAAAAAAATTAATTGGTAAGTTCTTAAATTCATTGGGAACTTTGTTATATAATTTTGGGGCCATCCCAAAAAAGCTTTTTGCAAAGAGTGCAGTTTTATGTTTAGGTGCACATATTATGTGTCCATTTCTATGACTTCTTTGTGGATTTTGTTCATCGAAAGTAGGGAAAATATGTTGGTTCTGTTGGACAAATACTGCAACTTCAAAAATGTACAGAGATGGAAGTGTTAGTATGCTTAACTGCTTAAATTCTGGTTTACAGCTATCATCAGATTTTAGACCCTTTATAGCTCTTATACTTCGCTTTTGTGCCCTAAATATTACAGTTTTATTGACTAAATTCCCCCAGAACATAATCCCATAGCGCAATACTGATTCTACATATCCATGGTAGGCCATTACAACAGCCATGGTATTTGTTACCTTAGAAAGTCTGTATAAGGCAAAGGAAAAACTACTCAATCTTTTGCAGAGCGCCTCAGTATGAGATTTCCAATTGGTTTGGTAGTCAATTTGAACACCTAGGAATTTGATGTCAGAAACAGATTCAATATTATCATCATTAGCTTTCAGGGTAATATTTGGTGAATTTGTGTTTTGCCTAAAATGCATTATTTTTGTTTTACTAGTGTTAAGTTTTAAGTTGTTTTCTCTTAACCACGTAGTGAGATTCCTCATAGCTTTGTTAACTTCTTCCTCATAAATGTGACTATTTATACATTTTATTATAGCAGTATCATGGGATGGTCAATGGCATTAGGAAGATCGTTTATGTACGCAATAAAAAATAAAGGCCCCAGTATGCTACCCTGTGGCACGCCAATCTCCGTTTTTCTGCAAAGTGATAGGTAGTCCTTCCTCACCCCCGATTTAGTGCATAGTTTAGCTATTGAAGTGTACTGTTTTCTGTTGCTAAGGTAGGATTTTATAAGATCATGAGCAGTACCTCTTACACCATATGAGTAGAGTTTTGATAAAAGCAATCCATGATCAACATGATCGAAAGCGCTCGTCATGTCCATATAAACTGCACATATATGTTGTTTTCGATCAGCAGAAGCAATGACCGATTGAAGTAGGTGGAAAATCGCCAAACCTGCATTTCTTTCACGTCAAAAGCCAAACTGATCTTTAGACAACAAATTGTATTTTTCGAAGGAATTGTATAGGTAGTTATGCATTATTTTCTCAAATATTTTTGAAAACACATTTAATTGTGCAATAGGTCTATAATTCCTAATATTGGTTCGTACGCCTTTTTTATGAATAGTCTTTACAATGGCGATTTTAAGGTCATCAGGAAACACCCCAGTGCTCAACATCAAATTCATAACATGATTTAAGGGATGAGCTATAATAATATAAATTGCAATGTCTTGGTTTTCTCGGAAGAAATATTTTTTTGTATTTTTTTTAATATGAGTTTGGTTTGGCATTGACAGATTTTGGCCGCTCCTCTACCATTTTTGAAATTTTTGAAAATTGTATGAAACAATGTTTATTTAATTTAATGTATTTTTTATGCATAATTTAAAAAAATATTAGCATTCTGCACTCCTCTATATAAACTATAAGTGTGCGAAATTTCATACTCCTTCGTCCACGCAATTTTCGTAAAAAGGGGTACTAAGTTTTTCTTCACGTATTAATTTATAGATAAAACTCAAATAAGTATATTTTATTTATTCAGTTTTCGGAAAAAGCATCAAAATTTCCAATTTACGATAATTAATTATAAATTAATTAATTTAAACTTTTTGGCCCACCGCTCTAAGCAAAGATAGCCCCCTATGTTTCATACCATCAGTATTTAAAGTTTAAATCAATGTTAATTCAGGTTACATAGTTACGGAGAAAATATAGTATGTATAACGGTGGTTATACAGTGTGTGGCCTAGAACCGGGGATAATATTGAAAACAGAGATGCTAAGGTAACTAGTAATTGAATCATTGTGGTCTCAACTAATTAAAATCAAAACTTTACTTTTTGATTTTTTCTAACAAACATAATTGTAAATTTAATGTAATGCTTCCGCTCAACTCAACTCGATCGATTGAGTTCATTCTGACAACGTCTCTTTAGTGTGACACAACTTGTCAGTCTCCTCCTGTACCACGACATTGACAACGTTAGCGACAATATCGTTTTACTATAATACACTAATTATGAATCGTAACTTTAAATTCTTATTGTATGCATGGGTTTTGGTTAACTCGAATATTTTCAGAAAAAATACTAATAGTCTAGAGAGTCTCTGTTTTCAATATTATCCCCGGTTCTTGGCCACACACTGTATAAATGGCACCGCACACCAGGCGATACGCGACTGCGACAGCTCGGCGACTAGACGCGACGACAGGCTGCGGCCGACAATTTTCAATTATTTTGTTCAAAGCTCCGCACACTTGGCGTCAGTCGCAGAGTCGCGACGACAAGCTAGGGGAGTCACGAAACTGAGCTCACAACTGTCACGTGCATAACGCGACTAAACGCGGCGACTAGACGCAGCGACAAGTCGTCCAGTGTGCGGAGCCATACGGTGGCACACTGATTCGTGTCGTTTCGATCCGGTTCGTTCAGTACCAACATACGTACACACGCCTGCACATCAGACTACCACAAACTGTCAAATTTCTTCAATAAATGTTCGACCTTAAGTCATAAACATAAAGTTCAAAGTCTATTGTGTATTGTGTACGTAAGAGTATTGTGTGAAACCTCAGGTTACGCCATATAACGCTTTGTTTTTTAGCTGGGATCATTAATTCCTACGTAGGTATATAACTAATTACAGAGATGAGAAAGAAACATGATATTTCGCAATTTACGAAAGCCATTAAAGGCTATTCATCATAAAAAGATATAGGTCACATCTATACTAATATTATAAAGCTGAAGTGTTTGTTTGTTTGTTTGGTTGAACGCGCAAATCTCAGGAACTACTGGTTCCAATTGAAAAAATATTTTTGTGTTGAATAGTCCATTTATTGAGGAAGGCTATATAGGCGTACATCACGCTATGACTAATAGAACGCGGGTGAAACCGCGGGGCACAGCTAGTAATAGATAAATCTTGATCGTCATTAGTTCTTATACAACCCACTACTAGGTTAAGAAAACCTATGAAAGCATATATTATTAGATATAGGGCCTTGACAATCTAGGCTGCTTAATGCGGGTTTTAACTGTTAGTTAGTGCCATATTACGGTAACGACTATTTTTGGCAGGAACGTTATAAAAGACCGTTAGAAAAGCCCTAAGGAATCACTGACGTCGCCGTCGTAACAAAAAAAGAAAGTACATGCACCGTAGTAGATATAAATACTTTTTTTTAATGAAAAGTTTTTAAATTTTTCTTTTGTTAACTTTATTTTGTTTTGGCTTCTCTTTTGGCCGTGTCGCGTCGTTCTAAGGCTGCTATTTTTAGCAAGTATGATTACTTATTTTTTTTCTCCTTCATAAAACATACCTACATTTAACTTGCTGTCTTCTTTGGTTTCATATAGTTCATTTTTAATTGTCCTACGCCTCATTAAAAGAGATATACGGGTACTTTATAAATTTATTCACCAAAAACAAATAAAAATCGTTCGAGAAATAACAAGCATTCAAAAAGATTTTATATAAGAACCTACTGCTTTGTAAGCACAAAGGATTACAATGGAGAGTTGAGCACATTGGATTTTTCATAAATAATTATCTGTGAAACTTGAGTTTTATGTATGCCGAAAAAACCTTAAAATATTAAATATAAATAATATAAAAGAATACCTACTACGCAGATGTAATACGAGAGATAAGTTTCGCCTCAGGGAGCGAACAACTACATTATGTACGAACTTTGTTTATCAATACAAAGTTTCAGTTAATACCGAATTGAGTGGATATAATATTCCATTAAAGAGACAAAAGACCTTCCTATAAAAAGACGAAAGTCACGCTTTTACTCTACTATGGTTAGTAGGATTAGGCTAAGATTGATATTCTTTAAAATTTGTTCAAGAGCTTTCTTCTGTTTTATGGCGATTTTTGAGTTAAAGTTGATTTTGTCTATTACAGGTGTACATGTACTTATACAATATAAAATAGTATGTAGTTACACTGTTGGTATTTGTAATAAATAAATAAGATGAAACTATATGTTAAAGTTAACAGAAAAATAGATAATTATCTGATTTTTCTAATTTATGCTTTTGTTTACGTTATTCCGCATCTCAATTAAAATTTAACACAAATGGGACAGTTTTAAGTACTAATTACGGTACCAGCATGGAATTATCTAAAAATTCAGGATACCCATAGCGCGCTGCATAAAATTGCTCCCTACGATACAGTAAATAAAAACTAATTTATCTTTTAACGGTACCGAGATAACGAATGTAGCTGATTAAGTAAGCATGAAAAGTTTCGAATGAAAATGCGCTGTAACACATTGCAATAAAGTTGAAATTGATATTGTTTTGGGGGTGTGTTAAACAATATACTACCACGCACGCAGCGCCATTTACAGTAGTCAAACAAATTTTATTGGTGATGGTGGTTGCTGGTATGTTCTTTCATTAACTTGAACTAACAATAAGAGAAATGGTAAATACTGATAGCAACGCCACTGAAGAAAATAAAGAGGTAATGAATTAAAATAATAACGCTGAAATAATGTTTTAAAATTATAAAAAATACGTTTATGTTGATTTTAGCTGAGCTAACAATTATAAAGTATTTGTTTAAAGTTGGTTAAGAATATCTTTACGTATAGTATAAAACAAAGTCGCTACTGCTGTCTGTACGCTTAGATCTTGTAAACTGCGCAACGGATTTTCAGCAATACATAGAGTGATTCAAGAGGAAGGTTTATATGTATAATATAATTAGACCCTGTAGGTGGCGCTGCTATAGGGTTCTATAGGATACAGGTGTACACTCAAGTGGACGAAGCTAGTAATTGATAATAATAAAAATTATAGTCGTCGCATCATTACTAGCTTGTTTTATGTCCCTGTACCTGTACCCTGGGGTAAGAGCCTTCCCTACGGATGGATAGGGAGAAAAATAATAGTAATAATTATGAAACATTTATTTGTCCCTTCAATAATAATTTGCCTACTTAATTCCAACTTAAACAAAGGCATGATCACAGACTAAAGTACTTACTCGTAGATTTCTAGGCATGACATAGCTCTCGTATTCTTTTTCTTCTTTTGTTTCTTTTACAAAGGACATAACTTGCAGCTTCTCAACGTTATTGCAATCATGACTGTCGTACTAGTTTCTGCACACTAAAACATCTGCTTGGAATTATAAGTTAATAACAAGTTGCCCAGCTCTGTGCATAAAGGACTAAAAAGTAAACAAAGTCTTTAGCATTTTCATGGCGCAACTGTGATTTATACTTATTGGTTCCACTGATATCCAGCGCTATGGAATATCAGGATACGTCACGGTATGCAGCTGATTAGCGACTATTTTAGTTGCCTGTATTTTAATATTAAAACATAGATTATGTCCCTAGGTATTTGAAATTACATTAACCGATTGATCACTTTTTACGAATCAGCTAGCGTTTAATTTTTAACCGTCTTCAAAAAAAGAGGAGGTTTTATGTTCGACGCGTATATTTTTTTTATATGTCCAGCAGCGATTTCACCGTCATTTGTGAACCGATTTCTTTTTTAAATAGTATAATGAAAGGGTTTTATTTCTATAACACTACTTATAGGTACTCTATAAATAAAGACTTTTCAATAATTTAATTATTTTAATTTAAAATTGTAATTTTTGAAGTTTCCTTTTAATAAAGTTATATAATATTTAATACAATCATTTGATTGTATTAAATATTATATTATTATTATTCATTATTATAATTATTTAATTACAATAATTATATATTCCAATTTAAAACCTTAATCTAAAAGACCACCACGGGCCACCCCTGGCTCAAAGGATCCCATGATACCGGCAGCGTTCAGTTCAGTGCAGTATTTTAATTAGGATTATAATTATGTGGGAAAATCTTGTTGATAGAGTTGCTATTTAGCTGCGATTTATTGAAACTTAATTTTATAGTTTTTACGTATCCTACTCTATTTAGGATATTATTATAGTGCGTCGCTTTGAACTCGTTGCACCTGCATGAACCTTAGCCAAGATATCCTTTGGTGGGAGTTTTAAATTATTGTGTTCGCGTAAAATTTTGGTAGCTATAAAACAAAACGAAGTTGGTCTATGAAAACATCATAATTTGTTAACCCATCACCAGCTTCATTTTTTAACAGTTTCATAGACACTTTGGTCTTTAAAAGACTTTGGGACTGTAGTTATGACATTAGTTTAGATAAAGCAAAGCATCTCTTCAAATTTTGTTTGGGAAAATGTAGCAGGCTTCTTGTTAATTAATATATCCACTTAAAATGGATTCTATCAATAATCGGGCTAAATAAATAATAATACATTTTGATTTGAATTGATTTTGATTTGATTTGAAAATTAATTACTAATAATGAATTTTTATATTGAGATTTAAATTGTTGGGCTCATTTGAACTATTATTAGCTAAACCCAAAAGAAATGCTGCCAACAAATTTTTAAAATGGTGGAAATTTCTATTCAAAGATATAAAAGTAATATAACTTTTTATTTAAGATAATAAATTTAGAAAGTTTTATTAGAAATTTAAGGCGGCCGAAATCTTCAAATTAAATTAAAACTAACTTAATTGATAAGCACTTTGAATCTTCCCAAAAAAGGTTATATCATTCATGACATCTTTTAGCTTTGAAAAAAAGTAGGCCCAAGAAACTATTAAGTCAGCCTGTTTAAAACATTACTTACGTTCTTAAAAACTAAACATAGCTGTAGAGTAGAAGTGATCGTCAAATTTTTACGGTAATATGGCTAATTCACTTTATTTTAATAATTATATTATTGTTTCTTTACAGATGGCCGGCGGTGGTGATCCAAAATGGCAGAAAGACGCGGCGGACCAGAATTTCGATTACATGTTCAAACTCCTCATCATAGGAAACAGTTCTGTTGGAAAAACCAGGTAAATCAACTATTATTTCGAACTTAAATCCGCATAACTTGTGTTAGTCATACTTAGCTGTAGATATAACTGGAAAGGCCTGTAGTTGAAGCAGCTTTGTAATTCACTTGTTTGGTGAGTAGTATTCTTAGTCAATAAATCAAATCTGCCGATAAATAACTAAAATAAAATTACCACTATTTGTCCAGGGTAAACGTGATATTAACGGTAACGATTAAACGGTTGTTTATTTTTATTTCGAGCCAATTATTATAGTGTGCAAGTGTATTAAGGCACCTTTTCTACACATTTAAATTACCATAAAAGAACATAAAAACCGGGCTCACGTTATTTAGATTTTACCTCGTGTTGGTATTAAACGTATTTTCATAACATTACCCTGTTCCGTAAACTGTATGTTATCTACAATATATACTGACTTCTAGGGACCTAGTCAAGTGGGCAATACTGGCCACTATTTAATATTTAAATGTCATAGTGATGTCGGCTGACACCCATGTTTAGTTGTCTACTCAAGTTTTTATTTTGATAATTTCACGTAATAGATTATTTTATTAAGTAAAATGATCCATAAATGTGTAGTGCTTGGAATCCAGGATGTGAAATAAAATATCAATTCTTAGATATAAATAACATTAAAATGTTTTTGTTTTGTTTATATAATTATTAACGTAAATTTTGTTGCGAACAAATTACAAAAACACAAATGTTGAAAGGTTCAAATCCTGCTCGTGGAAATTTTTTCAACAATTGTGTTTTTATAAATAATATTTTTATAAAACTATTACTACACAAAGAATATCAAACGGTTTTCAACAAATTATTGGACTATATCCTCATATAGTGTTGAGTTAAAGTGTTTTCCATACGTTAATTATTAGTCTTGAGTTCAAGTTTCAATACATTTTTAAGTGATATAGATTGATTTTTGTATTCATTCTGTTTGATAACATAGTTATAAATGTGTCAGAAGTGTAGTGTTAATAGGAGAGAGTTCTTTGAGTTTCTTCATTTTAGGTGGGATTGGGAACGGTGCTTATTAATTTGGTTTTTAAAATACCTATATAAGTTTCAACTTAAAATATGGTATAAGTAAAAAAAAAACATTTTCGATACAAGCACATGGGCATGCTTCTTTGATGCGAAGATACATTTCGAATTAAATTGATTGAAAGGTTATTTCTATACTATGTTTCTCTTTTACGCAATGTTAGAATAAATTAGTGCTTGGCTCACTGATCAGAGTGCCTAATGCGAGTTTAAATCACTATTCAAAATTTGATCACGTTGATGAAACGAGAATTTGTATGACAAAATTTTAGCTCTCCTCGTTTGTCACCCGAATGCTTAGTGCGAAATTTATCCCGTAAGTGAAAACTAGACTTCGGTCAACTGTATGTTAACAAAATTAATAAGTAAGTATTATAGCTTTTTAAATACGAATCGTATCGAAGTGACATAAAAACAATTTGTATTGCAATATTGAGATCTATAATTCTATGTCCTGATTTTTATGAGTTAGTAAGGGTTACCCTATGGAAAGACAGGTCCTTCACCAGAAGAGTGAGATAGCTATAATATATAATTAGCTATAATATCTCCAGTTATATCTACAGCTTCATGGTCAGACCTAACCACAGTGACATTAATATAAGTCATATGTCGTTAATCCTTATTGATCTGTTTACACGCGGCGATGCTTTATATTTTCAATATAGGGTAAAGCCACTATACGCAATTAAATTTTTGCTATAATTATTGACAAACACACATTCATGGTATTAATAGTATTAATAAATACTACGCACCATATTGACCCCATGAACACGTTGTGTCACAGGCAGGTAGATGCTAACAAATTTGATATTATTCAACTGCGGTACTTTTTGGTAGTGCCTTCTCTTTGATGGCCTTACATCATTTGTTTTTATTTTGTATGTATGTTAGTCTGTAAGGTATTTATTATATGGGCCGCTCTGTATTTTTACCATCTGTTACATTATTTATTATCTGAAATAAAGATTTATTATTATTATTATTATTATTATTATCATCATCAGCTCATTTATATGTCCCCACTGCTGGGGCACGAGCCTACCCTATGGATGGATAGGGAGAACGGGCCATAAACCACCACGCGGGCCCAGTGCGGATTGATGGTTGTTAACGACTGCTCATGCAGCCAGGACCAACAGCTTTACGTGCCTTCCGAAGCACGGAGAAGCTCGAGATGATAAACTTTTGGTCACCCATCCGATGACCGGCCTTTGCGAAAATTGCTTAACCTCGCACTCGCAGACCAGGCGCGTTAACCATTGCGCCATCGAGCTCCTCTGGCTCCTCTGGTGGCCTTACCCTACACCTTATTTTCTTTGTCTTATTAAACACCGAATCATAATAAAATCAATAAAATGACAATTGTACAGAAATAAATCTCTCGAGTCGTTATACTCTTCATTCTCACCACAAAAAGAATTTAATGAAACGTATATTCTGCAAGAGGGTACCCTTCGCGGGAGGGATTAGAATGCCTCCCACTGTTTATTGATAACGTTAATCTGTTTCGCTGAGGGATGTTTGCGGGCCTCCGTATTGCCACAATTTTTATTCTATCTAGAGAAATTATTATATTTCACTTTTATTAACATAAACACTGTGAATCATGGTGTGTTACTGATACAATTAAACCTTACGTTACCCAGTTGTGTGGTTGTATGCCCATGAAATGCCAATATACTGATACCCTTGAGAGTAAATACCTACAATTCGTTCAAACTTCAAACTTTCCACAGTTTTAATCGCATAGATTCAGTTGAATAATCGTTTTTTTAATGTGTTCTAGTAACTATTTCGATCTCTTGTTCATAAGTTCCAAGTTTGAATGAGATATCAAATTGTATATAAACGGTTTATAATTATAAATTTAATTGTAAGTCTCTCAAGAGTAAAATTTGCTTTTTTTTAAAGTAAGCATTACGTTTATTTTCTTATACTTTGTATTTTCCGTAAAAAAAAATTATTTCTTAAGTATAGCTACCTTCATATGTTAACTGAAAACGTTCCTTACAGTTTCTTGTTCCGATATGCGGATGACTCGTTCACCTCAGCCTTCGTGTCGACCGTGGGCATCGATTTCAAGGTGAAGACAGTCTTCCGCCACGACAAACGCGTCAAACTTCAGATATGGGTACGTTCAAATGCATGCTTAAATGTACTAAATTTTTAAGTAACTTCAGAGGTATTGAAAGTGAATAAAATTTTACCGTGTTATTGTTTTTGACAGTTTATTTAACATATCGAAATAAAACAACTTTTACTGATATACTTGCGTTTATTTATGGTTTATTCTATCTCCGTCGATTTAATCTTCCTATGATTTATTTTATTATTTCTTTTTTTTTTTTTTTTTCCTATGGCAGCAGCATCTCTCTGAGGTTACCCTCAACCTACTGCGATCGCCAACCCGCCTGCCAAGCGTGGCGATTACGGCAAATACCCCTCATATCCTTGGGGGAGGCCTTTGTCCAGCAGTGGACGTCTTTTGGCTGAGATGATGATGATGATGATGACCACGAAGCCTGTAAAAGGTTCAAAATGTCCGTGTTAAATAAACAATACTAGATTCGTAGAAAGTGTTTCGTTTAATCATGTTAAATTGTTAATGAGGCGTTTCCGAACTTACGACGCAGTTCCATTAATCGTGATAACAGAAGAGGTGGTCTTGATGGAACTTGGACTGAATTCTATAATTACGTATACTTTATCTGACGTCTACTCTAACTGATGAACGTGTTTCGTGTTCTTTTCTTGCGTTAAGAGCTAACTAGTTTTATAGGCAAGTTAGGCTTACTTACATGGGGTCATCTGACACTTCTCGTATAACCTTAACGATTGGTAGTGGTATTTGCAATACCTACATAAAAATTGTGACATGAGGAGCGATTGATCATGAGTGTTTTGCAGTCAAAATGCATGAGATTGTTAAACAACCGGCTCAATCTGCATCAGCTGAACCATATAGTTGTCCATTTTTACTGACGAACATCAACAAGATATGACGAAATCCGCCGCGATGTCAAGTGAGAGTTTGTGTGTGTGTTTAAGTATGGTCTTTTTAAATCCGTAAAAAGCTATTTGCGGCTAAAAATCACACGTAGGAAAGCGACGAGGTGATTAAATTAACTTAATGGAGGTGAGCCGTCGCTGCCATATTTCATTAACATAATCAGTTATTTTTAAACCTTCAGCCGAAGCTATAAAACTGTGTTCGAAAAGGTAGGTTTATTTTGTCTTTAGTTAAGTTATCTTCGTTTTTTTTTTGTTTTTTTTTCTTTAATATAGTAAGTTATGTTATGTTTCTTTACTGTGAAAATTTGACATTGTTATTGCGAATAACAAACAATTTTGCAAACAAAAAAAAAGGTAGAAGATTTTTTGAACTTTGTTAGCAAATTAACGCTTAAAAAAAAATAATTAAATAGTGCCTATGGAAAATTTAAGTTAACACGGCAGCAAAATTCAATAATATAATAATATAATATAATTTTTCCTACACTCACACCAATTATCTAGCCCAAGAGAAGCTTCGTTATGAAACTCGTTATATGGTTACTAGACAACGGATAAACATACTTTAAAATACCTAAATACATACTTATTATACATAGAAAACACCCAGACCCGAGACAATTTAGAAAAACAATAATTTCTAAGTTGACCCGACCGGGGATCGAAACCGGGACCTCAGAGATGGCGACACATAGATAAATAATAATAATAATCATAGATCTTTACAAATAAAAATTAAATTCATCTAAAAAATGTAATGTGTTATGCAATAAATGAATAAATTAATCAAATCTTTAGGTTGTATAATCTCCAAACTAGTATTAACATCAAGAGCATGGAGATTTTTTTAAATTTTGAAATTAGCTTTTCGTATGAATTCTTTATTCTAAGAAGCACTCTCAATCAAAAGTTTTTCTTTACTTTAGCATGATATGAAACTTTGACCCTCATCTCTCGTCCCAAATTACTTTGACAATACAGGGCCACTCACGTGAAGCTTCAAACATTTGCCTTAAAATTACGTGTACATTTTCATCGTCTCAAAGGCTTTATAAACTTAAGTTCTGTTCTAAACGGCGCTAGCCAAATGGGGAGATGTTCAGGTGCTTGTAGTTTTCTGGTAGAGTTAACAGAAATAGCCAAATTATTATTAGTATAAACAGTCAATAAAGAACAAATGAATATGTCTATGAATAAGAGTGGGTCTTATATTTTTTACTATTTTAGGATTCATCATTTAGGGCGTATACCGACTTTTTCAGAAATGTATAGTCGACCATGAAATTGTTTTATCACTTTTGAAAAAACTTCCATTACAATAAAATTTCGCTAAGGCTCATTGTCAGTAATAACAACGTATCTGTCACTTGGTCTTTTAAACAAAAATAGAACTTGTTGTTAATATATGCAAACAAAATTCACTTCTAAGGTGGTAAAGCAATTTCATTGTCGACTATACCTAGATATTATACTCGTAGAAGGGCTAACTTAAAAAGTATTCGGATTAGAAGACCATGCATGTATAGATGAATGGACGTGAACGATACGCGAGACGTATGTATTAAGAAAGATTTGTTTATTTTCTTGTTAGTAACCTAACAGTATTATCCTTTCAATATTTCAGGACACAGCGGGCCAGGAGCGCTACAGAACCATTACAACGGCATACTATCGAGGAGCGATGGGATTCATCTTGATGTACGATATAACTAACGAGGAAAGCTTCAACAGCGTTCAGGATTGGTAAATATTATAACCTTATTCTTACCTTCCTGGTGAAGGTCGCGAGAAGCCGCTGAATATAAGCAGCACAACACCGGTCGTTGTGGAGATCCTTGGGGGAGACCTTTGTCCACCAGTGGACGTCTTTTGGCTGATGATGATGATGATGATGATGATGATGATGATGATAACCTTATTCTTCTTCGATTTGTTGGCCTAGAGGTAAAGCGCTTGGTTCGATACCCGGAGGTGCTGAGATCAATTCACAGGTCATGTAAAGTGTGTTGTATAAAAATTTACAAATTATGTGAAATGTGTTTTCTGAATTTGAATACTTCTGATTCGAAAGTTATCTTACCCCTGGTGTACGTAGTGGGTAGATGGATCTCATGTTCATGTGGGTAGAAATCAAATTATCTTGTTATTCGATGTGGGTTGTTAGCTACGTAATTCATGTAAAGTTATAATTTAATAAATGTATTTCGCTTAGACTAGCAGTTAATTTTATATGTCGTTTTGTCATTTTTTAACAAATGACTGCGTATATAACGATGACTACATGGTACAACAACAATTATGTTAGTTATTTTATCCACATAAACACCATAACCATTAAAATAAAATATTTTACCGGGCTTCTCTTTGTCACCAGTTGACAAAGGGATTATCAAGAGGACGCAAGAGGTCCTCTTACGTTACCCACCGGAAGTGTGTCGTATTAAGTAGTGTTATATTTTAGACAGAAGACGACTTGTCCCTGTTTTGTTAATATTTTAAAGTGTTCTTACTATTTTGCCTTTTATTATTTGTTTTTATTGTTATTTAATAATCTTTTTTGTACTTAAAATTTTATTTAATTATGTAACCGCATTAATTTCTACTTCCTCTTTTTTTGGTGTTGTGGTAATACAAAGCCCTTTACACATTTCAGGGTAACTCAAATCAAGACCTACTCGTGGGACAACGCACAAGTGATTTTGGTGGGCAACAAGTGCGACATGGAGGAGGAACGTGTGGTGAGCGCCGAGCGCGGCCGGCAGCTGGCAGAACAGTTAGGGGTCGAGTTCTACGAGACTAGCGCTAAAGAAAACATCAATGTCAAGGTAAGGAAGTAGTCCTGACACATATTGAGAATCATGGTGAGCAATAACTGTATCATTAAGGAATATGTGGTTAGCGCTGAGCGCGGCCTGCAGCTGGCAGAACAGCTAGGGGTCGAGTTCTACGAGACTAGCGCTGGAGAGAACATCTATGTCAAGGTAAGGAAGCATACCTGACACATTCTAATAATCTTGGTGGACAATTGTGTCAAAAAGGAATATCGGGCGAGCGCCGAGTGCAACCGGCAGCTGGCAGAGCATCTCGGCGACAAATTCTACGAGACGAGCAGTCAAGAGAACATCAATGTCAAGGTAAGGAAGTAGTCCTGACACATATTGAGAATCATGATGGGCAATAACTGTATCGTTAACTGTAGCGCTGAGCGCGGCCTGCAGCTGGCAGAGCAGCTCGGCGTCGAGTTTTATAAGACGAGCGCTAAAGAGAACATCAATGTCAATGTCATAAGAGCTATTTGTAGCCTAAATTGAATAAATGATTTTGAATTCTTCGAAAAAAGCACGGAAATAGTCCTGAACATACTGAGAATTTTGGTGGGCAATAACGGTGTCGTTAAGAAATATGTTATGAGTGCCAAGCGTGGCCGGCAACTGGCTGTGCAGTACTTTGTCGAAATTTACGAAACAAGAGTTAACAAGAAAATCAATGTCAAGCTTACAAAGCACTATCTTGATACTTCGCCGAGCTTAAGGCTAAGCGTATGCTGAAACGCAGGTGACGCAGCACAGCACAGGGCAGATTTTGCAAGGCAGGGCAGCTGGGGCAGACATAGGCCGCGAACGCATGCTGCGATGCAGGTAAGTGACACAGCACGGACACATGAGTTGTCAATGTCAATGTCAAAGTCTGATAATGTGAGTTGTTGCTACGTTATAATGATGGATAATTTGTACTATCGAGAGAGTTATGTTAATTGTTCTGTCATTATTACAAAATTATAATCAAATGGTTAAAAAACATATGTCGACACGCACGCGTCGCGCAGAAATCTGTGCCGGCACTACAACGAGTAGCAGGGCAGGGCAGACACATGTCTGCGTCGCACGTGCCTGTGCCGCAGCGCAGAGCTGCGTCACTTGCGTCTCAAACATACGCTTAGCCTAATTACTGGAGCTGGATAAAAAAAGATATAGCAATTACAGAGTTTTGCAGTTTCTTCTCGGAGCAAAGTTTCCATCATAGGATTACCATAAGTAGTTTTTGAATATCGCAATGTAAGTCATGGGACAAATGCAAAAAAATTGTACATATAACAAATAGGAAACAAAGATGAAAATAACTTGATGTTACAAAAAAATAACAAAGATGAACTATAAGGACTAGTTCATGTTGTGCATTCTATTTGAAAGGTAAATTTGTTAATGAGTAAAAAGCAGTATCTTGATTGATTATTTTAATAAAGAATGGCAGCAAGTCTAGTTTGTATTACTTTCGACTTACTTAACATTTTTTTTGCAAATCAACCTTAAAATTAACTGTGATCATAATATTTCAACTTTAATAATCCAAGTCAACTATTACAATGTGAGTGCGCCTTTACTTCATATTTGTTATTTCATATTTGTTACGTCACAAAGAAATGTAACAAATTTGTAACAAAAAGGAACAAAACACTCGTGTGTACAACCTAAAATGTGTGAAAAATACTAAGAGATGTCTTTGAATCAAACTGTTTATATGTTTCTAAATATATCATGAAGTATCCTTGAAATAAACTATATAGAAAGCTAAACATACACTAACCAATTAGTTTAATGGAATGGTTATCAAGATGAAACTAATTTGTGTATTCTTCCCGCATAATTTAGTAAAATTTTTGTAGACCGTCTAACCAGAACTCCAGCAAAATGGCCGTCGTGCAGAACTAGCGCCACCTACAGACGTTATTTATGATTTTAGTGTTGCCAGGTAAAAACTTATTTTTCTACTAAATAACAATAAACAAAGCTGAATAACAAATATGAAAGAAATTACGGACGGCTTTAAAAATGATATTTAAAACAGTTTTTAATAGAGAGGCCCGATTTATTGTTTAAAGTATTAAAATGTATGTAGTATTCTATAAATAACTAAAAATATTTAACAGTATAAAATCACTCAACTGTATTTTTTTCCCCATACACAAAGCTGAACACTGACGAGAAGGACACGCGTACTTGTATGAAGAAAACTAAACGTATCCTGATTATTTGATTTTTATTTCATTGATTTATCGGAAAAATATTATTTATTTCTTTTAGTTTTTGTTATAATGTAATTTTGTAACGTATTTAAAAAAATATATGAAAAGAAGTTATGTATTGAACGTTTATTCTAATAGGACGTTCACGCATTCAGAAATGTACAATTTTTTTGCATTTGTCCCTCATGGGACTTACATTGCGATATTCAAAAACTACTTTGTTAAAAGTTCATTCTGCATAATAAGATTATTATATATTTTGCCCTACAGGCTGTGTTCGAGCGATTGGTGGACATCATCTGCGATAAGATGTCAGAAAGCCTGGATTCGGAGCCGGCGATGCTGGCCGGAGGAGCGCGCGGGCAACGCCTCACTGAGCAACCACAGGGCAATAGCAGCCCTAACTGTAACTGTTAATACAATTCAAATTTCAGTGGGATTCATTTCGTTTTTCGTTAAGTTCTTTAAATTTAAATGCTAAATTTAATTGATTGATGTTTTAATCCGAAATTTAAGATTAAACAAAAGAACATTATGTTGTTCGAATGAACCTTATTGTTGTTCCGGTTGCTAGTAATTATTCTATTGGTAAACTATTATTTTGGGCAAAAAATGTATTAGGAAATGTAGACTCCATATAATTTAAAATGTATCCTTGCTTAAGACATTAATGTCGAGTTCATTATCATTTTGTAAGTTTCCTTTGCATTTATGTGAACAAAAAGTAGTGTATGAATTGTTTCATTCGTTATAATGTCAAGCATAAATAAAGTTAGAAGTAAAATTGATTAAACGTTGTTAAACTTGTGTAACAATAAATGGAAATTATGTATTAGTATTATCGATTCTATATAGGTGTTAGGTAGCTATATCTATGTATATTCGGAGCTGGAGTAGGGATCTGATACTTGATAGTTGTTAATACTTTTTATTCAATTGTTTAAAGCCTTTTTCGTTTTTTGTTTTCACGCTTCTTCGTTTTAGTGCTTTTGACTTCAATTGTTTTTAAATGTAAATTAATCAATTTTAAAGTTTTACAACGATTAACGGTGTATAGACGAATATAAAAATGGGCGGGATTCAGTTGACTCAGTAATTTTATATACGTTTATTTTGGTTCGTTGAAAATATCGGACCAAGCGGCAGCAACTCCAAATAAAATTTCAGTATTTTTAAAGCGCAAGCAAAGACATTCATTAGATAATTTATTTATATTTTAAAATAATTTTGCGCATTTCTCTAGCTGTTATACTAAGTATATTTAGTACAGTATTCTCGGTGACTATTGGATTTGTTGCTTCTTAATAAGGTAGTTGAACTTATTTATTATTCCTGTTATATTTGAGTCGATTAGTTTCAAAGGCAGGTAAGTAGTACTTTGCGTCAAAAGTGAGTACACATATAATATTCAATAAAAACGTTTTCTTTTGACTATAAGTACCAAAACTGCCAAGTGCCATTGAAAATACTTAACAAAATAATAGCTTGTGTTAATACGGCTATAAGTCTTATTAAGCAACTTTCGCGAAGGCCGGTCATTGTATGGGTGACCAAAAGTTTATCATCTCGAGCTCCTCTGTGCTTCGGAAGGCACGTATAGCCGTTGGTCCCGGCTGCATTAGCAGTCGTTAACAACCACCAATCCGCACTGAGCCCGCGTGGAGGTTTATGGCCCGTTCTCCCTCCATCCATAGGGAAGGCTCGTGCCCCAGCAGTGGGGACATAAAAATGAGCTGATGAGAAGTTATGTTCTGCAACAACATAGGATCCTTCAAACGAGGAGCATAGTGAAGACGCCTAGTGAGGCACAATCCTGCTCCAGAGGCTGTTTTCGTTTCTAGACTACGCTTTTGCTTACCATCAGCTAGAGACAAGCCATAAATGACTAAAGGCTTTATCTTCGATACGAAAATAATTTTTTAAAGGCATATTGGCACATTTGAAATTAGTCGACTCAATTTGTCGTAATATTAATGTACCTTGAAGTTACATACTATCAATGTTACCTTCAGTGTATTCGTAACGATGTAGCGGTATGCTTCGAATAAACTTGGCCTGCGAAATTAAATGTTTTAGTATGGATATTATAGCATTACCTGAAATGTTTGTAAATACGTTTACGTGTGTATAAATAAACAATTGTATAGTATTATAATGTATCTACCTACATATAAATCAGTTTGTATTCTTGTTACCTACTACGCTATAATATGTTAATATTTAACTATAGGTGTTTATTTAATCACAGTTGTTAGGGTAAGTCGAACTATAATATTGATTAACTTTAATTTTTATTTCCTACGTATCATCTCAGTACGTTATATCGAGTAAAGCATAATAATTATTCTACGTGTTGCCCTCGTAACGGGCTGACACTAGATCTATTATCTGTAGATGACATAGACAATACAATTTATATCAAATTCTGTTGAAACATGAGCACATTAATTTTTTAGGTACTAATTGTTAGGTAAATTAGTTAAGGTATGTGTTGATACTGATTGGTGAAATATTGACAAATATTATGCATTCTCATTCAGATAACTTTCAGCATGTCTGTTTGTCGCTTCTTATAGATATACCAAATTACGTAATATACTTACCAAAAAAAGTTACAATTAAAAGTTTACGCAAATTACCTAATGGGCGCCAAATTTACAAATACAGAATATTGTTTAAAATATTATATTGAAATATAATTATAAAAAAATAATATTGGCATATAGAAAAAGTAATTCATGACTTTTTACGCTCTTATTATTTGAGCCATACCAATAATACTGAAATTTCCGCAAATATACTTTTTAACAAAGTAATTGGACGATTTTGTAATGTCAATTCGACCAAATCAATTAAATTGTGTGAACACATATTACAGATTGTGTTGACGATCTTATTTCTTTAAATACTTTGTATAATCAATGTTAGAGAACGCAATGTTGAGACATACGACAACGCATACAGAGATATTGAGGTATAATGCCTGTCAAAACGTATGTTATCAAATCTACATCGACAGCGAAACTAACGGAGACTAACGAAATCTAAAAAAGCAATATTGTATTTTAAAATGAGAATTAATAGGAATAAGATCGTTGGAATGGTTGTAATAGACGAATATCTATGACAGGTTTAGACAAAATTTGTAATCGTAGGCGTATTGTAACTAGCAATGTTTGTGAGTCCATAGGAGGGCATGAAAGAAGCATATCGTAGAGACGGGCTTTAGCTAGAGTGTTATATAGCAAACATAGAACTTTCACACACAGACTACGAGCATAGGGTGTTTAGAGCAGGTATCGATTCTAATCCACAAATCGGATAACTTTTTCTTTACGACTTAAACTGCGACTTTTTTTATATGAAATCAGTGAACATGGTTTTCGTCCGAAATAATTAGGGATACGAAGTGTTGACCAAAACCGGTCAGATAGGATTAACGATTGTCATTAGTTTGACGAACTCCAAATTATACAAACATTTTCGAGATACTGTCAATTATGCAACTGCAGACTACTCGTGCATTGTATAGTTTTTTTTGAAACAATAGCAATAAGGTTGACAAAAGTTGTACAACAAAAGCATACACTTCGAGTTAAGTCGATATTTGTTCTAAAAGCCTCTTTAGACACCTTTTTATATAATTTAATGAAAATCAAATTAATATCGTTTATTCCTTTATTGGTTCCAACATTTGTCGCTCTTGGCGAACTTTTAGCTTTGGCTCACTTAAAGGCGGATTTATGAATTAGCTGTCCGTTATGGACGACATATTTGTTGTGTGTTAATAAATGAATTATTTAAATTACACCCATGTAAAAGATTCACGAATATATATTATGACATATTGACTGTTGTTTTTATTTGTGTATATGTTATGTGTTATGAACTGTACATATTATATCTTCAGTCTGCTTACACTACACCGAAAACGGATGACGGTTATTATTTAAAAATATCTTAATGTTCTTAAGGAACAGAACTATCGCTTGAAATTTAGTAAAAATTGATTTTTTAGAAGTGGGACGCCTATGCAAATACTTTCCTAAATAGACAATAGACATGGTCATATCAACCAGGCTAGATCTTGCTACGCTGGAACTCAATGCATTTGGTTAATGTTGATGACTGCAGCATACAAATGTTGTAGAGAGGGACGATTCTAGTAAGTATACTCTTACAATGAGTAGAACTTAGAAATTGTACAAAAAAATCTAAGACGGTCTCCTGAACTTTGCTTCCAGTTGACAAAGTCTAAGCATGTTGATGACGTTAACCATCAATTTTCTCGTGTGATGCTACCCAACACGACCACGAATGATTACCTTAATTTCAATGTTGTACATATTCATGAAAAAAAGTGTACTTTTTTGTACTAAAGAATTTAAAAAATGTACTCTCATATTTTTGCTGTTATAACGTATAGGCCGTGGTCGTGCTAGGTAGACACCATGAAAACCGGTGTACAAACCACTCGACCAAGGAGGTCGTCAAATGATTGTTAATTATAAAATAAAACTACTTAATTAGATCCAATATTTTATTTTATTTAGTTTTACCTTCCTAGGGAAAAGTAATGGAGTAACATTGTGTTATTGATGTTCCACAAAAAAAAGACTGCTTTAAAACGGGTAAAATACTGATCAAAATTATTTCAAATATACAGTACATTTAAGTACAATAAATTTATATAATTTTTCATCTTAAAGTTGCTAAAAATACCTTAAATCTATTTGTGGTCGTGCCAGAAAGGTACTACCTAGCACGACCACGGCCTATACGTTATAACAGCAAAAATATGAGAGTACATTTTTTAAACTCTTTAGTACAAAAAAGTACACTTTTTTTCATGAATATGTACCACATTGAAATTAAGGTAATCATTCGTGGTCGTGTTGGGTAGCATCACACAATTTTCTCTCCTCGTTTTCTTTCTCCTTCCAAGAAGTGAGACATAACTCAATATCTAATGGTTTAGAGAATATACGTTTATTAGCCGTCACCCGCCCGCTTTGATGTGCGAATATAATGAATCAAAATAATTATTAGATTTACCAACATCATATATAGCCTATCATTTGCACAATCGCATGTTCTTACTACATACAAATTTTCATCAAGTTATAAGAAGCCATACAGACAAACAGACTGACAGACTGACAGACAAAAATTTTAAAAATCCTAGTATTGGTGTCAGTGTGTCATAAAACGAATATTTATCCTAAAATTTGTCAGAAAAATTGCATGTACAGACAGAGCCTACAGATTTGTATAGGTAGTAGTATAGATAGATAAAGAAAAAAAAAAGAAAAAAAAAATAAAATAGAAAGATAGATAGATTGTCAGAAAAATTGCATGTACAGACAGAGGTAGGCTCTGTCTGTACATGCAATTTTTCTGATTTAGAGATTTACATAGTAGTACAGATCGCGCATGGGCAAGTTTTGACCATATTTTTCATAAATCAGCTATATATACGAACGTATGGAATGAAACAAATGGCTATTCTACTTACGCAATTCAAAAAAAATAAGATTACCGAAAGGTTTACCAACATCATAATAGCCTATTATTTGCACAATCTCATGTTTTACTACATACAAATTTTAAGGGTAAACTTTTTCCTTTTTTTTGTTTTTTTTATAGCCTATCATTTGCACAATCGCTTGTTTTTAGTACATACATATTTTCAACAAGATCGGTCAAGCCGTTCTTGAGTTAAAAGTGAACATACAGACAGACAGACAGACAAAAATTTCATAAATCGTAGAATTGGTGTCAGTGAGTCATAAAATGAATATTTATCCTAAAATTTGTCAGAAAAATTGCAAGTACCTACACACAGAGCCTACAGATTTATTATATATATTATTATTATTATAGATAGACAGACCTGCTGTTAATTTTAAATATTATTTAATTTGTAGTTCTGAACAATTAAACAATTCAATATTTTCTTGATAATAACTAAACAAAATGGAATTCAGATGGTAAATCCCAACCATCTCATCTATTACAATAGGAAGTTCTTTTATCTCAAAAGCCTTGCGTTTCATCCTAAACGCGAGTAGATTTTCTATTACTGCATGGACTAATAATATATTTGGGGACGATATCGAAATAGTCTATTAAAAGTTACAAATCGGATATAACTATGTGGATACTTAAGTTAGTCAGAAAAATGTAGGTCACCGTTACAGACTAGATATCTAACAATAGATCTGGCCACCATACAGAATCGATCGGTTCAAGGACAGGATGAATAGAAAACTGTAACATGACAGAACATCGTGATAACCTTATCTAACGAGTTTTAAAGCAAGACAAAATATGAAAGTAGATGATATTTCTGTTGCTTTAGTTGCCGTTGTATTTAATAATAAAATAAATAATTTAAAGAATTGTGTTGTTATGAAACTTTATATTTTTAATATGACGTAATATCAAAAATATATTTGAATTTAAAGGATACTATAATATATAAGAGTAATATAGTAAGTAAGTAAGTAAGTAGTAGTAGTATATAATAATATATAATAGGATATACTTAATTAAGTAAAGCAAAGTTACTTCCTTTCCACACCACAGCTAGGTTTGGCTGGAAGAGATCTCTTCTTGAGATAAGCTTACTTTTGTATATGTCTTGTGTAATGTACGTTTATGCGTGATTTATATAAATAAATACATGTAAAGTAAAGGATCTTTAAAAACTGATGATAATTCATTAGTCTTTCTACGTTCCTTACTTTGTAACTAGTAACGCCATCTATGCCTCGCAGATGAAACAAAAGCTTACTTTAACGAAAATCTGCTACCTACGTCGTGCTACGTACGAAATTTTGAAAGCTACTTGTTCACCTTGATATCATTTCTCGTTTGTCAACAGATGGCAATATTAGTTTTAGTTGACTCATATGACTACAAGTAAAACAAATAAAACTTTGACAAAACACCATATCATATTATAACATGTCTAACAGATGATTTTGTAAGCTGTTATTTATCATTTTGTAAATGAATTGACGACTCTCTTTAAAATAAAAACGTATTCTGGATCCATGGCATTTGCCATGGCATGGCAAAATATCTGTGCCTTAAACCTATACCGACTGTGCTAAAACTTTCAAAAATGCAATAATGCGTAAAAAAATAATGCTTAAAAAAATTTACGGTACCGTTGTAATTTTTGGTTGTCAATGTAATTAATATTTTACAGTTTTTATACTAAGATTATTTTTAAAATAATCTGCGCTTAAAAGAAAAAGACCGGTTTCTTTTCTATTTTATACTCTTCTATCGAAAAAACGGTTTTAGGGATCTTGACAAATTTCAAGGCAATCCAGAAAATTGGCTTAATTGAGTAAATTCATTCAAACCACTGCCAGCTCATCTCGGTCGAACAAATTAAAGTTTTGTACGGAAGTTTAAATGGGTTTCCCACCGCCCAAATTGAAAGTCATTGTCAATAAGTAAGTTTATATTGTCCCACGGATATATCCATTTCCATTGGGTTGGTAGATAGGGACAATGTCCCTATCAACCAACCCTGATAGTATTGTATGGCAGCTGGAACTACATGTCCGGCTGTCTTTTCAAGGGTACCACAGGAGTTGCGGATCCTAGGCCCCCTGCCAGTTATGCCTTCGCGGGCGTTTCCGTCAGGTCCCGGACATGGGTTGGACTCGTGGTGGCTATGTGGTTAGGCTGTAGAAGTGGGAATGTTCGTCTGTCTGGTTGAGGTCTGGCCAGGCTTCCAATTCGTGCACAGCGAGCAGTCCGAGTAGCGGTCTTGATGGGGCCCGAAGCGAAAGGATCTGCGGAGCACGTGAGTTGTCCATAATTGGTTGTTCTGCTTGGTGGTTTTCATTGAGTAGGCTTCCAACACCTCCTGCACTAGTTTGGAGAACTAGTAGAGGCGCCCGCTAGATGCAATGTCTCCGGTTGAATCAGCCGCGTAGGATTTTCGAACTGATGAGGTGCCTGGATGGGTACTAAGATGTGAGTGGGCTTACAACTCTGCCACCAAAGAGGACATTTGGTAGTCGACTTTAGAGTTGACGACCCGAGCAGTGGAATCTGCGAGTTGTGCTCTTAGTGTAACGAGAAGTGAGCGAGCTTTCAGCTCCGGTAACCTATCTGGATATTAGGTAGTGGACTATACGTGTCCACGGGGCAACTAGCTCGAGACACATTTTTTTTTTAATGTTAAAAGGAGGCAAACGAGCAGGCGGGTCACCTGATGGAAAGTAATCACCGCCGCCCATGGACACCCGCAAAACCAAAGTTATCGCAGATGCGTTGCCAACCTTGGAAAGGAGTTGGATCTTGAGGAGGAAGTAGGAATTGGGAGGGGGAGGGGTGAGAGATGGACCTCCGGTACTTTCACTCACCGGACGAAACACAACAGCAACGAGTGCCGTTGTTTCACGCCGATATTTTTTTTGAGAGGGTGGTGTTACGCCGGGCGAGCCGGCCCATTTCGTGCTGCAACGCAGCGTGGCTCTACCACTCAGACAAAACTAGTCATAAAACTCCCGGATGAAGAATGCGCTTCGGCGCGTCCTGATATGACCTGACGCAGATGGTCCCTTGTTCTTGCGCAAGGATATCTGACACCTAACTTTATAACCGTAAGGTTGGTGGGGAGTGTCAGTATAAACATTAAAGTCGTGTGAAGCGGGTATCCCACGGATATAATATATACGGATATAACTTTTTAAAGGATCATGGTCACTAACATTATAGTAATCGTTAAAGGGATACTAAAAATCATAAATAATATTCTGAATTTTATTATAAAATTAAAAAGTTTTTCATCATTAAAAATGGGCTGTAATTGTCTCGTATTTAAGATTGTATGATAGTTAAAGCTGCAAGAAGAACAATAGCGCCTTATCAAGTTCTAATACAGTGAGTGTAATGTGTCGTGATCAAGTACCTACGAGTGACTAGTGACTTTGGAAACAGCAGTAGAGGATAGACCGTTATGTTTGCTCATAAATATCCTTCCGCAAAAACTTTGGCACATTTGCGATGATGGCGCATGCAACTGTGCCGAAATATTGGGCACTCAAACGCAACAAAAAACATTGTAACTATCTCTCTCATGATTATATAATAAGTATAAACCATTTGATTGTGGTTACATTGCAAACTGCATTTTAAAATATCATACAACTAGCGGTCCGTCCCGGCTTCGCGCGGGTGGACATTTTTTTAATATAGCCTTTGTTACTCAGCGCTAATGTAGCATTCTAATAGTGAAAGAATTTTTTAAATCGGTCCAGTAGTTTTTGAGTTTATGCGTTGCAAACATACATATATACACATACAAAGATTCAAAGGTTTCCTCTTTATAATATTAGTATAGATATAGTACTAATATAGATAGTACCTATAGATATGCTTGTCTTCCAAACAATGGACTTGGATTCTAGCTAATTTATTTTCAGAATATTGTAGGATCACTAAAAGCGTATCATTTCCTGCGTAGGCACTTCTCTAAAAGTGGGTCGACCTACCAAATGGGTCTGACCTATCTTTCCTTCTATTAGTCGTTTTGTGACAAACACACATCTTTGGAGGGATAAACTGAACAATGTTGTTTGAGAAGTGCTTTTGACGCTTATGCATACTTACTATGTAGTTAAATTGTATTTACATAGTAAAGTAGGTATGTTATTTATTTAGTTTATAAATAAAATAGGTGTTATATTCATAACACAATAACTACTATTATAGTTTTTAAATTATTTGAAGCTCCACGTGAATCATACAAGAACTTCAACAAGAAGATCAACAAACAAAATAAAAATAATACAATTTTGAAACAAAAGAAAGGATTCTCTGTTTGAGAAGCCACAATACTCTTAAAGCAATAACACGGACAAGTCATTAAAATTCCGGCCCGCCACAATTTCACTTTTCATCATACACCAAAGACAATGGAATTACTTACATCCCTAAGCAAAAGAGCCCCAGGACTGCAATCAAATTTTTATTGGCAATTCTACCCAGCGCACAAGAAAAAGGAGACGAAGAGTCACAAAGGAAAACACCAGGGAGTATTTGCCAGATAGGGGTGGAAAACACAACTTAACTAGAGAAACTCGGCTTGCTTTTTACATTTTTATAAATGTATCCCTTAATTTTAATGCCAGAGACAAAAAATCAGAATGAAGTGAGGCATTGTTTGCAGTTTTGTTTAATTTTTATTTTACAAATGCGATAAGTTGCTTAGTCATTATTACAATAGGTAATGTATTGGTAAACAAACAATGCAACAATGGTAAACGCATTCGGTCTGCAATTGCTTAAGTTAAGTAACGTTCGAGAAGGCCGGCTATCGGATGGGTGACCAAGAGACGCAAAATAAACACAAGAGAGTATTTACCAGATAGAATGAAAGACTTAACTAGAGAAGCTTGGCTTGTTTTTTACATTTTCATAAATATAACTCATAAATTTAATGTCAGAGACATTAAGAGCGTTTACGCCGCACACTAGCGCCGCCAATGAAAAAAAAAACATATCTAGTAATTAGAGATAGAAAAACAAATTATGCTCAACAAACTATCTGAATGAAGTAATTTAGCCTTTTTAAGTCACCTAATGAACACCTGACATGTTATGGTTTAGTTAAATATGGCGTTATAGTTAAAAGTGGCCGTAACGTCTTATTTAACTAAACCATAACATGTGTTATGTTTTTTTTTTCATTAGTGGCGCTAGTGTGCGGCGTAAACGCTCTTAATCAGAACCAAGAAAGCAGGCATAACTTGCAAATAAATTACATTTTAATTTTACAAATGCTACGTTCTTAAATCATGATATTTGTACTGTGTTATTAAATTCTCGCCCGTTATATGGTCTTTGGATATGACTAGTAACTATTACCTAATCTGTGGTACTAGTCTTAGTGTCAGAGGTCCCGGGTTAAAATTTTATTCACTTTGGTTGGTAGGAGATCTCGGTCTGAGCCTAGCTAGCAAACACCATTTGACCATGTCTGTCACCATAATTATTTACAATATTAATAGCATTGTTGTGTTTCGTCTATTGTTAATACAGTAGCTCGTTCTACAGTAGTTGATGAAGTCTGATAAAGTGAAGTCCACCTTTAACCATGTCTTCAGTTACCATAAAAAAATACCGCATTTCGAACAGACGCGAGAGCAACATAATCTGTTGGGTTACCCCTATGCCTTTATTTAAGGATCAGGAATTTAAGAATACCATGTTCATTCATTCATGAAGCCCGAAGGTTTCAAAATAAGAACAAAAAGCTGTAACGCAAAAATCAAACCATTTTTTTAAAAACACCCTTATTCATAAAAACTATTTAGGCATTAAACTAAATATAGTTAATCATTGTTTTGTCTCTTTTTCTCAAATACAAAATGACGTTTGTGTGACGTTGACAAAACAATATTTAACTAAAAAATGCTTAAATAGTTTTTATGAATAAGGGTGTAACTTAAAATTGTGGCATCTTGTTAGCTATTTTCAGCCAGTTACAATCTTTAAAATAAGGGTAAACTCAGCCATAATAACTCTTACCTAATCACTGCACAACGTTCAAGAAAACTTCAAATATATACGAGGTGGACATATAATTAGAAACACTACTAACGGAGCTTAACATTATACAAGATATTTATTTAACCCTAATACTTTTTATTTGGAAATGAAACAACAAATAGCATAAAATATGTTCAATAACTTATCATTTATTAGAAAAAACAACATAATATCAACTAAACAAGTACCGATTCAATATTAAATTTCATACAAACAACTAATTGAGTTTTAATGGACAACTAATTAGAAAAAATACAAAAAAATAAAAGATAAATAATTTATAGGTTTAATTATTGAGCATTACATAATTTAGGTAATAGATACTGTGTATAAGTAGCTACTAAAACTTATCATTAATCATTTGTTGCGTATCCTTTATCACAGCTCTACAACGACGTGGCATTGCTTCAAGCAATTTCATACATTTTTCTAATGGGATTGAATTCCATGCTTCGCCAAAAGCTTCGTAGAGTTCGTTGTGACTGGAGTTACGTTTGTTTGAAACTTTCTTTTTTACGACATGCCACAGACTTTCTATGGGACAATGCGGAATACGCTGTTCCCTAAGAAAATATTTTACACTGTTGACGGTGTGTTTAGGGTCATTATCATGCTGAAAGATCCAGGTTACAGGCAAATTTTCGTCAGAGTAGGGAATCATTGTCTCTTCTAAGATGTTTTTGTACTGCAGTTGATCCATTGTATCTTCAATCTTTCGAACGGGTCCAACTCCTCATCCGGAAAAACATCCCCATATCTTGATATTGCCGCCCCCGTGCTTGAATATGCTTCTAGTGTATTTATAATTAAAAGCATGGTTTATTGGGCGTATACCGTAGAACTTGCCGTCTAAATTTACCATGTTTATTTTAGTTTCATCTATGAATAAGACTTTTTTCCAATCTCGCACCGTCCAATTGACATACTTTTTAGCGAATAATAATCGCTTCTCTCGATGTTGCTTGGTAAAAAGCGGTACCTTTCGAGAAACCCCTCCCAAACAATTTTGCTTCCACTAATCTACGGCGTACCAGTCTTGACGAGACGTTTCTAGGGTCATCAGGCGAAAAACTTCATTTTTAATCTGGTTGGAGCCTTTAAATGGGGCTTGTTTAGCAATACGTACGATTAGTATATCTTCTCTGGTCGAAGTTTTCCTCGGTCGAGCCTTTCTAAGAACATTTTTAATAGTTCCGTGTCTTTTTTAATGGTCAATAGCATTAAAAACTTTCTTTATGGAACATTTTAAATGATCAGCTATTCTCCTGTACGTCCATTTTTGGTCGATGTACAAATTAACAATTTTTTAGTTGACGCGTCACAACTTTTATTTTTGCCCATTTAGAACAAAAATCGTAAACGAAATTCCAATTTGATGTTCAATTGCCGCCAAAACGATAGAAATAGCTAAGAAAGAAGTTTTATTTTTTCAATTTCAAAAATGGAATGTGCCGTTCATGCCTTTCTAAAGTGTTTCTAATTAGGCGTCCAAGCGGCCAGTAACAGAAAATAATCTATGTATGTTTTAAACTCTTTTTATGATTGAAGTTTAGAGAGTTTTGTTTTTTTAAATGTATTTTATGAGTATTCTGATTGACTGGCTATATTGCTGCATGATTATTAAATATTGAATCTATAAATCTTTCACGAATATAGTATGTGGACTTCAAACTATGAAGTGTTTCTATTATAAGTCCACCACTATACACAATACACGAAGACTTTTTATCGGTGCTCAGGACAAACTTACATGTCAGCGTTCCATTTTTTATTGTTTTGCCTGGGAAGTAAAGTTAATAACTATGAATATTTAAATCATGGTCATCCTACTCCTCCTTGTTACAAATATATTCGAAGACCATATATTCTAAATAATTATGGTTACCTAATTAAAAATACAATATTTTTATAAAAAGATAACTTGTAACTACTATTATTATTGCAATGGCCATCATTTACTTAGTCGAATCAGTTAGGTCCTGATCACCGATAAAAAGTCTTCGTGTATAACTAAATACGTCCAATATAATGATTCTGATCGTACCTCACTTGGCTCTTTATTGGACCTCACCTTTTTTGACGATGTACACACGCCTGCACATCAACCTACCACAAACTGTCAAATTTTCTTAATAGACTTTGATCTTTATGACTGACTGTTAAGGTTGAAAATGTATTGAAGAAATTTGACAGTTTTGGATAGGTTGATGTGCAGGCGTCTGTACTTTAGCACGCATGGGGAACTTGACACCTTTTTATATTTATGGTTTTGGTGGTACGAAGTAATCATCGTACCTATAAACTTTGTAACATGGTATTGTTTATTATCTTTTTATGATAGAGAACGGGCCGACCGGTCAGACCTAATGGTAAGTGGTTACCTCCGCCTAAGTAAAAGGACATTTGCAAAAGTTCCGCCAGCTGACACATTTTGTTGGCTCACCTCATTTGCCAAATTTTGTTATCATTTCGCCACAACTGCTAGAATGGATCGTTCAACCGTTTCTCAAACGGTATACTATATTGAAGGTCTATCTCGTCTTAATACGAGTATAACCCTTTTTATTGTTCTCCTGTAACTGCGGATGAGATCAAAAAGATTATCCTCTCCATCAAATCCGGAGCCGTGGGACATGATGGTGTCAGTCATCGTATGATTGTCTCGATCTTTCCAATCCTCCCATTCCATTCCATTTTAGACTCATGTCCATTCTCACAGTTCACATTTCTGTCCAAAGTTATCCGAAGCCTGTGTCCATAAACAGTTTTCACAGTTCATTCACCAAAATAGCCTCCTTAGCCTATTACAATCTAGTTTTAGACCTGGGCACAGTACCACTTCCGCTCTTCTTAAAGTGACTGGCGACATTAGGCAAGGTATGGAAGATACGAAAGTCACCGTTTTAGTTCTCATCGACTTTTCAAATGCCTTTAATGCCAAAATGCTAAAATTGTTGTCTTCACACAACTACACCTACCATGTTATTTCAGCACCACCTTATGGTTGACTGGTAGAGAATGCCTCAGGCATTAAGTCCGCCATGTAATAAATGTTGTAAAAGTTTTAAATAAATAAATAAAAAATCAAATGGCGCAAATAAAACTCACACAAAGCACCCTGATGTTAAGTGACGATAACACCGAAGGTTTCTTTATCTGGACTCATCAACAACCAAGAAACTTGCTATTTAATTCCTAACTATTGGTACATAACCATGTTTCTACATTGTTTAATTTGGATGGTCATAACTAGCTAGGCAGATTTAAAACCAATCACCACCAATCAAACAATATAATCCTATCTACATAATATAATAGTACCTACTCGTACTATTATATTATATAGATAGAATAATAAACAATTTATTCTGATGTACCTAACTGCTGGGAATGCAACCCTGACCTCAGTAGAGGATTTCAGATTCAGTCTGATTTCAGCTGTCTATCGTCAGACTTTTGCCTTAAAAACTGTTGTTTCTTACGCTACAGTTATTTAAAACCTGTTTAATTATGTGCATACGTTCGCATTGTCGTTAGCTCGTCGTGTTATCGTCAAGTAATATGAAATTCGTTTACATCGACCGCAAACACCCGAAAGACTTCATTTAAATAAAATAGCGCGTAAAAAAGCGATTCCATAAATTACAAAACTCTTCGTCACGTAGGTTTTGGGAATGGGTGCGACAAGGGCTGTGCGGTTAATCAGTGATATGTCACTCAAACGTAAAGTATGCGTGACAGGATCACGTGATTCACGTTTAAAATAACGGCTACGCCTAGACAATTTGGTAAATGTGAAAAATTGTGTTATTGCATCAACCGATTGGTGATTTGGTTTAAATTATTTAATCAGAATTGGTTTGTGATTTTTTTAACGCGTAGTCGTTGTTCAGTTTTCTTCCTTTTCTTAAAATAAAGATGACTACAAAGCTTTAATGAATAGGTTTTTTTTCAGGCAAGTTTATTCTTCCGTAGTTCACATCTATCCCTCTAATAATAATAACTAACCGCTTCTTTGGTCTAGTAGTTAAGACCATCGGGCTCAGACCTAGGGGTTCCGGGTTCGACTCCCAGCGGGGTGTAGTTACATGTGTGTATAAACGGTGTAGTTGGTGGTAGGGCTTGTTTGCCCGCCTGGCTAGCTACCACCATCTTATCTAAATATGTCGCCGTAACATCAATGTTAATAGCATTGTTTTATTCCGGCGGCAAGAGATATAACCAGTGCTTTAGTAGGTGCGGATTCCGAGTGAAGCGCGATCACCTTCAGATTCATTATCACCTCTCATCGGGTGAGCTGAAGGCCAAGTGCTTACCCGAGAACAATACAAAAAAATATTTAACATTTCCTGTATTTCAAGGCCATTACTTGAGGACGTTGCGAAAGTTATGGCATCTATCTTTACAGAGGAAGAAGAGTGAAATGATGGGGTTGTGTTACTGGGAGAGGGAAACTTCACCAGGCCCCACTAAGATAAGATAAGATAAGATAAGATGAGATGAGATAAGGCAATACCTACCTACTATTGGGTACCAAGTATCGGAATACTACATTATTCCGTAACATATTAAGTAAAGAATAGAATTTTGCAACTGTATTATTCAACAAACCTTTTCACACCACCTGCTCGACAATGCCTCATTATATATCATGCAAACCTTACTCAAAGTAAATCATTATAGCCCTTGTCTTTTGCCGGGGTGTAATGTTGTACTGAATTTCATTATAACCCGCCGGGCAGTAATGTGATTCTCACTTCTCTTAGTTCTTATTGTTATGCATTTAAAGTCTAATTTCGTCAAAATCGCGCGGCGCGCGGCTGCTGCAGCTGCTGGTGGCCGACGGCGAGGAGGTGGACGGCGGCGCGCGCCGCGCCTCATTTATTTGAAAATCGAACTTATTCGAAAATCGAGCTGGCCACGCCATGGCAAGCCGAACGAAAAAAAATCAATACTTAAAACAAAAGCCGCGAGTATTTCAATACGGTGCAATCAGTATCAGACAAAACTGCAAAAGAAGATAGAATAAAACATTAAGAAAATGTCGAGTGACGAAAGTGATTTAACTCCGGAGTCCATTAAATTAGACGCCTTAGGTATTGTTAATAACCTACTACCAGAGAAGTCGAAGGAAAAATACTTGAAAGCTTACGACGATTTCCACAAATGGAAAACTGCAAAAGGCGCAAAGTCTGTGTCGGAGTCAGTGCTTCTTGTTTATTTCGAGTATTTATCGTGTACAAAGAAGTCCAGCAGCCTGTGGTGTATCTATTCGATGCTCAGGTTAACAATAAGCATCAAACACGACATTAAGATAAATACATATAGCAAGTTATTGGCATTTTTAAAGAGGAAATCAGATGGTCATCGAGCAAAGAAGTCAAAAGTATTGACAGCGCAAGATGTGGAAACTTTTCTGAATGAGGCTCCTGATCACAGCTTTCTGGCCATGAAAGTAAGTATGAGTACTGCATACTTTTTAGTTACGTTTCTAGTACCTACCTATAATAGCTCTATAAAATAGTTAATGAATAAAAGGGTATTTAAATGGCACACATTTAAAAAATACACATTCTAAGGTTTAGTCGCAAGCTTTTTTTATAATATAAAGGTCAAAAAATGTAGTAGTGTATCTATCTATTTACTCACAATCCTATTTTTTGTTACAGGTAGCCTTGATTTTTGGAGTGAATGGCGCATGTCGTGGAAATGAACTCGTAAACATAAAAGTCAATGATATCAAAAAACATGCAGATTTATTGCTGATTAACTTACCAGATACCAAAACAAATAGAGAACGTTCGTTCATAGTTCGTGAAGATTATGCAAGAATTGTTGAAAAGTACCAAGCTCTGCGCCCCTCTAATATAAACACCAACAGATTTTTTATCGGTTACAGTAATGGCAAATGCACCAGGCAAGTCATTGGCAAGAATAAAATCAGCGCCATGCCAAAAGAAATTGCAAAATACCTCAAATTGCAAAATCCCGAGCTCTATACGGGTCATTGTTTGAGGAGAACATCGACAAGTCTGTTGGCAGATTCAGGAGCAGATATGGCCCAGATAAAACGTCATGGTGGCTGGAAATCCGATGCAGTAGCGGAGGGCTACATAGAGAATTCCATACAAAACAAAAACAAGATAAGCTGTCGTATTGGTGACAACATTCATCTGAAAACTACGTCCATTATTGATGATCCTTGGAAACCTTTGCCACCACAGCCATCTAGCTCAAAATATATCCCGTCAAGCCCACTGCCTCAAGCACCACCTTCCCCAACCTTTACTGTGCCAAACGACCCTCACACGCAAGGTTCTGATGTATTGGGTGCTGCTACTCAAATAAATTCCACTTCAACTAACATAAGCGTACCAAAAAATATAACCATATCTTTACATAACTGGACTAATGTATCAAACATCAATTTTAATTTTTAATTTACTTTTTATTGTTATTTACTGTGCTAATTATATATAATTAGTAATGAAAATAGTATTTTAATAAATAAAATACTTTTTCTAGTAGCCTTGGTTTTTATTGTCTCGCAAAAGGTGAGAAAAGTAGAGTATACTCCTCAGGGATAAAACTGATTTTGCCTTGGGCGCGCTTAAATCCTTCACTGCTCTCAGGACTCCATTTTAATTCCCTCGCTTCGCTCGGGAATCAACTCAAAACCCCCTCGCTACGCTCGGGAGTTAAATCTGGAGTCCTTCGTTACGCTCAGGATTCAAATATCGCGCCCGTGACATAATACAGTGCTTTATCCCCTTGGTGTACAATCTACTATTACATACTTGGTAATCTCTTCCTGCAAACCGCACACGCCACAGACGTTGCTGATGCTGTGTCTTGGAGCCCACTGACACCAATTAGGCTAAGCGTATGCTGAGATGCAGGTGACGCAGCACAGCGCAGCGCAGAGCAGCGCAGATTTTGTAGTACATGGTTGTGCCGAGAGCTGCGTAAGCTGCGGCGCAGGCACGTGCGACGCAGACATGTGCCTGCCCTGCCCTGCGCCTCGTTGTAGTACGCACAGATTTCTGCGCGACGCGTGCGTGTCGACACATGTTTTTTTACTATTTTATTATAATTTTGTAATAATGGCAGAACAATTAAGAGAACTCTCTCGATAGTACAAATTATCCACTAGTAGAACGTTTTTTTCAGATAATCACTTACAGTTTTCCAAGCAACAACTCATATTATAAGACTCTGACATTGACATCTGACAACTCACTGTCACTTACCTGCGTCGCAGCATGCGTTCGCGGCCAATGTCTGCCCTAACTGCCCTGCCCCGCAAAATTTGCTCTGCGCTGTGCTGCGTCACCTGTGTCTCAGCATACGCTTAGCCTTAGTTAGGCTGTAATACCGCGCTAATTATTGCTAATTTATTGCGTGTTGCATTAAGGTCTCCATCATCATCATCATCAGCTTACATTAGTCCTCTGAGTATAGGTCTTTGTAAATGTAGGACGCTCTCAGACTAGGTGGGGCGATGATCTTCGCAAGGCGGCTGGCAAGAGTTGGATGGGAGTAGCCGCGGATCGTGCTCAGTGGCGTGCATATGGAGCAAGTCTTGTGCCCGTTTTCACTAACACACACTTAAATTTAAGGGACCCCTAAGTGGTCTTAGCAAGAAATCCGTTTTTACCAACGTTTAGATGTCACCTAAAGTCTTAGGAGGCCTCTTAACTTTAGGGGGTCGATATTTCGCCCCCTAACCGGTCCTACTGTAAGTGTCCGTTTGCGTGGTATTTTTTGAAAGCACACACACCTCTACTTGGTCTGTGTTTGAAAGATTTATTTTGAAAATAAACAGTGATTTAAAGCAGTTTTTCGAAAGTTTCGAAACTATTGTAGTTGTGGAATTGTTTTCTAACCTCGATTGATAGAAAACCTCGTATCCACCGTGACAGAGCTGACCACTTCGAAAGATATGATGATATGGCTTTTTTCATAAGATACCGATTATCAAAACAAAGCGTTTCATTTTTGTTTGAGAAAATATAGCATTTTTTAGAATTTCCAGACGATAAGTAAGAGTAAATAATGTTGTGGAGCTTAATAACATAATCAACGTAAATCTTTCATGAATACTTATAATGTTCCGATCCTTCATTTATTATTAATTTCAGGTGGTGATGATGTACTAGGTGGTGATGACGCAGAACTTTTTAAAAATAGGACATGTGCAAACAATGTGATGAAAATTTGTTAACAATAGATAGGTAGTAGCTCGTTGGCCAGGCTCTATACACGACTCTACTATTTATCAAAATAGTAGAAGATACCATAAAAGAGATTGCTCTGGATCGCCTTAAAATTTACAAACATTTGAAAAGTACGATATGTTGTAATTAATTTAATTAATAATTTTGACAGTAAGAATTTCAAGCGGACACTGTTTAATAAAAGTAAGACTTTTAAAAGTATTTTTTTTACTACCAAACTCGCCATCTTTGTTTGTCAATATGTCAGTACTGATAATAATTATATTACCACCTAGTGATGTCTCCGTTCGATGTTTTCAGTCAATCAATAATTGATTGACTGAATTTACAAAAAAAATCGAATTTGGTTTCGATGAAAACATCGAGTAATAAGATTGATATTTACACATAAAACATTATTGCTGCGCAGCATTTTAGTATTTCATTTAAAAGTTATTCGTTATTTTTCTGGGATCTCTTGCTATAAAAACATCAAATAATAATAAAATCATTTCAAATCAAATCAAATGATATTGACACTTCTTACTTTCCTTTACAATTTGCTTACACAAATGTATTTTTTTTTACGTAAGGATATCTCCAAAACTTATAAAACATGTTTTATACATTTAATTAACTTTTTATTTAATTATTATCGCTGTAAATCACAGATAAAAGGTAATTTTTAATGAATAGATAATACATCGATATTGTAAACCTTACGTTGAAAAAAACGAACTGTCACTTACTTTGGGGACCCTTTACTAGGCAACACTTAGCGTGGTGAAAACGAATCTAGGTAAGAGCCAGATTTATGGCGACTCTTAACTTAAGAGTTACTTAGTTAGAATGTGTTAAGGGCTTGTTGGTAGAACACAATGAACAGAGAAATTGCGCACCACATCGCAATCCGCCAGTAGTCGTGACCACTTACATTAATATCTAATATACATCTACATTTTAGTTGTAAACATAATGTGTTCACATCACTAAAGATTAATAGAAACAGTAACTCCCTTACAAATAAACAGAGAATATGCTCCGAATAGTTTTTCCGTGTTTTGTCTCTTTTACTCTAATTTGAAATGACGTTTACGTGACGGGAACAAAACACGAATAACTATTCCGACCTTATTATCTGTTTATTTGTAAGGCACTAAGAATCCATCGGTGCGGAGCTAGACATGGAGCCGCACCACTGGCAACAGAACACCCATATAACTTACTACACCTTTATCCCATTCCCAATAAGAACAACACTACACTATCCTAATTCCACAAAACCCTTACCTTATCATCTGCAACTGAAACTGCATCAAGGTCTTGTGTATTTTTTAATATTTGCTGAATTGTTAAAAAATATCATAAGACCGTCACTGCGAAGATTGCTTAACTTGCACTATAGCCACCCGTTCATGCTAGCCACTGCGCCAATGAGCTCTTTTTGTACATAGGTACAACATAATGTACTATGTTAAGTGTGATAATAGACACCCAGCTTTATTATTCAACTGGAATCGTCTAGAAATGACTATCAACTAATCTTCTAGGACCTTTGTGCAAAAATAAACAATTTCGAAAGAAGTAAAGCTGCCGTTACAATTATTATGACCATTAAATTGAGACTAAGAGTCGAAAGTGACATTGATTTCTCGAAGTTTTAGCCTACCTGTTTTAGGCTGTTTAATATTCAACGATGTTTCAAGCGCCGAGACGCAGCCTGTTTTGTTATTCGTTGTTATTTGATTTCGCTTAACTTTTACAAGCTTAATTATTGCGCGACGTATTTTGAAATTGCAAAGAATAAACTAGAAACTGTTATATTTTTTACACACTTTTAAATTTTGTCTTGATAAATTCGAATAAAATTAGCAATTACCATGGGAAAAAATAAATCTAAACTAAACATAATATTAAAAGATTTATTCTTATATAAATTATATAAAGTTAGATGACATTTTATAAACTGTAAACCTTATTACTTAAATCCCCAACCGCATATGTGGCTAAAACGCTAACTTGAGAATGAGACCCCAGTCCTAGCGAGAGTACTTAGTTTTAGTGTTATGCTAGGGCCACACTATCGCGAACATTTGCCGTTTTCACGACAAGCAATAATTACATTTTTGACCGTGTTCTGAAATGTGACTATTGCTTGGCCCGACTTGTCAAAATGTATGCGATACCGCGATAGTGTGGCCGTAGCATTAGCAAGTTATTAGATAATAATAATAATAATTTCTACAATATATTTTTACTGAAGTTCGAACTCTTCTACAGAATCCGTGATGACAGGGAAACTAATTTATTTTAATGTCTGGTGATTGCGTCAATTTTACAATACAATATAATATCAATAACGTAAAAATAAGTACTAGCTAATGCTAATTTATTTATAATAATATATCAATATCAATCCAGCTCCGTGTTTCAAAGTTCCCAGTTCCTCATTAACTAGATTGACCGGATGGGTGTAAATTAGCTCGGTGGCCTTATCGCCACATACAATCAAGTGATATGATAGTAAAGCTCTTCCATGGGCTTACAGTCAGCGTTCGTTCAATTTTTAAGTTGTCAGTGCTAATTACGAGTATAACAATTACATGTTCGATGTTATGGATAACGATCGTCAAATATTTGTTGTGATTGTCAAATGTTACATTCGGATGTGATTATGATTATATTTTTCGGTGTATTAGTAAACATGTAAAATGAAAGAACATTGCCGTGATAGCAAAACAACTCAAGATAGGAAATAAATGTTTTCAATATAAAACGGCAATTCAAAATAATTCTGGTTTTATCATAGCCCGAAAACATGAATTTCTTCAAATAAATACATTTGGGCATCATCGTAGTGTATTAAAATCACAAAAGTCCATGTTTGTTTCGGCGAATGGTTTTATTTTGTCTTCAAATTCTTTCCAAGGACAGATTCCTTCGTCGCATATTGATCCTATTGGCTCTTCATTTAAATAAAACACTACGGTGTAGTCATCTTCTCCATTTTTATTGCATCTAGAAAAACAAGATATTACGGTGTTTGAGTTGTTTGACCCAAAAAGTGTTTTAAATAACTTTTTTTATGGTCGTATGATTAAACCTACCTGCTCAATACTGCCATTATATTAGATGAAAATGTCGACTGTTTATAACTTCTCCATTTTCGATCACGTTTTCTTCTAGAACCATTCAATAAATCTTTATCTTTGAATAACCCCAGGGCAGACAAAGCCATGTCTATCGCAGTTGACCCACTGAAATAAGCGGTGATTTTCTTGCCCTTACCGGTTTGGACTTCGCGAAAGGTTTTTAGTAGGTCAACTAATATTACGCGACCGAATAGCTCGTTCATCGGTGTCCCATATCCGTTTCTATAGTACTGGTTAAGATCTTCAACGTATTCCAGTATCTGAAGATCTTCAGATGTGAAGAGAGCACACCACGGACTCGGCTTGTTCTCAATTCCTGACCACGGGTAGCGGCACAGGTCATACAAAGCGGTGACATTGTCGTCAGTTAATTTTATGTCAATACCTGCGCGTCTTTGAATTCTGTCCTTCATCTGAAAGTAACAAGGGAAAAATAAATATGGAAACGTTTCCATAACAAATTGACAAAGCAAACATCAGTGGTTACTGTTGTAAAACAAACGAACTTGATGCTTAAATAATGTAAATGCTAAATTTCTCAAATAAGACGGCGGCGGCGCTCTCGTGTTGTTTTGCTTGAAGAGAACTTTTGCTGAATTAAGTATTTGCTCGTGATTGCCTGTTGATAGGTATTTTTCCCGGTAAGTAGCTGGTTAAAACTAAGATGAATATCCACAGGTTTAGTTTTATTTAAATAATTTGAAGTAAAATAATCAACTTATAAGTTATAGCGCAAACTCCTTTGGCGTAGGTATAATACTTGACCTCATAGAATTAATTAAAAAAGTTTAAGTCAGATTAGTCGGGGCTTTCAACGTGAATTACGGGCCCCAGTTGGCAGGCTCAGGTCAAAAAAAAGGATTATTTTTTCATTTAATTATGACGAACTTATTAGAAGTGTATCGTGTATTGTATACTAATGAAAAGCTGCTGTATTATAAAGCGGCGTTTTAAATCAAAGTCTTGACTTACCGCAAGATACTCTGTACTTTTCTGATATTTGGCTGCTTCTTCGTATGTTTTGGGATTTTCTTTCACTTCGCTCTCATATTTTCCGCATGACGCGTAGGGCTACAAATTTCAAACCAATTGTTAGGTGTGTTGAAAGCGGTAGCTTTACTATAAAGAATTGAAGTTAGAACATAAAAAGTAATTGCTAAAATTCTTTGCCACCCATATTACAATTAATTTGCGTAAGCCTTGATACATTTATCGTAAGATTTGTATTCAAATTTAGCATTACAAAATTTACTTACTGTAATAGCATCATTGACGGATTTGTCTAAGACCAACCTTGGATGGCCAATACCAACAATAAATGCCTTTGCGCTGTCCTCTATCCTTTCGTCAGTAGTCGACCCAATCGTATATTCTCCTTGATTAATATTCGCCAGTAAATTAGGGAATGCCATTTTCAACCTTTTCGCTAAACCAAACATTTCTTGATATCCCTCCTCAGTGAGAGCTTTAACACCTTTAAACATTCTATTGTCTACTGACCATTTCATTAAATTTTCAACGTCCTGTGCGCATAGTGAACATTTTCCTTTTTCAAAACTTTCAGCTATGTGGTCGCGTATAGTAAACGCTTCTTCCATGTGACGAGCGTACTGTTTACCTGGATATCTTTTGCCATGTGTGTAGAGTGACCAAACACTTACAGCTTTACAATCTGTGAAAACAAAAAATAAAGACTAGAATCTATCTGGGTATGTATTTGAATGTCTAAAATTAAAAAACCTAACATAAAATAACTTACGTTTAAAATCACTAAAATCTAAATACCTAATGGTTGTTTGACTTATATTTAAAATACCAAAACCTTAAAATGTCAAATGGATATATTACTGAAGTTAATATTGATAAAACTTGAAATACCTATGTACAAAGTCCCTAACATTGATAAACCTCACAATTAATTGGCCAAAATGACAAATACCGACGTAAAGTTTAAAATCTAAATAAAAACGGCTTGTGTTTAAACGCCTACTAAAAATGAATCAATTTTATTACCAATAAAATTCGAACCGCTTACCAAAACGGAAAAATGATCACCAGATTGTGTTTGCTAAAATATTATAAAAAATGATACAATTTATATTTTTAAAATATCTTAAAAATATATGAATACCTTTAACTGCATTTCAGATCTAATATGTTATATTGTCACCAAATAGATAATACCAATATTTTATGCCTCGAATTTCAATTTAATAGTTTTTGATGTCTGTTGTCTAATAAAAAAAATAACCTCGAAATTCAAGACAATCACGAAGTGCAGCGTAGCAATTGTCTTAAATTTCTAACATATCACGTGACCTACAGGAGTAGGGCAGCTAGTATCTCAATCATTTTTATGCTCGCGGAACCTGATCCACTACTTCAAAGAAACAGCTCGCAAGTGGTGCATTATTTTAGGTATTTTGACCATTTGGTATTTAAATTGTTGTTTGTTGGTTTATATCAAACTTTGGTGTTATAACTATAAACATTTTAAACATTAGGTAATTAGTCCTATCGGTATTTTAATCTTAGATATTTCGTTGGTAGGTATTAGTTGCTTAGGTATCTTAAAACATTGGGTAGGTATTTAGATTTTAGTGATTTTAAACGTAGGTTATTTTATGTTAGGTTTTTTAATTTTAGACATTCAAATACGTACCCATCTATCTACCCTAATATATATTCATAAATATATTTTTGTGATCCTAATGAGCGATTTAAATATGTTTAACATTTATCCTATTTATATTTCATATGGCGTATTCAAATAATTTAAACATAAAAATGCCATGCTCTATTATTTTAAGGATATAAAAGAAAACAAATATGTTTTTTTAATCGCTGCCTTGACGGTTTTCTTTGAGTTAGATTACATTCTGTTATCGAAGCATTTACTCATACTTACTTACTATTCACTTACCTTTGACTTGTATAACAGAATCCCTTATATCCCCTCTTACTAAAGAATACGGGGTTTTGCTTGAAAACTGTTTATACGGGCACCCACTGTTCCAAAAGCAGAAAGCCGAATTGACAACACTCACGCAATGATAAAAGAAATAACTGAACAATAATAATTGCATCTTGAAAAATATCTTGTATGATCTCCAAAGGTTTGCGAGCGACTAAATAAAGAACTCATTAACGATCCTCATGATACTAACAATTTAGAATTTATAGACCGGTTAAGGCTGTTGTCATCACAAAGGCACTTTGGGGTTTTGTATGTTATTATTTAAATCAAATTTGAGAACAACATTTTTACTTTGGATATATCTGAGAAAAAGGAAAAAATAACAGGTAAGTACTCTTAATGATGTTAGTGTCTCTAATACAGATGTTTTTTATTTAATTATTAAACATAGGCAGGTACGAGTATGTAACAATGTCTAATCAAATATTCATATTGCTTCAGCGTAACTTATTTTACTCATATTGAAAAAAAAACAGGTTCATACAATTGCAAATTGGTTTGAGATAATCAACTTCAATTTTTAAGTTTCAATTTTAGCTTCTTAACATCCGAAAGTGGGTAAATGTCAATAAAACCAGCAATTTGGCACAAATATTTAATTTGTTCAACTATCATCTTCATCGTCATTTTCACCACTAACACAGTATTGAATTTATTCAATTCCTCAGATAATTATGTGAACGAATATTTTTATATATCTTTTTAAAATTAAATGTCAACTACCTTTATCATTAGAAAGAGACGGCCTTATGTTATAATTGTAAAATGAATACTCTTAATAATATGTCATGTATGTCACATTTTATTTTCAGTTTATTCATTACTGTTCTAATGATGAAATATCTTTGAACATATTTTAATGATAGTCATTTGCATTATTTACAATAATATACAGATAAAATACCAAATATCTTTGATCGTTCCTAATTTTAAAATTGGAGTTCCATCTTTTATTATTAATAATAAAAATAGGATCTAACCGCCGCTATCAGGATCAATCCTATTGTTTTTCGTTAACATATACCTAACTAGCATACTCATATAAATCGCTCTATCTACTGGCATCTGTGATGCCTTTTATGTTCACAATTTGAATTTCAACGTAACTTAGTATGATTGGTTCATTAAATATTTGTTGTTTTACAATATATACCAAGCAATTTAACAGTATATTTGCAATATAAGATTGCTTAATATAATATTAAGAAAACTATAACATCAATAACTTTTGAAAATACATTATTTCAGATTCTAGCGTCGCTGGTATATTAAAATACGTATCCTGATGTACATTTTTTCTGGTTTGAAGAATACATTTCTGTTTTTTATATTTGATTTGTTAGTTAAAATAGACGTGCTTATATATAAATATTGCATCATTGCTACATTAGACAAATAAATATTGTATTTGGTAATTATTCATTTATTACAATGTAAAATTTCTTTTGAATCTACAATTTCCCTAGTATATGATCAAATATTTCTCTATTTTAGAAACTTTAACTAAGAAATAAGCATTGTCAAAACTGTGTCAACGCAGATTTAAAATATTTTGTTAAACTACACAATAAACAAACTGTATTAAACGAGATTCTAGCATTATATAGTTAATTTTTTTAATATCTACATCTATAGTATCGAATATACTAACTTAATCGTAGCAATTTCATAATAGCTACCTATTACATCGTAGATACATTAGAAAGAGGAATGCATAAGACTTTATATATCACCTAGATGACTCACATCCAATAGAATCATAATATTATAACTTCAATACAACAAACAAATTTCCCATATCTTGGTCCAAACGTGGAATTAAAATTACTTAATTGAAATTATGTAATCTAAGAAAAATATACAACTTAAACTTCAACATTACCAGTAAGAGAAGTAAAAATTTTAAAATTAAAAGCTTACCGTACTATAAAATCTAAAGTTTAAGACATACATGTGTGTGACTTTAATTATCTTGTAAATTCACCAAATCGAATAGAGTTGATTAATAAAATTCAAAAGAAAATCATGTGCCGTAACAGTAGATCATTTCGCAGGGTTAGAGAATATTTCTTATTTAAATTTAAAGGTATTACTTATATAATTTTGAAGAATATAGGGGATATGATATAGAGAAAGAAATCTAAACTAAACTCTACAAGGGTGCAAATCTAAGAAGAAGTGTATTAAATAGTATAGGTATCATTATTTTATCCAACAAATATGGCAGTATGTTATTCATTCCATTCACTACACCACAATGTCATCAATATTATAATTATAATATTGTTATACTCGTAATCGTAACAACTAACATAAAAGGTGTATTGTGATGTTTATATGTATATTTGAACATCCAAAACTTGTAAGTAAAAAAAAATAAATCGTATTTTAAAATACACAAAAATACACAAATATTAATAACTATAATAAATATAAAGGTGTTGAAAAGGATTTCTTGAAAATTTTATTAAAAGTTTAGATTTTAAGCTAGTAAATCAAACCTTCTTTTTAACCGGCATCTTAAAAAGAAGGAGGTTCTTAGCTCGTCTGTTTTTATAATAAATATCTACTATGTTAAAATATTTATACAAGACATTGACGGAAAGAGCGTTCAAGAAAGACAAAGAAGTAAATATTCGTGAGCGTTACGACAACAGATAACAAAGCGTAGAATTTGCATTCCGCACTAAACACACCTTTATTTCACCTTTTCACGTTCTTACAGGCCCCATTGTTCCGACCGGCTTTTTGTATATCGACGCGTTTGTGAATAAATTGTGACGATTCATGAAACTTGTGTTGACTCTTGAGGGAGTTGTTCTAAGGTTTGCCCTTTATGCTCTTTTTACACATAGTTTTAGTAATAAGATTTTACTTCAATTGTTTGGCCTGTAAATCATTGCGTAACTCTTCTAATATAAGTTCTTGTTAGTTTTAACAAGGCTCACTCCAAGTTAGCAAGTAGGTATGTAATGCAATTATTTTAATAATAAATTCATTAATTAAACGGCTACTTATTCTATGTTAAGAAGTTATTTTTTTTCCATAACTCATGGATGTCCATCATTTAAGTAATAAGATGAATCATTATAATCATACCTTTTTTGCCTGCGTGTTTATTGATCTAATACATTTTAACGGTTAATGCACTTTTCATACTTTTGTGGTTAACACACCTTTCATGTTAGTTTAGTTAGCATTTTTATAAATACTTTTTAGTTTTGGAGTAAAACACCATAAATAATATTCATATTTATAAGTATGAGAAATAAGTTTATTGACGCATTTTTTTCGATAGGCGGCTTACTAGTGTAATGACAGTAATTAGTAGCTTTCCACTTTTCATTATTCTCCATCATATAGAGTAATTAAATTTTAATTTTAATTTATATCTAATTTCTAGTATTTTGAAGTAATTATGTAGTTTACTATAATAAATAAAACAATCTATCATCAATACTACATAGACTATAGGGTAAAGCACTTTATCTTGTGGTCAGCTATCTTATTCTTAGCCATACAATATGTTAATACTTTAAGTGTCTATATTTTTATATTACTAACATAAGATTTAATTTGATTTCTGGACGTAAAAATCTCCAAATCTAATAGGTATAGTATATACTTAGTACCAATATTTAGATTGTTTGACGCGGATCTAGAACTTTATGAAGCAATTCAATTTTAAATAAGGCAGCTCCTCAAATACAATAATAATAACAAGACACTAAAATGAACACCGATTATCTAACTACCGCCAGCGATACGTCCGCATCAAACAATTTAAAAAAGGCACTAAACCAACCACTGCGCATTGTCATGTCAATACTCCCTATCGCCCTCACGCCGTGCAGCGAAAAGAGATCCTAAGTGAATCTACGAACCATTCTCTTTCCAGAGTTAAAACATGCCTCTTTCATCCTGGATCTTGTTTTGGATCAAGATTTGCTCGCCTCTCTTGTAAAGCTGCCAACAACGCTTCCCGTACTTCCCTCTCAGAACTTCGCCACAACCTAATGAGTTCATCTTCGGATAGTAGCGATAACTCAGACCTCGCACCCACTGGTGAAATTCTTGGATATGGAGGGGCTGGAGGTAATTCGTGCTCCTCCGAAACTAATATTTCAACGCTCGCGCGGGATGTTGGGACGTCAGCGCACAAATAGTTCTCAGTTCTATCTGAAACGTCTTGATAACTTCTCGTGGAAGATCCTTCAGCTCGTCGCACCATAGGCGACGGTGTTCGGAGACGACTGTTTATATCGGGGGGAGAACTTGAAAGGCAGTTTACGTCTCTGCTGAGCCTTCTACCAATGTTCATGCTCGTTCGCTCGTAGATATTAGAAACTGAGTCTGACCCTAGAACTGAATCAGTGCTGAACCTTCTCACATTGAGTCCTGCTAAACTGCATCTTTTCCGACGTCCTCTAGGGGAGCGCAGTTGTCGCGGCGAGCGTCCCGGGCGAGGGGACCGTGCAGGAACTTCGGGTGATGGCGAAAGAAACTTAGACTCTGTTACTTCTTCTGTCACAGTTTCAGTAGTTTCTACTGGTTCCTGCTCTTTTATAGAACCCAGAGAATGGTCGCGTTGCTGCACCCTGATAATGGAAACAACCATTAATTAAAATATTTATTAATTCCTGCAGTCAAACATAACTACAACCATTTAAATGCTTACAGTACTTGCCTCCTGATCGCCTGTATCATTTCATACAATTGGGCCTTACTTTTTCTTCGTCTGCGCTGTTCGTGTTCCTTCTGAAACAAACCGAACCTCCTGTCGTAAACTGATATTTACTTTTATTAGGCTATTTAAGACTCTTATTTATTTTCTTTTATCGTTTTGTCTTCTGTTCCAAAATCATGAAAGAAAATCTAAAATGAATTCACTTAATTTTTTTATCTACGATTATTTATTAAGTTACATACTAAATGGCATGTACAATATTTTATTTGCGTATATTTCAAGTAAATTGATTTTATTTCAGTATAGCTTATAGGGTGAGACTCAGAACTTATCTATCTTCACCGCACTCCACTAGTTTTCACAAACAACTATACTAAATTGAATTCTATCGAATAAAATATTTGAATCGATGAAGTTTTATCGGATGAACAGTACAAGAATCGACGACGACTCGACATATAAAAGAAAAACAATTACCCTCTTTACACTCTTCTGGAACAACGAGGTGAAGTGGCCTTGGCGTATAGTGTTTACCAATTCCCTGGCCGCGTGGTGGGGGGACACTAGCTCGACGCAATTTATGAACCGGTACAGTTTCTGTAACAAACAACTTCGGAATTAATTATTTTTAATATATACCTACAAATAGTGAACAAGAATTTAGTGTTCGATAAATAACATTTCCTATTTTAATCAAAAATTACTTTCGGCTACTATCTCACCATATGTTGAGTGAAGATGTGGCCTACTTTAGCTTTGAAAAGGCTCAAGATATAAGTTCAGGGAACACATCAGCAGAGAGTATAGAATGAGTAGTAGGTAAAAAAATGTTTGGACGATTCAAAAGCACTTTTATAAAGTTTATTTGAATAAAAAATATATGACTTTGACTTTGATAACAAGTTCCATTCCTTTAAATTCAATTCAAATACCAACCTACCAATTTTAAAACAATATTATGGTCTTCTTGGTGTGAGATTTTGAACTTAGATACGTAGGATGCGTAAAGCCTGCTATTTTTCAAATAGGTCGGAGGTGTGAAGCATGCTCACCTCTATTACGTAGTTAGTACCTCATTATTATAGCGTACATCAAAACACCACCGACTGTAATTAACATGGTTTGAAAGCATTTCATGTTGCTCGCTGTTGTAATAAGTTAAAAGATAAGGCAAAGCAAATGTAGGTAAAATGTATGTTTCAGACAGATCGTTCAAATAATGAAAATTTGTTATCAGTCGAGTCAATTAACTGAGACCCTGTTTAATAGTTACTTTATAAGAGATAGTTGTTTTTATAAGCTTTGATATTAAGTTATTTTATATTATAAAAAAAATAATCTCCAAAAAATTCATTTTATTTTTCTATATGATTAAACAAAATTCCGCTCATTAATATCCAAGTCCTATGATTAATAGCTCAGCAAATACTTTATTCCCTGAATAAAACATAAAATAGAAAATCTTTAGATAACGCAAAGTCTATCTACCAAATTATTAAGATAGAAAAGAGCTCGTTTATCATATTTGCTTGTCTTCAACGTTTCATGTTAAGCAACTTTCCTTTAAAGGAAAAAGTTTAAGTACCTGTTAATATAACGAAGTAAATTGCCAAAAGGAAGGTAAAAGTAACGTAGCTTACTGTATTTTAGATTTGCTCAACCGAGTGACTGAACATAATCCGGCTAGAAGCAGGATTCACGATTCTTGGCTTCACGCTCGAGTAGGGCAAACAAAGTGCCTTCAAAGTGTACCACTGGGCGCCCCTAGGCGGAGTTGCGAAGAGCCGATTTCCTTTGGCTCAAATACTTTAATAGCTCATTGGGATGCCGCCGCTTAGCGCTGGACGACGTGCTTAGTGCTGACAGTGTGAGGTATCTATATTAACGTACGAACCTTTTACAAAGTAGGTGTAACTATGTATGATAAGTATGTATTAAAGTATGTTTATCCGTTGTCTAGTAACCATTTAACGAGTTTCATAACGAAGCTTCTCTTGGGCTAGATAATGGGTGTGAGTGTAGGAAAGTTTATTTATTTATTTATTTAACTTAAAAAATGACATAATCCTTAAGAAATAAAAATATCTACTTTTATTCATTTTTGATATTTAAAATACATATTTCAAAATGATTTTAACTACATATTGAATGAAGCCACTGCCTGAGATAGAGAGAGAGAGAGACTTTGAACACATTCAGAAAGCCAAAATACGAATCTGTTTAATACAAAACCCTAAATTAATTGCATAAACAACTCACTGTATTTCTATTATAATCGTTAATTTTAAAAACAGTCCTTGTAATAATGTGTTTCAAAAATCAGATTCCATAATACTTAAGTTAATATAATAAAATAAATCGCAATTTTTATCAGACTTATTTGTTCAGTTAAGACGTGGACCGTACTCGTACATACGTGACTCCGAGTCTCAGTATCTAATCATACACAGAAGACGGTGGGCAATAGAAATAGACTCGCGTGTTACCAAAGCAATTCTGTTATGCATTGTTGCGTACAAATCTTGTATGTGAACTTAAGCAAACAAGCGCTGCATACTACCCTTACGTTGTTGATAATACAACCATTCGCACAAAGTGCTTCTTACAATGCGAACAGCTAAGAAAAGGAAGTCGTTGCTTGTTAATGTGTTCTCTGAACGTTATAACTTGGCCCTCTTTAAGGCTAGAGTAAAAAGCTCTTCTTACGTATGTTTCACTGTAGTCCACATCTTCACTTAGCAACAGGCGAGATTGTGGTAAAATGCTTGTGGTAAATTGATTTAAAGAGAAACAGTATTATAGTTAGGTACAGTCGGTAACTAAAGTCGCTAAACTCATAAGCACTTGGTCAAAGCAAGTAATGAATCGTATAGGCACTTGCCAACCTCTAATGATGTTATTATGACACAGTACTAATATGTTCAGCGAATTTTGTTGAAATACTAATTAAAGATAAAAATATAACCTTACCTGACTGAAAAACATAATGTTTCTGCTCCTCCATATTGTACCTTTGGGCTGGTGACGTAACACAGGCAGCGTGTATTTATAAAACAGATGCTCAAGGATCAATATGAGGCAGCCGACGATCATTCCTACACCAAGTAGAATAAATACACCAGCAACCGCGGCCACACCTACAAAGAAAATAGCACTCGTTAGAATGAAACAAACAAACATTTCGTTAGGACTTACGTAGTTGCTACAATACGCTTTAAAAAGATAATGTGTTCGTAGTTGTTTTATTAACCCAGAAAAAAGTTTTTATATAAATAAGTTCATCGTTGTCATCTCATGATTATTAAACCGTATCGGAATATCTTCTATCGGAAATTTTGCCAGGTATTTAGTATGCGACTTTGAAATAGGTCAAAGCAGTTGAACAGGTAAACAAGTGCGTATTTAAATGAATAAAAATATACCAAATATCTCGATAACCAGTGTCATCATAAACAAAGTTTTTAAGATCATATTGCTAAATAGTGCATTAAAATATATCTTAATGATGATAACCCATTAGTGTTAAAAATCTTTTAAAACAATTTAGTTATCTTCCATTTTTTATGCATAGTGAAGACTTGTTGTTGGTAACCATAGCTATATTTATTGTTTTTTAACCACATTATTCAACAGTAATAGTTCTGAACATATAAATTAATAAATGAAATTGAAAAGAACAGGATAGTTTATTTCTTTTGAAAATAACCTATTTAGGAAAAACACAAATGTCGAAAAAATTTCCACGAGCAGGATTTGAACCCGCACCCTTCGGACATACCGGGTCAGGTGCTCTCCCAATTGAGCTATCGTGGTTCTAACCAGCCCGCCAAAATTATTCAACACTATTTACTTTTGACTTTAAAAGCCAAAGGCGCCCATTCAATGTCCAACAACTACCGTCGTTAACATCTGATCATAATATTTTTACAAATACTAAAGATCAGTTAAGAAGTAGGCAAGCTATTTATAAAATGTTCGCAACAAAATTTGCGTTTAAAATTAAATAAACATTCTATTTAGGAAGTTAATAGTTGTTACTAATCTCTATCGTTTTATATGTAAAGAAATTAAAACATCAATATATTACACCAGTTCTGTTGGGACTTAGACATCATTTAGCTACAAACATTTGCAAAACCAAAAAATATACCTATGTTCAAGAATCGGTCTGTGTTAATATGTGTACTCGCATTGAGGGACTGAATCGAATATCCTATTGATATAGGCTTTGTTGGCGCGCTTCGGTAAACATTGGTTTAACTGTGGCACACTGTGGTAGCTGGCCTTTATCGCTAACCACAAACCAGTAGCGAGTCAACTTTGTTGGGTCCTGCCGAGTAATATGCTCCAGTAATGGAAATTGCTATTGGCTATGAGGTTATTGACATCTCAACTTAATTGATTTTTGAAGTAAAAACTTCTTTAGCGGCGTTGTACACTTTTTTTGTAATGGGTAAAAAATGTTAAATTCGCGTCAGGACACGTGACCTGATCGAAAATTCGTAAGACGGATGGAGAGTAGACAGCCGGCGCGGCGTAGGAGAGGAAGTATCCCCTTCTCTTTCTACGGCGCGGCGAAAATGTATGCCTGCTGTTTCGTTTAGGCGGCGCAGGGCGCTTGCGCGAAAAAATTGTCATGTTTGTGTACGATAGCGCAATAAATAAATATTGTAGTCTACCACATAAATGATAGTACTTTTATACTGATAATTGAAGCAATTCGTGCAAAATTATTCCCTAACCATTCCAAAATATCAAAAATGCACAACGTTAATATTCAAGTTTTCACTCCTGCCGGCACTCCCGGAGTGCAACCCGTCGTTTTTTTCCGATCAGCCTTTCTACTTTCCACTTTTAAAACAGTTTGCGTATATAAGAAAAGTCAAAACAATTTTGTCATACCTACGTCGAAACTGAAAATGTAAAAACTGTTGTCGACTTTAGATCTATTTTCCTGTTCATAACTTTACCCAATGTAACATACATGGACCTAGTTTGTATGGAGATGCGTCCATATTCAATATTGCTCTTTAAAATTTTTTTGATAACATTTTTAAAAGTATAAAGCGACGATTGCATTGAATACAGGCTTCTTTAAATAATATGTGTATATCTATATACCTAATAAATTTTAATTATTTTATTTAATGTATTCATATTGTTGTATTTATTTATAAGATAAAATTTTACTAGAATATACCAACCAGTCTTAGGAAGCTCGAGTAGGAATCAACACAATATCGAAAAGTTCTTTTTCGACATTGACCCGACCGGGAATCGAACCCGGGACCTCAGAGTTAGCGCCGCCCAAAGTCTGGCGTGCAAGCCACTCGGTTATGGAGGTCGTCATCCTGCATTCTCTTAACGTTTGACAAAGCATTTTTCTAACAAACCTACCTATTTTGAGATATAATTTATTATTGGTGTTACAACTTTTGCAATATCGAAAACTGATACGGAAAGTTGAAGCAAAGTTTAATTTACGATTTTAACTGCCATTGTGGCAACGTGAAATACGGGAGCTACGGAATGGGGACCCACATAACATATTTATGTAATTCAGCTATTAACTTTTATATGACATTAGTATGTGACGTAAATTACGTCAGTATGCCAAATGCTATTTAATTACAATCGTGGTGTTTGAAGGCTTAATTTTTAGACGATCACCAAAGAAAAACAAATTCAGGTCAACACTATTTCGGTCAGTAAAACCATTACGGTAGCCTGCTGTAGTACTTATCATTCGTTCATGCTTAAAAACGATAAATCCAATGTTTAATCTCTTAAAGGTTGACTGGTGGTAATGCCTCCCTACACCTCGGGTCGGATTAAAAGAGGGTGGGCGATAAATTCTAATGAAATTTCCGTTGGAGACGAGCGAGACACTATACTATCATACCTATACAATGCAAACGAGTACACTTTTGATCAACAACTTTATGACAATGTGATTGCTATCTCATTGAAATAATCACAGATCGATCACGATGATCTTGACTCATAATAATGGTCACGCTTGTACTATGGATATTAGAGGAATAAACAAACATAGATAAGTATATTTACATCCATGACACAGTGTATGGTTTATGTTAATCATAACCTTGTCTGTCGTCTACTGGATAAAACAACCGTTTAGGACCTAGTGTCCCGGCTTCATATACTCAGTAACATTTAGTAATTAGACATTTATTGCAATTGAATCCTTCATACAAACTATAATTTTTGTTTTGTAAACTATATTTAGAAGGGATTCCCTACGTGTTTCCGAAAGTTGATGATTCGATTTTTATAATACCGAACACGACGTGTCGATAATTCAGTTGTGCGATGTTTTATTCTATCGATGCTTTATTGGTACGATGTAACGTTTGTGCGAAAAATCCTGTTGCGAAAAACCCTACAGCGATGGCTCATTAGTACGATAATTTATTAGTTGATTGTATGTCGGTTCGAAACGTCCCTGATATTATAGTAATAACCACATTTTGATTAATTTCTTTTATTTCAACTAAAAAATGCTTTATCTATGTTACCTATCGTAAAAAAATTAAAAAAAAAATATATCATAAAATAAATTAACATGCCTGCAAATTTTATTTTAGTGAAAAATAATGTTGCATTTTTTGAACATTTGCTTAACATTATTCAAATTAAATAGAAATATTTGTTAAAACAACAAACAAACATTTTATTTATTATGTTATTTTTATGGCAAGGTATACTGAAACGTATCGTAGTGTGTTGTAAGGATCAGATTTTCTAATATAGTAGGTGTCTGAAAAGAGACAAAGTGTGACATGCAAGGTCATCGTGGCCACGATAGCATAGTTGGCAGTGCACCTGACCCGGCAAGTCATGGGGTGCGAGTCTGAATCCCGCTCGCAGATTTTTTTTAACACTTTATCTTTTTTAAAATTGTAATTTGTTTGCAACACTATTTGCGTATAATTATAATATGTAAACAATCATAGTAGATGTCGTGTAAACCAAATTTTTAAACAAATCAGTACCAAATACCATTATAGATATTTAAACCAAATTAAAACTTACCAAGTGGTTTCGGTTGAATTCCATAATCAGGGCTTAATTTGAAACAAGGCAAACCGCCGTACCATTTCTCAGTCAAAATATCCATGTAGCCGTTCGACGAATATTTAGCTATAACAGCCGATATGCTATCCTGAAAACAAAACCCTTGTCAAAACGAGTGAGCACAAATATTTTTAAGGTACACAATATAAGTGGAGACATTTGTAAACGTCGCTCATCCGAATCACAGTGGAAACAATGGCTACACATCTGCGACCCGTATTCAACAAGGCGTCGAAAAACGAGCGCCTGAAACGCAGCGTCACGATCCGATACAAAAAAGTTTTTTACGATCCATTGATTTATGTCGCAAGTCCGCAAAACCACGCTTTATTTAACGGCGTCAAGATAAAATGACGTATAATCGCCGAAGTCTGGGCTACATGACACCGTCTATCGATCACAACATTAGGAGACTCGTGCGTCATCCATCAATCTTGCCTTACAAAGATCCGGAATCGCTTCCCACTCCACTTTCCTCGGGTGCTTCTTATGGAAATATATGTTACTTTAGACGTGGCTCTTAGTGAGCCTGTTTAAGAACGTCACTTCTGAGACGAACATTACTCATTAGAGAAGATGGAGGATTCAGCCTTTTTTAATCCATACGCTAAAGGAATAAGTAAAGTACCTACCTACTTACAAACTTATATTATGGTTTGCTAATACTTTCTCGTAAGTTATTCGAGAGGAACTGAATAATTTGCCTTACGGGAGATGCTATCCTATGCTGTGCTATTTAAGAACATTTTATCCATCATAATTATAATATTATATGCAATTTGCTATGAAATGTATATTTTTTTAAATACACTTATATATTTTAATACTACTAATTACTTCCCCTATAGACAGTTTGTATAAGAGAAGATTTAAAAAAAATGCCCAATGCGGGTTAGTTTACAGTTTATATACTGGTAAGAAAAACAAAAGGACAAATAACCTAATAATAATTGTAAACTTATTATGCAAAATTCTTAGGCATCATGGCCTATATCAAAACTGTTTGCGTAACATCTGGTTCGAACACAAATAATTCAACAAAGTAATTTTACCTGTAGAGGGAATCCTTTAGCCATGCCAACAGCATAAGTGTCTTCTGCGAGTGCGTGATCTCCAACCCTTTGCAGCTTACACCCGTGGTCGGTCGCGCGGTAGTAGTCCAATACAGGCGTGTCCGCGATAAGAAGGTCCAGAGTGCCATTCCTGTGGAACATAATCTATTTGAATTACAGCTTTTATTAGAGAGAATGTGCTGATTGCAAGGCGGCAATTTCAAATTTATTTTATTTATTTATTTTATCAACAAAAATATAACTACAAATATCGGTTAGTAGTATCTTAACGCCTATGTTAGGTTTGTCTACTAAGTTCTCAATATAATAATAAGTAATTTAATTAGAAACAGTAAAATAATAATATGACGGTAAAAGACGAAAAGGCAATACGTTAGTGAGCTAACGCGCTCAGCGATAACCATTCCATCGATGCGGAACTGACAGCGTTGCACAGCGTCACTGCGTGCGCGCGTGTACACAGAAACAACTTACGTGCGTGTGTATTTATCGGACTCTTTTGCGGAGCGGTGTGATCGAAACATCGTCAAAGGTTTTGTAAAGGGAATGGCCTCAAGCAAACGTGTGCCCGTTCTTTACTAGATTCTCCTTGGGGTGCAGATCGGATCGGATTTGAAACACAGTGAGTTTCAAAACGAAAACTAACCCATCTAGTGCAATCACGTTAACAAAAACAAGAATTTGTATGGCACAATTTAAACTCTCCTTGTTATAATGAAATAATTGGAATATGATGGAAGTTTTGAATTATAATTATGACACACATATCAATATTTTGAGAAGACATAGTGCTATTTTCCGTTTCGATAATATAATTTTACAAAATTTCATATAAGAGAAAGCCTTTGATGTATTTTCTACAAAAAAGGCAGAAAGCATGTTTGTTGAAAACATTCGTGGGCGTACAAAAAAAAGGTTTTTTTACAAAGCAAACGTATATTGGAGGCCCTCGTAAACCCAAAGTGTTAACCCGTAAGGGGACGAGACCCTAAAACCCGGAGTAGAATATAAATATGTAGGTACTCTTCACCACAATAAAAAAACGGTAATGTGTGACACAGACTCGCGCTGTAAAAGGATCCATAGTCTAAAGTAACACCTTATTATTATTATTATGGTACGATTTGTATAATAATATATTATATTAATATACTACATAATAATGTATTATAATATAATTAAGTTGATACAGGTAAAGAAAAAAAGAGGTTTGTTTTAGTGGTTTAATTTTCTCGAAAATTGTTAATATTTGAGGCTTCGTCTTAATTTTCCTGATTTATCGAACCTGCTTAAACTTCTATGATACTTAAGGGCAGGAAGAGAAGGAAAAATATAGAAAGTACAGAAAGACATAGTAATAAAAAATATAGTAACGCTAAACTTGAAAAAAAAAAAAGAATTTTAATTCCTAAATTGGCCTTATAAACATAAAATTCGTTATGTTACTTTCTTATTATAGACGTACACGAGTTCTTCACAAGTAAATTATTCAAATAGGTGTTTGCATAACAAAGTAAGCAATGTTTATTCCAATTCAAGCTGTTTAACCGGGCTTGTCAATACTTCTATCAGGCCAAATGTTTGATATAACTTTCAGCCCATAGAGCAACCGTTTTTTTCTGTAGAATGATACATAATTAAAGATATGGCAAAGAAAGGCGTTACTCAACATTTATCTATATCTTTTCCTTTATATGACTATGCATCTTTCTTCGATCTTTCTTTCCCAACGTTATGCGGCAACTTATATGCTTATAACCTTTCTCGTTACATGCTGATCATCACTTCTCATTATTCCATTATTCCACTCGGTTTCCTGTCAGTCTTTCTGTCACTGGTGCTACTTTCAAACTTCCTATAATGCACTCATTCTTGACACTCCACACATCCACCATTACATACACACTTCAGCCACATGTAAATTCAAGTAATCGACTTTCATCCATGTAGTCCTCTAACAAAGGTAATGAACATTATGTGGACTTCTACTTACAATAACAGACTACTATATGTGAATAATCGGACGGAATCGCATCAGTGATTCGAGGGATGAAGGTTAATAGCTCAACTATCTGGTAAATTGTTAAATAAACTATCGTGGCTGACCGAGGTTCGGGGGCGTTGGGTGATCTTTGTTACAGCGAACGTTCAAACGTGACACTGTTCCTGATTCACAGAAAATAAGTGGGTCCTTCACTTTGACGCTGTAGGTTTACTACTAAAGGAAAGGAAACAAAAAAAGTAAAGTGGTTTAAAATTAAAGATTTTGTGAAATTTATTTTATTTTAAAACCTACTATTAGAACGAAGTACCAACAGTCTATCTAAGTCTTTACGCTGTTTACCGTCCCCAAATTAATAAAACATTATTTGATGACGGTTCCTATATCATAATTTTCAAACTACACGAAACAGTTTTTTTTTATAAATTTAATGCTTCACGATGGTTGACATATAACTCAAATATTTTATATAAGTATGTACATTAAATACATCAACAGTATAAACTAGAATATTAGTACCATTGTATTGTAAGCATCCAAACTTTTGTTAGAAGCTCGTGGAATGACTTAATTCTGAGATAGGAATGGCTATTGGAGCTCAAAAACTTTTACAGGAACGAGGTTGTGAAAGGCGTAAAAACTCTTTTATAAAGTTGCTTTTTATGAAAATTTTATTATACACCAATTCCCACAGAGCTAACAATGTGAAGCCATGTTACTAGCATTATATTCACATTTTTATAAGATTATTGGCATCAAATAGCGAAAAATGGTACTAAAACAAAACAGTATTTTCAGTGCTAAGTTATACGTTGTATAAATGTTTATATAATTTTTAACGCAAATTATGTTGCGAACAAATTACAAAAACACAAATTTTGAAAAAATTTCCACGAGCAGGATTTGAACCCGCACCCTTCTGACATACCGGGTCAGGTGCTCTCTCAATTGAGCTATCGTGGTTCTAACCAGCCCGCCGAAATTATTCAACACTATTTACTTTTTACTTTGAAAGCCAAAGGCGCCCATTCAATGTCAACAACTACCGTCATTAACATCCGATCATAATATTTTTACAAATACTAAAGATCAGTTAAGAAGTAGGCAAGCTATTTATAAATGTTTATATAATTTTTAACGCAAATTATGTTGCGAACAAATTACAAAAACACAAATGTTGAAAAAAAAATTATATAAACATTTATAAATAGCTTGCCTACTTCTTAACTGATCTTTAGTATTTGTAAAAATATTATGATCGGATGTTAATGACGGTAGTTGTTGACATTGAATGGGCGCCTTTGGCTTTCAAAGTAAAAAGTAAATAGTGTTGAATAATTTCGGCGGGCTGGTTAGAACCACGATAGCTCAATTGAGAGAGCACCTGACCCGGTATGTCAGAAGGGTGCGGGTTCAAATCCTGCTCGTGGAAATTTTTTCAACATTTGTGTTTTTGTATACGTTGTATGTTTCTGATTGGCGGCTGTTAATGACTGCTATGACAACCAGGACTAACGGCTTTACGTTTCTACGAAGCACGGAAGAGCTCGAGATGATACATTTTTGGTCATCCATCCGATGACCGGTCCTTGCGAAAGTTGCTTAACCTTAGCACTCGCAGACCGGGCGCGTTAACCACTGCGCCATCGAGCTCCTCACAGATATATGCTAAGGCAAAATTTAAAGCTTGCGAAGGTAATGTCGTTATAAATATAAACTTTTTACCTTAGTCTCTGGATGCCCTCTTCAAGATCTTGGAGCGCGTAACGGCGCATTTGCTGCGCCAGCTGGGGATTATTCCGTTGAACATAATACTCAGACACCGAGGATCTGGCTGTCCCGACCCGTAGTGAAAGCCACTGGAAGCATAATGGGTTTTTGAGTTTCTATTCTATATAAGGTCACATTTTATCTACTGCAAATATTTTAGAGATAAATTCAACAACATAATATAAACTATTTTTTATGAAAAAACCTTAAATTTTTATACGCTAGTTTTCAAGAAAAACGCCAAATGACATTTCAATTAAAAACTAAAATAAAGCACTTTGGGTAGTTTCAATTCAAAGGAACCGAAACAGAGAGGCCGCTCTTTAAAATTATACAACGTTTGTGTAAGAAACTAGCCTGATTTTTTTTTAAATGCTAGGGCCTTATTTCTCTGATATAATTAGATGTTTTGTTAAAATATTTGCAGTTGATAAAATGTGACACAGAAAATATTTTTCTATGTTTGTGTTGTAGTTTGTAGTGTATTGTAAAATTTTAGAGAAGTACCTCCTGTACTATTCGCGAAGTTAATTAAGGTAAGATAACTACATACTGAAATAAAATTTTTTTCTTAAATTTACTTTTGTTGAATTTTTCATAATATTATATTTATCTTGATCTTTCAAACCTTTTACAGGGTCACGGAGATTTTTTCCTGTGACTTATTAAATGCGTAAAATTAAACGCAATTGGCTTCGTAAAAAGTATGTCATATAAACTTTAAGCACAAAGGTATTAAATAAAAATTAGCTCAAAGTTTTAGCATTAAATTAGCAATAAGGATCATCATCATATCATATGTTTAAAGGCGTCGAGGATTAAGCGGTCACTCGTCCTCGCTTACAGATTCTAAATAGAACATTTCTAAGCTCGTCTTAATTTTTATGCAGTTGGTACACAAGTGCAGTATTCATTAAAGTTAAGTAAAGTTAAGTATTCATTATTTCTCATAAGTCATTTTTTGCTTGCTAAAAAATATTCAAAACCAAAAAAATTTTTTAACACGTTGGATTGAGCCACGATAGCATAGTTGGCAGTGCACCTGACCCGGCATGTCATGGGGTACGGGTTCGAATCCCGCTCGTGGATTTTTTTTCAACACTTTGTCTTTTTTTTCAAATATTCAATACTTGTGTATGTTTAAATAAATGTAATACTTACATTACTTTTTCCTTGAAAATCATCCACAGCGTTATGAAAAAATAGACCAGCTATCAGCGCGGCTATGTTAGCAGTGTAACTGGCAACAAATATCACAGAAAATCCACCCCATACATTTATAAGGAATTTGTTAGGCCAACTCTTAGGTGCTTTGAACGCCACTAAATGTCCACATAGAAGACCCCACATCACCCAAAGCGCACTAGAAATGCTAAAATTCTTCGACCTTTGTCGGCCCCAAGGATTCAGTCCAAAAGGTGATAACCATTCGTATATTGCTACGGCAATGGCTGTGACATTTAAGGATGTGAAAATTGCAATCCAAAGTTCAGGAGAGAACGGTAAAAGGAAAGCGAGTAGTGGTATATCGGGCCTTTGATTAGGTGCTGCCAGTATTGACACTCCGCTAAAAAAAAACGGTTGACTAAAATCAATGACTTCTGCTCTCGCCGTCGAAACGCTTAAAGCAGCAAAAGACATGTGTGCAGCTCCAGATACTAAATCTCCTATTATGCCATTCCATTTCTCAGGATCTTCATCGGGGTCATCTTCATAAAAATAATCGTCCTCTATAATTTTAAAACCATTACGGTACTGCGAACGGTAGTTTTGTTGATTCAACAGAAACTCATTGGCAACGCTCCTGTAATCACTCAATTTGCGAAATGGCTTTACAAGTTTCCGGGAGCCATATAAGCCGTCTTCTACAATGTAAAGATGAAAATCAAATTCTAGCTCTTGAGCAATATTTTCTAGCAGATCCATAGCTAGTCCGTAACAGCAATGTGTAGCCATCCGTGAAAAGATCGGTTTGGGTGTCGGGAAAAAGAAATCGCTTGCTTCTTGATCATCATCGTCATCTCTGTCCAAGTCGTTGAATGCGAGAGTGAGGTTATCTCGGTCTGACGTTTGCGGTCGATGGCATGGTAAACCTCGGAGGCATTGACCGTCTTCGTCAAGTTCACCTTCCATAACGAAGGGAGGAGCTAGGGCTGTGACAACGCGAAAAATTGTTCGTGCGCCATCTGATTGACCGTGGGCGACGAGACGTCCCCCAGGCCAGACTATTGTATGTAACTTTACATTGCGGCCTTGTATACGTCCAACTTGTCTCCACGTATTTTTTCCTTCAGTGCCCGGAACCAAATTCAAAAGGGCAAATGAAGCTGTCAATGCTCTCTCGGGGCGCTCTGAGCCACCCGCTAAGGCAGCTGCTGCAGAAATTCTTGTTTCTCTGTTGACAAAAACAAAATTTTAGATACCGTATTTTATCACCTCTATCTAATTCATAGCTGATAACCGTACAACGTTCGGCAATATATTTGTCGCGAAGTTCGTTACAGCAAAACCTTTTTCAAAAAAACTTTAATGCTATATACCTCGCTCGCTACTTTTGACGTTTGTAACTTGGCTTTTAACGCGAGGAAAGTGTGAAACCGGTAAACCTTCCAGCTTAGTTCACTTACAGCAGGTGTATTCAGTCTGAATATTTCACGACAGAAAGGACTACTTGAAAGGGTTCTGAATCGTGAAACGCCAAGCTTGTTTGCCTCGTCTAGATCCTTAAAAGTGCAGAGTAAGTTACATTTAAATTGCAAATTCAAACACTGTCACATCTGCTGTTAGTCGATTGCATACTACGGAGCATTATTAGTTTTGTTCCTACTGCGAGTCGAGCGGTAGCGTTAGGTTCAATGGATCTAATAAAGTCGCTCTAACTGTGTTTGCAACTTAAAGCTGTATAATGTTCTTAGTTAGATTCCTATTGACATTGTTTTTGTATAATTTTATATAGTCTGAAATGGTATTTCGAGTTAGCCCTATACTTGTAGTAGCTCGTAAAACGTTATGCTATTTAAAAAAAAATTAACACGTCAAGTTATATTTGTGGTCGGTGGCTGTATATACAAACGCGCGTTTTCTACAATGTTGACTGAAAATCATATTATTGAAAATTGTACCGCACAAACTTTGTTGTTTCTCGTTGCGAAATCTTGAAGCGTGCTTTACTTTTGCCATCCATAATATTAACTATTGTCTAGTTGTTGTATAAATTTGTATATACAAACTGATAAATACATGCATTTTTCAATGATTTTATAAATGAAAAAAGCATATAACTATAATGGAATCCAATAATACTAAGAAGGGGAGCAAGATCAATTAGAAACCACGATGACTCACCAAAAACTGAGGTCACATCAAACAGAATAAAATCAAGCCGAAGACGCAGTAAAAAGGGGGGGGGGATGATTACGCCCGAGGAAGGCTTAATGGCAGCCCAACGTGGCCCAACCGAGTGCGTAAAACTGTATTCACTACGGGCTGACCTATTTAGCCGGCCTAATTTCTGTGCGAACTAAAAAAGGAACTATCTAACGTCAAGTCATGTCAATAGGCGCGATATCTTCGACGAGTCACTGTGCAGGCTGGCTGGCGGCCAAAAATCCACTGTGCAGTTGTGACCGATTTATGATAATGCTATCTAGTTGGGTTTTGCCCAAAATATTACGAAGTGAAGTTATGTTGTTAGGATTTAATTAAGTTTGTTTAGTTTTGAACTAACGACGACGTTGGGAGAGATAATACTTACATAATTGGTAACTTTGTTGTAGGAATAAGTTGGCTTAAAGGGAAATATTCAAAATATAATGATCTAGGTCACTATCTAGTCCAAAAAAGGGTCCAACTACCTTTTTACTTTACTCTAATTTTACTTTATACTATTTTTGATGGTCATATTGGAGACATTGAATTGTTGCTATGGACTAATAACCGTTAAAAATAATGTTTGGATTTATTGATTTCGAAAATTATTCGTTCAGCTTAAGTCCGTTTCATTGCGATACAAAAATTTCATAAAATGAACAATTATGTGATAAAATTTATTAGTTTGTCTAATTTTCATTTTATATTCCTTGTCACAATTTTTATTATTGCATTAATTTAATTTAATTTTAATATTGTTTGAATTTTATTTTAATTTATATTTCATTTAATTTGACATTCACATGCCCTGCGTTTGGCAAAACAGACGTTCAAAATGATAAAATTACCACCAGCTAAAATGTACTTTGATTTCATTTTTTCATTTCATTTCGTTTCATCATTTCATTGTTACTTTCTACCTAAAACTAAGACAATCGCGAAATTTTGCTTTAAGTCACAAAATTATCTACCTGAAGTTATTTGTTTACTGAGAGACACTCGAAAACTTCGACTCAATATTTTTAATTAGGTAATATAGTAGAGTTCCGGCTATAGAGCCAAGTTGAAAGAAATATTAACGTTAATAACATCAATTTATATTGTAAGGAAAGCTCCGGGACAATAACACACAGCCCCGAAGCCCATTTAATTATGTCGCGGAAATAAAGGAAATTTAAATTGAAAAGGTTAACTAATTAATTAATCTCTTACCGTGGGAACTTGGAATAATTTTGGCTTAACTTTCAAGTAAAAGATCGTTATTGTAAACCTAAGAAGGAATAAAGTTGAGGCTGGAATTTGAATTAGTGTTAAAATATTCGGTCCTTACCTGTGAAATTGACGTTTTTTTCTCACTAAATAATGGGTGTATTGCTTCTAAAAGGCAATACTGGTTCTTAATATTATTATACACCTTTAATTAAGACTGTTATTTAGCATTCAGTAATAACAATGACTTTTAATTTTGTGTCTTTATCGCCCAATTTTTTTTTTTAAATTGACTACTCTTTTTGTTCGCGGAATTGTCCTTTTGTTTCATTGTAGCTTTAAAGGGACTTTATTTTTTATTTTTTTTTATGTTTGCCATATTTAGCTAGTGAAACAAACACACTACTCTAAAATTTTTATAGTGTTAACATAAATAGATGCTAAGAAAATTAAAAAAACGTTAGTATGAAAAATAAAATTTTATAAAAATCTTCATACAAAACGTCAATTTCATAGGTAAGGACCTAATATTTAATAAACACTTACAAAATCAGTCAAGTTTCTTTAATAAATATTCAACCCTAAGCCAAATACATAAAGTTCAAAGCCTATTGAGGGAATTCGACAGTTTGTGGTAGTCTGACGTGCAGGCGTGTGTACTAGATTCTGCAAAGAGCGAAAACATGTACGGCGCCTGCACATCAACCTATCCACAACTACAAAAACACAAACGTTGAAAAAATGTCAGAAGGTTGCAGGTTCAAATCCTGCCCATGGAAATTTTTTCAACATTTCTGTTTTTGTAATTTGTTCCTTAGAGCATTAAACCAACTTAAGAGCGTTTACGCCGCACATTAGCGCCACTAATGAAAAAAAAAACATATCTAGTAATTAGAGATAGAAAATAAAATTATGCTCAACAAACTATTTGAATGAAGTAATTTAGCATTTTTACGTCACCTAATGAACACCTGACATGTTATGGTTTAGTTAATTAAATATGGCGTTATAGTTAAAAGTGGCCGCAACGTCTTATTTAGCCTTTGGCTTTCAAAGTAAAAAGTAAATAGTGTTGAATAATTTCAGCGGGCTGGTTAGAACCACGATAGCTCAATTGGGAGAGCACCTGACCCGGTATGTCAGAAGGGTGCAGGTTCAAATCCTGCTCGTGGGAATTTTTTCAACACTTGTGTTTTTGTAATTTGTTCGCAACAAAATTTGCGTTAAAAATTATATAAACAAAACAAAAACATTCTATCCAAAACTGTAAATTTTCTAAAATACATTCTCAACCATATGTTTCAGGCGTAAAGCTCAAAGTCAATTGAGGAAAAGTGACAGTTTGTGGTTGGTTGATGTGTAAGTCTACGTTTAGTATGTTAAGCGAATTAACTACTGAGCGTGTATTGCTAGGTGGGCCACGACTTCGTTCTCAAGGACTAAAGCTTCTGTATTGTCTAGTTAGAAACCAAAATGTTGTCATCATCGCCAGCTTAGAAACGTCACATTAGGACTCAGGATTTCTTATCTAGGTACCTAATAGTTTATGGACATAAAACCCCATTCGTGGCTCTAATGAGCTCCTCAAAAATATAATAATACATGTAGGTCGCAGGTACGAGGAAACGTATTCTCTTATTTGGGGAAATGCCTCGTAGTATTCCATTGATAATAATCTTTCAATGGCATACAATGAGGGGTTTCTACGTATCTTATAAATTTAGCGAGTATTAAATTAGTGTCGTAGAAAATTTTACCTTTAGAAGACCTATATATGTTACATTCGTTATATTTAAATCTATTAACTAGACTCACCATCACCATGCATGTGTCAACTTAAATTTAACAAAAGTTACCCTAGGAAAAAATAGACATTTTTATTTTATCAAAGCTGAAGTATTAAATGTATGATGAAGTGTCGCATCAATAGGTAGGTACTCTTAGCAGCGAAGAATCAAAATGCAATTTCATAGAATCAACATTTCCATAAATTTAAAATTGATTCATCAACATTTTAACACTATCTCGCCATACTCGTCATGTCGCTGTAAAATATTCGGCTTTAATAATACCATTACACTAATATTGATATCTGTTAAATTACTTACTTAATTAATCTGCACACATAAAGCTTTCCCAACGTTTGGAAATGATGTATGATTTCAATTTGTTAATTAACTGTTCGTGTGACACACCAAATATTTGAAGTAGATCTGTGGTTTGCGTCAATTAAACCCTTTGAAGTAACTATTCATTTGCCACAGTATTAAGTTTTACTTTCCCGCCTAAAACTTAAGACTGACTCAATCATTGGGAGCTACCAAACAATAAATTGAATTGGAGTTTTACTTTAAGTATACTTTAAGTATATCGTCTAGTAAACGAGAGCGAAATAATTAAGTATATTAAGTTTAAGTTTATAGTTTATTATTTTAAAAGTATTTTTGTTTCCTTGGCAGCCTATATTCTGTCATTATTTTTGTTATATTTTGAATGTGTTGCTTAAATTTTTTAGGGTTTTAAAAATGAAATACCGTTTGGTCGGTTTTTATGTTTGATCGTTTGGTTTTACTCGTAGCAAAGAAATGAAGTCATTGTTTTCTTTCATTCACCATTGAACCGTTCCAATCATGTGTGTGGCAATCAAGCCAACAAATTGAAAACTCAAGTCTGTTATGAACGACTAACCAAAACCATTGCCCAATAAAACGGCTATAACAGTTCATATTCATTCCCAAACAAACGACTAAATTTCGTTAACATTCAATCAGCATATTTTATCTATCATGTTTACTTACATTAGAATTATTAATTATTATTAACGGGATTAATACAATGTTTTGGTTATATTTGAGAATTTAATATTTCGGCACAGTTGCATACGCTATGATTACGGATGTACACACGGCGGCAGATCAACCTACCCAAAACTGTCACATTTCTACAATCAATTTTGAACTTTATTGTTTGGTTATAAGGATCAATATTCGTTGGAGAAACTTGACAGATTTGGGTAGGTTGATCTGCCGCCGACTGTACTGAAGTTACAGCGGGTGGATACATATCATAAATATGAGCAGACAAAGTGATCTACCCTCTTGCTTAGTCGTTTTTTGCGGTCGACACTCGTATTTCGTTTCCTGAGCACCTATCAAAAAACGGAGAGTTTTCACTAAAATATCGTAAACTTTAACATAACATAAACTTGGTAATAATTCCCTATTCCAATATTATTTTATTATTTAAACAAAAGATACTTAATAGCCGAGTGGCAAAGCGCTTGACTCGATATCCGGAGGTCCAGCGTTCAATACCCAAGCCAGGTCATGTATGTTTCGGATTTTACATTGGTAGCCCGGCCTACACACATTTGCAAGTATGTGTTTAAGCCAATACCCATCAATTGTAGCGATGAAAAATAGCAAATAAGAATAGATTCAAATAGGATAGAGCATAAATAAATGCAAGAAAAATGTATAGAAATAAGTAATAAATAGAATAAGAAAAAAAGAATAGGGCACCAAGAGTGCAATGAAAATGGAAAAGTCTCTAGCAAAATTATATAGAATAGCATAGGAAATAGAGTACCTACATAGGGCAAAAACTGTGCAAAGAAAATGTAAGCACTAAGCCGCTAGTACAGGAAAGCCGAAATAGAACGGCATAGAGTAAAATAGACAAAGTCTCCGACATTGACCCACGTCGGGGACAAGTTTAAAAAAAAAATGACTTGATTTTAATGATGGATGCTTTTTTCCAGCAGTTGGACAGTGTATGGATTAATAACTACAACGAGTAATTTAATCAGTCGGCACTAAATCACGGCAACTCACAGTTTTATTCTTGATCCATCGCCATCTTAGAACAGGGCTGCCTCCTATGCCGATCACGTATTTTATTGAATAACGCTCCTAGGAACGCGTGCCGTTCCGATACTATTATTATAGAGGTCAAGAGTAAGCCCTTGAATGTCTCCCAAAACCCAAAACTAAGAGTTCAATTTAGATAAGCTAGTTATAGGGGTTACCTCTCATGTTCAAGAGGAATTAAGGCAGCTCGTATAAAAATGTTTTGTTAAATGTTATCCTTATATAATATATAAGGATATTGTAATATTATTATTATATTTTACGTATGTTGTCTGGCGTTTGTTGAATAAAAAATACCTTACAAGTTGATAAGTAGAAGTTACACGAAACAAACATATTAAAGACAATGATTCACCTCGTTTCCCTGTTTCTAAAGAGAATAATAACTCAGTCCTGTAGAAGATCCGATAACAATACAGGACTGTATACAAGGAAGAGTACGATAAAACTCGGCTATATTTTAATTAAGTGTCACATTGATCACAACCCATGTTCTCTAAAGTTAGCTTCCACGTGTAGTTCTACAGTATGATTCTGAAGATAATCACACTAGAGAAGCCTAGAACGCTAGGGATACATTTTAGCAGCTACTTAAGGATCTACAGCTGCGATCAATGTTACACTTGATTCACAAGTAACCACATTTAACGGTATTTTCTCAAATTCAATAAGCAGTGTTCACGTAAGCTTTGATAACAATACTGAAATGCTATACAGTTCCAAAGTGATAAGTGAGCTCGATATAAACCGAGTGCACTGTCCAGCGCAGCGACACGCCGCGATCCGTAACTCACTGCACATATTGGATTCCACGCCCTCGACTTCAGTCCAAAACGGTTTCGCACTTTTTCAATTTTGCAAAGCACCCATTTGAGAGGGACTTCAGTAGACAGCGGTGCAACGCGTGTGTGGAATTTCAAAGCCACGTTAATTTTAACGCCAGGAACTTGATAGGTTTCGTTTATAGCGAAATGTTTTCATAGGAATTGATAGTTTGAATTTCACGTTAGCCGTTGTAATAGCAAGCAACCAAATAGGAAAAAGCACTAGTTTTGTTTATTTTATTTTTTCCGCCGTTTTCTCGCCGTTTTTCTCTGATGCCTTTCTCTGATGCCTGTTTTCAGCAACGATCATATAGTTTTAAGTAACCCCTGAGCTATGCTAGGTGGCGGTTTTACTTTGGCAACCGTGTAACCGTGTTATTAAGTCCAGCAGATCCAAATAAGTCACTTTGGATAAATTAAAACATTTTCGAATAATAATTTCGACAAACTGCTCGACGCCATAGTTACACAGTAGAGATTCCACCCATGCGTACGAAGCGTTTTACGTCCACGTTTTTCTTACGTACCGCAAAGCTGTGGAACTCCTTGCCTCAGTCCTAAGTGTGTTTCCTATCAAATATAACATTGGGGTCTTCAAATCACGAGTGAATCGGTACCTTCTAGGCAAGCATATTACATCGTAGGCTACATTATCACTTACCATCAGGTGAGATAGTAGTCAAATGCAAGCCTATCGAATTATAAAAAAAAATAAAAAAATAAAAAAAAATTAAAAAAAATTGACCCTTTACGAAAATTAGAGAAATCGCCTTAAAGGATGGAAGGAATGAACAAAAAATGTAATACAATTCTTCAATGTAGCTTTCGTACCCACAGTAATATACATCTTTGATTAATGAAACCGCCAAATAATTTATCACGAGCTTAAACGTGCCACTTGTCACTGGCCTATCCATACGGGCTGAAGCATCGTAATACTGGGCAATAAGTCACTGCGCGCCGGATTAATGTGGATGTGTGTTAACTACCATTTAATTTTATGATGACAGTCACAGTAGGAAAGTAATCATACTTTACACATATCACAATGGTAAAGTATATCAATACTTTGCCATTGTGTTATTAAAAGTTTTAAGAGTAAACCATGAACAAAAAGTTGGTGTTTTGGGCAAACCTTTCAGCAGTTCATATGAATGGATAGGATTAAGAAACAGTCGAATTGCTTACAAAACTTATTTCTACATAAACCAGCTAGCGTCATGGAAAATCCTACTGGATAAGGTTATGATCACGCTTTTCTTTCAATGTTTTTTGTGACTGACGAGTCTACTTGACAAAGTATGCATGACAAACTCTTCCAGTACAAAAATCCATGACCTCTAAAGGGACCACGGCACTATGGAGGACCCACAACTGCCATATAGAGCCAGCTAGCGTCAAGAACAATCCTACCACCTATGGTTATGTTACTCTTAGTATCTTTCAAAGTTTTTTGGAGACTAATCCAGTATGCATGATAAACTCTTCCAGTACTAAAATCCATGAACCCTTCCCACCGGGGCCATAATCTAGTGAAGGACTCATAGCTCCCAACTCATTTCGATATAGAGCCAGCTAGTGTCAAGGACAATCTGTTGAATGCAGCTAATATTTGAATTCCACGCCTTGCAACACTAGCACACCTATAACTTTGTTTCTCTCTACTCGGTGACATTAAAGTAACCGGAATATTTTTGTACAAGTTACTACACAGAAATAAAGTTAATTCTACCGCAGTGGTTATAATTTGCTTAAATCCATCACAATCCTACCGCCTAAGGTTATGTTACGCTGAGTACCTTTCAAAGTTTTTTGAGACTAGTCAAGTATGCATGACAAACACTTCCAGTACAAAAATCCATGACCCCTACAGGGAACGACGGCTCTAGTGAAGGACCCTCGTCAACGTCACGCGGTCGCACCCGTGACGACCCGGACCGCGGCCGTCGCAATAAATAAACTAAAACCATTACTGCGCCTATTTGCAATTAATCCAACTTTTTTTACTGACCTTTTCAGTTATTTTGGTGTGTTTTATTGGTGTCGTCTTTCTTGGGACACGGTAACGTTTTCTTTTTTTAATTAAAATAAGAATGTTGACTGTTCTGTTTTTACTTGACTTTGTGCTGGAGTAGTTTTAACTTTTATTTATTGCAACACATACAAAAAATATAGTCAGTAGGTACAGAACTAATACTCGTACTAAACTATAGTCCAATAAAAAATGAATGCATGTCTGTCTGTCTGTCAATTGTCTGCTTTAATACTTTTGGGAACATTTCTAGATGCAATAAAATTTTGATGGATCTCCCTGCGGTTCTTTAGCATACATTTTTTGACCTGAAGTTTCTGTATCTTCGCAGGGACTTTTTTTTTTTTTTTTTTTTGGAGAGAGACTGCTGGTTGCCGAGGGGCATTTCCAGCTTCACCGGGCTTGTTTTAGGGGCGGCGAGGTACGTAAAGGGTACCTCAAGCCGTGTTGAAACGAAACACCTTCAGAGGATTTCTAGAGGGGTACGGCATCGCACACTTAAAAGTGCGCGTCGCCGTGCCCTTCCAGAGTCTCCGAAGGGTTCGGATCGGATCGGCCGCAGGGTCTGTGGATACGTTAGGTTAATAGCTAATATGTAAAATGAACGAGTGAAGATCCGTAAAGAATGTTTAATTTTAAGGCATTGTTGAGATATTTTTTGTTTATTACAGTATAGTAGACGTGCAGTCAATTAAAACTGTAATTTGTTTTATAATATAAACAATATCGTTGTATAAAAATGATTATAGAACTGACAAGATCTTTCAATTAATTAGTCGTTAAGGGGAAGCAATGGACGAATGAAATGGTCATCCAAGCTATGTTTGAAAGGCGCCCTTTCCACAAACTTATAACTTTATATAAAACTCGCCATAGTAAACTCAAGAACAAAATCTTCGGCATGTGTTGGTTTTATCTTGAATGAACACAAATTCAATAAACAACTCATTTTGTTACAGGTAACATGTACATGATCAGCCTTTAACGTCTGACTGCTGAGCCCAGGCCTTCCCACATGCCCATATGAAGAAATTAAACCATAATTGGTTGTAACAAATGCTATTTTACGAAAACAATTGGGACTAGAGACAACAAATGGCTTCACGTGCCTTCCTAAGCACAGCGGATTCCTTTGGTCACTCATCCGGACACCCGCATTACAATTAATGTTGTTTAATTAAACTTTGCAAGATGGAAACACAAAAGCGCAAGCCATAGCGCCATCAAGCTCCGTAACACCTAACGCGAACATTTACCAAACAAATTTATCTGGTTCAATGTAAATCAAGCCGAACTTGCCAAACCGAAAATAATTCGCAAGTTGACCTCCAGACTAACTTCGGTCGATCGCTGCCTAAACTCAAGGACTTCTATTATGTTTTTCGACAACTTTTCTTGGCACTTGGTAGCAGGAATACTCGCAGTATCTTTTTTTTTTTTTGGGGGAGAGAGAGTTTTCTGATTGCCTCAAACGGCATTTTCAGCTTCACCTGGCTTTCGTAGTATCTATTTGGACTAAATCAATTTCTATGTAATATGTTAACTACATATCACCATCATCATAGTGAAAACGATTTAAAGATTTCTAATGGAACACTTAATTGCTGATCTTTAGACTTTTAAGTTAGTTTAAAATTATCTAATATTATAATTCAAAGAAAGGCTAGAATTAAGCAGAAGCTCCAAATGATTTTTTTCACAGACACAATCGTAGTTGGGGAGCTCATAATTATCCCAGTCAACCGCAATGTTTCCGGATATAGGCAAAATTACTTGTCGCACCGAAGTTCACTCTGACAAAGCCAGACACCAAAGCACGTTTTGTAGAGTTTTTGAACATCAGACTTTTAATGTTTTCCTGTTTTTTCCTATCATTCAGTGATGAGGTTGAAGTGTGGGGGGTCAAGGTTAATATGATATTTTATATATAGAATTCACGTATGGATTGCTCAACAGCACCTGACAGCAGTTGGGACCAGCGGCTGAAAGTGTCTTCCAAAACATGAAGGAACGGGAAGAAAAATTCTTCTAAAAAAATATCTTTAGAGTACCGGCCGCGCTGTAAGTAACTTAACTTTTGCTATCGTTTCGAAGATCATTTAACAGCTCCACCGGTTATATTCACTCTGTTATCGCTATTCTATTACCTACTCTGTGCATACAGTAGTACATGAGGAAATTGCGTCATATTTCACCGGTAGCTTAAGTTTTCACGAACATACTCTGTACAGTCCATGATGTATTGTATAATGTATGACTGAAAATTAAAAATATAGATAGGAGTTACAAGTATGATTGGCCTTCAAATTGAAAATTTTAATATAGCATTCCAAGTTTATTACTGTCCGTAATAAATAAATATGCCTTAGGCACTAGCCGCAATAGCAAGCTCTGCATTGTATAGTTATTATAGCCCTTATTAATCTCATTTCGGGACAGAAATAAGCCTTTGGTGTAAGCCTGGGGTGACATCGAGAGCAACTTTGGTGTCCGCTGACCGACGGCTTGATAAGGTTTTATGTAGCGTAATGTGGTCCGATATAAACCGACCAAGCTCGCCTTTTAGATAGGGGACATAAAAGTAATCTCGCACGGTTCTCGGACTACGAGTCGATTTGCTTTTATGGTGATGCTTTACGCTTGTTACCATTCTATTATCGTCTCTAGTATGAATGCGGTTGCAAACTCTAAAAATGCAAATTGCTTTGATGGACGCCATTACTCAGCTTTCCGATGGAATGCACTTTTCAATGTTAGCATCAGGAATAGGAATTCATTGGGTTTCGCGCGCTTAGGTTTAGAATACTATTAACGATATTGAAATGATCCTTCGGGACTTGTTTGAACTTAATCTGTTTGCGTACATGACAAATATTATTTTTACGCCTTAAATATTTATGATAATAAGTCATATTCGGACAACAGTACTAAAAAGATCAACTAATTCTTACTTAAAAAGCAATAGAACTCAATTAAAAATAATGTAATTGTATTTAGATATAGAACCTTCAGATACTCAACATGAAACATCCCACTGCCAGGCTAAGACCTGCTACGAGATAATATTTTAACTTTCCCATACAAATCATGCTCGGTCAATAGAGGCTTTGTATAGAAAAGTGAAAAAATTATCTCTTTTTTGACCTATGTTTCTTGGGGAAAGTTGTTCAGTTTCCACTTTTGTGTGAAATTCAGATTGTGCAGAATTACGAAAAAGAAGAATCGCTACTATACACAAATAATGACTGTGCACAGTAGCGAATGTGGTGAATTACTATTGTGTGGAATTCAGATTGTTCATAATTACGAATAGGAATAAACGATATTGGCATGAACGTCGAATAATTCGTCTGATCTACCCACCTTAGGGAAAACAATCACTAAAATGTCTCGGTGTATATGCTGAGAGTCAGAGAGAAATTTTAAAGTAGTCACTTATTAGTACCCGGCTGCTGGATTTCTTTATATTCACACTAGCGGCCGCTCGCGGTTTCACCCGCGTGGTTCCCGTTCCCGTGGGAATATCGGAATAAAAATATCCTATGTTTTAATCCAGGTTATAAACTATCTGTATGCCGAATTTCATCCAAATCCATCCATCCGTTGCAGCGTGAAGAAGCAACAAATATACACACATACACACAAACTTTCATATTTAAAATATTAGTGTGATTCTAAACGCACAAGCTACTTGGTCTTTCTTATCTTATAGCATTGTTTTATAGCGTTTCTATGGTGTTTTTAACAAATCAAGGTTATATTCAAGCATGACACGAAAAAACTTCACAAAAATATTTTTTCTGTAATACTTTAACTAATGGCAACATGACATCACTCGCACGTCAATCGACCTTTCACTGATGCTATCTATTCCACCTCTGAACCCTACTTTGTTTATGCTAAATGTGGCGTCGTCGGGTCACTAATGGCGAGAATAGGTACTCAAAATTGGTGATGTCGATGCTTTGTCCTACCCCTTTTGGGAGAAAGACGTGAGAGAATGTATGTATTTATGTAACATTGCTATTTAATGATATATAAACAAAGAATTCATAATTTAAAATATCTATACCTTACGACCTCCGAAGAGAAGTCAGCAGCTGCATCGCTTGGTTCATCCCAACATGAAGCAGTGGCATCACTCAAGAATTGTGCTTGGGCCGACCACGCGTCACACGCGCGCAGCACTCTTCGGAGCGCACCGACCGCCATCCGCACTGCCGCACGTATGAATGCACGATCTATCGACAAATTCAAGTTAAAAACCTTTTTCCCTATTAGTAACCGTTACCAACACTATAACGTCGTATTTTGTGTTTATCACTTACCGATTATCATTGGCTGTGGGTGCAACGCCAATAACCCTACAGGAAGATTATCAATAATCACAGTCACATTATTTTCTTCTCCCTCACTGTTTACATCCGTTACTTTTTCATCAGTGAAGCTATCATCCTCTCTTTTGGTTTCTCTTACATTATGCATTTTAGCCATATGCACCGTGGGATTCATTAAGAAATCACTAATATCACTTGAAAATAATACACTATCTTTAATAATATTACTATGATCTCGATTATGCATGAATTCTACTTTCAATTGAGAATTCTCAGCAGTTACACTGTCCGTATTTATGCTATTTACATATTTATTAAAAGATTCATTCTTCATTTTATTAATACTACTATAACTACCACTATCTCTAGGTAAGAAGGACATTTTTGCCTTCTCAATTGAATTCATTTCGATTTTAGAAGTTTCAACGCCTTTATTATTTACATAATTTCTTAGGAATTCCGAACTATTATTGCGACTACTATCCAATTCTCGACTAAAATTATTTTTTAATAGTTTATTATTAACACTGTGCGCTTCTGACTTATTTATATTTCTACTAACACGACGAAAAACCAAATTTACTGAACTATTATTTATACTAGTTTTGCCTTTGTTACTTAGTTCTTCTTTAGAATTTATATCAAGTAATGTTGATGTATAACGACCTTCTACATCATTTACTGAATTATTGTCTGCATCGTCGCGTTTACGACGTTCAAAACGATCTTGTGTTATCGTTTCATCTTTATCGCTGAAGTTATCGAAATCTTCATCGCTCTTGTCTGTATATTGTGTTTTATTGGTAATAGTGTGAAAGACATCTAGCTCCATGGACGCATCAATCCAAAACCAAAAGAAGTGGCCGTCAAGCATATTGAGACGTTTTGCTTCCTTCATGACCAGCTTTGCATATTGGGTGTCACAAATTAAGACGACAACACCCCGAGTTAATCTTGCAACTTCAGCAAGTCTCCTGTAAAACATTACACAAGTGAAATTATTATGATCGTCATCCCAAACTTGAATGACAGCTGGAAATCCCAAGTTTATTTTTCGTGACCTCGTTGCTCACACATACAAATAAAACCACTTTGTTGTTTTACAAATCATTAAACAACTTATATTTATTTTGAAATGTACCTGAATAGAGCATGGCGAGTGTATTTTGAGGGAAGTGACAGCCATTTAGGATTAAGCGGTTGAGCGGTAAGTATGGAAGAGAGATCCTTTCGCAAGGAGAACGTTGAGTGTATGTCTTCCTCTGCAAGTAAAGTAAAGGAGTGCCAGTGGGTGTGCAGAAGAGTGGCTCTGGAAACAAAAGACATTGATAAGTTAATTGATTCAAATCCTTAAAACCTGTTTAATAAAATGCCCATAGAATTGTCATATTTTCTGGAAAAGTTTTACTCCTATGATCAGATTCAATCTGCTACCAAATTACACCAAAGCTCAGCGAAGTGATTTAATATTACATTGGGTTATTTGATAGAATTGCTAAGATAACTGATTATGAGCAGGCTTTTTATAGAATACTTTAAAAAAATACCTAACCAATCTAAACAACGTGCATTAAATACGCACCTTAATGCATGTAGTGTTTCTCTAGCTGTAATCTCTAGCCGGATTTCAAGAGGTAGCAGGTCCTGTGAACAATATTGATTAGCTATTAAAGCACCAAATATATATTCTTTCAAAGTAAAAGTCTGGCCGTTCTCTGTTTTTTTAAAGCGTTATTAGTTCACGTCACCGCTTACTCGACGCTAAAGTAAGTTATAAATGACCATCATTTACCAAGACACAAACCCCGCTCTCGCGATCCTTGCAAAAAAATTGCTCGGAACATTGGCTCACAAAGTTCCGTCAAAACGAGAAATGTCCTACAGTTCCGTGATATTATGCACATCGTAAAATCTGATCCTTCTCACGCATAACAAATTTTGACATTCTTCCTTGTTCCTACCTACGTGAGCATTATTCTGCGGGCTCGCTAAGACATGTTCACCTTTTCACATCACGGGATCCAATTTCTTGGCTAAATTAACAAATTGTGTCTTCGTTGCGAACAAAGTTTAGAAGAACACAACTCAAAAACAATTGAAGAACACCATTAAATTGCAGACGTCAGCATTCGTATTTTGTTCTTTGGTAATTACTGAAGTAATTTCGCGTTAGAGTTGCTATCTGAAATATAGCCCAGTTTATTGTGTTTTGCTGCACGTCACATTGTGTAATATATTACGAAAACGTGTCAACGATGTTATTACAAAGCGTGACACCGCTTACCACTGGGCTTGATGAATGGGCTTAACTATTAATATTCAAGGTATGACGGTTTAGTAATATAAAACTCTAGGCAATAGGCATTTCAGATAGTTTATAGCAAAATCAGTTTCTTTTGTGATCAGTAACAATATTTATAAAAGTTTTGCCAAGGTTTAAATTGGAAAATCATAGAGCCGAAACTATAAATCAAAAGTCCTTTTTGACTGTTACAGATACTGCTATCGAGCTAGGAGATTTTGCCACCAATATATCGACTTGTCAGTATAGGCAATTAACATACCTACTATAAACGTAGCAGCCTAAGTGGGTCAGTTTGGGAAAGTCGGAAACTATAAGATTAATTATATTACATCTACAAGTATAACAAACCCTATTGTTTGCAGAAACCATGTCGTTGATTTAAAGTTACAAACATTTTTAAAAACTCAATTTCAGTGTCAGTCAAGTATACCTAAGTGGCGACAGTTGGAAACGAAGAAAAATTTGCAAATGTATACTTTTACCTATCATCATCACATCAACATCACATCATTACAATCATTCATTATTCATTATCATCATCATTTTACACCGTATATTTTTACCTATAATTTATTTTTATTATGGACAAGGTAAATTAATTTCTAACACCCCACATTATAACTGCTGCAAATAAAACAAATTTTGATTATTTTAAATGATTTGACCGGGATTGATTCGCGGTTATGTACGTATGAGTTTTTGTTTTTTTTTTTGTTTTAATTAATTTGACATAGTTCATAAAGATTGCTTACCTTATCATCATCAGGTCATTTTTATGTCCCCACATATGGGGCACGAGCCTTCCCTATGGATGGATAGGGAGAATGGACCATAAAACACCACGCAGGCCCAGTGCGGATTGGTGGTTGTTAACGACTGCTGATGTAGCCGGGACTAGCGGCTTTACGTGCCTTCCAAAGCACGGAGGAGCTCGAGATGATACTTTTGGTCACCCATCCGATGACCGGCCTTAGCGAAAGTTGCTTAACCTCAATACTCGCAGACCGGGCGCGTTAACCACTGCGCCATCGAGCTCCTCTGCTCACTTACACTTACACAGCTTACCCTATATAGGTAGTTAATGGATTTTGAACCGTTGGATACCGAATAAATAACGGTTGTATCCGGAAAACGATATTTTGCTATTTATTTGATTTGTTCGTAACAGAATTGAAATTTGTACGTTTCTATTGTTTGAAATTCAAACATAGTTGTTTACTATACAATTTATTGCATTTGATAGAAAAGCTATTCGACATTTTAATTGTTACTTTCCGTTTGACATTAAAATCGGCACACATTAATATACGGTCACAAAATAACTACAAATCTAATTTTTTTTTTCTAAACAGAATCTAAAATAATAATGAAAATGAAATAGTTTACTAATGTTGTGTGTAGCATATGTTGTAATGTACTAATAGCCTATAACCGTCCTACTGCTGGGCAAAGGCCTTCATCATTAAAATCAAGTAATACTACAATTGATGGGTAATGGCTTAATACTAATATTAAGTAATAAAAAAAATCCGTTACAATCAATTTCGAAGAACCTAGTATTATCTTTTGCACACGAATATAGAATGGTAATCAGGGGAACGATTTCAGATTTATTGGGTAGCTCTATCTCCGAAGTAGGCCGAGCAAAAACAATATGTTAGGGAACAGATAGCGTTTGTATTAAAATGAATGTGGGACTGTAAAACAAAAATGATAGGTATTTTTTGCAATAAGAACCTTTGAAGAGTTATTTTTGTATGTTTTAACAATTTAACTCCTAACAATATTACAAAAACAAAAGATTAAGCAAATAAAAAAATATTATGCGTCAAAAACATTTTCGGAGTTACTAAGGTTCCTCCATATAACGTCTTATAAAGACAAGATAGTTTTCATAGGCGTCGATAGTTAAACGTAGACGCTTGTGTAAATTAGCGAGAAATCTTAGGTAAATCTTCATCCTACGTTATACTACTTATTTGAACTTATAGCACATGCGAATAACCTATAAATTATTGTGACAACAGCACATCAAGAGTATTTTATTTATATGATTTAAGTAATTAAAAATTCCATAGAGTAATCCGTGGTATTTTATTAACGTTTTAAAATAAACTTTTTAGCAAGTAGAGTATAAACGTTGATTCACATAGTAGTAACTATGTAAACTAGAGAGTACTATACACTAGATTGTATATGGTACATTTTAACTCTATGACACTCCGGTAACTCGGGAGATAACAATTCAAATATTAATAAGACTTGTTCTTAAAACGAAAGTTATAACAGCAAATTAAGAAGTACAGTACAGTCAGTACGAGTACTACTGATCACCAGTTGTTTTAAACAATAAAATATTTCCTGCATCCATGTAAAACGTATCAACGCCACTTAGGAAAAGGCGTAACTTTTTCGGGCTATCGCGATGGACCCTTCAGAACCCGCATTTTATGTACATTATTTAATATCACTACCTACGGTGGCGGCGTACAAAACTTTTCTTTTAAAACTTTCCTCTGTTGCTTATGTGTTGAGATGTAAAAGGTAGACACTTCTTGTTTATGTCTTACCGTCAGAGTATCTTATATTGTTTATCGAGAAATGGCTATGAGTTTGAAAATAATCAAATAATAGCGACAGCTGCGACGGGGGCAGGTGCAGGAAGCTGGTATAAATACGACTGTTACTATGTGGAGCGTTAGTTTAGCTTTCAGCATGTTTAACATACTCGTATTAATATTGTTTCCCTGCTAATTATTATTTAAAAAATACTTTTAGGGTGACGTAGGATAAGAAAAGGGTAGAACGTTTAACGCCTAAACAACTCACGTTGGCAATTGTGTACGAGAGATGCAGATGCGAAGGCGAGGCGCGCAGCACGGGCACGCCGGCACGGCTCGCGGCGGCGACGACCGCGGCCGCGGCCGAGCCCCCTCCGCACACCAGCAGCGCCGCGACCCGCCGCCCGCCGAGCGCGGCGCACGACCGCTCCAGCACCCGCGCGCTGAACCTGACAAACATCATCATCAGCTCATTTTATGTCCCCACTGCTGGGGCACGAGTCTTCCCTATGGATGGATAGGGAAAACGGGCCTTAAACCACCACGCGGGCCCAGTGCGGGTTGGTGGTTGTAAGCGACTGCTAATGCAGCCGGGACCAACGCCTTTACGTGCCTTCCGAAGCACGGAGGAGCTCTAGATGATAAATTTTTGGTCACCCATCCGATGACCGGCCTTTGCGAAAGTTGCTTTACCTCAGCACTCGCAGACCGAGCGCGTTAACCACTGCGCCATCGAGCTCCTCCAGACAAACATACCTAAATGAGAAATATGCTTACATACTTAACGCTTTCCCCATAATGTATTTCCTCCTTCCTACAACATGGGTTCTTTTAACGAGACGTTTTCACGTCTCGTTAAAGCAACTGAGGCACAATCCTGTAGGCTTAGCCAAAGTAACATTAAGAAAACGATAGCGAAGTTCGATAATAATTAAATGTATGGGATTGACATAAGCCGCGCTAAATCACGTGGTCAATCTTATGTCAATCCCATAGATTTTATTTTATTCGAACTTCGCTATCGTTTCTTAATGTTATTTTGATTACCGGCACTGCTCTCTTAGCTGTCCTCGCATATGAACTCTGCTAATGCTTAATCTAACGTCAATGCCCTGATTCCCAAAAAATTACATACATACTCTCACGTCCTCCCAAAAAGGGATAGACATAGCATTTATTTTAAAAATTTCAAGTGAACTCGCCGTTAGTAACTTTGACGCCACATTTAACACAATAGTCGGTTGTTGTTGTTATAGGGAAGGCCGCATAACACAAAGATAATGCGAATGCAGCAGAGGTATAATAATAGTATATACTTTCAATATAATACTTTTTTAATAGATCTACTTTCTCGCATATCCATAAACACAAGATTCAGCGCTCGTAGATCCAACGTAACCAACCTTTTTGCTCTTCAGACATATAAAAACAATATTTCATATTTTAACCCTATAGTGAGGATGTGTCGGCAATATAACGATTTGGATGTTAATAATTTTGAATTAGATATTTTTAACTCTAATTTTAGAATCTATACTAGATATGTGTAGGATATCCTCCATCCTGCGGCGGCCGATTCGGACACAGCGACTTTGCTGTCTGTGGAAGGTGCCGCTATTAACCTAACATAGTTTTCTACCTTTGCCTTCTGCTCCTGAAATGTTAGTCTTGGGATTCATATTCCAAGTGGAATGTTAATCTTGGGATTGATATTCCAGGTCACACTGTCTTTTTTCAATTTGTAATTTGTTCGCAACAAAATTTGCGTTAAAATTATATAAACAATAACATTCCAGGTGTAGTTTGTGTATAATGTAAACCTCCGGGTACGTTGTGGTTGTGGATAATTTAAGTTTTTAAGTTTTTAGTTTTCTTTTTCTATTGTAATGAATTGCAATCCAGATTTATTCATTGCTTTTTAATGTAACATTTACTTGATTGTAATTTGTATTGTACATCTAAATAAATAAATAAATAGTAGTTAGTATCATAAAAATCAAATCACCGCTGCAATTGGCCTAACACCACGCTTGCCAAATGCGGGTCGGTGATCACAAACTTGGGTAATGCATCGAAAAATACGAAACACACTTTGCATGACCCGACCCGAAAACTGAACTCACGACCTCCGCATTTTACATCCCACTATCAGCGACGCTTTTTAAAACAGTATTACAGCTGCCACGGACACGACGCTGCAGTGATTCCGCTTTTGTCCGCAAAATAGCCGGGAAACTGTCGACCTGCGCATACGCAATTATTTCTGATTTTGAGTGCGGTTCTTTTCAACTCATTGTCACCAAGGGCGTCAATGTGCACACATAGCCGACTCGGTTATACACTGTATTTTCACTTAATATCTAGTACACTTTAAACCGAAAATTACAGTAATGCGAAACAATGCATTTGCTTAGCGACCGGAATAGGCTTTGAGGGATCGCCATGTCGTCCCGTTCTAGGCTACAATAATATTATGAAACTATGGTATCTATAAAGATAGTATTATTTTGTATATATGATATAGATGTTACATAAGACTGTTAGCCAGAGAAAAAATATATAACGCACATGTCTTTGTAAATGGTGTGCATGTTCAACACAGCATGTCCGTTAATTGTGTCCGATTTCTATAATAAATCAACATACTTTGTATGTATATGAAATATAAAAAAATAAATAGCCGCCTATCATTGAAATCAAGTCATCACTACAATTGATGGGTAATGGCTTAATCACCACGCTTGCCAAATGCGGGTTGGTGATCACAAACCCGGGTTCTGTATCTAAAATCCGAAACACACTTAACTTGATCTGAGAATTGAACCCGGGACCTTTGGGTATCCGACCGAGCTCTTTGCCAATCAGCCACTGAGGTAATAGGAGGAGGTTTAAAGAGGAAATAAAAAAAAGAACCATTAATGTACCATTTTTACTTTCAAGAATATACTAAAGAGTTTTTAACTACCACTACTGCAATAAACAACAACACAATTATATTGAATGCATTCACATCTATCTAGATAACTATAGGTACGTATTGTTTTTAGTTAACTTCTGGAAACTTACCAACTCTACATATATTTTATAGCATTTAATTGTCACGCTCGTGTTCCCATTACCATTGAATGCAACACCAGGCTTTCATAAAATCGAGGCAGCTGCAACTTCATTCGATTCATTATGTTGCGAAAGAAAGACATCGCAGCGGACTCTTGTTATCACATTTATAATGAGGGAAAATATCTCTACGGCACTTAAAATTCTTTACTATAGCAATACTGTTAGTGACTGACTACAATTATTATGATGTAGCCAGTCACTTATAATAGTAGTACCGTAAAATGGGGTTATTTAAATTAAGTGTAACATTTACCGCACCTCCTTAAGTAGCTGCTTGAATGGGTACACGTGGAAGATAACTTAAGACAATAGGAGCTGTGATCAATGTTACGCTTGATTCAAAAGCAGTTCCGTTCTACGGTAACAAACCAACATATTTTAACATATTTAAAACTGTGTCCCGTTGGTCCAATTTAGTTGATTAGAAGGCTTAGCAAGCCGAGTTGGCATTTGATTGGTCATTTCTCGCAGGACCGAAAGCCGTAAGAGACGTAACGTGAGTGAGGCCACGATACGGCAAAAATGTAGTTTCGGACGACTTTCGCAAGGTCGAGCAACTGGCAGCAGTTGTGTGAGAAGAGTCAGTGAGCAGTCACAGATCGGGCTTGATCGGCTCAGTGGCATGCAGTAGAACCAATGTCCAGCAGTGGACTGCTACGGTCCGATCGTGATAATGACGAATTCACACTTTACAGAGACTGTTAAGACAAATAGTAAAAAAATATAAACCAGCACACAACAATGCTAAACAAATCATTTATACAAATTTACATTTTCAATTAAACCACCCTTTGTCAGCTAATCAACTCGAATAGCTCAATTACAACCACAATCGGATCCAACAGATCATTTACACGTCGAAACTCCGCGGTGACCCATTTGTCAGCAATCCCTACAGCTTGATTGAAACAATTGAAAGTTATATTACACAAACCATAATTTAACTATAAAATGTTGGAAACTCTGGTTGAAACCTTCACAGATTGCACCTGTTCAATTTAATGAATATTCGAAACTTTGAGAAAGTATAGAAGGGTAAACGCAAAAAAATAGCAGTGTTTTTTATGGCAGCTTCTGCAGGTGCGCTTAAATTGTCATTCATTTTCATTTGCACTTTCATTTAACAAAGTAATAACGACGAAATTCCGTTAAAAACATCAAAAAAAAATTACTAACGACCAGCTAGGGTTGGGACATACCTACATGTTGGGAATAAGGAATATCCGTCAAGGACATCTGTCAATGTTAAACTGTATAGGTTTCATGGTGATAAATGGTGGTTTCGAATATTTACGAAAAACTATTTAATTATTTATTGTTAATCTGTAAATTTTATTTTCCATCGCGACACATCGATTAACAAAGCAGTAACAGAAAGCAACAATTAGATTCACACAAATATAATAGTTACGTGATCAACAATGATAAATCCATTTATTTTAATAAAACCTTTTTCAAACATGCTGTTTGTTACCGCACACTTGTCCTTGCCATGTAATGATACCATTACCAGACGACCGCAAGATAATTCATCGATCTCAGTCCACTCGTTAACTCGAACAGAAGCTGTTTGAAATCACTACAGCACCCCTTTGTAAAACTATGTCTACACGAGAGTATCCAAAAGTGTGGAGAAGCTTTGAAAGAACTGTAGAAGATGAGGCTACGTTGAAGTTCGAAATAGAAGACATTCCAGAGGCTATGTGGATGACCGCTGTGGAATTTATGCTGGGAAATTATATTAAAGAAGACGTTTGGTGGAAAGCTGCCGGTAACTTTATATACTTAGCCTCTTACAAATAAACAAAGAGTAAGGTCCGAACGTTTGTTCCTGTTATGATAACGTAATTTCAAATTTGAGTAAAAGCAACAAAAGACGGAATAACTATTCAGACCTTATTCCTTGTTTATTTGTAAGGGGGTTAACGTTTATGGAACTCCAAAAATGTATTGAGTGAGTTAGAATTTTTGGAAGCTAAATTAATTGTTATATGTTTAACTGATATTCTTTATCTCAACAAAATATTTTTATTGAAGCCATACCAATAGCGAACTAACATAAACGAGTATAGGAGAAACAAAACGTTAACAGAGACCGATTATTTTACTACTCGTATTTCAAATAGCATTGCTTTTATTTATTAGAAACGAATCGCACCTGCTGCAGGCATCGATATTAAATCTACAATAAATTGTTGCAACAAAAATCTATACACATTCCATTGTAACCTTTCGAAGTAAAACATATGTATCCTAAGTAATTACCTACATTCGGCAAACCAAAGCGATAGTACTTAACAAACATTAATCAAAGGAAAGCTAATCAGTGCGTGGGCATTTTTTGCAATTAACGAAATCCCGTCTTATGTCGGCAAACTCTTTCCTACGCAAGAAAATGCCTAAGTCATTAGGCGCCCTCGAAGGCAGAATACCGCACCCAATTATGTTGGGTAGGGTAGGGGCAGATTCCTCAAATGTGGTATCATTAGACCGATCACCCTTTTCTTGCATCCATTTCTAGGGTGTCCAAATTATAACTTCATTACAAAACGAGAGGCGAACATGTGCAAATACCATTAACATGAGCTTTAAAGAAATTCAGAAGGAGCTTTTTAGGAGTGTGCCGCCCCGTGCGTTCATGACTTTTCAACTTCTATGTAAATATTCCGAGCGCTAAGTGACATGCAAACTTACTTGACGACCTCCTTGGTCGAGTGGTTTGTTCACCGGTTTTCATGGTGTCGCCATCTCTGAGGTCCCGGGTTCGATCCCCGGTCGGGTCAATTTAGAAATTATTGTTTTTCTTAATTGTCTCGGGTCTGGGTGTTTTCTATGTATAATAAGTATGTATTTAAGTATTTTAAGTATGTTTATCCGTTGTCAAGTAAGCATTTAACGAGTTTCATAACGAAGCTTCTCTTGGGCTAGATAATTGGTGTGAGCGTAGAAAAGTTTATTTATTTACTTTTTCACAGTGAGTGAGATTTTTATAACTGTCATTTGCGGTAGCAGCTATATATCAGCAGTAATCAAAAAGTAACTAAGAAAAGGCAGCAAGGATACTCAGTGTGTTTATCATAATGGATCCTTTACAGTCATTACAACCGAAAAGCTTAATTCATTTTCAAATCAAACTTCTGTATGTATATCCGTTTCGCTCAACGGATATGCAAAATCGGCAAAAATATACCGGTATTTAAAACGAATGGTATTAAATTAATTTATTCTGTCCGAATTGATACAGATTGCGCCCCATTTTCATTGTATGTGTAATTATTATTTTTATTGTAGGTACTGCACAGGATTTGGAAGCCGTGCAAGAGTACAGGGTGCTTCTGACGTCAATAATAAGGCAGAAAACGAGTTTGGCATGCTTCTTGGCGGAGGGAGACGGGTCGGGACACACACTCGTCGGCGTCAACTTGTGTTTGCCGCAAGGAAAGGGACGCTTCGTCGATCACACCCCGGTAAAAACAATTGATCAATCCTCTTAGCGTACGAGTAGAGTACCTATTTTAATCAAGTCTTAAACTAGTTTTTTGTAAAGAAACAAGTGTACAATGTGACGCTTTCAATTACTCACTGCAATTTATAAGAACTTCTTTCGAAAACTCTCTGAAGTTTGATTAAGCCAATGAATTGGTAATAACTTAGTTTTTATCTTTCCCGAAATATTGTAATAAAGTTGTGCTAGATCACTGAACTTCTCCAGTTAGTTATAAAGTACGGGCAATTAATTACAACTCTTCCACTCCACATTAATTATGGCAATATTCGAGATACCACGAACAGTCATAATCAAAATAATTTGTTAGATATACCTCTCAGGTATGTACTTAACTAATAATTTCGAATAGCAACTTATCAAATTCATGTTCCTATTATAAAGTAAATTTGACTTGATGCAACTCTTTCTAGCCGCCTCTAAATCCTGTGATCACGGACCTTGCAAAGGGTTCCAAACGTCAATAAACATGAATTAAAAGTAATACTTATAAACGCGAGTAGATCCGTGAAAGTTCTTTCATTTTAACATGTAGTGTTTATAACTAATAATAAATATAGCAAAAAAACTAAAAGCTCTGTCAATTTATACAATCTTGAAATAAAGAAGTGTCAAGATAATCACAACTGTACCAATAGTAGCCTTATGGGTACCTAAAAATTATACTAAAAGCGATAATAGTGCCGCCACCCCGACAAGATCGAAATAATTTTTCAAATGATTTTTGTTATTGTTATGGCTACAGCCCTTTTATGTTCCATTTCGTTGCCCCCACCGTTACGCGCTATCCCTGAATCCATTACCATTTATTCTCTCGGTTTCTTCCATTTTGGGTCGACCCAGTTTATACCCAGCATATAATTTTCAACTATATAGTAGTACCAAAATTTACACGTCATAGTTATAATGTTGAAATACGTCACGTAAAAATAATCATATTTAATCATAAGAATAGTTTTTATTAAAATTTGACTAATAATTAATATCTAAGCAAACAATATTAGAACCAAAAAGTACAATCAACCTTTACCGAAAGTACAAACAACCATTTGCAATCAACCTAACAAAATCAACCTAACAAAATCAACCTAACAAAATCAACCTTTTAGTGGATCAGAAAAAATCTTTCTGCATAAATGACTATAATAAATGCATATGGGATGATATCACTAACATGCTGGGCTCAATCGTCTTCTAGGTTCACGTGCCTTCCTAAGCAAGAAGAAGCTCGAAATATTTGAACTTGATCACAACTCAAACACCATTGCGCCACCGATCTCCTTCGTGTCTACGGTTTGACATTAAACGAGCCGTAACCGTAGCTATTATTGTTATAGGCAAACGTAGGAAGTTTACAGCACGTGCGTCTTACGCTGCGAATTCCGCGTAAACGAACCGAGCCCTATAAAGTTTCTGCGGTCGGTGGTGGAGTATGCGTCGGATCGTTACCTAAAATGAAGTTAAGCGATGTGATGGGTGGTTTAGGCATCAAGCCCGAGAACATTAAATTTGTCTTACTGCAACTGTGTACCTGAAACATTGTTTTACTAATGAGATGCGGCTTTAGGTTCAAATCTTGCTAGGTGCTAAAATAATAAGGTGAGATTGGTTGATAACCTGATGAAGGCGATGTTATGGTGTGTATGAATTAACTTTAATACACAGATATAATCGTTGATTTTGTGTAAAACGATGCGCTTACGAAGCTGCTACATTAAGCTTATTTCAATATAATGTTAACTTGGTAACGCCTTGGTGGCCGAGTGGCAGAGTGCTCGGTCCGATACCCGAAGGTCCCGGGTTGAATTCCCAAGTCGGGCAAAATGTATTTCGGATTTTTCGATGCATATCCCGGGTTTTTGATCACCAACCCGCATTTGGCAAGCGTGGTGATTAAGCCATTACCCATCAATAGCGATGACTTGATTTTAATGATGGAGGCTTTGCCCAGCGGTGGGACAGTTATAGGCTGTTTACTTTTAACTTGTTTGATACTATAACAATAGTTTTAGCTAGGTTTTCTACAATTGAGGGATTTTTTCCGAGTTTTTTTATTTTTTAATGTATTTGGTATTTTGTATAGAAATAGTGTTAAAACTAAATCAAATTTATTTGAAAATGTACCCGTAAAGCTTATTTAAAATGACAATTTATTTCAAGTTATATTTTAAAACGATATTAAATTCCATATTATCTTCCCACTGACCTCATTAGCTTCGACGGTAACAAGGTAGAATAGAAAAATACGGTCACATTAAATAAACCTGAGATATCTTTTATACGAAACATTTTAATGTTTCATGGTAATGGGAAATTTCATATTTCATATTTGGCTCTGTTATTTTATTGTTCTACAAAGGCTTTTGGGACATTGTTTATATTTAATTATGGTTAGTAAAATTATTATTACATGCAGAATTATACATATATTTGAATCGAAACTGCATAAACATAATTAGCCAGTGTTGTTTCATAAATATTTATTTAAAAATATGTCTTTCGCATTTAAAGGTGTAATATTTAATAATCGGTAGAGATGAAATAGCTACTTGAATGTTATAAATAGTTACTGGACTAAGTTATATTTGTATGAAGAACCTATATGTACGAGCCCAATACATCAATAATACAAGGTAGAGTGTGAGACTCTACATTGTATTATTGATGTATTGGGCTGACGGCGCAATTCCTTTGTTGCCTTCCGCGCGATTGAATTACTTATATAAAACATTACATTTTTTAGTGGCAAATAAACATTCAACCTAAACACCCGTGTCATTCATTTCTATCGGATAACTTTCAGTGAAACATCAAACTCTTTAAATAATTCAACATCAATTCAACTCAACATTTAAATGTAGGGTTAGCAACGCTATACTATATTGTGAATACTAAAAAGGCTAGAATAGCGTTTCAATTTGTTATGATAGAATATGTTTCAGCTTTTTGTATATTTTATACAAAAAAGATACATTATTTTATAAATCTTAACTTAAAGCTATTTTATAACAGTCTATTCCAAAATATTGTCTCGAATTATTTTAGAGGATAGCTACAACATTTTACGTCATCTATCAGTATCCGAATCCCAAGTGAGATATAAAATCCAGAATAAAAGATTATACCTACTCACATAATATTTTTTATTTATTACAGCCTAAAACAAAGGCCGGCTTGCTGTCACTGCGTATGTTTGCGGAGGCTATGAAAGTGACAGCGATTTATGATAAATACGAAACGAATGAATATCTTATGGGAGCGGGTCTCTCTGTGAAACCAGAGTACAGAGGGATCGGTATAGCTGTAGAACTACTCAAAGCTAGGTAATGTTCAACTTATTATTATCTATAAAATACTGCTTAGAGATATATTTTTTTACAACTTACGGCCTTTATCTCACCTAATGTTAAGTGGTGATATGGCTGAAGTGCACTTCACCCGGAATCGTGATCTACTGAGACAACAATGATACAAACATTGATGTTATGGCGACATATAAAGATAAGGTGGTGGTAGCTAGCCAGGCGGACAAACAAGTCCTACCAAAAACCAAACCGACTACACAAACATGTAACATCCGGTAGGAAATGAACCCAGGACCTATATGTCTGGGACCAGTGGTCCTAACCACTAGACCACAGAGGCGGCTATATCAGTGAACTAGAAATAAACCAAACATAATAATTATAATCATAATGACATATTTTTTTTAAAGAATAATTCTAGTTCTTTGATTTTGTAATTACCATTAAGAATGTATGTTTTTATTTTTTGTTTGTTTAAAGAGATAGAAAATTAAATTCAGCCGTATTAAAAAAAATACGTGGCAAAGATAAATTCTGTGTTGGGCCTTTAAAATAAAACATAAAAGTTAAATGGATAATTCTAAGAAGCAAACCATTTTGTGTTAAAATAACTAGAACTGACTTAGATATTATTGTTCAAAAACCGAGCATATACTAGCTAATTGCTTAGTCATAGTATTTGTTAATTAAGCCTGGATTCTGGGAAACGGCTATTTATCTTTATAAGAGACTTATCTCCACCCACAGATTTTCCCGTGCGAATTTCAGACAGTCATAATATCTCGACGGAATCTGATGTTATTATGACATAAAAGAATACCCTGTGGCACTCACAGTCACTATAAATGACTTTAATACGATACTCGGTTGTTTAAACAAGTGTGCGAATTAAAGAAAATAATAAAAATTGAACTTCAGAAGATATATTAACACAACCCAAATCTTCCATGAAAATAACTACCATACTTGCAGACCTTAACTAACATAGGGACTATATTTTTTCATACCAAAAAAGTACTTTGGCTGTTATAAAGCCTTTTTACGATGAAAAATCGTAAGTGCTAAGTAGATATTAATGTTAATTGACGTATATGAGTGCGGCAGAGTAAGTATAATTTTAACAAAAGCAATGGAAAATTCTACAAGACCTCTATTGTTCACGCTATAATACGAAGCAAAGGAACAAATTTGAAGTACGCGTCTTTACATAATATTATTAAAAAGTAAGGAGGAGCTTAGTAGCGCAGTGGTCAACACGCCTGGTCTGCGAGTGCTAAGGTTAAGCTACTTTCGCAAAGGCCGGTCATCGGATGGGTGACCAAAAATTTATCATTTCGGGCTCCTCCGTGCTTCGGAGGCACGTTAAGCCGTTGGTCCCAGCTGCATTAGCAGTTGTTAACAACCACCAATCCACACTGGCTCTGCGTGGTGGTTTATTTGTTTCTACTTATCCATCCATAGGGAATCCTCGTGCCCCAGCAGTGGGGACATAAAATGAGCTGATGATGAATGTAAAAGTAACTTTGATAAAGTAAAGTGGAATTAGGCAGTACTTACTTATATACATTATTACAATTAAAAGTTGTATTTATTTATTTTTTCAATAAGGCCAACCAACAAATCTTACAATAATAGGTAATAGGTCTTTACCTATGAAATTGCCGTTTTTTTCTTACTTATTTATAGGAGTATTACTTCCAAAAGTCAATACCGATTGTTAATATTATTATACACCTTTAATTAGGACTATGTTACTTAGGCTTCAGTAATAACAATGATTATTAATTTTGTGTCTTTATCGCCCAATTTTTTTTTAATTGATTACTTTTTTGTTCGCGGAATTGTCCTTTTGTTACATTGTAGCTTTGAAGAGACTTGATTTTTTTCTTTTTAATGTCTGCTATATTTAGCTAGTGAAACAAACACACTACTCTACAATTTGTATAGTGTTAAAGTATATAGATGCTAAGAAAATTAAAAAAAACGTTAGTATGAAAAATAAAAAATCTTCATACAAAACGGCAATTTATTCAGCCGATTAAAAGGTAAAGACCTAATACATTTTATTATTTTAAGGAATTAGGTTATAAAAAAAGGGGTATAAAAGATTGAAAAATAGTATTAAGGGTTGTATTGGAAAATCCTGAACATTATAATATTTGTACTCGTATACATATAGTAAATGTTCAAATCGTTATATCAGCGTATATCTAAATGGTAAACGGTTTCCACAGCTTGTTATTAACATTGTACTGACTCTTGCAATAAAGTTGAATTTACTTTCGCGTTGTTAAATACATAAGTTATGTATGCCCAATACCTTTATTGTGACCAAAACCAAAACATCATAAAGCTCAAAAACACAAATGTTGAAAAATTTTCCGCGAGCAGGATTTGAACCTGCACTCTTCTGACATACCGGGTCAGGTGCTTCCCCAATTAAGATATCGTGGTTCTGATCAGCCCGCCGAAATTATTCAACACTATTTACTTTTAACTTTGAAAGCCAAAGGCGCCCATTCAATGTCAACAACTACCGTCATCAACATCCGATCATAATATTTTTACAGATATTAAAGATCAGTTAAGCTAATTATAAAATGTTTTTGTTTTGTTTATATAATTTTCCTCTCATATTCTCTAAAACGGAACAGCAAATGCTGGACGTGGCTTTGATGATAGTAGATGTCCCTACGGTTCCTGTACGGATACCTTTTTTCTTCTAAGGTACTATCTTCTAACTGAAGCTGGAGATCAATAGAGTCTCTTACACGATGGCTTAGTTCACAATTGCAATAACTACAAATTTTTAAATTTTCGCTTTTTAAGTGCCAAATACACTAAATATCATGCTCTTTCGGTTGCGCGTATTGAAATACCGCTAGTCCATCTCTTTCTATGATAAACATAGGGTCACAGTTGTGATAAAAAAGTTTGATGAATGTCAATAAGTACTAATGACCTTTAGATTTGTAAATCGACAAATTGACAAATCTGTAGTTAGTGCAATTGTGAACTAAGCCATTTACTCTGAATGTAGCTAAAACAACCTACCACCTGCTAAATATTGTTAAAAACTGTATTGTAAATTCGAAATGCAATACTTTTTAAACTACCTTGCATTAGAGTGCTTTCAATTTAGACGGGTGGTGTCAGACTGCAGTGCTGCCGTGCCTTGCCATATTAAACGCAGCCGCACGCTTTCCACCAATTTACTCCATTTTACACCACAAGAAAAATAAAGCAATTCTATTGGTTGTTATGGAACGCAGTGCAACCGTGCGGCAATTGTTCGACGCCAGCCGTCTAAATTTAAAGCGCCCTAAGTTTTCATGTTTATTGTTGCACCAACTCATACGTTTAAATAAACTGAATTATAAAAGTTAAAAAAAGACAGTGTTGAATAAATTCCATGAGCCATGCCAGGGTTTGAACCCACACCGATAGAAGTTAGATTTTGTCATTGTCTTTTTCAAATTGTAATTTGTTCGTAACAAAATTTGCTTTAAAATTATACATAACGATAATCATAAATATAGCTTGCCTAATTCTTAACTGAGCTTTAATATCTGTAAAAATATATAGTTTGGATAAGATGTTGATGACGTAGTTGCCGACATTAAATAGTAGGTATATAGTGTTGATTTATGGCGAGTCGGGTAGAGCCACGATAGCATAGTTGGTAGTGCACCTTACCGGGCATGTCATGGGGTGTGGGTTCGAGTACCGCTCGTGGAATTTTTTTGACACTTTGTCTATTTTCAAATTATAATTTGTCCGCAACAAAATTTGCGAAACATTAGGTATGGTGGTCTTAATAATATAATTAAGAATGCTTATGTGTGGTACAAGATTTTTTCAAACACACTTGCATAATTCCACCTTACACATGTTTTATTCATTTTTGTGCCATTGCAAAATGTTTTCATACTATCGATATATTAATTTACACACGTGACTAATTCAAAAACAAAACGGATAAATTTTATGCAACCAATAAACTTTACACTGATTATAACATGACTACTAACTGGGCCGTGTTTCTCGGCCTTACATATTTATAAAATGTGTACTGATTCGGCCGTTTCCGACGGTGAAGAAGGTTTAATAATAATTCGCCGTCGGTCGTCGAGTCTTTTTGAACAGAAATACGTACGAACTATTTGAATCCACGTTCCAGTTTAATGAAAGATTTCGTTTGACAAGCACAAAAATGGAAGAGCTGATTGAAGTTATCGGGCCGGGGTTGCAACGGTTGACCGAGAGAAGCCAGGCCCTGTCACCAAAACTAATCACTCTAGTTGCTCTACATTGGATGGGTACGGGAGCACAGTAGTACTATTAGTTATTCTGTGGCACAGTACCACGCAGTAGCATAATGATATACATGGTGTATCAAAAGCAAGTGTGTGTCGAGCTGTTAATCAAGTGGTTTACTTTAATATGCTTCTTAGAACCATCAACTTGAGATCCATTTTAAAATATATAATAAATTTAAGCAAAAATCCGCTTTTACCGCGTTTGCACATAGGCGGTTTTGTCAAAAGAAATAAAGAAAACGAATACAAAAGTGGCGGGATTTTTCCCACTTTTTTAATAGGTAAGAAAGCATGGGTAGTAGGTGCATTCAGCCAAGCCAGACTAATATTTTTTATTAGTCTACCAGTATTAGTTACCAGTCTAATCATTATTTTTGAGAAACAGAAAATATTAGAACTCGTAAATTTTTCACCAATAACTAATATACTACAAAACTAATACTTTCGAGAAATAGGGCCCTGGCTGGCCACATAATTAAGAACGCTGAACAGTTTCTTTTTTTATTGAATTTTAAATATCGAACACTGTGTCTATGTCACTTAGTTAATTAATATAATAGAAAAGATTTTTTTCGTAAAATAACAATGGGGAAAAATAAAAGTTGCGACAAATCTACTAGGGCAGTCATAATAAAACTTCGTGAAAAGAATTGGTCGTACAAAAGACAGCTGATCATCTGCATTGTTTGAAAACGATGGTTTATCATGCTGTGAAGCATTTTAATATGTATCAAACAACTTCAATTATACCGCGCGCGTCTAAACAGAGAAAGTCATCGCGACGAGATGATAGAAATATCGTTCGTTTGGCAAAAAAAGATCCTTTTAAGGGTCTAACGAGATAAGAAAAGCATATTTTGGAGAAAACAACCCTTCAGCGATCTCAGCACGCACTATTCACGGACGCACGGACGTATAGCAAGAAAGGTATATACCCATGTTGAAACAGTGCCATAGGCAAGCCCGTCTTGCATTTGCAAGAAAGTATGAATTTTTTCATTTATTCCACAAACAAATAACTTTGTAGGAAAAACAAATAAACAATACATTAAAAAATAAAATAAAAAGAAGGAAAGTAAACAATCATAAATTAATTAATTAAAATCTAAATAGTAAATTATTAAAAATAATAAAATTCATTAAAATTCAAACATAAAAGTAATAAAATCAATACAAATTATAAATAAGTTCATCAATTATAATAAACATCATTAAATAATCACAGACAATAAAATCAATCAAGTAAATTCAGCAATAATATACAAACATTTTTCTAACAAGACGCTTCATAAACTTTTACGAAATAAATTTACATTACTGATAGACTTAAGATAAGCAGAGCAAGATTAAGGTAGGCAGAGCATTAAAATTGTGACAGCTTGATACCTTACACTGTGTACAATTATATCGAGTTTGGGCGCAAAAGAATTGTGTAAGTCCCTTCTACGAGTCATTAAACGTTTTTCTCTATCATTAGGTGTTTTATATTTTTCAGGATTTTTTACTAAATCTGTAAGTAAAACTAATATATAAAGGCTAGGACAAAATGCAAAGACAAGGGGCAAAATGTTTAGTCTTTTAAAATGTTCCCTACAGGATTCCCATGTGGGATTCGCACTATAGTTCTAATTGCTCTCTTCTGTAGTATAAAAGCTCTATTTAAGTTATATTTGTATGAATTACCCCAAAACTTAATACTATATCTTAAATGTGATTCCACTAATGCATTATAAACTATCTTAAGATGCTTTTCGGTAGTTTTATCCCTTAGACTTCTTAGAGTATAACAAGCTGAACTAATTTTATTTCCCATGGAAAACTGGTCAGCTTGACTGTGGAAAAATGTTCTGTTTTCTAATAAAACTGATGGCAAACGTTACGTGCAGCGCCCTATGAAAAAAGCATTTGATCCCAAATTCACCAAAAAAGATCTTAAAGCATGGCGGTGGAAATTATTTGGGGGTGCTTTTCTGTTTCTGGTCACGGAATTGGACCTATTAAAATCGTAGAAGGTAACATGGATCAACTTCAGTACAAAAATATATTGGAAACAACAATGTTACTTTATGCTGAAGAGGTTCTTCCGGTAATTTGGATATTTCAGCACGATAATGATCCTAAACAAATGGCACGCTCAGTAAAGGAATTTCTTGAATCACAATCAGTTTCTGTCTTAGACTGGCTAGCTAACAGCCCAGATCTAAATCCAATCGAACATCTTTGATGCGACGTCAAGAAAAGTGTATCAAATCGACAATGCGGCTATTTGAGAGAGCTTTATGATAAAATGTTTATATAATTTTTAACGCAAATTTTGTTGCGAACAAATTACAAAAACACAAATGTTGAAAAAATTTCTACGTGCAAATAGATAAATAGAGTAAATAGTGTTGAATAATTTCGGCGGGCTGGTTAGAACCACACGATAGCTCAATTGGCAGAGCACCTGACCCGGTATGTCAGAAGGGTGCAGGTTCAAATCCTGCTCGTGGAAATTCTTACAACATTTGTGTTTTTGTAATTTGTTCGCAACAAAATTTGCGTTAAAAGTTATATAAACATTTTATAAATAGCTTGCCTACTTCTTAACTGATCTTTAGTATTTGTAAAAATATTATGATCGGATGTTAATGACGGTAGTTGTTGACATTGAATGGGCGCCTTTGGCTTTCAAAGTAAAAAGTAAATAGTGTTGAATAATTTCGGCGGGCTGGTTAGAACTACGATAGCTCAATTGGGAGAGCACCTGAAACGGTATGTCAGAAGGGTGCAGGTTCAAATCCTGCTCGTGGAAATTTTTTCAACATTTGTGTTTTTGAGCTTTATGATGTTTTTTTAGAAGAATGGAACTCAATGACGCCTCGCCGCTGTAAAGCAGTTATTAAGAGCCGTGGACATGCCACGAAATATTAATTATAGTATAAACTATATTTATTAAACTAATTTCACATAATTAATGTATTTTTACTTAGCCTATGTTTCACCAAAATAAATTATCGAACAATTCAATATCCGTTCTTAATTATTTGAAACACAAAAAAATATAACATGATTTGTTCAAAAACTTTCTGTTTAACCATAATATATATATTTGAAATTCAAACGTATTTTGACCGCAGCAAACTCTTTCTTTTGTATATATAAACAAAGCTAATTTTCGTTTCCAGGATGGAACTGTCAAAGTCGCTGGGCCACCGAGCGACAGGCGGCATATTCACTAGCACCCCTTCTCAGCGTGTCGCCGAAAGGGCGGGCATGGAATGCCTTTACCAAGTCACGTACAAGAAGTTTGGGAAACAGTGCAATATTGCCTTCGACACAGACACTGAGCAGCTTAAGATATTCGGAGTGAGCACAGCTAGCGAGTAACCAGTGGTGCGTGCCTTATAATTTGTGATATCCATTGTTTTTGATTCAAGCCAATAAATATTTATAAAGCATAAAAAAAATATTTCTTCATCTAAAGTGTGGTTCCCAACCTTTCTCCGACTATGGACCCTTTTCCAATTTTTTTTGTTAGCAGAGGCCACATAAACTGTATATAAAAACAAAGTTTAGTAGTATTTGCAGCGTAAATTCAGAAGTGACAGTTTATCTTCACACACTTCATTCTACCAAAAATGCTAAAGCGAAACATTCAGCGCCTAGTGATACTCCTCTAGGAACGTCATATACATATTATTCCACCCTGGGACCTAGGAATTAGCAAACAGATAGCGCAGGGAGGTGCAGGAATAAAAAAAATTGTACTGTCATTTAAAAAAATGTTCAGTGGATTTATTTATGTTCTGTTCCGCTGACCAATACCGATGCTCTCACGCACCATCTGTGATCCGCGGACCACCAGTTGGGAACCACTAATGTAAAGTATAGGAAATAGCCTTTATACTGTTCCATAGCTGGGCAAAATCTTACTTCATTGAAGTCATTGTCATTGATTGCTACAATTGATGAACACTGGCTTGGTGATCACAAACATGGGCTATGCGTTGCATAATCCGAAATACGATTTGTCCGACTTAGGAGGTGAACCCATGACCTCCTGTTCTCGGGCGAGCGCTTGGCCACTAGGTAACCAAGGCATATCATGTGTCCAATCTTAACTGATGCTAAAAAAAACTTGCCTAAGGTGGAATGTTATAAGCGTTATTTTTAGTTTCAATTTGTATGCAAAATAATATCCTACTAATATAATAAACGCGAAAGTTTGTAAGTATAGTTGAATGTTTGTTACTCTTTCACGTAAAAACTACTAAATGGATTTGGATGAAATTCGGCATACAGATAGTTTATAACCTGGATTAACACATAGGATACTTTTTATCCCGATATTCCCACGGGAACGGGAGCCAAGCGGGTGAATCCACGAGCGGCCGCTAGTATTTTAATAATTTAACTAATGCAATGTTTTGTTTGTGTTCTTTTTTGATTAAAATTATTCAATAAATCGATGTGATGTTTGGCACAAGGAAAGTTGTAGGGATCGTGAGTTTTATACATTACTTTTTATCACGGTCAATCTCAATGTTCCCATGGGCACACGATGAAGTCTTTTGAGATAGTATATTGACACATATGTTGCAGTTACATTCTGATGGACAGTAAGTACGATTCCGTAGAAATATATGTATGTAAATACGTAATATATTTGTTACGAAAAGTATTATGTATTACTTTATGTAAAGTTTTGTATAAAGCTAACAGTAATTTGATTCTATCGGATGTGATGTGATTAGACTTTTTCAAAGATCCTCTAAGCCCCTAGGTGAAAACTTCCATCTTTTAAATTAAGTCACCACTATAATTGATGGGATTTACATTAAAATAATACCAGTTGATGATAACAATCCCGGGCTATGCAACAAAGAGCCTGAAACACACTATGTTTGATCTGGGAATTGCTTCGATCAACTATTGATCGAAGGGGAATTAAATCCAAAAGCTCCGGATACCACGCTTAACTGCTATCAGCCTTCGAGGCGTATTATTGAAAATAATAAAGGCTGATACAATTTTAGATTAACAATACAATAACAACGGATGTCAAAGGACATACGCACGACGGGACTGGATACAATAAATAAATAATAAAGCAACAGGAAATACCATTAACAACAGGAAACACACAACAATACCGGGAAACACCAATGACAACGAATGTAATAAAAGAAAAATATTTTTCATTATAACAAATCTCCAATGCCGGGGAAGCTTCAAGGGAATCTTTTTAAAGTGAAAAGAGGCCCGTAAATATCCGTCGAAATGCGATAATCAGGAAAAACAAATGGTGAACGCAATGAGTACACAGTATTTTTTACTTCTCCCAAGGGGTCATAATTTATTCACCCTTGGGCCGTAACAGGTAAGGCTAAGGTTCGAGACTTCTGCAGATAATTGTCTAAAGTGAATGTTGGCTGAGCGGCTTAAAGCAGCTGTGATAAATGATCTCAGTTTACTTAAACAGTAAGCAGCCTGCGGGGTATAAGGCTGTGATTTTACCGAAACGTCAACAGCAGGGAGTATTTTATTAATTGCGTTGTGATATGATTTTACTATAGGAGCTATACCATGATTTGGTCTAATATTACAATGAAACAGCAAATACTCGTAGTAACGTCAGGCACGTTACTACGAGTATTTGCTGTTCTCTTTACTTATGGAAATTAAATTCTGTCTTTTGTAATGTGTAGGGTAGTTCGGTATATAGCCAAATGATCCCAATAGCTCCGTTAAGCTAAGTGAACCCGTTCCTAACACAATCGTATTAGTTTTCCGAATGAGTTAACAGGATAATGATAATGGTTTATATAGCATATTAATAATAATGTAACGTAAAGTTCGCCATTATGACTTTCGCTAATATGATTTGATTATTATTTCATTATTACTAAATTCAACTAAATATAATATATTTGTGAAAAGTTGCGTGTTTAGAAAGTATAGAAATGCAGCTGCTCAGATGTTTACGAAAAATAAAAGTTCAGATATTAATGGTCAAATATTCAATGGTCAAAAGAAAGGTTATTGACATTTTAAATAACTCAGAAATATTTGATCACCTTGTACCTGATAGCGACTGAACTTGTTGCAACGATGAGACTCAGTGTATATTTATTAAGACGATAGTGAGCAGCTGCCTCAAACCATAGATCAATACCCATTTCCTAATAACTTATCTTGAACGCCAATTGGCTACTTATACAAGTATCGTTATACGGGTCGGTCTTTTGTTTATTTACCGGGAAAAATAATTATGGGTTCTTCTTCGCGCGAATAACGGACGGGGAATTTTGCAAAAATACACCTCACGGCGTTATACCCCAAGGCATACCACCTCCCGCATACGAGGACGTTGTTAGCTTTATACTTAGGCGCCTCTTATTTTATATTATTTAAAATCAGCTTAAATTCAACCACTATCTAACCTGATAGAATAGCATGCTTGCATGCTTATCAGTAGTTAAGGGATCAAGTATATTCAAGGTGTACTTACTGACCGCTGAAAAAGAAACGCCGCTGTCAGAGTTTCATTCCTTTGTCGTACATACATTTAAAAAGTAGAAGTAAACCGCTTCGAGCGAACAGATGTTGTATCTAATTTTGTTTTAAAACTACGATTCTCGAGCGCTTTCTCGCTTTCTCTTTAAAATAGGAGAGATCGAAAGTGCCATTCACATACCCACTATGTAGGTAAGTTATATAAAGGTTTTCCAGTAACTAGGTATTTAATTTTTTGAAAACTAAATAATATTTTATTTTTTGTAAATTACGTTACTTTTATAAAACCTGTGCAGTTTATTGCGCTCATTTTTTATACACAGCTAAAAGATGTCCTTAATTGGTAGTAGGTAAAAATTTGACATTCGTTTCAGGCAGTCGCTAACTACAGCTAACCCAAAGTTTAAAAGGTTCTGGCAAAAAAATGCTGATGCTAGTGTTATTATAGCGTACATTTCCATTAAGTTCCTGGTATAATACCTAAATTAAATGAGATACATAATATAATGTGGCCGTAGGTAAACAAATTTCTATAACACGTAAGATTCACAATGTCTGTGCAAATATTCTCGGGTGGCTTACCTCAGCATCGTCTTCATTTTATTCCAAGAACTGAAAATATGTTGAAGCCGTGTTATCCTACCAGTCGTGAAAGGAAGCCATTGCAGCGCAATAGAATTTTTCATTAAAGAATATTTTTAATACGAAATTCTCAATCCTAGATAAAAATAGTTAACCCCTATAAAAATAGAAGTGCAAAATTATTGCGGCTCAGAGTCCGGAGCTACCAAATGGAAACAACTTCAACAATATCCATAAAGTGTTCGTGCTCTACGGACAAGACGCGAATTGGTCTCGTTGGAAATCGAAACTTGGGAATGATCCTGTTTGACGACTGACAGCGAACAACACCGTTGGGTCTAATACACATAGACTTAAGTGTCCTGTTTGGATTGTACAAAGGCTTAGAAAATTTTGCTAAAAGTTGGTTGAAAAAGGTAAGAACAAAGTCTCCTGAGTGCCAGCTATCTTTTCCCAAAATTGAAACCGGTAGTAGATTTTTTAGTTTAGTTCAAACAAAATTTTAGTAATTTTTTTTATAATTTTTGGTGTCACTAAGTAGGCTGTTTTGCTTTCTAATTCGCTGTAGCGACATATAAAATAAATAGTTTTATAAAGTAGAGATCTGTAATTGGCAGTAGGTTAAGTATACAATGTAATAACTTAGTTTATAAAGTGCTGTAGATTCTATGTTCATAAATAAACTTAAAAAATAGACACTTACCATAAAGGTATAAACCTACGCAAGCGTGTAGGTTTATAGGTATTATTAAATCAACGATTTGACTTTGCTTTTAATTTGAATTGAAATCAAAGAGGTCCAAAGTATTTTTTCCGTTTGTCAATCAAATCCATTTGCAGCGAAGACATAACATATCCGCGATTGGCAAAGGAGCAACGGTAGCAACCATTATCTATCTCTAATGGCATTGGTGTGCTCGTATTGCGTTTAACGGTTTAACGATGACAGCCATCTTCATTAATGCTGTTAATTATGGATAACGATATACCGTTACCGCCACCTTAAGCGCCATGTGACAGACAAACAATAATAATTGAATTTGTGTACCTATGGATTTTGTATGTTAGTTATTTTACGAGTACAACGAAGAGGGAAGAGCTTTGCCTTTATCTCACCTGAGGGTTTAGATTTTTATTATCTATAAATTAATACGTGAAGCAAAAACTTTGTACCCCTTTTTTACGAAAATTGCGCGGACGGAGGAGTATGAAATTTCGCACACTTATAGTTTATATAGGGAAGGTTATCCGAATGTTAATATTTTTTTTAAATTGTGCATAAAAATACATTAAATCAGTAAAACAAACATTACATACACTGCCATGTACTTGACGTACACGTATTTATACTCTTTTCAAAAATTTCAAAAATGGAAGAGGAGCGGCCGAAATCTGTCAATGCTAATCCAAACTCACATTCTATCTTTTTTTAAATTTTCATTGCTTAGGATACAATCCGTGCAGCCTTAATAAAATTACGGTCAAGTTTCGACCACTGGGCGACCACTAGTTATAATTACTGTTTTAATCGAAGAGTAGGCAATTAACTCCAATCTATGTGATGTTAAGTAGAAGTGGAGTCTAGATGTGAAGACTAGTGGATTGAGATTCAATAGCTTTCTTCGCCTTGTCGAACCGCAAGTTGTTTTTTCGTAAATACCTCGTTTTAAGGACCCCATGTTGTAAGAGGACTTTGTCTTGGCACACCATTAAAAAATATCCATTTTTAACACAAGGAGTCCCAATGTAACGGCAATACCGAAAATGGAATCTTACTTTACCCGGAATCTATAACTAATCAACCTGCAAAGAGCTGGCTATCTTATCTTTAACTATCGGAAAACAAAAAATCCGTATACCTTGCCCCTATTTGGTACGCATGTACACGGTTGAATTGACATAAGTAGGGCAGCCCGTAAAAGTTTCGTAAGCGCTACATTTTGTGACGTCATTTATAAAATACACATCATCATCATAATCAGCCTATACTAGTCCACTGCTGGACATATCTCCAAGTGCACCGAGCACGATCCGCAGCTACTCTCATCCAGCTCTTGCCAGCCACCTTGCAAAGATCGTCGCTCCACCTAGTCTGAGGGCGTCCTACAATACGTTTGCCGATACGCGGTCTCCACTCGAGAACTCGTTTACCCCAACGGAAAAAAACACTTTATACTAATCAATAGAAAACACTGATATTTTTCTACTAGCAACCCGATGTAGGTCGGCAGTCGGCAGATATTAGACATGCAAGGGGTTTAAATCGGCAAAGTACGTGAGCGAGATTTCCATCTGTGAGCGCTTGAAGGGGGCAAAGCTGAAGCGGCTGAAGCACGTACAGTCACGAGCATAAATATGTTACCAAATGGACAAGTTGTCCTCTTGTTTGCTTTAAGTTGTCACATATATTTGACGCTATAACCTCAAGTCGCTTATAAATTATCATATTATAGTTGCAATCTTGTAGACAGATTTGTTGAATACTTTTTGGTGCAGTTATTTTCGAATTGTATTATGTTTTATTTTATTCATATCCGTAACTGTATGCGCATTATTTAACCACCTCTCTTGTTGATAATACTAATCGACGTGACAGTTAAATATTTTCATATTCTTGACGCTTTTCATAGAAGGTAGAAGTTAAGAATAACTTCATTCTTTTCAAATCCAACTTAATTAACTATGCTGAAATTAAGACAAGACCGATCTTTTTCTAAAACCATTATAAAAGCTTACTTTTCATCTTCTGGCAACTCGATGTAGAGGGGCAGTAGCGTGATGTTGCGCATATGCAGCGGGTAATCGCCGGCGAGGTACGTGCGCGAGATCTCCGCCAGGGAGCGGTTGAAGGCAAGCACGGCGGCGGCGGCCGAGGGCGGCGCCGCGATGCCGACGTAGAACGCGGCGCGCGCGTCCGCCTGCAGCACCCGCAGCTCGCGCGCAGCCGCCGCCAGCACGCACGCGCACCACGCCGCGCACACCAGCCACGTGCGCCCGCGCATCACGCCGCCGCACGCCGCTCTCACCGCCGCCCGCGCCCCGCCCTCCCCCCGCACCGCGCCGCCATCGCACACGCGTTACCAACACCATCCACGCTCAACACTCCCCCGCGCGCCCCCGAAACACTATCCCGCTCATATATCAGTAAGATTTTTTTTTCACACTAATATAACTAAACGAACTTAATGGACGGTTGCGACACTATAAAATGATGTTAAACCATATCCGCACTGCTTGAGTTATCTGAAACCAAAGAAAAATATAATGTTAATGTATGAAAATAACGCATTTGTTTGTAAGTATTTTTTTAATCATCATCATCTCAGCCAAAAGACGTCCACTGCTGGACAAAGGCCTCCCCCAAGGGTATGAGGGGTATTTGCCGTAATCGCCACGCTTGGCAGGCGGGTTGGCGATCGCAGTAGGTTGAGGGTAACCTCAGAGAGATGCTGCTGCCCATCCTCTGGAATGGTCTCTTAGTCGGCTTTTACGACACCCACGGGAAGAGATGGGGTGGTGCAATTCTGTATCCCCGGCACCACACAGGGAATTTTTTAATGGTTCGTACAATCTTGTGATAAGATGATGAAAAGAGACTTTTCCTCTAAGTATGGCAGTAATTAAATCAAATGATCTTCATTAAAAAGTGCCTCTACCAATAACATTTATACTGAAAGATTCCTAGAAAAGAAATAATTAATTTATCTTCATCCTTAAGCTACTTTTTCTTAGGTCTCGCTACACGTCGAGATCAATTTAGTCGTTGGAGAACATTTGTCGCTACATAACCTATTAATCCTGGCGAAAAGCTCGTTTGGTTAACGTAGCTTATTAATTAATTAGGATGTACGCACTCGCTGAAGGAAAACCCCGAAATCTCAAGTTACCTATTATATGTTTATGGAAATTATACATTTGTTTACCTGTATGTTTACGTATACTGCAAACTTAATCAACCTGTGCATATTTAACTTTCTAAGACGCAAATATATTATTCCGTATAAGTTGCGAAATTGTTGTTTCCACTTTTAGACATTTCAGTTCTATAATTGTAACAAATTAAATATGTAACTTTTGTTTTAATGATGAACGAAACCATAATGATTAATTGTTATTTCAACTTTCATTAGGAATTTGATGGTTTTACTTGGAATAATTTATCACAATTTTACGGCTTAAGTTTTATAGTTAAACAGTCAACAAATATTACACAACGTTGCAAAGGTTGTAGAATTCTTTGTAAATACTTTCGATAATACAATATACATAATACATGTGTAGTAAGAAATCAATAATCGGATTCGATCCCCGGTCGGGTCAATTTAGAAATTATTGTTTTTTTAAATTGTCTCGGGTCTGGGTGTTTTCTATGTATAATATTTTTTTTTATTTTAATTGTGGCACGCCAAAACGGCCTCACCCTGCCTGATGGAAAGCAGCCAGTGAAGCCCAAGAAGTGAAAGCGTTCATCACAGCGCTACCACGCTATGCCGAACGCTCACACTATGGCGGCCTGCATAAATGCTTTTTCACGCCCTTTTTCAATAAGTATGTATTTAAGTTATTTAAGTATGTTTATCCGTTGTCTAGTAACCATATAACGAGTTTCATAACGAAGCTTCTCTTGGGCTAGATAATTGGTGTGAGTGTAGGAAAAATTTACTTATTATTTATTTTTTTATTTACATAACAACAACATCTGAAAAAAGCATCAGCTTCCGGTGAAACTCGAACCCACGACATAATTGCGATCCGTGATACAGGCATTCCAATTGAGACTCGGCAGTTCAAATCTTTTACACACCAACCCCCTGACTATGAGCTCTTATAGCAGTATTATTGCAGTTGTGGAAAAGAGACGCGTGTATGTTCGCCGCTAAACGCGTCTCGTTTTCACAACTGCAATAATACTGCTATATGATCTCGTGGTTACCCCCCAGTAATACGTAATTTCGGACGCGAATGCTCAGTAAATACTGTGTTATATGTATAAATTTTATCAACATTAGCAAAAAGTACCTATAACCTATTAAATTCTTTAATCAAAATGTTTTTATTTTTCTATTGAATTGTTTTTCGGTAGCTATGAAAAGAACCAAACTATAAAGTTTGTGGTAGGTAGGTACTCCTGTACCTACCTACTAGTGATTGAGCCACGCAATCCGAAAGCGGGCGCACCTCGCTCGGTGTAAAGGCTGGCAGATAGTCTCGTAAAGACGTAAACGACGACGTAGACGTTATTTTTGTTTCTACAAAAAGTTATTAATCTAAGCATTTCCCACAAGACGCATTGTTGGCGTGTTTTCGTTAGAAAGTGAAAGTGTTAACCCCGATTGGGGTCCGAGGATCGGCTTCGAAGCTTGAGGCTTGGCAGCTCACCTTCCCCCACATCGCTCATCGTCGGTTGCAGGCAGCCGTTGCAGGGAAGTGCCGGACTGCGGAAGCATAATATTAGACGGGCCATTCGACCCCATAGACCTTATTTTTTTTTCTTTTTAATTATAATCTTTTTTACGTGGACAGGGTAGTTTCTTTTTAAACCCCCAACATCACACTGGCTTGGCTGTGAAGATCCTTCTTAGCATACATTTTGAAAGCTGAAGCTCAGTTTCAGTTGAACCCTTGTCAAATGACTGACATTCCTAATTGAAAATGAGTCATAAATAACTTTTAGGATGGAACACCCATCATCACATTTGAAGGCAGCGGTTTTTGGGGATTGATTTAATTTAAATAATCTTATATGAAACGCTTTAAGGGAGATTTATCTCTTTCATAACAATTCAATATTAACTGTGTTTAAATAAAACCGGAACTCTAAAGACAAATACTGTTTATTAACACATAAATCAATTTAAACGTTTTTTGACTGTCGCTTTAAATTTCGAAGATTTGCACCATCGACATTACAAGTAATAGGACTTTTTGATGAGAGAGAAAAATTGCAATTGCAATGTTGCAAACATTGTAAACATTGTTGTATTTTCGAAAAAAGTCCGCGTGAGGTAGTCTCAGTAAACTCCATATCTTTATTAAACTCAATTATCATCAGTAATAATTTTAAAGAACAAAAAAACGAAAGTTGGGCTAAATTAATTTGTCTTTTCCCTGAGAGATGAATACAAAACAAAGAACTTTGGAAAGTTATTGGGAAGATAAGCCATTTTGTAATATATTGACTTTTTCTGTTCTTACAATATATTAATTTTTCAAATCAACATTATAAATATGTCTTCATCTCCACATATTCTATCTTTTTTGATATATAAACACATATCTCTCTCATCTTAAGGAGTTCTAAAGTACATATTGTACCGATATTAAAAGATAACACTTCAATGGACGAGGGCGGAACAAATTCACTTCTCAATTCAGTTGAAAAAATATTGATTGAAACCGCTAGCACTCAGGATTTAATATACAATATTATTAAATTCATGTACATGTTTGTAAGCGGACGGAAAATTCACTAAACTTATAGTTCAAGTGGAGATATGAGGATACTTACATAGTTTGCACCGAAACTTGTAACAAATTGTCTGGAAACTTGTAAGTGTAGATGGCACGTTGCCCTCGAATATATACTTAATATAGTTATGTTATATCAATTACTTAATGATGATAAGATTTCTCTTTTTTTTCTTCTATCTTGATTTCTTATGTGGTTTTTTTAATACCAAGCAATATGGTTTTCTGAAATAGGAAACGCATCCAATGGTTTATATATCTCGCTCTTGAATTAGATTTTGTTTGTTCTTGTCCCTATCTACTGACCCCGATAGGAAGGGTATGGCAGTTGGAACTACGAGTCCAGCTGTCTTTTCAAGGGTACCACGGGAGTCCGGATCCTGAGCCCCCTGCCAGTTATGCCTTCGCGGCGTCTCCGGCAGGTCCCAGACATGGGTTGGACACGTGGTGGCTATGTGGTTAGCTGTAGAAGTGGGAATGTTCGTCCGTCTGGTTGAGGTCTGGCCAGGTTTCCATTTCGTGCGCAGCGAGCAGGTCCGAGTAGCGGTCTCGGTGGGGCCCTAAGCGAAAGGATTTACGGGACACGTGAGTTGTCCATAGTTGGTTGTTCTGTTTCGGTGGTTTTCATTGAGTAGGCTTCCAACATCTACGGCACTAGTCTGAAGAACTAGTAGAGGCGCCCGCTAGATGCAATGTCGCCGGTTGAATCAGCCGCGTAGGATTTTGGAACTGATGAGGTGCCTGGTTGGGTACTAGTGGGCTTACAACTCCGCCACCAAAGAGGACATTTGGTAGTCGACTTTAGAGCTGACGACCTGCGCACGAGCAGTGGAATCTGCGAGTTGTACTCTTAGTGCAACGAGAAGTGAGCGAGCTTACAGCTCCGGTAACCTATCTGGATATTAGGTAGTGGACTATACGTGTCCACAGGGCAACTACCTCGAGACACTAGTTTTAAAAGTACCGGATGAAGAATGCGCTTCGGTGCGTCCTGATCTGGCGTTATGACCTGACGCAGATGGTCCCTTATGCTTGCGCAAGGATGTCTGACACCTAACTTTATAACCTAGCGGTTGGTGGGGAGTATCAGTATAAACTTTAAAGTCGTGTGTAGCGGGGATGTTCTTATCCTAGGCCGTCCGAGTCAGCCGATTAACATGAATTCTTAATATTTTTAATTTACTTTAAAAAGGAAAATCAGTATATAATTGATATTTCATACAAAATTAAATAGGAGCTCAAATACTTTTAAAACGACAACATTAAAAATATTTTTTTAAGGTATTAAACCACAGTATATACCTTTAAACGATTTGTCTTCCACGTAGATATCACAAATTAAAGCTTCGTAGGTTCACGTTCAATGTCTAGGCAATTGAGAGTCACAGTTAATTAGTAAATGCTATTTCTTTATTGCTTTCAAAGTGACACTTAACTTGGCTTTCTAATTAATTAAAACGTGCCGCCAAGGGGAGAATGACTTTTTTCCCTTTAAAATAAAGTTTTTTGCTTCTTCAAAACGACACGAACGGTGCGGTGGTTCGACTTTATTGGGATCCTATTAAAAACTTGCGAATTCAGGTTCCTTTGTTAGACTCTTTATTACATAATTACTAGAAAACATTTACGTAATGGGACTACTTGTTTCCTTTATCGACACAAGTTTTTTTTCTTTTTAAAGCTGTTAAGCATTTTTTATGCTACCTATTTTTATTTTGAGTAGATTATTATTTAATGTCTATATTTGAAAAGCTTGTTATTTAACACGGTAGTGTATTATATATATATAGATAGTATATTATACATCGTGTAACAGACAGGTGTGGTAAAAATGAAAAGATCCATAGTGTCCGATATAAATCGTGTACGCAGAGTTACTAAGACATAAAATGATTAACTGCAATTTTTTATGCAATGTTTAATTAAATATTTTTATTGTAACTTCACATCAAAATAAACAAGTCAAATCCCTCGTGGTTTAGTAATCTCTGTGTACTTGCATTTATGATCACTGATGCTTGCTTTTGCGCGCCTGACGCTCATGACTTCACTAATATAAACATTTATTTTAAATATTTATACAATTTATAAAATACAGTGAATAAATTAAACGCCCACCCGACCCAGCTAGGAATCGAACCTGGGTCTTCCGCAATCCGGGCGGCTGCACTGACCGCTATACTACCGGGAAGCTGACGTAAGCGCTGAATTTTGTCACTGCTTTTATAAATTTTATTGTTTTTATTTATTTTACTTTTTATTATAATTGCATGACAAATTAAAGTTAATAATTCTGTCTTAGTAACAACACTTACAGGATCTAGATCGGACACACTTTGGATCTTTTCATTATATCGACGACCTCCTTGGTCGAGTGGTTTGTACACCGGTTTTCATGGTGTCGCCATCTCTGAGGTTCGATCCCCGGTCGGGTCAATTTAGAAATTATTGTTTTTCTAAATTGTCTCGGGTCTGGGTGTTTTCTATGTATAATAAGTATGCATTTAAGTATTTTAAGTATGTTTATACGTTGTCTAGTAACCATATAACGAGTTTCATAACGAAGCTTCTCTTGGGCTAGATAATTGGTGTGAGTGTAGGAAAAATTTATTTATTTATTATTATTACCTCACCTTTCTGTTACACGTTGAATAGTCGTCTAAATATTTAAAGTTTTATTTAACAATATACGAGTATTACCTTGCCTAACCGTACTTGCGTCAATACCTTTAATATGTGCCTACATAGGCTAACATTAAACAACAATATCTGAACTACAAACAGCGCAGTGATTAATAACAGCAATAACCATAACGTCGATTGCAAATCCACCAATCAAAGTAGGGCCAACTAAATGCCAAATCTTAACGCCGGGTAAACGCACATCATGCCCTTAGGCCCTCGTATCCCGTAACTCTGTAAACTGGGCCCGTGTAATCTTTTGATCCCTCCCTGCCCGGCTTTAGTTTCCTGTGACACTTCGAACAAAGATGTCAAGCTGGTAAATAGTTCCATCAATTTCTTACCGCCAGCTCAGCTGAGGGTGTTCAAGGCTTTCCTAATATAATCATTTATAATCCTTTTATATTTTGTGTGTTTTCAGTATATTTTGGTAACAAAGAAATATAACTATTGTGAGATAAAGGATTATGTTTCAATCTATTCTCTTTTGAAAATACTTAGGTATAACAATTTATGACCAATCATAACCATGAAAAATCTAAACCAAATGGTAACTGCAATGATAATGTAATTATATTATTATTAATTTTATTATTTTTATTCATTCATTCATTTAATTAAAATAAAATTTCGTAAAATACTTTTTCAAGTTTAATACACAAGTATATTATCTTTCTTTAATCAGAATACAATTACTTGAGGGAAAAGGTAGCAATTGTGGAAATGAAATCTACCCACCATCGATGAGCTTGCTCAATTTCCAAGGGGTTAGGAAAGGTCGAGAGGAGCTTTTTTATTGCCAATTCGGGTAACAAAACAATAACAAACGGCGTAGGTTTGACTTGTTACAGAAAACCCGACAATATTGTACAAAATCTTCCAGTATGAATGGAAGAATTTTGTACACGCCTATAATTTTGTTTCAGACTTAACAGTGCGTACAAAACAATAATAAAAATGAATCAACTTTTAAAGATGTACTCTCGTTTATTAGACACATAAGATGTGATTTTATTTTATCCTAACGATTCGAACCCATTTAAATAACATAAATTATTTAACATAAACGCAAGTAGATTCGTAAGTTGTTTCATTTAATGTGTAGTGTTTGCGTGGACTTTAGAAAACAATAAATATATATAAATAAAAAAAATATGTTTGTTGGGAAGCGCATCACTTGAACACGGCGGCACATACACAGACCTTGACCTCTGGGTCATTGTCTGTGTATGTGCCGAATATAGTATACTTTTTACTAGGATATATAATAGTAAGTATGAATTTTATCCCAGTCCAAGGGAAATTGTAGTCTTCGCGAACAAAGTTGCGGGCAATAGCTAGTAATAAATAAATTATATTATTTAAATTCCTCCAAGTTTTGGTTTCTACTTTCGTATTAGTTACGTAGACGTCAGATCATTAAATAAGTGTTTACGTTGATTGATATTTAAAAAATATCTACAACTAGAAATAACATAAAATTATCGTAAAGTAAGAAAAATCTTCGTGACCCTTAAATAGATCTAAAATTAAAGACAAACAACAAATTCAGCCACAGGCTTCACCTAATCCTGTGGCTTTTGCGAATTCAAGGCACAAAATGAATAATGGGCCTGGCTACTTCTACGCCTTAGGCTACATAAACCCCTGAACACAAATAATACAATCGCAAACAAAACCCTTTTAGCGTTACATTTTTTTAGTTTCTTCATTAAAAATGTAATGAGCAAGCTTGCTCGGTATAGAAATAACATGTAATGTGCCCCAGGCCCGGCTGGCAGCGTCGGGTCGTATCCCACTCACAGTAATTAGACGTGCATACCTGAGGACCGCTTATTTCAAATAGAATTAACCGTACACAGTCTCCGTGACAAATACAAAAGAAAAGTTGGTGAAATAGCAAAACTCAACAGTTTGTTTCCGATGATGTGCAAGTAATAACGAGTAGGAATTATTTTCAACATTTAAAAAGAAACACCTACAAGTAGTACTTTAGTGTCGTCGAAATCCAAAATCACAAATAATATAAGTCACGAATCTATATTTACAAAGTTACGGTAAAAACTCATAATGGAAGTGTTTAATTTTTATAATTGATTTTATTCTAACATTTCGAATAATTTCCCTACAGGGTTCGTGGTCACCTAATGAGTGAGGTGTTGATCGTCTAATTTGTTACTTGCATATTTTCAATTACTTCTGTCGAGCTTCGTAGATGTCAGACAATCGTACTTGTTGATATGGGCGGAGCTATATTTAAAACCCAATTATTAACGTCAGAGTTAGTTTTGTCTAGGCAAATCTATCAATGGATAAATTTTGGCTTCGACGACCGTTATCACGACTCGCTCGCTATGCTCACCTGGCAATCGCTACTCAAACTTTTACACGTACGTACAAGTCGAAATGTTCAATTTGCTACGATTTCAGCAATACCTCGCTAAACTGCGTCAATTCTTATAAGCTATGATTCTACTAGTTTGTCTAGTTCAAACTCGTTTAGTCTAAAACGAGTCCACAGGATATTTTTGAAAATAAACCGACATAAACGTTCAACAAGCTAAGGTAGCTAAGAAGCTTCCTCACAACGAAAAAGGCCTTACACATTTAAAAACTCCTTTCATTCCACAATTTACAAATGCGTTTTTTAATTTTCGTAGCTTACAGGCAGCTACCATACGCCATATAGTAGTATCGAAATTATTTGATGCGACGTGAAACACATTTTCACGCGCGGCTAGCTCCGACTCGCATCTCGTTTTATAACTTCACACCGGGATTTTGCTGGCCGACTAACCTTGCACGGTGGCGTATTGATCGTGCATACTCCATGAAATATCTAAGTAATCTCGTCAAACGCTCAAGAAAACATATCACGTAACCTGTAAAGATTTCTTAGAATTAAATCGAGGTTATATTTTTTAAAATATAAATTTACATGATTGTAAATTTTTAGAGAAAATTCTATTTATCTATTTTTATGATGAATTCGTTACTGAAGATCAATCAATAAACAAAAAATCATCAATCAATTAATCTTCACACAGAAAGAACTTACATGTCCCTAAACTCAAACAAACAAAACTCTATCTCTTTTATAAATAGATTTAAAAATAAAAGAACACATTTCACCTAAAAAATCTAGAGACTCGTTTAATCTTACTTTTAATTACTCCAATGTCAGTCTTTTTAAGTAATATTTTATCCGTCTTTTGTAAAAGTAATAAGGCAAAATTGTTGAGTTATTTTTAAAATGGGAAAAATGAGAAAATACTGAAGCAAACGGCGCTGTAGATTCAATTTATGATAAGAGAATTTTATTTTCTATTCCATAGAGCCTTACACACGCGCACAAACGGCTATAGTACAGACAATAGAAATAGCACACATTTTCAGACTAAAAGAAGAACTTAGTAGTCGTTAACTTTAGCCATTAAGAATAAACTTTCGCCAATTCTAGGCCTTGGATGAGTGATAAGTGATATTTAACGATCGGTTAAGAAGAGACAGCTGTTTCAACTATGTATAAAATCCAAAAATCTATATTTACTAAATACTTATTTGAGCTTTTATGTCACAACGGTATCATCGTTACTGACAAGACAACAATATTAGAAACTTAGCGATGGCGTTTTTGTTATGCCTTTTCTATGATAGAGGCCGGGAGGCTTCGGGAGAGGCCTTTGTCCAGCAGTGGACTGCGATAGACAGATGATGATGATGATGATGATGATGATGATGATGGTGATGATGATGATGGTGATGATGATAATAATGATAAATAGGGATACTTCCTACCACAAAACAACACACAAATATAATCTTCTTAAGCCACGATTACAGCGTTTCACTAGGTACCGTTACTAACCATAATTAATATTAAACTCATTACACAGTTCATGTTAACCCATGTTAGTTCAAAAGGTCTTCAAATTAGCTTTTGTTTCCATGAATCGCGAAGGAAACTTGGCGTTTACTGAATCTTGACAGTGATTATAATACAAGTTGCAAAACTTATGAAACAACGAGCAAGAATGTAATGTTTGAAGTTCCCTTTTGGGTACCATAATATGGGTAGGTAAAGTGAGTTTCTACATATTTCACTGAATAACACATTGTACCTACTAAATAAAGCTTAAAACGGATAGATTTTTTTATAAATTAAATTTATGGGTTACTTTTTGATGAATTAGATGGTAACTTTAGATTCTTAAGTTAGATTGTTTATTTATTATTTTGTTTGTCAAATCTTTCATATATAATAAAATCAATAAGAATACTTGTGATTAGCTTAACTCATTGATCAAGTTTTTTTTTCTATGACTTTGGTTTTCTAGAAATAATCAGTTAAATGGTACTTGAAAATAAAAATACATTTATTCATATATTTAGACCCTTTGAAGTAAGTCAGTAAATTTTTATAGCACTGTTAAATAACTACTCTACAACTGGATTAAATAAAATAAACAAAAATAGTCATAACAATTTTCTCAGTAATTTACTACAATCGCATTATAAAACACTTACTCACGCTGGGAATCGAACCCGAGGGAATTACAAACACCTTAAGTTTCAAAATTGTAACAACAAATTTGTAAGCAAACCTATGTGAAACAAAGAAAACGAAATACAACAAATAAATTAGACTATAATGAAACATGGCTACACAGTTCGTGAAATTCGGTCTCGGGGGACTGTCTACGAAGCTACATAGTCGTAGCAAACAAATCGTAGACGATACAAACATCTACAGTTTTTCGTAGAGGAAAGGAAAAGTTTCTCACAATAAATTTTGCTTTTGTTACAAAAATGCATTTTTACAGTGAGGCTTAGATGAAAGAGCTTCTTTTTTTTCTGTGCATAAACCGGTAATATGTAATACAGTACAGTATTAGTTATTTATGCCTACTATTCTATTGCCAGGCAAAAATCATCATCATCATTGAAATCAAGTTATTGCTACAGTTGATGGAGATCGGCTTAAGCGCCACGCTTGTCAAATGCGGTTTGGTCCTAAACAGGTGATCATATACCGAGTTATGCATCTATTAATCCTAATCACACTTTGAACGACCTGGGAATTGAACCCAGGCCCTCCGGATACAGGGTCAAACTTTTGGCCATTCTCCCACCGAAGCGTATGTATGTGTAGGTCTGTTATATTTTTTATTAAAAAGAACACATTTTAATTATAATAAACAAAATGATGAACGATATAAAATAGAATCACGTGAAATGCTTGACATCAGGCAGAGCAGACACGTTTGCGAACTTTACTATAAAAAATAATATATCTCAAATCCTCTTGTACACAACGGTACGCATGCATGTCTAGTATATTGTTTAATCCGAATCCTTGCAACATTTGTTGTTATTAATGTTTACACAAAGCGAGTATAATTTGTTCAACACAAACAGGACGTGACGTTGTATTGTAACCGATCATATCACTCCGCCGTCATATGCACATCCTGTCCCTCCCTTATAAAATCCTTCACTACCCTCAGCTCCCTTATTACCTACGTTCCCGTTTTACTCTCATACCCGCCACTTCTCGCCCCAAACGGTCTTGTGACACAAGAACCCTTCTCTATCCACAATCCAATTCCAAATTCCTCCACAATTCTTACACCGTATATGCAGCCAGATTGTGGAATAAACTGCCTGCCAGATTTCGTGAGAGCCCATCAGTAGCATCTTTTAAACACAAATTGATAGAGCTTATCTCTCCAACTTGAGCGGTAATCAGTATCATCATATAGTTATAGTCAGATGTTAATATGTATATGTTACGTGTACAGGTATGTACATATATGCATTATAATTACTTATTATTCATATTTAAGGTATTGATCTCTTTTAGAGATAAGGTCACCCTTGTATTATGATTTTCATAATGTAATGTAGACTGTAATTTTAATGTACTTTAAAGGATTCAATATTATTATCATCAATATGTCGATGTGTAAAACCCTGCAAAAACCTCAGTGTTGATATATGTAGTATATCGTTGTGAACATAAATACTCTGAAGGAAACTCCTAAGGCTTATTTGGCAAACTATCCATCCCCACAGTACAGTACATTGTTGTTCACATTAATAAAAGTCGGTTTATTACCGCCTATTAGACAGTTTTATTGCGATAGTTTTTCCTGCGGCGGTGTATGACCTTACTATGTGAAATCGATAACCAATCCTGAATGGATAGTTTCTGATATAACCTGTTATTTTCATGTTAGTGTTGATTATAATTTATGTTTTTGAGACCACTAAGGTGATATTTTTATTATTATTTAGGGGTAAGCACTTGCTCTTTATCTCACCTGATGTTTAGTGAGACCAATGATGGAAGCTCACTTCACCCGGGATCCTCAATTAGTGAGGCACTGTCTATCTTATCTCTAGCTGCCGGAACACAACAATGCTACAAACTTTGATGTTATGGCGAAATATTTAAATAAGATGGTGGTAGCTAGCCAGGCGGACAAACAAGCCCTACCACCAACCAAACCGAGTACACAAACATGTACCCCCGCTGGGAATCGAACCCGGGACCTCTGGGTCTAAACCGGTGGTCTTAGCCACTAGATCATAGAGACGGTAAAATGGACGGTTAAATGGATTAACGGTAAGTGGAAGCGCACTTTCCCCGGACCCCCTTGCTGAGTTACTCGCTATCTGATCTCTAGCTGCCGAAACAAAACAATGCTACTAACATTGATGTAATGCCGACATATTAAGATAAGATAGTATAGTGATTTAGATAAGATAATCATGAATATGACCCGCATGATGGTAAGTGGGTACCGCCTATAGCTGTATACAACACAAGTAGTTTTACTCACGCGTTGCTGACTTTGAAAAAACCTTAGTGCCTTACAAATAAACAGATAATAAGATTCTCTTGTCTCTTTCATTCTAATTTGAAATGAAGTTTACATGGAACAAAACACGAAATAACTATTCGCAGCTTATTCTCCTTTTATTTGTAATGTTGAAGTCCAGACATCTCTTTGTGCTCACCGAAGTTTTAACTGAATTATTTTGAATAAAATCCTAGATTCTGGTACGTGGTCACCTGACATATTATGTGAAGTCGTTGTTACACACATTTATAAAATTGCATGTTAGTATTTAAAAAGCAAATAATCGAAATTTTAAAGAAACTGATAAAACATTCAATAGGACATTATAAACGTATACCCAAAATAGGTTTTACGGGTATTTATCGATCTCGATCTCAGCATCACGTATAGTTACAATAGAACTTTACTTCAGGTAAGTTCGTTTCGTAATAGGTACTACCTAAAGAATAAAGTAAAAAGGCTGGCAATAAGTAACTATAATATTGCAATATCAAAAAATATACTAATTACTTATTCGAACAGAAGTAGTAGCTTCAAAATCGAATCTAACTACGTACTCAGTCTAGCCCTCTTGTCTCCCATTCCGAAGCGCTTGTAAATCCTTGTTAGCGGTTTCACTACACTACTCAGACTATATATATCTACCGTGGTATGTGCATTGTACAGTCAACGTTAAAATGATCTGAGGTTTTAAATCTACAAGAATATCTAAGCATTTGACAAAATTTAACCTGATTAAAAGACATTGAGGTCATTTGAGAAGCTTGATGGTGGCGCAGTGGTTAACGCGCCCGGTCTACGAGTGCGAAAGCAACTTTCGCAAAGGCCGGTCATCGGAAGGGTGACCAAAATGTATTATCTCGTCTTCCTCCGTGCTACGGAAGACAAGTGAAACCGTTGGTTCCGTTTGCATTAGCAGTCGTTTACAACCACCAATCCGCACTGGGCCCACGTGGTGGTTCATGGCCCGTTCTCCCTATCCATCTACAGGGAAAGCGCGAGCCCCAGCAGTGGGGACATAAAATGTCATAATGATGATGATGAAAAGACATTGGGGTGCACTCTCATTTGTTCTCATACGCTAGTGCGTATGACCAATTGGTAGTACCAATACAATACTGGTGCAAGTCAAAATATACTGATATTTGAAATTGAACTGTACTGTTCTTCAATACGACAAAATTTCCAATGTCAGTATGTTTTGACTTACACCAGTATTGTATTGGTAGTGCGATATATCAATGATCAGTGTACCTGATTGTCACTAACATAAGTAAATTTTTGACGTGACAACGTCTTATATTTCGATGGAGCCGGCTGCACGCACGAAAAAACATGATGTATGCGACGTTACCTCGCTCTGAGGCGTTCCATTTAAGGCTTGAAGTGCAAGCGAGAGCGCGGAACGAGCGACAAAGAGGCACAATCGGCCTCCGCGTTCGGCAGCGTTCGACATCTGTCTCTCTCGTACTTGAGTGAGCGATGCGTCCGCGTGGACAGCTGCTATACAATAATACATTTACATGTTTTCGTCAAGTATGAAGTGCAGTGAAAAGTGAATGTGGTGTCAATTGTTTATTTATAGCAACGATAATTGCGGCGATAAAGGTAATGATTCTTTCGATATTAAATATATGTTCAGTGATATATTGCCGAATATTCGTGCTTTCATCATTAAAATAAATAGCATCGGTCCGCTAGTGCAGCGATTGAAGGTTATGCTATAATTGACAAAACTATAACAATAAGTTAACAGAACTATTACACGATGAATAAAAAATCAATTGCTTTACTATTCGATCGAAATAATTATCGAGCGTAGCTATGATTTCAAAAAATTATAACATAAATGTTAAATCTTCCACATATCTTAACAACGTGTCTGAAATGACATATAAAATTAAATTTTTCTTTTGAAAAATGAAACCATTTCATCAGTATTTTCTTATGACGTTGTCACGTTCAACTATCGTCAGTAAACCGACTTTACAGACAACCGATTTTTGTTAAATGTTCAGAGAGTTTTGTAGGTTTGAACGTTTAGATCACTTTGACGCTGACTGTACTATCTTTGCATGAGATTTGCAGGCATCAAATTAATTACACAATTGAGTAGTGTTACGTAATTACTCGCGTGTGCATTAGAGTACCGTCTCTTTGTTTTAGTAATTAGACTACCGATATGACTCAAAGGTCCCGGATTTGATTCTCAGTGGGGATGTTTGTACTTCATGTTCTTGGTGGTAGGGTTTGTCCTAAGTTTGCTTGGCTGGCAACTACGATCTTATCTGATCGCCAAATATCAATGTTTATATCATTATTGTGTTCCGACAGTTAAGAGATAAGATAGCAAGCTCCTCAGTATTTACGGGTTCCGGGTGAAATTTTTTAACCGCCTCTGTGGTCTAGTGGTTAAAGCCACCGGTCTTAGACCCAGAGACTCCGGGTTCGACGGTTACCACCAGGTGACCAGCGGTTAGTTGGTGGTAGAGCTTGTTTGTCCGCCTGGCTATCTACCACCATGTTATCTAAATATGTCGCCATAATATCAATTTTTGTAGCATTGTTGTGTACCGGCAGCTAAAGATAAGATAGCCAGTGTCTCAGTATATTTTTTTTTTGAGAGCGATTGCTGGTTGCCTCAAACGGCATTTTCAGCGTTACCGGGCTTTTTTGGGGGCGCCGAGGTACGTAAAGGGTACCTCAAGCCGCGTGAAACGAATCACCTTCGGAGGTTTTCTAGAGGGTACGGCATCAAACACTTAAAAGTGCGTGTCCCCGTGCCCTACTAGATTCTCCGAAGTGTTCGGATCGGATCGGGTGCCTCAGTAGTTGAGGATTCCGCGTTTCCACCTTCAGCTTTATCATCACATTACTTCAGGTAAGATAAAGTTCAAGAGCTTACCCGTAGAAGCATAACAATAATTTTAAATATGCAAGTGGGAGTGATGCTTTTACCGTGTTCAAGCGCTTTGTATTGTTTGATTGCCGATATTGATTTGCTCAGTGAATTTCGAGCGATGTTACATGTTAATTAAAGCGATAGTGAACGTTGTTATTTCACTTCGTATGCACTATTAGTTCCGAGCGGTACCCAATTTAGCCGATGTGCCGGCTGCGCATAATGTTTAAAGGTCTTTAATTAATGGCACCTAAAAAAGTTTGTACAGTCCTTGAAAAAATAGAATGATTTTTATCGCATAAAAAAGTAAGTTACAATGATAATACTAAAGTTAAGGTCAATATTAAAGGTCTCGCCATGATTTACATGATGATCCGAAAAAAGGTTTTACTGTCGTGTATTTAACACAAGACTTTTATTTTACGCTTTTAATAATAATTTCTTTTACAATTTTTATTTCATACTAGCGGCCGCTCGCGGTTTCACCTGCGTGGTTCCCGTTCCCGTGGGAATATCGGGATAAAAACTGTCCTATATGTTAATCCAGGTTATAAACTATCTGTATGCCGAATTTCATCCAAATCCATTCAATAGTTTTTACGTGAAAGAGTAACAAACATCCATCCATAGTTACAAACTTTCGCGTTTATAATACACTGGGCCGCAAAAATTCCGGGTCGCTTATAAAAAGTGTGATAGTTTCTTAATTACACAACACAAACTAGTGAAACTGTAGTATGTTATAGATGACTGTTTTATACATAAAAGAAAATACATAACACGTTCGTAAACTGTGTAATTTTATTTAAGTACTAAAAAATACAAAAAAAATCACTTCTAACTTTTGACAACAAAAATATACAACACAGTCAATCTGCAAAATGAAAGATTTTCTGTAAATTTAATGTCTTGTATTTCCTCCACGAGCCCGTATCGCTTCATTAAGGCGATGTGGCATGCTGTAAATCAAATTTCTAATACGGTTTTGGTCTATGTTTGACCATTCTTCTACTAGCGCACTTCTTAACTCACGTAAGTTAGCTGCAGCTGGAGAGCGTTGTTCAACGCATCTCCCGAGCTCGTCCCATAAATGCTCTATGGGATTTAAGTCTGGGCTGCGAGCTGGCCACTCCATGCGGGTGATACCGACGTCTTGAATATACGCGTTGACCAAATGTGCTGTATGTGGTCGCGCATTATCGTCCATAAAAATGGAATTTGCGCCCATATTCACCAAGAAAGGACCAGCATGCTCATGTAAAATCTCCTCTACATATCTGGGAGCTGTCAGAGAACCGTTTTCTATAATTACTAACTCCGTACGATCCTCTGAAGATATCCCAGCCCAAACCATTATTGATCCTCCACCGAATAGCACCTTTTCCTCAAAACACGCTTGAAGATAACGTTCATTTGGTCGCCTATATACTCTTCGTCTCCCATCGTGTGCGAATAAACAAAATCTTGACTCATCGGAAAACATAACCCTGGACCAATCTTCATCTGTCCATCGGACGTGTTCTCGAGCAAACCGCAACCTGGCAACTCGATGTTCTCTGAGCAATTTAGGGCCATTTGCTGGCCTATAAGGCTTTATATCAGCTTCCCGAAGTCGCCGCCGGATCGTGTCAGAGCTTACATTGTTGTGGTGAATTTCTTGAAGGCTATTTCGGACCTGAACAGCCGTGAGATGTCGATTTCTTAACATAGTGCTCACGATGAATCGGTCTTCTCGTGTAGTTGTACACCTTGGCCTGCCATTCCCTGGTCTCCTGATGTTCATGCCGGTCTCTTGAAATCGCTGGAGTACTCTTTGGACCGTGGCTAAAGATACACCTACTGTTCTAGCAGTACTTCGCTGACTCCTTCCTTCTTGTACCATGGTGATAATTCGTGTACATTCTTCAGTAGATAACGACATGTTGGTACATGGTTGATGCACAAAATACTGTGACCAGCCAAAAAAACTGTTTATGATGACAGCTCGGTTTGAAACAAAAGCAAGAAAATTTTCTATTCCAAAAATTAGAATTTTAATATTTTTCAAAAATCGGAATTTCTTTTTTTGAAGCTGTAACTTGTTCAAATGCAATGCTCTTTTGATATGTATAATAAGCGTCACAAATCTGCCTATAACATATTATTTATACGAGGTATCTATGTAAATAACTTTGGGAGATATCGCGGTTTTTCTAAATGACCCGTTATTTTTGCTGTCCAGTGTATTAGTAGAACTAGCTGCCCGGACAGACTTCGTTCTGTCAAAAGTTAATATAAGTAAAATTATCCACGCATTTTTTTTCTCTTTAAAACTTTCCGTAAGCCTTAAGGAACATACGAAAAATAATTTGCCCTATTGGTCGAGCTGATCTCGAGTTTTGCGCTTAGCAAGATTAATTTTTATTTATATACCTACATTAAAACTTTCCGTGAGCTTTAAGGAACTTACGAAAAAAATATTTTGCCGAATTGGTCGAGCCGTTCTCGAGTTTTGCGCTTAGCAACGTTCATTTCTATTTATATAGATATGTATATATACGTGATAAAGTTTCAGTATATTTATTATTAAGCATAGACGCAAATGTAAAAAAATATTTTTACATATTCGTTGAAATATCATACAAACTCGTCCGTCTAATATAACAAAACGGTATGAAATTGGACAGTGAATTAAAACTTTTTGCGCAGAAAACGGCTTAAAATAACATTTCGTCAATCCCCTTTTACGCTTTTTAACCACTTTCAGTCTTCAAATTAATTGAAAGAAAACAGCGCCACGAAAAATTGTCATCTGTTCAACAAAGTGGTCGGGCTAACCGAATGAAAAATGCTAAACTGCTAAAAAAGGTACAAAATGCTGCGCACTTGTGTATTCAGTCAAATTATCAAAGATTTAAATTCACTAACGAACAATAAAAAAGAGCAATTTGGGGCTAATCGACAGTTCCAATGGTTTTTTGTTAATTAGGAAGTACTATTGAATCTTAGTAGCTTCTTATATGGTTATTCGTTTATTTAACTTACCCGGTAGACAAGCATATGCCCCACTTCATAAGACAGCTCAATCTATTACAGCTATTATTATACTAAAATAGAAAATATGCAAATCAACTTAGCTTTACGCAAGTAAATTACCATTTCAAGCTGTTAACGTCACGTGGGTATACAAAAACAAAAGTTACCTAACTAAGAAATTTCTAAAAGTGAAAAAGACGTTCAATGTCGCCTAAAAGTGAGAATGTTTTAGACTAATGAAGGTGTAATTTCATCATCATCATCGTAACGTGTCATTTTACAATGTGTCATTTGTCAGTAATTTAACATAAACATTCAAATATAATGATTAGTTTGTTTAGCCCTCAGCGGCGGACTTCTATTGGCTAAAATAATATTATGATGAATGTTTATTGGATAGTTCATAAAAGCTTCCACATATTGTAATTATTCGTTGAACAACAATCTAACGCGTCACGTTCAAAGCATTAGGCGAGTATCCGTGTAAAATGTGGTCTCAAATACATTTCACTGTAATACGCCTGAAAGTAATTTGGTAGCACATTGTGCCATAAATGATACCAAAATGCTTGTATTCCATTATCATATTAAAATATTGTAAAGACGCTCGCACACCGCCAAGCGCCGCCTGTTTCTAACGCGCTTTATTAATAATAGCGTTTAATTGATAAGAACATTAATAAAAAATAATTTGACGTTTTTCTGAAAGATTGTTTTGAGTTGTTTTAGCACCCAGTTGTAACAAAAGGGAGATTAAAGATGACTCCGTTCAACATCCGATGAATATATACGAGTCATGTAGGAGTCGGGTTATACGCAGACGAAATATTGCACACTTAGTAAAATATACAACAGTTATATGTCTACGTATTAATATGGTATGTGTAGTCTGCTTAAAAATGGAGCCCTCTATTTTAATCATTGGAAGCACTTAGCTTTCATCTCAGCTTATGGTAAGTAAAGATAAGACAGAAGATAGAAGCGCAGAAGCACGCTTACTCTCTGAGAAACTGGCTAATACGGCTGAAACACAACAATCAAATGGCTGCAATGGCTGAACCAACATTTTTGCTATTCTATGGCAACTGTTTTAGATAGGATACTGGTAAACAAGCCCTAGACAAGACTTTCATAACATGAACGATCAACAGTTCAAGTAGGAATATAATCAAAATTAGACAAGTAGCAGCATAAAGGTTTTATTAGATAACACCTTTAACACATACGATCTTCGTTTATCTTTTTGGGTGTCAGACACAAAAAGATAAATGAAGATAAATATAAGATATGAGGAAAATCATTAATCTAAATGCAACACGTTCATTCAAACAACAACGCATCGGTATACCAGGTGTATTAACACACTCGGGAGTGACAGGCTTCATTCCCGGCGGAGGCAACAGGATTTATCATGAAAGATGTTGAACGCTTTATTCTCGTCGCTATTGTTGACTGCTGTACGAAAACATATTTTAAGGACTTCGTACTGAAGATAAACGAAACTACTCTTTATCTTTCTAGTGTGAGGTAGTTGGAATTTATTTTAACCAAAATATAATAAAACAGTTGTTACTTTTTAAGACTTAATTATCTACACTTTTTGGTAATAAAAACCTTGACTGTGACCTTTTCTATGAACGCCATTTATTCACTACTAAATTAACAACTTCCCTGTCCCATGAGTCACATGTGATACATAACAATTGATTAATCTATTGTTTTAATTTTTGGACAGCGAAGTTGTTAAGTTACATTGTAATACTTATCTGTCCACATTTATTTTGTTTAAACCGTAATCGTACGACGGTTTTTCGTTCTTTTTTTACGAGCTAAAGTAGGTATCTGATATATCAATCTTCCGTGTGATTTTTCTTCTACGTGATTCCATTTAGTACTCAATCTGTCTACGAAGATGATAGCCAGTTTTCCTATTACGGACCTGAGTGAGATTGATAAGTCAATCTACTTCACGCCTGTGACAATATATCGACGACGGAGTTCAAAAAAGTATGAGACTAAAACGTTTTCAACAAACAATTGCGATTCTTCCCGATTATTATGTCGCGTTGTTATGGTTGTTTATAGAAAATGAGCTAGAAAAATCATTTACACTAATTAATTTACTATGATTAGTGCCTTTTGTTCAGTCCCCATAGCCTAACTCAGGCATATTGGCTTTCTAGGTGGATTTACAGGACTGACATAATAAAGTCAAAGTCAAATCTTTTTATTCCAAAAAACTTTAAAAAAGAGCTTTCGAATCGTCCAAACATTTTTTTACCTACTACTCATACAGGACGTCTATTTTTTAGCTGTGGAGAAGAATTGGCGCAAGAAACTACCGCTTTAATAGAAGTAACGACATTTACAAAATTTACATACACCAAAAATTAAATACTGTTAATAAATTAAATTATATTTACTTAAATTCTGTTACTGTTACCTTTTTCTTTACACAATAAAGTACTTACTTACTTACTAATTATAATAAACTTAGTAAATTATTATAATATACTATAGTATTATTTTAAAAAAGCCGGCAATTGCTTGCTTTCCCTATTTCGGATATCTCTACCTGTTTCCATCCTGAGCAAGTTGGTTATTCTTTTTTCCTTTTAAAATCATCGTACTTATATTTGCATTATTTTTTATCTATTACGAGGCTGCGTCTGGTCTTTATCTTACCCGATGGTGAGCGACGCTAAGGCCAAGGAAGCACTCACCACTCGGAAAGCTCAACCACTGATGAAATTGGCTATCTTATCCTTTTTATTACCGGAAAACAACAATACCAACAATGGTAAGCCAATGGTAACCAATGGTCGCCATAACAACAATGTTATGGCGACATACTTAAATAAGATAGTGTTGGCTAGCCAGGTCAACTTACGAGAAACCTTATTAGCAACCCAACATATACAGTTAGTTGACATAACCTAAAAAAAATGTTTTCACTTCTTATGCTCGTAAAGTTGTTCTTTATGTCGAGAGAAGGCTGCATAAAATGTGTTTTGATGCTCTTGTGCATAAAGTAATTTCTTCTTTTAAGACTAAGGAAATTAGAACTTACAGCCACATACATACACAATACACCTTCATTTAATTTAGGTTTTTTAGGTTATATCTTAATTTTATTACGACATAATTATGTATTACTATCTAAATACAAATTTACAATTTCTACGGGCGTGCATTTACGTCAAAAAAATATAACGCAAATATTTATAATAACTTGGCATTACGGCTCAGATAGTCAGATAGTCGAACGTCCTTAAGTTGAAAATTTAAAAAAAAATTAAGGAAAATTGTGTGGCAGGAAGCTAATTATTCGTCAAACAAAACTAGAAACTAGCTTTTGTTGTGTTGCGGTTTGTTTTATTTCCTTGCAATCGAAGTGAAAAGCAGAGTGTAAAACTTGAATATATAGCTCATTTTATGCTCTTGTTGTACAATCTACTATTTAAGTATCTTATTTGAAACTGCATAAATTTTGTTGAATAAACGTTTTTTTTTTAATGTGGTCACTAACTTTCTAAATGTCTATATTTACCTTGAGCATAGAAACTTTCATTAAAATTCGCTTTTTAGTCTGAGAAGTATTGAACTTTGAAATTTGTTTGTAATACTAGAGACGCAAATTTCTAAGTGAAATTTTTGAGTTATTTGTTTATGCATTTACACATACCGTTCAAGAAAGTTCATTTTCAAAATAGTCACCGATGACTTCAATTAAGAGTGGGAGGTGGCACTTGTACGAGTAGACAATTATTGTTACTGGTTCCAAAATCGCACCCCTGAGATTTCATTAGTCTCACTCACGTCTACTATAGATAATTGATTACTTTATAGTAGTGGTCGCCCTGTGGTCGAAATTCAACCGTAATTTTATTAAGGCTGCACGGATTGTATCCTAAGCAATGAAAAATTAAAAAAGATAGAATGTTAGTTTGGATTGGCATTGACAGATTTCGGCCGCTCCTCTTCCATTTTTGAAATTTTTGAAAAGAATATATATGCGTGTGTGTCAAATACATGGTAGTGTGTGTAATGTTTGTTTTATTGATTAAGGCCCAGTTTTATAATACTCTGTTAGTTATTCTCTAAATGAGGCATTACCTAATCAATAATTAAAATTAACAGGGATGCTAACGGCACTGTTAAATTTTTATGTCCCATGGTAATAATTTAACAGACCATTACGAAATCAACCATTAGGCGAATGACTCTCAAATCATTCACTCACATTCTAAACCAACCAAAACAAAATGTCATTGTATGTAATGTCATTGCTTCGAAAACGAGCACTATTTTCTCTAGTCGTATAATAGTTTTGTTATATGTAAGGCGACTGATTTAAATACCATGTATTTCGTAGAATTCATTAGAAATCGGGATGCATTTCATTTTGCTGGTTGAATGAATGTCAAATATTTTGTTGTAGAGTTTGAGGTTATCTTGTGTTTCACATTGTTGTTTTGATTTTTTTGATTCCAGCACATCCAAAACAGATTCTTTCGATAGTCGAAATCTTGTGCGAAAACCAACATCGTCATATTCTTCGAAATAATGACGCCGTTCTTTGAAAGTTTTAGGACGTCGTACTATGTGTGTCGTGTACGCGATGCGGATCGGTGCAGGCAAACGCATCATATTCAAATAAATAATATTACGCGTAGCGCGGCGCAAGCCGCTGCTCGATTAGCGTCATCATGAGTGACAAACTCGGCAAATGAACTCCTGGCGTTTCTACAACAAAAGCTGGTCGTCAAGGACGAGGTGAGCGCAGTGCAATATTGCAAGTCCAGCTTCAGTGAAGATGAGGTGGCGTCTGCGAAGAAGCTGCTCTACGAGCCTGTCGGCAAGAGCGACCAGATGGTGTCTCGCAGACGAGACGGGACGCAGAAGAGCCTACAGAGATCATAACACTGATCAAAGGAACCGATCCAGATGACATGACGACGTTTGTGACGAGAGGTTTCATGGTTCGAAACAAGAAGCGATGTCGTCAGCGAGCAAGCCAGGCCCAACCTCCTGCTGCTTGCTGCGACACCGACCACGGCCATGTACCTGTCCCGCCTGCATCACACCACCACATCGCAGGAGGTAGCAGAGTTCATACGAATGAAGTCTAACTTTAATTTGAGGATTGCACCGCTGGAGTCGCGCCATAATACAAGCTTCAAAGCGTTTGTGGTGCGAGTCCCGACATCAAAGCTGGACATCTTCATGAAGGAGGACTTCTGGCCGAAGGGTGTAGTCTACAGGCGCTTCCATGGAAAGTTGCCTGTTGCTACCAAGTTGGTACAGTAGGTGCCAATCAAATAATACTAACATAGTTATTAAATTTTTTTTAAATATACTAACAATAATTGATTTTATTTTGTATATAAGTATGTAATCTGTAAGGTATTTATTATATGGGCCGCTCTGTATTATTACCATCTGTTACATTGTTTGTTGTCTCATCATCTCGTCATAGATTTATTATTGTTATTCTCTTTATTTATCTGTTTTCTTAGCCTAGGTTTGTTATAATATTAATATAAAAGTAAAATACAAAAGCACATACAAAACATAAAAATATTATAAAAACCTAATCCTAGAGTACCGCCAGCAGCGGGGCAGGCCCAAGCTAGCGGTGGTCAGGGCTGCAAAGTAAGGAACCTCCTGACAATACGGGCCGTGTCAAGGAGTACTGCCTTTTGCATCTGACCCTTGACCCAACTTATTATTATTATTATTATGTAGTCCAAATTGTCTATTTCCAAAGGATCCTCTCGTTTTCGTAAATAAATTTGTACGCCATGGCCATCTTGTTCCTGTGTGGCAGTAAACTAACAGCCTGTTACCCATTTAACGGACCTAAGTAGCAGCAATTAAGTTTAACATCGAATTACGGATATTTCACATTCGTTAAAACATGATGGGACACTCAATAACCTTAACAGTCTGTTAAATGATTTAACAGGGGTGTTAACTAACTAACATTGTATGATGAAACTGGATCTTAATGTATTTTTATGCATGATTTTTAAAAAATATTAACATTAGGATAACCTTCTCTATATAAACTATAAGCCCCGTATTAATAAACAAAGTGTAAGCTTGGAGTAGTTACTCCGTGTTTTGTTCCCGTCATGTAAACTTCATTTCTTATTAGAGTAAAAGAGACAAAACACGGAGTATTTACTCCAAGCTTACACTTTGTTTATTAATAAGCCCCTAAGTGTGCGAAATTTCATACTCCTCCGTCCGCGCAATTTTCGTAAAAAAGGGGTACAAAGTGTTTGCTTCACGTATTAATATATAGATTTATTATTATAGGAACGCTTTTTAAGTTCAACTCTAAATTTGAAAAGGAACAATATAAATATTCAAGTTTATTTAAAATACATTTTTATCCTAATTTATATTCTAAAACTAAAAACGTGTGTAGGCCAGAGTCATATTACACCACAGAGAACATAAATTACCTGTGCATAACGAACCCGAACGAGTTGGCACTAGTCCCGGTTGAAGTAGTGAGCGCATGCAAAAATATGAGGTACAAACTTTTACTTTGACTGCATGGAAGTGTTAGACGAACCAAATTGCCACTGAATAATATTTTGAATTTATTTAGAAATGGTTTATTTTTTTACAAATTAATAAAAATGCCTTTGGCAATTTTATCTAGAAAAAAGTAACACTTGGCCATAAATATAAATATTTTAAAATGTTTGCTTTATTTATGGTATTATTTTATGACCCACTGCTGGGGCACGAGCGTTCCCTACATAAATTTATTATTCCATTCCGTTGGTATAATAACTTTATGGTTCCCTATGGATTGATAGGGAGAACGTGCCATAAACCACTACGCGGGCCTAGTGCGGATTGGTGGTTGCTAACGGCTGCTAATGCAGCAACGGCTTTTGTCATCGGCTTTACGTGCCTTCCGAAGCACAGGTGGTATGGTATGTACTTAAAGTCTTCTTAATCTACTTCAAATACGACTTCAAATAGTTTCTTATAAAACTCGAAAGAGCTCCTTCTCATTTCCTCAAACAGTCTCAACCAAACAATAGGTCCTAATGTTTGTTCTTACCTGATTTTCTTCTCATAGAATTCCCTTCATAGTAACCTATTATTATCGTGAACCCGGCCTCCGTAAGTCGGTCACAGGCTGCGGTTGGATGCTCTTCAATTGATTGGAAACACTCAACTTTGAGCCTCCATTAAACATCTCTGGGTGAATACAACCTGACTTATTTTTTAGAAGCAAGGATAAAAAATTGTTGTACAAAGAGAAGTAATACCCAGTAAAAATAATGTCTTAAATTCAACTGTCATCATTATCATAAACCAGTTAACACAAACACATGAGGAGATCGAACCACAACCCACAACATTGACCCAATGCGGCTTGGTGACACTACTGTAATTTTATGGAAATAACTAGAATCAAAGACTTTTTATCGACTTTTAAAGGAACGTAATCCTCTGGGGATACATTAATTTGGTCACTATGCAACCCGTGCGGTGACTCGCCTTTACTTTAGTTACTAATATCTGCAACGCGCGAGCCGCTACATAATCAAGGTTAAAGTCAAAGTCAAAGTATTTTTTTTATTTAAATAAACTTACGAAAAGTGCTTTTAAATCGTCCATACATTTTTTACCTACTACCCATTCAGGACGTGTATTTTTAGCTGTGAAAAAGAATTGGCGCAAGAAACTACCGCTTTAATAGAAGTAACGACATTTATAAAGAAAGTATTTCGTTACCAAATCATACAACATTTAATTTAATACATTTCCAATAAAAAAGTTTCAAATGCCCGGAATTACAAATATTACTCGAGTTCCCCGTAATAGAAATCCTTACTTCAACCTAAATGATTCATTACCAATTACAAAAATACGAAGTGCAACTTTCAAGTAAATATTTCAAAGTGCCTGCCAATCGTAGTCGCGTTCGATAAAAGTTACACTTCATAAACTTTGTCGATATTGCAAAAAGAGTTATGAACAAAGGAAAGTTTGTCTTTTCAAACACTGTAGAATTCGCACGTTCGCACCAAAAGAAAGCTTTTTCTTTTATCCAATAGATTACATTACATTCATCATCACCAGCTCATTATGTCCCCACTGCTGGGGCACGACCCTTCCCTATGAGAACGGGCCGTAAACCACCACGTGGGCCCAGTGCGGATTGGTGATTATTAACGACTGTTAATGCAGCCGGGAGCAACCGAAGTACGGAAGAGCTCGAGATGATAAATTTTTGGTCACCTATCCGATGACCGGCCTTTGTGAATGTTGCTTAGCCTCAGCACTCGTAGACGGGCGTGTTGACCACTGCGCCATCGAGCTCCTTATAGAGCTACATTATATTATTTAAAGGTAAAAAGGAAAGTAGCTTTATACCATTACTGCGTTAGGACAAAACCAATACATTAATCCAATAATTCAACTACAAAAAACTAGTTCTCACAGCAATCATAAAAAGTCGGAGCCTGAAAGCGAATTTCATATGAGACTAAAGAGAATTTTCTACGTCTAACACGGAGACTTTTACACAAAAATACGCAATAAAGACGCTGAAGACCCTGAGCGCCAAGTTGGCGACGGCCCCGGATGCACAGTGAATGGTTATTAACAGTATTCAATACAAAACTGGATTTCTATTGAACTAAAGGAATTTTCGAAGCTCGTAGCGTTTTGTCAAGCAATATGCCTAAACACACTTCTATACACTGTAATTTCGTTTATTAAAACACCTGGCTTAAAACAGATGCTGTCTTTAACTGCCTTTATTAACCAAAATTTACATCAGTTTACAAAGGTATTATTCCGAAACGTGATTTAAAATTTATTTAAATTACGTTTCGGAATAATACCGTTAACGTAAATGACATGCTATATCTTTTTTAAACAATTTAACTATTTTTTAATTAACTGTTTAAAAATAACCCCTTCGCTTATTCCAACTTGACATTTGGTTATGGAATATACTACTTAATTAATAATAAATATGTACAGATAAAATTAATCTGTCGTCTGCTGTGAATACAGACACAATATAATTTTTATTGTTTGTAGGAAGGTTTTGTTACACAACTTTATATAGAAAATGTTTGTTACAATTTTATATAATTTATTTATTTATTTATTAAGGATCTGGCACTAAGCAGACGAAAGGATAAGTACCAGGTAAATCCTAAGGTACAGCAAATTGAAGTCAGCGATTCTCAATGTAACATTGAGTGTGATTGGGTCGTCTTATACTCGTACTGTGATTTCCACTATGCTGGAAGCCTGTGTCTCGAACATTTTCAATACAAACTAAAGTCGGTGAATCGCCGGTCTCCTCGTAATATCCATATGATCCCATTTGAATTTTAAATTTCTCCTTCACTTGGGGACCGCGGATATGATTTAAATATACCAAGTCGCTCTTGAAGTAGTGAAATTAAACTGAGATGAAAAATTTACCTTGCGTTTACATCAGATAAAAGATACAGTGTGACTATAACCTTTTTTATTATCTTTTTTTCTAGAAATATAAAAAAAACACAAGTCAAAGATCCCACGCTTGCTCTTCGCAATGTGCTTTTATGTTTCTGTTGTCTTTTGTTTTATTAGCAGTTTATATACGAGTTCAAAAAATTATCTTTTTCATATTTTTTATAAATAAAGAAGAAGAAGATATAAATGAAGCTCTATTTTTTTATAAATTTGTGGTAAGAGTAGGTATTGAATACCTTCCAACTCATCCACCCAATTACGCTGTTCGTAAACGTCCTTTTTACGTTGTATGAGATAATTGGCATAATAAAAGGGGCGAATAGTGCGAGGTGTAACGCGTTAATTACCACAATTATGAGGCCACGATTAAATTTATGGAAGAGATGAAAATATGATAATTGCGCAAAATCCCTTGCAAATTTGGTTGTTAATGTTAACGATCTCTGCAGTAGACAATTTAATAAATTTATAAAAATAATAAAATATAAAATAGTGCAAAAAAAAAACAATATGCAGCGTAATTTAGCAGCAGTATAACCTTCGAAAAGAGTTAGGAGCCAGCTCGTGGAATAATAGAATAATTTCAACAATTTTTATGATAAAAAATAATATAATTTTGATACGAGGGTGAATCAAAAAGTTCTTATAAGAGCATATATATAAAACCTTTTTGGGAGAAGTTTGATATTCAAATTAAAGAGTGTTATTGTGTGTGTTAATCACACAATATATGCAAACAGTCACTTGTTTCTGTCAGTTCGATCGCACGTAATAAATTAATGTTTTGTGCAACGAGTTGCTAAAAACGCAAAATTATGAATAAAAGTGAGTTACGTGTGCGGTGATAAAATATCTCAGCTTAAAAAAAAGGACTACGAAGGAATTTTTTTCGGACATTCAGTAGACATTAGGGTATGATGCTGTACCCTATTCTACGGTTGCCTACTGGATGGCTGGATTTAAAAGAGGTAGATCAAGCTGTAAAGATGACCCGCGTTCTGGGCTGCCTTCAACCACCGTTACGGAAGAATATGTCAAAAAGGTTGAGAATCTGGTTTTGGCAGACAGAAGAATAACTATAAAAAATATAGCTGAGATCCTACGCTATCATTTAAACGTCGTGGAAAACTGTCATTGGGTGTGTTGTTTCTTCATGTTAACGCTCTTGCTCATCGATCGGAAATTGCGCTCAACGCAATCAGCTGTGCTGGCTTCAATCTCCTTGCCCACCCACCATATTCTCCGGACTTAGCCCCAAGTGATTTTCACTTATTCCCAAAATTAAAAGAGGAAATTCGTGAAACTAAATTTCACGATAATGACGCGGTTATGACTGTCGTAGAGGAGTTTTTCGAGAGTCAAGAAAAACATTTTTTTTCCCAAGGAATAAGGATGTTAGAAACGCGTTATTCTAAATGTATTGCATGGGAGGAAGATTATGTAGAAAAATAAAATATTTTTGTTTAAATTTTTGCATTTTTTAATATAGATTCCAAGATCTTTTTGATTCAACCTCGTACTTTTACAGGTTAAAATTTTTCGGAGGAACAATAAGCTCATAGAGACCGAGTTATTTATTCATAAGCGTCCCCGCATGATGATAAAAAGTATCATCGGTTTAGCTTCCTGGGAAACTTATTATCAAGACTTAAAGTTCAATAAAATCATAAAATTTACTATTCAATAACAAGATAGCTCAAAGGTTTGCATGGTAAGAAGGCGCGCCACAGATTCGAAGATGCGTCGGGAATGCGACCCTGTTTTTCCTTTCCGTTATTTCCCGCTTGTTTATGACTTATCCGTGACCACGGTCCGGCATTCCATGAAAACGTTGAGTTATACATACTCCTGAGAGGACAGTCTAATAACAGAGACAGTACAGTCAACAAAAAGTCGATGATCAATATCCTGATATTTGTACCAATACCAAAACTAATGAAACCAAATATTCATTACAAGGTTTGGTAATTTGGTTTGCAAAGTAAGTGACTATACGTTGGTAGATTTTAGCTATGGGCTTTTCATTATTTACTGTACCTACCTGAATACAAAATATAGTGTTTAACCAAAAAAATCTTTAATTTGTAATAACGATATCATTATTATGTAATTGTGCGATGTAGCTGTAGTCTTATTTGTGATTTGCGCAGTAATAGTCGCTGCAAACCATTTTCAATCGAGGACATGGTTTATTTGAGCAATTTCAATATCTCTTATTTTTTTAAACTTCCCCCATACCTACTGAGCCATTTACATTGCTCACCGTGTGTATAAAATTGCCGACTCAAACGCTTCACAGCAATTGAGCCATCCGCAAGTGCTTCCACACAAAGCAGAGTCAAGTAAGTTGACGAGAGCTTCCGTGTAAACGCTCCTTTTCAGGCGAGCTTGAGTAAAACGTAGGAAGTGGGGGGCACAACGTCAATTTACGGCTATGGACTATCTCGTTTCGGATGTCGTTCCATTAAGACCCACCCCTAATGGCTTACGTAACTCGACAACTTTACGTACGCGTAATATTACTACGGCACAGTTTTTTTTTGTTCGAATTGAAAATGTTGGCTATGGCAGCGGCACTATTCAAAGTTCAATTTCGCGTTACCAACTGCAACGAACGCGAAATCCGGTCAAGTACACTCGGCTGGTGTCATATTTTTTTGCAGTTAACACCTATCGAAACCCCTTTAGTCTGTGCAAATGTTTTTTTTGGGTGCTGCTCGCATGCTTTGATACTTGACTACCTCCTGACGACCTCCTTGGTCGAGTGGTTTGTACACCGGTTTTCATGCTGTAGCCATCTCTGAGGTCCCGGGTTCGGTCCCCGGTCGGGTCAATTTAAAAATTATTGTTTTTCTAAATTGTCTCGGGTCTGGATGTTTTTTATGTATAATAAGTATGTATTTAAGTATTTTAAGTATGTTTATCCGTTGTCTAGTAGCCATTTAACGACTTTCATAACGAAGCTTCTCTTGGGCTAGATAATTGGTGTGGGTGTAGGAAAGTTTATTATTTATTTATTATTATTGTACTTTATTATTTTAAAGCATATACTCGTACTATGAAGCGCTTGGCTTTTGTCTCTACTGACGATACTACTTTAGCCGGAAAGAAAGTTGATATCTTATAAGGAACATTTATTTTGAATTGACATATAAGATTAGCAATACTTTTAAGCATGTCTTAACCAACGGCCACCTATTATTAGGTCATCTCTAAGCTATGCTAAGCTATGGTTGCTGGGTAATACCAAAATAAAACGATTACCTAACATTATCACAGCTTAGAGGTTACCTATAACTTAGATGTCGTAAAAACGGACATTAGTGGCGCTTTTTAGCGATGGTAAGTAGACAGTTATCTTTTATTTCCTTCCATACAAAGTTTGTCCAACATTGGACTGGTTCCATTGAACTAGGACAATTTTGACCCCATATTGGATAGCTACAGTAGAACAAAGGTATTGATAGGCCTCCTAATTTGCCTGTCCTAATCTCTACTAGAACATGCTGGTAAATCTACCGTACCCATCTGCCAGAACTAAAGACTTATTTACACAGGGCTTCGCGATAAATACTTTAGTAGGTACAATGGCTATACAATGTTGTCGTTTCCAGATACTTAGCAAAGCAAACTTTGTATTGAAAACCTTTTTGCCTAATGCATTCACAATTTACATAAAACCAGGAAACGGGTGAACATCAACTATTCCACGACAAACTAACGCTGGCGCTGTAACGTGAATGTTGAAATGTTTTATATGAAAATCAGAACTCTATTCGAACTAACGAAAAGTTGTGACAGTAGGCATTAGAGCTCGCAGCGTCGGTCGTCGTGTCATAAAACTTTGTGTGTCCCAGTTAGAGTGAATCTCGCGGCAGGTCCCCATGTCTACAGGAGTCGATTTACTATCGACATGCGACGTGTGGAACGGCGTTGAACTGAAGGTAATCTCAATCGGCACTTTATCGACAAAGTTCTACATTGATTGGTGTGCCTTCTTCTTTGTTTTTAATGGGACACGGTTTGTATTACGCAGACGTGTCAACGTATTATGTTTCTTGTTCCTTGACAAATAAAATAAACGCAAAAGGTTGGTCGGAGAAGGAAAACACTGAGAGCAATTTGCAATATTGTAGCATGATAAGTTACGAAGAGCTTTTGTCTGTAATTTAATTGTTACATTCAACAAAATAAAATCAATTCTATTTACAAAATTGTATGCAACATTTTAGGTGAGTTATTATTGTAGGTATGGCAAATATCAACAAAGTAACTATATGGTGCAGCGGATATCACGTTCGGGTTACTATCTTGCAAGTTAAGGATCTTTTGCAATACCCAATATATATTATTAAAATAATTATAATAATTATAACAATTATTATTAGTGAATACTAATATACATAATATTATATTACATGACTGATGATAATAATGATGATGATGTGATTTAAAATTCCATATCCAATAATGAGTGTATATTATTCATGCTAAAGATATTCAAACAAGTGAAGCACCCATAAAATCGTTCGACATACTGACACATGACATCGAATATTACAGAACAAAGTATTTTTTAACACCTACTCGTATTCGGTAAGTTTTACACAAAGTTTTTTTCATGTGTTTTGTTCCGCTGAAGCCATTCTTCATTTTGTACGTATTAGAATTTTTGATATTATGTAATTTCCTAAGGTACAACTGATTAAAGATTTTATTTTGCAAAGATTGAACCAAAAACATATGTATCGTATTCGGTTCTAGTAGATTTTTTTAATGTTGTGTTACAATATAACAATGGTTCGTCTTTCTATTAAATATTATGTCGTAGATATAGTAAAAAACATAATATGTACCTCCAACGCAAGGAGTCGATCCCGGAATCTCGTCGAGTTTTATAGTAAATCACAGGTTTATAATAAAACACAGTAATGGAGAACACTGTCACTTTGGTTTTTATTAATACTATTCTACTTAAATTTACAACGACCGAGAAAACAAAATATAATTTGTCGATACAATCTCAGCCTACGAAATTCGAACGAAACACAAAACACTATCACCATTCAAACTTCAAAAAGGTTTTATTATTCTTAATTTTCATGTGTGGCCTGTTGCCAACAAAGATCTTCATTATTAGCATGCTACATTATCCATGAGTAATATAAGCTACCTTTTTATCCAGGTCAAATAATGCAATGTTCCTGGGGCATGCGATAAACACTTTTATGACAGGCCGAATTATAGACGCAAGAATCTCAACATTTTGTATAAAGAAATTGTGTTCTTTTCTCCGGAAACTCTAATTCTGTTTTACAGAAAATGTAATCCCTTGTGTGCCCTACACAGCTAGGCACAATTTATCGATGTCCATTTACTTCCAACCGCAGGATAGGCTTTCCCAATTACTTGAGCGCCTCTATGCTCAGCAAATGTGGGTCAGTGGGTGAATCTTCACAATTTCAACTTACGATAGTAATTTATTAAAACCAAGAAATTCTATATTAACTTAATAGAAGATGTGGGAAAGTGATTGTTGAAATTCGGTATTGTTCAAAGTTATGAAGCAAGCTGTGATAAATATTGTTTTAGCAACCTGCCGGTGAATTTCTCTACGTGGACACCCGAATCAAGTGATGGTTTTACTAATAGCACAGTGTTAAAAACTTACAGTTAGACCTTCGTCATAGTCGCAGGGTTGTCACATTATTTTTTTAGTCTATTTCATATTTTGCTTATTGGTAGGAGCGTTTATGTACATCAGGAACCTTAAGTAAAAGAATTATAAGATTACAAAACGATTTATTTTTAACAAAAAAACAATTTATTTTTAATGTATTTAACACAAAAAGTTTAATTTTTTCATTGTATTTTATAAGTATTTGATTCAGCTTTAGTGCAGCAATTAGCACTTAAAAAATAAAAAAGTGAAAAAAAAAGTATTTTTTTTTTAAAACATTACTAGTACTTAGAATAAGAATACGTTTTTGTGTTAAATCTAGGACAACATTACTTTAAATATTAACGTTTGAGCTATTGTATTTCAATTGAACGTGTGACTTTAACAGGTAAAAGTAGCACAGGAATCGCTGTTTTTTTCAATTTCTTCTTGACATATACGCTAATATTTTCTTCAAAATGTACGCTACAAATATAGCTGTTCTTTTAGACTATTTATGTATTTATTTTTTATTTTTATTTAAGGCACAATTACAGACAACAGATAGAAAACATACAAAAATACAGTTAATAAGGTATATCCGTGCCCAATTACAAAAGTGCGCAGCATTTACCTTTAACTTACCGAATAAAAAAAGCAATTAATATTAGGTTAAACAAAGTTTGGTAACATAAAAAAAAATTAAATAAATGTTAAATAAAATAAAATTGCTAAGCTCAAAACAAATATGCAAACATAATACCAAAACAAGTTTTAATTGACTCGTAGCATTGCCATTAGTGATCCCTTGAAGGCAGGGATACCACAGCCAAAAAGGTCACAATCCGATCAGATTTCATTAAAAAACTCACACATTCTATGCTTAGGATTGTTTGGAGACACATTATTTCTAGAGGGGGGTACATAGAAAAACCGCGGAATGCGCACAGACCGAATCGGCTATGGGAAGTTTTCCCTATTAAATCAGGTCTCCCACTTGCCTCAATCCAAACCTTGCATCTGAAATTGGTAAATAAAAATACAGTAGCTTTCTTTACAGTTAAAACAGAGATATTATACTACTAATAAGTCTTTACTATTAAATTAATATGATTTTATTTAAAATCCCTTCCGCTATCTTGGATCTCTAAATAGATGTTGTATTCGAAATCGGCACCCCCAAAAACCATGGAAATGGTACCCATATTGATTTTACATAAAAAGTCACGTCCGCCATCTTGGATCTCGAAATAGATGTTGTATTCGAAATCGGCACACCCGAAAACCATGGAAGCGATACCCATATTGATTTTACATAAAAAAGTCACGTCAGCCATCTTGGATCTCGAAATAGATGTTGTATTCGAAATCGGCACCCCCGAAAACCATAAAAGTAATGTCCATTTTAATTTTATATCAAAAAGTTGCGTCCACCGTTTTTGATCTCGATTTTAATAGCTAATTAACTCTTGCCTAAATATTAGCGAATTCTAAAATGGCGTTTATCCATAAAAAAACATATTGAAAAAGACATTAAGCATTTTATTATAATGCAAAGATCAGAAACACAAGCACATTCTAGAAACAACAAAATAAAATATTAAGGTACTAGACTTACATACCTTTTTTCAAATTTTTATTAACGTGAAAAGATGACATACAGTCTCTCTCACAGCACATGGTATGAACCATTTTTAATTTTATAAAAATGAATTAAAATTGACTACACGCGTTTTAATACAATGTGCCACTCCTGACGCGTGTGTCCCGAGTGAAGTGTATGGCGAGCCCGAGTCGCACCGCGCCCCGCTCGCCCCGCACACCCCTCACGATTGCTCTGTCTAGACGTGCCGTTGGCCGACTGTAAGAATTATATAGACTGTGCTAATAGTCTAAGAATGCATACGGGACAAACAAAGAAAAATCTTCCTTTTTTAGACGACTAGTAAAACAAACGACTTTAAACAAGTTTTTTAAATGTTTAACAAAGCGGGCCCAGCCTCCACTTTTTCGGACGTAAATTGTGATGTGCGTGACTAATTAAAGTTTACTTTAAGGAATTTCTAAATCCATCGATCAACATGATCGTTTAAACATCCTACGGCGGCGGTAGGTACTCATGTCATCCCACATGGATAGAAATGAAATGATTGAGCCTTAACCCACCACGCTATCCCAATACGGGTTAATGGACACTAACTATAATGTCATCTCACTTCAATCGAGGACAAGGGCTTGACTTGCCTTCCAATCTACGTAAGAGTTTAAATTACTAAGGTCACCCGTCCCGAGATTGAGTACGACAAAAGTTAGCGTTAATAACGGAGGCGTAGAAAAAATAGTTAACTGAATAAAAGGAAAGAGGAAAGCAAAGATATAAATTTAAAATAAGAAACCATACCAAAACAAAATCAGTGACGACAACAAGAAGCGAAGACAAAAACAAAAGACAAAAGTACAAAAGAGTATTAACTCAGTATCAACATACACGATGGAACAAAATTGCCGTCCCATTGCCTTTCAATTTCTTTGGGCTTTAAATAGTCGAATCAAATAAAATGAAATATGGTTTAGAAATGAAGAGGCTGAAAACCTCTTACGCTTTGTCTCCAGATTTATCTGTTTACAAATAATTGCTACCAAACATATCGATGCTGTTTTATTTTACAATTAATGTCATTTATCATAAGCGCTGGCAATTATCCCTCGTGGTGCGGTATAACAGTTAACATTAAAATTCATTAATGCAATTTATATGGTGTACGCCCTCTGAAAATATTTTCAGGAACTAATTACCATTCGAAACAAAAATACAGCGGTGTTTAATCATTGTCGGGAGTTTAACGTTAGGCTTTCGCGGTCTCGTTCATCACTGCGATGACGTAATAAGCTGTCTGATTCTTTTGCGGCATTCAAAATAAATAGATCTTAAACTGAGGGGTTTTAGAAGCTTAGGTTGATGTACTTACTGCTCAGATTATCATCTAAAAAATATTATGTTTCTCTCTCTGCTGTCATTAGCTATTTGAACACGTTCTAATGATGTTTTAAATGTATATAACCTATAAACTTACGCAAATGTTCTAATGTTTTGTATTTTTGTTTAAGTAAACAAAATTCTTATTATTACTTATCTAGTCATTGCGTGCATAAAAAGGTAATCCAAACTTGACCGTTCTCTCTTTAATATGACGCTCTTTCTAAATTTTCCTTCTCATTTTAATCCCGAATTAAATTTAATACTATACAAAGATGATTCTGTTTGGCTAGTAATTAATACTCATTTGATATTATTTCTTGGCTCTGTCAAAGAATTGATTGTTATATTACTAAAACATTAAAAATTAAATATATTATATCTCTTATCTTATCACTTATTATGCTCAAATGTTTCATTATTAGATAGTGGGTCGGCGGGCGTTTAATTTGTTCACTGTATTTTATAAATTTTATAAATATTTAATTTAGCTTCAGTGCAGTTATTAACACTTGAAAATAAAAAGTAAAATTTAGAAAGTGGCTAGTCTATTGCTTTACTAAAATCTGCAATAATAAGATATTGGTTATGGGATAAATAAAAATAAAATGTTTCTCTATTTCTACAAACTAATGAAAGAGTTTATTATACCTTCCCGTAATATTTTAAACAAAACAGAAGCGTGCTACTTTACAGCAAACGTATTTCCAAAGCTGTTGATAGTAACATATCGTTGTGCGATACATCAGAATAACTGGATGTACGAGAGATTTTTCATTTCTAACATTGCGAACTGTTATACGTGGCAGTAAAAGCTCCGCTATAGGATACACATCAAACGGCAGCAGCATTTTTAAAATAACTCTTTTTTCTTTAAGTACCGCTACGCGCGCCGTTATTCGAAAGCTATTTCAAAAATCAAAACTTGCTTTACACGCCAGTACAGTTAGCGTTTTCAATGGCGCCATAGTAAAGCAACTTTATATTGAATGGCCAATATATTTGAGCAAGTAAATGTTGCTCTCTCTCTGATTTTAGTTTTCAGTAAAAAATTACGTGGTGGGTTTTAAACGAGTTCCAGTTATAAAGTTATTGTTTTTGTATGTATGATAGGAATTTAAAGTACTGATGTTTCTGGGTTATATAAAAGTCAATTCGCCAATCCAAACATATATTTGAGCAAATGAAATAGCTTTCTCTGATTCTAGACACGTCGTGGATTTAAAACGAGTTTCATTTCTAAAGTTATACTTTTATATGATTGAAATTCGTCAGAACTGATGCTTCTGGATTATCTAAACGACTACACACTAGTCACAGATGGTTTGTCTGGCTGTCTTCGTCATATAAATGCTGGCGCAAAAACACGTCACTTCAAATATGGCACTGTCTTCCTTATGTACAGCTAGTCAATTAATATGTAGGTATAATAATCGTATAAAAGTTTATCTAAACGACAACACCTTTATATCAAATAAACTGCTAGTCACAGATGGTTTTTCGGGTTGTCTTCGTCATATAAATGCTGGCGCAACGACATGTCACTACAAATATGGCACTGCCTTCCTCATGTACGGCCACAGAATAACTAATAGGTACGGCTAATCAATTAATATGTAGGTATAATAATCGTATAAAGGTTTATCTAAACGACTACACCTTTATATCAAATTATAATAAACTGCTAGTCACAGATGGTTTGTCTGGCTGTCTTCGCCATATAAATGCTGGCGCAAAGACACGTCACTACAAATATGGCACTGTCTTCCTCATGTACATTTAATCCATTAATATGTAATATTTATCGTGTAAAGCGGATGAATGGCTCATTGGCTTACGCGTTCAATAGCGATCCTGCGAAAAGTAGATCCGTAACCTGCGCTTCGTCATAACTTAAATCGTTGGTACCAATAAATGTCGTAAGTTGGTAGTCGTTAAAACCTTCCATTCCATATTGGGCCAGTGTAATAGCCCAATCTTCCCACATGCTAGTGTTATTTTAGTGTTCCTATGGGAAGGCTGAGCCCAGTCGTAAGACAAGTATAAAGGTAGGGTTATGATCATGATACATTTAAATAGAAATAGAAAAAATATTTATTTGGTATAACTACACATACACATTCAAAACACAGGAACATCACTTTTGCATATACCAAAACTGATTATGATATTTACTGATTATGTTTGATTCTTTTCATATGAGACAGTTATTAGTAACAGCAACAGCTTATAAGTTTATTGGAAGTCAAAGTTAAGCAAACTAAAAGTTAAGATTGAGCAAAATATTATGTATCTAATACACCACACTAGTCCCCAAGAAAATGCAATATAACTACGCGTTTATTTCGAGAAAAGTAGACTGGTATTGGTTTCAGTGCGCGGATAAATCTTAAAGAAAGTTTAAAGCTTATAAAAATATTAGTCACTCTACCAAGTAAGACGAACTATTCCCTAAGGAATTAAGTAGGAAGATTGCTTGCCAAGGTCTGAAGCAGCCGCTCTGATTATGGAAATCAGAAGACGGAGATTATTCAGTTCGCTGAATACTGATTACTTGATGATTATACTGTGTAAATAGCCCATTGGCCGACCGTTTGTTACCACAATAAAAACACGGTTAAAGAAGATGTTTATGATTCAATTTGAAAAATGAAGAAAATTTATAAATTTGGTTTTAATAAAAATACATTTTTTTTCATGATAAGTAAGTTTTATATCTAACTATGCAAGAAACTATGTCTTTTTTATGATGTTGAACTGTCAAACGAGTATACGGCTCGCTCGCCTGATGGAAAGCGACCACCGCAGCCCATGGGACGCTTGCCACACCAAAGGCACTACGCACACTTTGCCGACTCCAAAGCCTCCGTTCTTACACTTCCCTATAATTTCAATGGATCTAGTTCCCTTCAAACCGGAACATAGCACCGCAACACAATGCTTCTTGATAGTAGAAATAGTTATGAGGCTAGTCGGCATCCAATCGAAATCTGGGTAGAATCCTCCGCGCACTATATGATTAATCAGACGTACCGTCTGTCATCCCCTTATTAATTTATTGCTTTCTTGTTACATTTTTATTTATTACGTAGAAAAACGAAAGCTTGATTTAGAACAGCGGAATCCCATGAGAGCCGAAACATTCGAGGCTCGCACCAGTAATGCGTCGTTGTGTTTGTTAATCGCCGCTTGAGCGATGCTGTGATTGATGTTTCTCGCTCGACAACGAACGACATCGGTTTTCGCTGCGAGCGAAATTGTGGGTGAGCGTCAGAATCGGACATGACGTGCCTCAACTTTATTATTGTATTCCGTCATATTTGTTTTGCGAATTGGGCGCTCTAGGCACAGCTTTGACGTGACCATTTATTTCAAACAACAATGCGTGAAAGATTCGCGCAGAGTGCGTGGAATTGTCAACAGAATTTTGAGCTTGATATCTAGTAGATAGTGTTTACGTCAATGGCTGCTAAGCAATGCCTATGTAATTGCGCCGTGATAATTTTCTAACAGTCTTTATTATCTCTTAATTTCATACTAATGCTATAAATTGTTACTAAAAATGGATACATTTCCAAAACAATTAATACTAAAGCTGAAAGTGTTTGTTTTATATAATATATCACTAACTTCCGCCGTTGCGTTGTAGATTCGTCGCTTGCGTAAAATTGGGTCTGTCACAAGGAAAATAAAAGACGTTTCCAGAACAAAAAAATCCTCGGTGTTTCTGATTATACTATAATAACATTTGTGAATAATTTTATACAAATACGTTTAGCCATTTCGTAGCATGACTGAAGAAAACATAAAAGTCTGTTTGCTTTTTCTGCATCCATACTTTACAGCTTTGCATGCTTTGAGTTAATTTTTTTACCTTGCTGGATCAGAAAACGTTAAGGCAATATTATATATATATATATATATATATAATTATTGAGAGTAACTAGTACTTTTCACAGTGGTTAAAATAGTGTGAAAAAGGCGTTATCCTTATATTCCTAAAGCCCTTAATAAAAGAAACATATTACGTTTTTGCTTTTTTAAAACCTCTTTTAATAAAGTCTATGCGTTTCTGTAAGGGTATTTTGTTATTGTTAAATATAGAATCATCCAATTGTGTATTGTTGAGCAGGACCTTTTTGCCAATAGACAGTAATTTTTGCAACGCGTCTCCGGGCCGGAAAGCTATTTATACAAAACGTGCTTAGACTTTCTTAAAGATATCCTTAAGTTATCACGTACCTTCAATATTGTTTAGTTTATTTATTTCAATAAAATAAAAAGTGACATTTGATACGGATTACGTTTGTATTAGATATTTTCTTTATCCTGATATTTTAAACCCTTAACAGGATCCTAAGTCACGAGGAGTGTAAGGAGCTAGTCGTCTTACAAAATGTGTACCACTTTAAATTATGTTCTTTTTTAAATGTTTGTCGCATTTTTATCATCCGCCAAACTTTAGAAGTCGTAGTAAATAAACAGTCATATATTTGTAGACATTTACTAATATATTTTATATTAGGGACTGTATTAACGCTATTTTACTTGCTACAGAAATAGGCACGAGTAGGTACTTTACGATAGTGACTGTACTTACTCGTAAATATAATGAGATCTCCTTCAAAGTTAATCTTTATGATTTATTTATTTATATTTTTAATTTATTAAGGCAACACAACTGACACTAATCACATTTTAAATATTATAAATTAGCACATCAGTTTCTTAACCAGATCAATGTCCTCTATGTGAATGCACAGTGAACTATTTAGCATTAATTTGTTTCTGCTGAAACTTTTGAAATGTACAGAATAATGATGATATAAAAAAAAATAGCTTCATTTCTCAATTACATTTTATATAGTATTGAGACACCACAGTAAGTAATGTAATACTCGTATTGGGGATGACTCGCTCTTTCCCAGGACAACAAAGATAAAGAAAAGAAAAACAACAACAAAAAAGCAAAAAATATAAAGAAAAAGGAGCGTGCGTGTGTGTGTGTGTGTGTGTGTGTGTGAGGGTGTAGTGTGAGAGGGTGAGAAGGTGAGTGTGTGTGTGTAAGAGTGTGAGTGTGAGTGTGTATATGAGAGGGTGTGTGTGTGTATGTTTATGTATTTACTTAAGATCTTAGTAGGTTTATTTGTATAATATTATTCAATATTATGTATTTATGTCACTTTTTTTAAAAGGTTTTCAATTTCTTCGTAGGTTTGTTCTTTTAGCCACTCTGTTATTATTTTTTTGCATACTGATGTTTGTTTAGGGTATATGTTAAATTTATTATTTACAGCGTTATAGATAACTGACGATCGGGTAGTGTATTGATTTTAATAAATACATACTCTTAATTGGGAATCATTATTAGAGATAACAGAGAAATTACTTTACGTACCTAAAGCGCTTAAATTTGGCACGTTACTGACTTTGGTCTGCCAACTACTTGACCTTTTCAGACCGTAGGTAGATACCTATTTCCATTCAACTGAAACTAGATTAGAGATGTTTGATAAGAAAACCATATCCGGTTTTTTATTCCAAACATTGTTAGCGAATTTATCTTTTTTTTGCTATTGATCAGCTTTTAATATCAGACTTACTGCCACAAAGATCTAATAGTAGGTAAGTTTTTCGAGCAGGATTACCTACTGTTGGCTGTCTATGGCCTTTACAGCGTAACTGGGCCTTTTATGGACAGCGAGAAACTTAAAGGGTTCCTCAAGCCACGTGATCGAAATTTTTTCAGAGAATACCTAGAACTGATGGTATCACGCAAGCGTCACGAGCATTAACAAGTAAAAAATATAACTCTTAATACAATGGAATAAGAGTCAAAACTAGTTAAAAGTGTATACATGTTTATGCTCGTGGCTGTACCCGTCCCCTTCTAGGTTCTCCGAGGCATTTTAGCAATAAAAATCAAAGCATTGTGGTCAACTTCTTTTTAAAATGTAAGCTTATTGTGTGTGATGTCATTTGTCTCGAACCATAGTTCAAGTCCTTTTCACGCTCGTCAATGAATACACGTGGAAATACGTTCCTTGAAATATGGTTGAGCGAAGCGGTGGCTGGTTTGGGCCCTAAAAGGGTGCCGCCTGAGAAGAACGCCTTTTCATGCTTACTTCAATTTGTTATTTCTATATTATAAGTAAAAGTGGCCAGTTGTAGCTGATGGATTTATGAACTAACCAATATTGTATGCGTAGGTGAACCACATTGAAGAGTGTATCGTCATTGCTTGTTTTAAATACATATTCTTGTTATTTTTTTTAAGTATTGGATCTTCTCAAAGACAACAAAAAAAATTGTAATTATTCCGTTCTACTTGCCTTCCAAACTGTAAAATATATTTAATGAACATAATTTAAAATCTCATTTTCATAGTACCGAAAACTATTTGTAAAGATTGTATACTAAACTTATACACTAAAACTACATTAAAATTCGATGTCAATAGTATTAACAGCTTTATGACTACTTCATTTGTTCAAAAGATTCAAATATTACCAACTTAACTGAATTGCACTTATCCGCAGACACAATTAAGCAAGAATAAGAATAAAACGGAGTCTGTACAAGCTGCCCTTGTTGCAAGCTCCGGAATGGGCTCTTGACGAAAATTGCTTTATCCGAGATCAGACGTGATTCACTTTAAGTAAATAAATCTGAGAAGATTCGGATGAAGTAAGCGATAGCAAAAATAAAATAGTTGCAATTTTTTATTAGGAATATTTGTAATGCGTTTATTTATAATAAAATAGCTGGAAGTAGGTATTGTTTTGTAATATCGTATAAGTATAAATAATTTAACTGTAAAATGTAAGTATTATTTTTAGCTTACCATGTAACTTGTTTGAGATAAAAGCTAATAAATAACCTTGACACAGCCTTCGACTACTACAGTTATGAACTGTATTATACCTAGAATATGTTAAATTGTATTGAACTAAATATATAATTTATTTAGAAAATAAAAAAAGAACGCAGTAAGTTGTACTTACTGCGTTCATAAATTGTGCGGCAGTATCACACTGTTACGATCACATTTCTACGAAATCACTCCCACAAATTATTGTATATATAGAAGGCGAGCGGATCTCACTGTTACGACACTACTTCCGTCCCTTTTCTACGAAATCACTCCCACAAATTGTATATATCGATACCTTAAATCTCAAATGGCGTAATCACCAAATCGTCACTTTTCAGGAGATTCGAAACAAAAAATAAATTATGATTAAAATTCATATTTCTTTAACTAATTATGCTATTTTAATGAATCTTGGATGTAATAAACTAAAATCAGGAACTTTATAATACAGTTAAACGATCTGAATAACCTCAACATTAACAGCTGTTTTTAAGAAGTGGTTTAAGGCGGCCAAAAATAAATAATATATTTTAAAGTACCATTGGTCGTAAACGCCAAACTAAATCCAAGAAGGTTATTACCCCCTAACAATTATTTATTTTATTTCAAATTATTAAAATAACTCGAGTTGTAAACGCCACTGTAAAAAAATATGTCATATACGCCTAACTTGATAATCAGTCTTTTTCAGATCATACAGGTGTTTGCTATAATTATGAATATAGTATGTAGCGTAAATACCAAGCATTTATATTGTCTTTTAAAAATCATGGGGCGTAAGAGTCAATTAATTTTATATAACAGATTCTTTTGGCGTAAACGCCACATTTCATACAACATAGTTGATACGCCAAAAATAATTAATATATTTTTAAAGTACCATGGGACGTAAACGCCAAACTAAATACAAGAAGGTTAATACCCCCTAACAGTTATGTATTTTATTTTAAATTATTAAAATAACTTGAGTTGTAAACGCCACAGTAAAAAAATATGTCTTATACGCCTAACTCGATAGTCAGTCTTTTTCAGATCATTATAATTTTACCTGGTGTATCGACCGAAATCTGAATGTATATATTTTTTAAGGTATTTACAACAAAAAAAAAGAAAATTCTTGTTTATCACCAACCTGTAATCACCACCACTTTTTTCACCACTTTTTTGCGAATTTTAAAACTCTGATTAGATAGGTCGATAGAGAAAAAAAAATGGAGTAAGACTGCATTTAAAAGTCATTTTGGCCAAATTGGTGATTACGCCATTTGAGATTTAAGGTATCGATATATAGAAGGCAAGCGAAAAGATGTTACACATTAAAAAAATATTTAAAAAAAGTTTAGTATGTATGTAACGTTAAGACTAAGTAACAGATTGCAGTTGTTGTTTTATTGCAGACCTTTACTTTATCGAATCACAGGTCGCCTAGGAAGGAAGCTAGTAGAAGTTTTCCAGTTCACAGAGTTTGCTGAACAGAAACTTGTAACAAATTCAAGTTGACACACTGGCAGCTCGTATTTTTCTGGAGTTCCGACGGAAATTAAGCTTAGGTTTATGGATCTTTATTTCTCTAAAGAACAATGGTTTACTTATCCTCTTGTCATCTGGTATAATCATCTGGTATAATTGTTTAGATAGAATCATGCAACTCAATTTTGAAGCAGATATCTTCAACCGATTGAGCTGAAATTTTGTATACAATATGTTCAATTCGGATGACAATGCATGGTTAATGGAGTGACGTCATTCTAAATCCAAGATGGCGGTACACCCAAGATGGCGGACTAATTATAATTATTTTTAATGCATTCCTACAATAAGGATATCAAATGAAAGGGCTTACTGAGAATAACTCGAAAAATAAAGTGACGTCCTTCTAAATCTAATATGACGGACTTCTAAAGCTTGAAATTCAATTTTAAAGCAGATATCTTCAACCGATTGAGCTGAAATTTTGTATACACGTTCAATTTGGATGACAATGCATGGTTAATTATGTGACGTCATTCTAAATTCAAGATGGCGGCACACCCAAGATGGCGGACTACTTATTTTTAATGCTTTCCTACAATATGGGTATTAAATGAAAGGGCTTGCTGAGAATAACTCAAGTGACGTCACTCTAAATCCAATATGGTGGACTAAGTTTTTGATGCTTGCCTACAATATGGGTATCAAATAAAAGGATGATAACTAAAAAGTAACAAATAAACTTTTACTTTGAAACTTTTACTATCAACTTATAACGTCATTACACAATTTATATGATATAAAAGCTTGTCGCGATATTTACTTGTGTGCGACAAGCTTTTATATCATACTAGTGGACCCGGCGGACTTCGTAGTGCTTTGACAGTTTCCATCAAGTGATTAAATTCTCTTTGGTTTCCATGAGAACAAAACAAACAAATCATTTTTTTATTGAAAAATGAAATTGTCGTTTTTAGTATATTTATAGTGTGATTCTAGTAGGAATATCGGGATCCTATGTGTTAATTGAAATTTTTGGGGGTTAAAGTTGCTCGCGTCCGTAGGTTTACCCTTGAGACCCTATACGTGACCCCTGGGTGGTGCTAAATGAGTAACACTGTCTGAGTGGTAGAGCCACGCTGCGTTGCAGCACGAAATGGGCCGGCTCGCCCGGCGTAATACCACCCTCTCACAGAATATCGGCGTGAAACAACGGCACTCGTCGCTGTTGTGTTTCGTCCGGTGAGTGAAAGTACCGGAGGCCCATCTCTCACCCCTCCCCCCTCCCAATTCCTACTCCCTCCTCAAGATCCAACTCCTTCCTCAGGGTTGGCAACGCATCTGCGATAACTTGGGTTTTGCGGGTGTCCATGGGCGGCGGTGATTGCTTTCCATCAGGTGACCCGCTTGCTCGTTTGCCTTCTTTTACCATAAAAAAAAAATCCAGGTTATAAACTATCTGTATGCCGAATTTCATCCAAATCCATCCATCCGTTACAGCGTGAAGAAGCAACAAATATACGAACATACACACATACTTTCGCATTTATAATATTAGTGTGATAAATTGTGTAATGACGTTATAGGTTCATAGTAAAAGTTTATTTTTTTTTCTTTGTAACGCATTTAAATAACAGTTTGTTTTTTTAAAAAGGTTTTTTACTATTAATTTCTGTAAATATTTTTATGAAGCCGATATTATTTGCGATATTTTATTGGACTGTGTGTCTTAATGATCAGTCAGTAGTGTCAGCGTAATGTTTGTAAATGTATATAGGCTGCTTACCACCAAGCGGAACTTAAATACTCAAATAAACACATTGTTAAAGCACATGTTATAGCATACAAGCACCACAGGGAGTGACTATAAACCACCACGCGGCCCTAATTTTTCGGGGAAAATCGCTCTTGGGGAATAACGCAACTAAGTTCAAAGTATTTATTGCTGTTCATGAATGTGATACAAAGGTAGAGTCATCAATAGTGTTCCAGTACAACATGATACCCATTTGGGCTTAGCAAATTAATGAATGAATGGACGTGCAACGGAATTAATTATTTTTAAAATACATTTTCTAAATTGTAATGAAAATAAAATATTTATTTAATACAGAAGACATATTACTATTTTACAACAATTAATAAATAATTTATATTAAATAGAATTTATTGTCATTATAATATTCATTTAAATTACTAACACTAAATCACTAACACGGGATTGGCGGTTGTTAACGACTGCTAAAGCAGCCGGGCCAACGGCTTTACATGTAGTGTTTCCACCCATAGGGAAGGCTCGTGCCCCAGCAGTGGGCAAATAAAATGAACCGGCACTGGCGATGATGATGAATATTACATCGTTCTATTTACTTTCATTTACAATTATACGAGTACCTTTAATACGTCAGAGTGAACCGTATTAAATGGTCCGTGGTCTATGACGAACCAAATTCAGGGTTATAATTATGGGACTATTAATTTAGTAGCCGCTGGTAGTCGAGTGAAATGGGTCTGGTCAAACTCGCAACGTCCGTAACCGTATTAGTGTTACAGACGCGACGAGAACCCACTCCGAACACAATTGTATTAGTTAAGATGTAGGAGTTAGGGGGGCGTCGAATAATTCATTTCAATAGAAATTGACAGTTCTTCTTCTCCTTTTTTTCAACCTATGTACACTCTATACTTAGTTACATCATACTATCTACGTAGATAAGATACAGTAAGACGTCTTACTGTTGGGTTCAGGTCATCCCATATCTCAGAATAATAACTAAAGCTAATAGAAACCGGACTAAAATAGCAACACTCATTCATCAGTTCGTACTATTTTAACTAATGAACCTATGTGATGTATTGGAAAGAGATCGATTGTCCCTTATCTTTCGTTATTTCGAAGGTGTCATCAGATTTGTGACGTCATATTTGAGGTAATGTAGTGAGTGACTTTATAAAGGAATCAAGTTTTTTTTTGATCACCGATTATCTGATGACCGTTTGACATAACAATACAAAAAATAAAAACTAAGTGTCAACCATTTGTCGCACTCCAACCTCCTTTTATAGCCATAAGATAGAACGGAACTAAACATAGTTGCACGATTTTTATTTAAGCCATCCTTCTATAGCTTTAGTTATTGTTCTGAGTCCCATATCAACAATAGACGTTGGGGAGAAAATAAAAGTCAATGAAAGGCAATAATACTATTTTTGTTCAAACCGCAAGACACCATTTGAAGGCAAATTGCACGCACAAATCTTTAAATTGTATGTCATCATCAGCCTGTAATGACCCCACTTTTGGGATCAGCCCTTCCTCAAGGCAACAGCACATGGGGAGATCACAACATCACCACCACCACGCTAGAAAATGTGGGTTAGTGGGTAACTGCAATCTTACAACAAACACCACCGATACAAATGGCTTAAGGTACCTTACTAAGCCTAAGGAGCTCGATATGTTTTAATCGGGTAACCCAACCGGCCAAAAGTCGAACACGCTAGCCGCTGCGCTGTCACCCTCCAAATTATTCCTTTTTCACCCAATACTGAAAGGTTTCCTCCATTTGTGTCGGTCACTTGGGTGTTAGGATCTCCATTATTTCACGCTAACCTTGTGATGTCGTCGAACCATGCATGTCATTGACTGTTGACCAATACTCCTACGCCTGAGAGGGCGTCGCTCCCACCCTAAACGGTTTAATTCTTAGTGCTCGAAGTCACTGAAAAGTATTTTGGCACTGAATATTCTGAGAGGAGCTTGATAGCGCAGTAGTTAACGCGCCCGGTCTGCGAGTGCTGAGGTTAAGCAACTTTTGCAAAGGCCGGTCATCGGATGGGTGACCAAAAATTTACTATCTCAAGCTCCTCTGTGCTTCGGAAGGCACTAAAATCCGTTGGTCCCGGCTGCATTAGTGGTCGTTAACAACCACAAACCGCACTGGGCCCGCGTGGTGGTTTATGGCCCGTTCTCCCTATCCATCCATAGGTAAGGCTCGTGCCCCAACAGTGGGGATTTAAAATGAGCTGATGATAATGATGATTCTGAAACGGTACTTAAAATAATTAATTGTAAATAATGCGAATAAGATATTTTGTAGAGTATTTATGACATTTAGAATTTAAAAAAGAATTGAAATATTGCAACCCATTACTTAATCGCTTTCTAAAGGCTACACTAGTCAACAATCCCACATATTACCACCTTTGGTTTATACGCTTATGTTACAACTAAATTGTCTAACCGAATGCTCTTGCTCACAGAACAGTGCTATTTGCGAATTTTGTTTATCGAATAAATAAAACTCGTTTCGGTATGGACAAATATATGGCCTATATCGGAGTGTTTATTTTCAGATTGGAGTTTATTGAGGTAAACGAGCAAATTTTATTACAGGGAAGAGGGGCTGTGACTTCGAATGCAAATAAATTTAAACCTATTAAATATCGGTATGCCTGATGTAAACGAGATTTGTAATAGCATTACTTTGGAGAATTATTATTTACCTTTTAAAAGAAATAATATCTGATTGTAGAGCCTACAGGGGTGTGCGCGAGTATTAGTCCCAGTTTTCCATATGAATAGACAAACAAAATTCTTTAAATGCCATTTTTGCCAATAAATATATATTTTATATCAATATATTTTAGTAGATTTTTATTTATGGATCGTTTCAAACTTTTTAAAATTTGTTTTTTATATTTATCTTAAATGATAAGTTTAATCTCAGTTTATCAACTTGCAAAGAGTATAATGAAGCCGTTCCTTAATCTGTCTCTTAACAGAGACTACGCCAGTTGGTTATCGTGCAACCGCAGAAGAACGCTCCAAAATCCATGAATATTAATGTTGTCTCCGCAAGTGACTTAAACCGTGGTTAAGCTATCGTTTACTGTAGCACTGAGCAAACTCTGTATATTTAGTAAAGGCAAACACTATTATTTATATAAGCGGTTAATTAAATCATTTACAATATCAACAATAAGTTTTTTATTAGTTATACGTAGATCTCACAACACTTAATAAACCCGTTTTCGTTAAAAGACAAAAAAAAACATTTGCAAAAATATGTCAACTAAACATAAACATAAATATAAATATATACAAGTTTGTTTACTCTGCCAAAACGTGATCACAACCTTAATAAAGTCACTCTACGCATAGGAACTGCCCAGAGAAACCTAATCAGTGATAAAAAACAAATGACAACATAAAAAAGCATGAACAGAGAATAGGCGATGCATATACACAGATATGGAAATGAAGGACAAAAATAATATTATTATTATTATTATATATGTGGTGGAGACTTGTAATGTCACAGATACAAAAATACATAAAATATTAACAGTCTTCATAGAGCCGAAATGAAAACGTGACTTCAAATAAGGGCGCACTCTAAATTGATATACGTGAGAAAATTTTGTCCAAGGTTAAACCTATTCATAGAAAGTAAGCATAATCATAATACAAGATGTAGGCAAAGACAAAAGGCGCTTCCCTTTTGTATAATAAAAAACCGGACAAGTGCGAGTCGGACTCGCCCACCGAGGGTTCCGTACAAATTTATGGGGCACATTATAGTTCAGGAACCGAGTCTCGAACTTTTCCCGAAATTCAGTTTCCAAGGTATATCTTTTTTCATTCTTCGTCATAAATCGAAAACTATACATCATAAAAATATTTAAAAATCTGTTTAAGCTTGTGCTAATGAAGCCCTTTACATATATACTCCACATGACACTATTTTTTTGTGATTTAATTAAATATGTATAGTTTTCAGACTTTTCCCTGTACTTGTAGTGTGAGACGATATTACTTGTCAAACTTCATAGTTCTAGGTCAACGGCAAGTACCCTAGGAATTTTGATTTCCTTGAGTGTCGAAATATACGTTTTTTGCGACTTACACAACCGTATCTTTTTTCGTTAACTTGAAGTTTGATGTTTTCACAGCTTCAAGGGACCGCAGACCTGAGTATATGGTTTTAATTTCAACTCGATACCTCCACGTGTTATCGAGATAAAGGGTCTTGACAGACGGACAGATGGACAACAAAGTGATCCTTTATGGGTTCCGTTTTTTCTTTTGAGGTACGGAAGCCTAAGAAGGATGCAACCTCATTCATCAGGCCACTGTAAGCAAAGTAGACGACAATACTCGTAAACGTGCAAATAACATATTATTATTATCGAAGATGTAACTGGCTTAACACCTGACTCCATGAGAGCATTATTAGTAGACAGATGCGTTGGTGTATTGTAAACAAGTAAATAGTATAAAATTTAAAAAAAAAAACAGAATTCAAAATCATTTATTCAGTTTAGGCTACTAATAGCTCTTATGAACGTCATTATGCCATCGGTCCGTAAGTCTATCTACTCTGGGCGGGAGATCTTGTACTGAGAAGAACCGGCATGAAACTCAGCAAGTGTCCTGCTCTTTCTCCCTTACAGCATCATAAATATTGGAAAATGCCCTATCATAAAAGGACACTTTCCATCACAAATAAAAACACAAAATATAAAGGACAATCACAACATGTAATAAAATACCAAAAAATAAAAAATAAACAACAAAATATTTAAGTTTGCAAAAACATCATTTACCCGTTTAATTTTTTACTATGTCAGTACTAGTAAAAATCAAAACCTGTCTAAGAAAAAACAAAGTTAAACTATAGTTATATAATTTATAACTTTATTTATCTTTATCTATAAACTTTATTTATAAATATATAATTTAGCAATATTGGCCTTTCGTTTCAAATATTGTCTAGGAAAACTTCACAATGTTGAAGTAAAATTTGTAGGGTAAGAAAGATAGCTTTTTACAGAGCTCCTGGCCTTTAGCTTACCCTTAGATGGGAGTATTTTCACCCAGAACCGTCAACCACTGAGAAACTAGCTACGTTATCTGCCAATGTAACCTAACAAAATAGTCATGGCTACCAATACAAAAAAATGGAGGTACCTAGCCAAGCAAACTTAACATATTTTGTTCCCGACATTGGAAACCGGGACTTTTGTTTTGAAACCGGTGGTCCTGCTACTAGATCATTGAGGCAGTTGATGACGTACCTACAAATTTAATAAAAATTTGCTTAATTCTGCTACTAACGTGTTCCGTTAACATCTGTATGATACATGTTGTACAGCTTAAGCATAAATTTACGCCGCTCGCTAATCTGTCCTGCCAAAGACTAGCAGACGGTATCGGCTCGAGGCCATGAATATTCAAGAATGGGGCTTAGCGCGAGTGTTCTGTGTAGAACTGTCGCTGCACGCAACTCTAGCACTTAAAACAAAGAGGTAGGGGATCTTACTTTTTGCCATTCATGGATGAGTGACAAAACATCCTAATTATCTCAAGCTTGAGGCACTTAAGCCATTAGAATGTGCCATTGCCCTGTTGTCAAATATTACCAACCCGCTTGGTATCACCAGGTAATTTAACTCAATCCCTTAATGCCATCACTAAAAAATATAATGCTTCCGTTATGAGATCCTTTAAACGAGGTGAGAAGAAGCAATTTGTGGGTCCGGGTAAGGACGGAGAAATAGGTACAATCCTGCTCCACTCAAGCGGTCTACGCATCTAGATAAAGTTAAGCATATTCGGAGTCTAGACTCCGCATATGCTTAACATTAGGTGAAGCGGTGAATTTGTGGTCTCACTAATTAAAAATTATGTACAATTATGTACAACGTGTCCAGTGTTAAAAGATCATCATAATTTGACAAGCAGTCTCTTCATCAAAAAATTGCATTAAAAAACGCACACCACTTATCTCACACTATATAACACACCCCTTTCTATAATGGAAATAGTAGTACAGTGTAACAGTACCTGGCTCGAGAAAGCTTTATTCGCGAGAGAAGGTGAGCAGAAGTGGCTTTACGCCGCATATTAAAGTGTCATTGTCTCATCTCCACCTCTTAGTATAAGCACTGTATAAGGAAGAAGTATTACCCCTTCCTTATACTGTGGTTTAAATATTTTTGTACTTGTTTTCGGGCCAATAAAGTCAGAAAGCAACTAAACTTTGATAAATGTATGTTAATTTCTTAAATAAATAAGCTATTTTTAATCTATAAGGAAGCACTTGAAATTAATGTAACCTTATGTGATAAATAGATGATTAAATATTTAAGTGACTAGGGCCCACGGAAGCGCACTTGACCTTACGTCCTCACTGAGTAACTGGCTTATATATTCTTCTCTCTTACTGTCGAAACACAACTATGCTACATGGAGACAAGACAGACGTGTCTTTATCACAAATGATAGACAAACGCTTTTTTTATTCTATTCTTGCAATTTATAAATAACCACATCAAAAACTACCCGCCGGCACGAGTAATTAAATTTAAGTAGTTCCCTTGGGAAAGTTGAACTATCTTGGAGCTGGAAACGAATTAAAATCAGCAAAAGAGCATTAAATGATAAAGTTTTTGTATCTAAAGGTTAAATTGTCTTGCTTAGTGTTAAATAATTTTCGTCATATTGCGTACTCACTATTCAGCCTTAAAAAAATTGCTGATAAAATAGTTTTCTCTAGAAGTTTAATACTCAGCCATCATTATCAAATATTTCAAGTCTATGTTTCTAAATCTTTATATAACATAACCAACTAGGAAGCAAATAATCCATTAGGTTCAATTTATAACTATGTATTTTTATTTCAGTAATAAAATTACACTGTACCTTACCTGATATGGAGTCGAAAATGGAGCACAGACTGTCATGGACATACCACATAAATTTACCGCATCTACACTGCTAGCCAACAGGAAGCCTCACGCCTCCTCCTTTATAGAACCCATATTGTTTGTAAGAGAAACACTTGAGCAGGGAGAATATAACATTGTTTTAAGACTCAACAAAGCAATGAGAGTCTAAACTCTTTTGTTGGCATTGGAATATTATACCTGAGTCCAATCGAGTTTGGATCAGGTGAAATAAAATGTCCGCTTCGGAAAAACGACCGTAAGGTAATAACGACATGGCAGCGAAACGTCCGCAATTTAAATTGTACTGTGTTTACAAAGCAAAATGCCCTTGTTATCATACGAACGTACTCGTACTGTAATCGGGTCGTCATGAAAGCACATAACGGCGCATTTTGAAAAATTATGGGAGCATAACGTACACAAGACTTTTTGGTGGGTAAGTAAATCTTGTTTTTCTAAAATTCAGGTTTTTCTCATTTTACACTTTATCTATAAAACTATATGACACGAAGGACGATGGGTTCTGAGGACCGTTCTGGGCGAAGGTCATTTTGCTTTAAGGACGACCTGATCCGAAACGATAAGACCAAAATTTTAAGACAGTTGTATTTTTTGTGTATTGATTGGTAGGGTTTAGTTTATGATAGAGTTAATGAATTTCATTTATCATTAAGACAAACAGTCGCTCATATGAAAAACAGTAACAAAAAATTATATAAATAAATTTGGTCCAAATAATATCCAGTCCCCTAAACGACAGAGATCGTTTTCTAAAAACGTTGCAAACACTCACTCAGCCAATAAATCTCTAGCCGAAATAAAAATATGAGTATGACAGTTAAAGAAACAGACAATCTCTTGACAAAATATAACATAACTAATAGAAGGTATGTGGGACTAATATGGGCTATAATTCAATAGGTCTTCCCCAATAAGGCAATATTTCTATAGACGTGTGCGAGTGCTACAGATATAATTTAATTGTCGATAGGAAAACGTTTTGGAAGTTACAGATGAGGGATGCCAAATGGAATTTCGGGTTTGCGTATTGTTCTTATAACAAATTAGTAATAACGACAATGTATATATTTACGAATTTCTATTTTTTTGTAATACTTTAATTATGCCAGAGGATAAAGGATTGCGAGTCATAGGTTTATTTAAGTCTCAACGTCGTCAACCGGTCATTTGGAGATCCTAGGGGGAGGCCTTTGTTCTACAGTGGACGCCTATCGTCTAAAATGATGATAATGATGATAATTAAAAACTTTTGATAGTTTTCTACTTTGTTAACTAACCTACCAAAACTTTTGTAGATTGGTGATGAACTACCCAAGAGGTGATTTGTTCATAGCTATTATATTTTACAGCTTTATCTCCAATATCTTACTAGATTTGATAGTAGGAACTAACGCAACTAACAAAGGAACATTTCTGAAGCGTCTTACTTTATGTCTTAAGGTAGGCCACTTAAGTAATAGAACTCTGAACACACCTTTTTATCCTGAATTATTAAAGAATTATCTTGTGCAAAGTTTACCAAAACCGTTCTCCAGGGAAAAAATAATTCAGTTTGGAAGCTCTGAAATGTTTGAAGAGTAATATCAAGACATCAGATAGGCAATGAAACTTTGTAACATTGATTATTGTTCCCCTCTCCGTAAAACAAAAGCTTGGAACCACTTTTTGTGTGCAATGTTTTTTTTTATTTATTTAAAAAAGTTTTTGCTGTTTATTCTCGTATCTAGACAATCAAAGAATAAATGTGTAATTGCGATTTATAACTTATTATAACCTATTAGTTACAGATACTTAAAGTTATATAACAATTTAAAATAAAGTAAGTTTTAATTTCTATTTATGCTACATATTTTTCTGAGATTCTTCAAAGAAATATTATTACTTCCAATCCCAATGTAGTTAATACTCGAATAAAGTAAAGAATAAAGTTAAACCCGTCAACACAATTTTAGGACCGGCTACAAAATGAAGTTGACAATGCGGTTTACCTAGAAATGGTAATATGCATAAACCAATTTCAAAGGAAATGTTTTCCACGAAATAGCTTGTTTTTCTTTTATTTAATGTAGAGTTTATTTCGACTCAAAGAAAATAGAAATGAGATACACGAACGTGGCATTTATATCTGAAAATAATTAATGCGACCTGAACCGTCTTCATGTAACGTAATCATGATCCATCAAGTACCTCATACATAAGTAACTCTGTAGTTTGTCTGCCTTAAAAACGAGCTCAAGAAATGTTACGGTCGAAATCTACTTTTTACTAGTTTTAGGGGACAACTACTCAATAATTAAATGTATATTTTGCCTTTACTATATATTTATATGGACTGTAACAAGATCATGGTGGTATAAAAAACATTAAGATATTTTTTTTTTTTTTGTATTTTTTTTTATTATATTTTTTTTTTATTAAGATATTTTTAACAAGTATTGTTGTAATAAAAACAACACGTGGTAACGATTTAAGAGTTTAATTTTGTACTAAGCTACTTTAAGTTGAATCGGCATCATTAGGAGATTTCTGTTTTCCGGAAAAATGCTTCCTTGGGATGGGATTAAGTTTGTGGAAAGGTGTTGATTATAAAAAAATATTAAGTTTATTATATTTTAATTAAAATCTTATAAGTTTCTTTAAGTTGATGATGATGTTATAATAATTTATTTTAAACTGGATATGTTTCGCATGTTAAAGTCAAAGCGAACGGAGCCACTAACACTGCCTATTGTAGACAAGTTTAAAATGAGTCATGATATACATGTCATTAATACATGACACGGACTGTCTATAGTGCGATATCGCAGCGATTAGAAGGTAATCGAAAGCCGCCCCTTGGTAGCGGTAGAATAGTGTTCAACTGGATGTAAATGGAACTCAGTTCTGTAGCCTCTGCCTATCCTCAAGGGAAAGAGGCGTGAGCCATGTAGGAGTATATAATACGTATGTACTGCTGCTACATTTCGCTCAATCCACCAGCTCATTGATTTGTTCGACCTATTTTCGCTCGATTGCATACACAAGGTCCTTTACAATAACAATCGGTTGTTTGGGTCATTAAGCAATCAAAATCAAGATTGATCGCATATACTTGTAGATATAGAATTGTGTAGGTACTTATGGGAAAAGTAAGTGTTTTTTTTTATTTGAACAAGATTAAGTACTGTTCCTACTACAGAAAATGTAGAGCATTGTTGATATGTAATGAGTTCATGTTGTTGCGGTTGTGATAACGAGACGCATGTAGCGACGTATATATACACGTTTATATACGTATATCGTTGTCACGTCACAACTGCAATATTACATTGCTGTAATACAGCTCTAAAAGCTTATGGTAAGTCCCCAGATACCTTTAAAAAGTATAATCGCTTTTGTCTGATTTATTTTGAAGTAAACTGTAGAAAGAGTAAAAAGAAAACAATAAAAGCCACAAGTGGCACACAATTACGACTAAAGGTTGCAGTCTGCTGCATTTGAGCAAAGTGAATTTGTTCCAGTGCGTTGTTTAGTTTAGAGAAGCTGCTTTTTGTATAACATAAGTCACTTTGTAACAACGAAGTTTAAATATATATTAATTAAGTTTTTTACAATGTTCTTTTATTAAACAAATTAGATATGTGATACAAAACCTACATAAAGCTCTTTTTTCTGTTCTGTGTACATCAAAAATCATTCATAATCATTTAAACAAAATCAAATATGTTTCTGTGAGTATTTCTACTCGAAAGATTAGAGTACATACCTAAACCCAAACGAGTGTAAGAACGAAATAAAAGAAAACAGATTTTTTTTTAAAACTTGACAAGACTGCCTTTGTGGTCCAGTCGTTAAGACCACCGGTTTAAACCCAGATGTCCCGGGTTCGAATCCCAGCGGGGGGTATATGTTTGTTTACTCGGTTTGGCTGGTGGTAGGAGTGGTTTGTCCGCCCTGGCTAGCTACCAATTTATCAAAATATGTCGCCATGTCATCAATATTTGTAGCATTGTTGTGTTCCGGCAACTAGGGATAAGATAGCCAGTGCCTCAGTAGTTGAGGATTCCGGGTGAAGTGCGCTGCCACCTTCGGCCTTATCATCACTTAACATCAAGTGAGGTGAAGAAGGCCAAGTGCTTATTCGTAAGATATTAAAAAAAACGATAAAAGAGAACTTTATGCACCGCCCACAAAATGGTTGTGACTCAACATAATGTCATGACGTGAGTACTTATATCGACCTACATAATATATATCCCTACTGAGAATCTAACCAGGGAACCACTACTTCAAAGGCTGTCATTCTAACCACTAGACCAAAGAAACGGTTATATCTAAGCTTTTAACCCCTCTAGTGTCGTCGAAGAAACGAACAATTGTCGAGCGCTTTACGGAGATAATGCCGCGTGTCGCCGCGCGTCATTGAAATGACTATATCTTAAGAATTATGTATTGTATATATGTAAAACTTATGTCGTACGAATCGTTATTAACTAAGCTATAAACTTATTTATAAATATGTACAGCTTTACCTTCACTAGATTAAAAATAGATTAAAATTCGAAGGTGAAAGTAGGATGAGCGATTTTTCCAATTTATTTTCCACATCCATATAGATAGATATAATATAAGATAATTATTTAAAAAAAACCATAATACTAGTATTATGTATGTAACCACGACGCCCGCACAAGTTTGTAGTAACTTGTTGGCGTAGTTGAAGCTATTACAGTACGTGACTTCGGTGCAAGTTCTGCGGAATTGCGTCGGTACACACAGTACGAGAGATAATACGAAACTATAATCAGATATTACTGTTTCATCCTGTTGCCTGTTTTTTTATACACTGAACTTTTATGTAGCTGGAGCCTAGAAACCGAAGAGAGAATAGTTATTCTTGTTTGACTCCGAATAAAGTTGAGCACAAATAAATGTTGAAGACAACTATTTTTGTGGTCTAGTGATCAGACCATATCGGTCTCATACGAAGAAATTGCAGATTTCCAAGATGATATACCTACACATACGAGTACATATTATTTATTAGGTCGTACGACTGGCAAATACCACCAAATGTAGGGACTATATAATAAAAACACAATATAACTTGAATTATGTATTATCGAGTGACCATTTACAATATCCTAGCTCGCTGTCTACAATAATAATCTCAGTTATTTTTCTGAGATAATAATCCTCTCTTGTTTTCTTCTATTTCTTTTCTGACTTTTCCTAACGTTCTACTTTTAAAACTCAGGCCGCGCCGTGTACTACAGAGCCTGACAGAGCTGCTCGTAGAAAGGAGTTCCGATCACCAAATGCTAGTTGTCGTATTCTAAGTGTGTTGCCATAGCAACATTCCAATAATTATAATAATAAACCTACCTTTCAGTAGATCTCGATTCCGGGCGAAACTAAAGGTCAGTAAGGTGAGGACGGCTATCAATCAGGCACAATCCTGATCCACTGAGCTGACTTAAGCTGTCTTTGTATTTGGACGCCACCTTTGTTTTACATCAACTGATGTTCTAACTAGAACTGAGTAATTTCGAACTCATACATTTTTTTTAACCCTTCGAATAAGGTAAGATAAAGACCAAGCGCTCTTATGTAAAAATACATGAACCCGATAACGAAACGTAAAGTTGCTATCTCTAATTTCATAGCATCTTGTTAGTACGTAGCTAACTTATAGGTCACATTAACTTTATGGTAGAATAAGATGCTATGAAACAACTTTAACACATTCGCAAAAAATCTTTCATAATAGAAAATCATCATTGTATATTTTTTTATAAATAAAAGTTTTATACTTTTAAACTGTCGCGTTCCATTTATAATCAAAATTAATTAATCAGCCGGTGACCATGACCGATGTGGTTTTGCCCTAACTTCGGGTACTTAAAAAATAAAATGGTATGCCTAGAACTCCTATAGACTAGGTAGTTCGTGTTACAACCCATTAATCATTTTCAACTACTGAAGTTATTGGAATAAGGTGATAATTACGATTTCAGTAATATGAAGGCCAAGGTACAAAAAGCATTCAATTGTAAGCAAGAGGGAAAGTTTCGCAGTGGAAATTAGATGAGTGCCCAATTTTCGCCAGGAGTACCATATTTCGCAGACCTCCACGTTTTAACCCAACGCAATGTTAATGCGAAAATTATACATACCTAAGTAGTTGTTTGTGAAATTTATGATAGCTCGCATCGCGGCGTTTTGCACTTTTCTCATACAAATGATAGGATTGCTCGTGAAAAGTTATCGAGGCTGCCTTATGAAATTCTTTGGGTTGCTTTCGTTTCAGCGTTAGTGTTTAGCTTAACGTGAAAATTTAATATTAACGCGCTCACATTGACAAATTTTAAATGTTTAGCACTATATTGAATAAGTTATGGGCAATTGGAGTCCAAATTTTGGCTTTGTGTATAAAATATTACCTCACATTGAACTAAATATGAGGTCGTTCGCTTATTGTCAAGAGAAAGCCAAGGTCAAGGTAGCCCAGCAATAGGACAAAAGGGGTTACAAAAAATACCAGTGACTTCCAATTTGAATTGTTTATTTTTATTTAAAGACCTATCCCTCTGCCACCGGTTCACAAAATATTTGGTTAAAATATGAAATTTAATAATCTGCTATAATTCTTGAGGGAGCAGAAATTAATTTGGTTATTAAGCAAATGGTGTTCGTGCAACGAATTATAATTAGCCCTTTTAAAACGCGTAAAGAGATTTATGGCACAATTCCTTCACGTAAAGTTCAAGGAAATAAATCGTTTCACGAGACCCCCGTTAAGAGCTCCCGTGATCTTAGCTGGCTCTGTATTTATCAACTAAAGTGTCTTATCTCTCACGTGAATTATACGTATGTAGGTGCTTAGACGACCGCGGAATTTGTAATACGAGTTTACTGCTCTTCTAAGTTAAATACTCTTTGGATGTCCAAAGTTTTGACAATGTTGTGACGGCTTCATATGTTAAGCCAAACATGAATAGCCTCAAATTTGCCTTAAGTACTGATGGTACTGAGATTTAAGTGCAGAGATCAGTCCATTCCTAATATGGTGACAACTAGGTGGCAGCTGGCAAGATCTATATAAAAAAAATAGTAGTTTATACCACTTCTGTGGTCTAGTAGCTAGCTATCACGGGAGCCAGTCACAGGACAGTCTCAGAAGATCCGGTTTAGATTAACAACCTAACCAAGAGATCACATTATATTTGGTTTAGTAGGTGGAAAACTTGTTCAAAGTGTCTCTGGCTAGCATCACCTAAGTCTGCCGCTATAACATGCTCCAACAGTTAAACGAAAGATAGCCAGTTGCTCATTAATTGAGGATTTCAGGACTCCATGTAGTGCCTGGCGTCGGTTTCATTTGAAAACACCGTTCTTCCGTAGAATTCCAGATTTTCTACCACATTTGCGGAGAAGTGCTTGGTATAAGTGCTGCTGTACTCGTCGATTAAAAATCGAAATACCTATTTGCCTTCATCTCCGCTTCTTACGTTCTGTGGAATGCCAGGGCAATTCTATAGGCGGCCTAGATCTGTATAAGCTCTCAATAGCTCAATCTATACCCGGCTCTGCCGACGTCTAATTAGAAAAATAAATATTTTAAATGGAACAGCTAATTAATAATTAATATTGTTTTCTGCCTTTCACTATCTTAAATGTCAAGTGATGCCAGACACCTTCACGCGGTGAATAAAAAGAATTTAGCTTGCAGAGTTCACCAGTAAATGTACATACCATAGTCCAATAAATACATATATTAAAACGAGCTGATAGTGATACAACAATCGAATGTAGCTTTTGTGCCCTTTGCCTCCTATATTCTCGTTAATCAACTTCATTTACAGCCTAAGGGCAGTAAACCAAAAACCCATTTATCTGTACTTTAGGCAGCATGCCTAATAACAGCTGTCGTAAAATGACAGTCTACAGATAACGGTACTGACGATCGCAGACTTCCGGTTGTGTTCAAGTGATTGCATAAAAGCGATAAGACCCATTTGATTCAAAGTTAATTATTGCAATAAAAAATTGTCTACACCATGTTCGATAATAAAAATCGAACCAACAACTTTCGCACTCAAGTAACTCAAGTATATCTGGGTTCCCACAAATATGTTATATATACGTTCATAGCTGCATTGACAGCTGTTCGAAAGTCTGTAGATAGAACCTCCTGACTCGATATGCCTAAACTTTATCCAAGTCATGAAGTACTTTGGATGTGGAATCTAAAGAGCAGTTACCTATTTTTTAGCCTATTTTGTCTTACAAAGATTTCCCCAAATCTTTCCACCTTTCTGGATCCCTGGCGGCTTCCCACCATCCCTCCGCAAAGGCATCGAGATCATCTCGCCTACGCTTGCGCCTCCAAACATGCATAGACCAAAGATTTTTAATTAAAGTGTTTTCATTTCTCTTTGATTTTGGTTACATAATATACATAGTATTTTTTTTTTTGTAGAATTGCTCCACCGCCTTGACGAATCTGGCTGTCTTCACGGATTATCTGACTGAGCAAATGGATCGTGGTAATCAAGTTGATGCTGTTTACGCAGATTACGCGAAGGTATTCGATCGTCTGGATCACAGGATGCTACTTTTAAAACTTCTGAGGGTGGGCATTAGGGGGGATCTTTTCAGATGGTTTTCATCATATATTGAGAAAAGGTTGCAGGCAGTAGTCTTCAATGTAATTATGTCTTCTTGGTATAATATTCCATCTGGAGTCCCACAAGGATCTCTTCTAGGTCCTCTGTTGTTTATAATTTTTATCAACGACATAGGGCAATGTTTTTCTCATTCAAATTATCTTCTATTTGCGGACGACATAAAAATATTTAAAGTTGTCAATAATAGTGATGATGCAGCCAAGCTTCAGGAGGATTTAGGAAGGTTGGATGTTTATTGCCACCTAAACAAACTCGACCTAAATGTTTCCAAATGTTTTTTAGTTTTCCCGTTAAAAGAATCCATTTTGATAAAGCTATAAATTAAAAATGAGAGGTTATCAATTAAACACGAAGCTAAAGATTTGGGAGTTATTTTGGACACTAAACTTTATTCGATAAACATATTATTACCTGTATCAATAAGGCATCCCGTGCCTTGGAGTTTGTTATGCATTCGTCAGAGTCATGCAAACATATGAAAACTATCAAAAAAAATTATTGTGTATACGTCTGTAGCCAGTCGCTAGTCAATTTAGAACCCCTTGCTATGATTCGTATATAATTAATATTGAAAAATTCAGAAAAAAATTACACGTTATTTGAATTATAAATTCAGAATTCCTAAAATGTCTTATGAACAACGCCGCGCTTCATTTCGAAGCGAAGTTTCATTTTTTACCACTTTCTGTTAGACGGAGCATTGCAGACATTGTACTACTACTTATGTTTAAAATACATACGCGAGCACCCCGAAACAATTCACATGAACCATTTCCTTCATAATCAGAACTCCTAACTTGCTTAGCATCCCCTCCACTCACACCAACTATAGACAGAGCAGTTTTCTCGTAAGAGCTTGTATGTGTATTAATAATACTTATGCTATTAAAGACGTATTTTTAGACAGCATCAATAGCATAAAAAGGCGCCTACCGTTGTTGACGACTTGTTGACGATTCAAAATTAATTTTAATAGTTTAGTTTTACTTTGTAGATATCTTAGATGTGGAAGCTTGTCAATAGCTTATAGTTATAATTTTTGTTGTTATTTTTTCTACAATTGCAAGCTGTTAGCAATACTAAAATAAATAAATAAATAAATAAAAATACATATACCAGTAAAAGCGCACTGGCAGATAGAAAGTGCAAGAGCTTTATTAAGTGCCTACTATATCCTACTTACGAGTATATTATGCGTTGAAAAGAACCGTCTCTAGTGTCAGACATTCCGTGTCTAGGGAATATTATGAAGGAATATTAAATTCTGGATTACAATGCAAAGTGCATTCTCACCTCGCGTCTCACTGCGCTCGTAAATTGATTTTTTTATTCCAATTGGCTTTTCATTGCTTCCACGAGATAAATTACGGCGTTGAAATATTCTATTGGATGGAATAATTGAATATTGGCTACATTAATTTTTTTTATTGGTTATTAAGGGTGCGCAGAGCAAAACATGCCAAAAGTGCAGTCACGGTTAAGTAAACATAAACAAAATATAGGTATCATCATCATCATCATTATCATCATCGGCCTATCTTAGACCGATGATAATTATTTATCTATCTTATCGTAATATATGTATATTTAGTATCAAATGGAACGTGTTAACAATTAGTCCGATCCATAAATTCATAACACACTATAGTTTTTTCTACAATATCATTTCAAGTTGGGCAAAAATCATGAAAACGAGTGGCGGCTTTAAGTTGATTTCTTATAGTTAATCAATTAATGTACCTCTGATTTTGTCTAAACAATCACCAATGGCTAAACTACAAATCGTCCATCGTCAATCAATCAATCGTCTTACATTTTCGATTTATCAAGCGGTTATTTAAATTATTATTTTTCAAATTAATACGTTAAATTCTCCATACAAAATTAGTATGGCCGCGCGGAAGACATTTCAAATAAAATATATGACACTTGTCAAAATTATATAATATAATAATTGACAAAATTGTTATCGCTTTCTGCCTGCCGCCTAAATGGAACAATTTGCGATTTATTAAAAATAAACTTTCATTTAAAAAGGATAATTTATAAGAATAATATCTTTAAATTAGTATGTAATTAGTAGTACTACTACAATTTACTCTCAGAAATAATATATAAAAAATAGGTGGGAGTCTAAAATTAACCTTAAAGGAACTTTAAAGGTAAGGTTTCCAGATGCTTCGTCACATACCATTATTAATATTATAATAATTTTGATTGCTTCAAGAGCAATAAATAGAAGTACTCATAAAACTACTAGAAAAGTACTACAACCGATATTACTGCGACTCGAGGTATTGATTTCTGAAGCACAATGCTGTAATATAACAAATTAGTACCTATCTAATTGAGGATGCAAAGTTTAGTTCGTTAAGTTAAGATTAAGGGTCCAGTGGCCGAACAGAACAACAACGGAACTCCCTATGCAAATAGCGCTTTGTAACAAGGAAGCTACTAAGATAGTAAGCCAACAACTAGAATAATCAAGAGTTAAAACTCATACTACACGACATCGTCATCAGCGTATAAATGGAATACTTACGGCCAGAAGTCCATTTGCCAAGAATGAATGAATCCCATTTGAATGGTAGCACCTTACCGATAGCTTCCAACTAACGACAACAATCGGTAATAATTAAATTTAATTAACCATCCGTGTAAAAGTTTCTTAGCTATCACGATCGAAACCCTTTGTTACGCCACCAAGCTACTCTTGTAACTTTCCTACAAATCTTGTTATTATTAACAAGTCATGCAAACTTTTAACTTAAATTTTCGTAGGAGTGTCTGTAATATCATTCATGTTTCTTCGGCGGCTTGAAATATGGCCTATCGACAATTAAGTCTTATTTTGTAAGGACGAACGTCGGTTTTTGAGTCAAACGATTTTATCAAGTGGAAGAAAAATAGGACGTAGCGTCAGCTCAAGTACGCCGCGGCACAATTCAGTGGAGCCATTTCATTTAGTGCTCTTCAGTAATGTGGGAATTTTAACAACTGTACTTTTCTTAGTAAAAATGTGTGTCATTAATTATAATGGAATTTAATGGAGCATTTATAATGCCCAAATTCAATAACCATATTAACATAGATTTGGATCCTCCTTTATCCAATCTACGAAAGTGGTACTTACTTTTGAAGCGGAAAGGTGCCCAACGATTAATGATAATGATTTTCTCTACTTAGGTCAGGCCAGGCGCACTCAGCGCTTTAGGTATGAAGCTACTAGTAGCCGGCGGCGGCGGGTCCTTTCGAACGGACCAGTTTCAGAGGGATGCCACGTGCCGATGCCGGCCGGGTTGCACGTTAGCAACATTAGTTCGATTTCTCACTTAGTCCGACTCACTCACGCGCCGCGCCGCGTTCGCGTATTGTCGCATCGTTCGTTCGCACATTTATGATATTTATTTAACCAAAATGAAGGCATATTGCATCGCAATGGGCTGCCTTAATAATAATAAAAAGGATCCGAACCTCACGTTTTTCACACTTCCAAACGACATCGAAAGGTAAGAAGAATGCTTATCTACTTATAAGTAGGTACCTACCTAGTTAGTATTTTACAAGTATCTTTTAATTTGACTTAATTTAATTTTGCTAAACAATCTTCACCCCACTATGTACTTATTGAAATAATAATATGGTAGGTACTTACTTACCTACTTACGAAACAGTTAACTATATAACTAAATACTCGTAGGACTAGGATAAACCACTAAGTACCTACCTATCTAGTATCTGTACTTTAGGATAGGTACCCTCCTACCTAACTACCAAAACCAAAAGTTGACTTTTGTTATCTTTATTTATGTCTCCCGTATTTACTTACCTAGGTACCTAGTTAGATTACTAAATATTATGGTACTTATAGCTAGTTTGATAAGTAGGTACTTACCTACTTACAAGCTCTTTTACTTTAGCTAAGCAATAGAAAGAGAGGCAACTTCTAGGTGAATATAACTGTAGGGAAGGGAGCAGTGTGCGACCTGAATTGCACTTTATTATGTCTTAGCATGATGATGATGATGATGATGATGATGATGATGATGATGTCTTAGCAAGAGTCGCTATTTATTTGAATGACTTTGCGGAGTGCATCTTCTGTACTTGTACTATTATGTATTCTGTGCTTAGGTGAAGCAAAAATAATGTTGCTTTAGTTAGTTTTCCTCTTAAAATCTAACTGTTAAATACACAAAATAATCAAAAGTCTTGTCCCATAGAGAAATGTTGTTTATTCAATAACTTGTGTGAAGTTGTAGAATAAACAAAATTTATATTTGTATTAAAGATTGTATTAAAGAAGATAAAGATAAAAGATAAAGATATTTTTATTTGCAAATATGGGTACATGATTGGTGGTACATTAAAATTAAGTTAATTCAGCCATATTTTACCACTAGGCATGCAAAAATACGTGAAACATAATTAAATTATTATAAATTCGAATTAATTATATTATTAAGATAACTAATCAATTATTAATTGTTTCTCATTCAGGAATTCACTTACACTATAATATGTATTGTTAGTATTTATTTTTAGTTATTGAATATAACTCAACTTTTAAAATTGTATCCTAAAAACTATTACAGATCAAGGAGTCTCTGGCAATATTCCTGATACTAATAGATTAATACATCCATGTTTAGTAACAGCAAAAATATTAAACAAGGTGAATCTCATTATAACACAAGTAGTTGAAGGGTAATGATGAAGGCTGATAATGATAGTAGACCATTTAATAATGTTATTTGCAATTATAACAAAATGTCATCTTCAACTCGATTGACTTTTTTCACATCATCGAAAACTGTGTTTAAATGTGAACATTCCACTTTGTGGAGAACCCATCGTCCAACCTTTTTTACAGCTTCATAAAATTGGGCAGTAAATCGTTTGATTTGCCGGGTAAGATTTTTTTACTGCAAATATTTACGCCGATTACTTTGAATCCGCCCAAAGAACTGCTTTTCAATAAAATTTCTACGTCAACTCATTGCATAACACCTCTTCTGTGGCTGAATACCTACATTAACTTTAAGCTTACTCATTATAAAAACTTTATGTTTTTCATTAATGCGTTACACTTTATCAACGTTTTGACCTTTGTAACTCAGCTAATCCGCTTTCATTGCGTAGGTAGATGTTGAAGAAAAGAGGGAAACTGAAAACACTTGTACAGGGAAAAAGAGTGGGTTCACGTCAAAAATGATATTACCGTGGGGAGGATAACATGACCTCAACAACTACATCTAAAAAGAAAATTATTATTTTATACTCAAACAACGAACCATTGTTTAGTTGGTTTAATGCTCTAAGATTTATGAAAGACAAATAGCTAACGCTCAGCTTCAACTGCTGTCAAATAAATATGTAAAAGCTTATTTCTAAAACGTAATAAAAAGGCGTGTCAGGGCCTACCATTGTACTTAAGTTTTTTTACGCGGTCTAATTAGAAACGATAGTTTAAGTTTAATTTCTAGACAACCGAACTTGGTCTTTATCTCAATAAATGCCACTTAGGGCAAAGGTGGACTTCACTTGGAATCGTCAACCACTATTACCGACATTAAACAACGTATCTATTGTATTTAAAATAAAAGCACTGAAATCTAACATGCGTTATATTATGGTCATGAAAATTTAATCTAATAATAATTTATATCTACGCACATAGGTAAAATAATAATAGATATACTAATTAATTAATTATATGTTTTGAAATACACACTTTCAGTCTCGCTACGGTTGCTGCTACGGAACCCTTCATGGGCGAGTCCGACTCGCACTTGGCCGCTTTTTTTTATATAGTTATTATATTCCTCGACGCCACGGTGGCCGAGTGGCAAAGCGCTCGGCCCGATACCCGAAGGTCCCGGGTTCAACTCCCAGGTCGGGCAAATTGTGTTTCGGAGTTTTCGATGCATAGCCCGGGTTTGACCGGGCGGCACTTGCCAAATAATTGTTTACGTTGTGCGCGCCGATCTCTTTTGTTCCAAAACCGGATTGCTACCTGGCGATCAGTGGCGGGCCGCTCGCTAATAGCAGAGTGAACGCGAGTGCGGCAACAGTGCCGTGACCTTGAATCGACGTACCGAGCTGTACCTACCGGCTAGGGTTGAGTCACACATAGTTAATTTATTATTGTGTGAATTTGGGTGTCTTTTATATTGTAAACTTACCTTTTTATATCTGTCAGCAAAGTAAAAAAAGACAAACTGGTATTATGGTTGTGTGTGTTGAGACATCCTCATACACAACAGGTTTTTTTCCAGATATTTTCAATAGGCACCCTCCTACATGCAACAAAACTCGCAATCGCGACAACCAAACCAAGAAAAATACGTGTAGACTGATCGGCAGCGCTCAGTGACATACTTGTTATCTTCTTGTTTTATATAATATCATTGCTTGTTATTCTCCGTTACTACAGCAACATACGCTGCCCGATCCGCGATGGCGGGGACAGCCCGCGTCATCGCGTAGTCCTTTCCCGTGTTTTTTTCTGTGTGCTAATATAGGTGAACTACGAGCTTGTGTGCGTGCGTTTCGGAGCTCTTGTATGAAGTTGCCGCACTCTCGTTCACTCTGCTAATAGCGATGCGCTTCGATGTTATTAAATACAATTAATGACAATGAATTTGAAGACGGAAACAAATGTAACTCAGTATATAGCGATGATTGTTTGAGTGAACAAGAAATAAGTGTGAAAAGTAGTGTGGGAAGCAAAGGGAATCTCTTACAGGTGGTGTAATATGGATCTTCTACTTCTCCTGTGAGGAGGCTACAAAAAAAATTAGAAACGCTCCACACTTTACAAAATAAGGTGTTTTATAAAATAAAATAAAATTCAATCAAACAAAAGTAAAAGTATTGCATAACAATAAGAGTACCAGGAGTCCTGAGGTCAGTTTGGTCGACAAAAGTAACTACTTGATAAAAAAACATAAAAAACAATAATAAAATGAGGGTAAATCAAAAGGGTTGGTTAGTAGGTAAGATATCTATAATGTTAAAGATGGATCCTTGTAGTTAGCTCATACAGAATACCTCTGATGGGTCTGGGGGCAGAAAGATACGGAATCTGTCTCTGTCACAGAAGAGTCCGGACTGCGCTACTTCGTCAATCTTGTTTCTTCCTTAATGCACCTAGCCTGGCCCCTTCTCTCCAGCTCCAGCTTCAGTTCCTTGGTGGAGGCTCTATCTCCGTCCAAGTGCCCTGAAGTGTAGTAGTAAATAGATAGGGTAAGGACTATTAAAGAATGTATAAACCCTAGGGGAGGCCATTTACTTTCAAAATGTATCTATTTATCTAAAGCAAGGTCATAAAATTTGTAGTCTTTCTAATTTTTAACTTAACAATGCTGATTGCAAGGTAAGGGTGAGTAATTATGTGAAATGATGCTTAATATTGTGAACTATGTAATTTAAGGGTTTTATAATCAGTTAAATTGTAAAATATTTAAGTCCCTCGGGCACAGACAGACTAAGTAGTAATCGGGTTAAATAATATCGAGAGAGTTAAATTTGTCACGCCCGCCCTACAAAGTCAGGGTGGACTTTAACGACGAGGACAGCGCATATAAGTTGGAATCAAGCCAGGAGCTGGTAAAAAGGGAATGGAGATGTAATCGAGCTATGGAGACAACAAAGTCCTTTGGCGTGATAAGAAACGTCAACATAGATATGGATGAATAAGAAATAATAAAATGTATTACGTGTACTGGTCATATGGAGATTCTCGCTGTTTATCGTCTCAAGCGTCGCAGTCAAGAAAGAAAAGAATAGAAGACATCTGAATCGGTTCGCGTATGTTTCAAGGGAGCATCTCTTCCCAGCTACGTTACAGAGGACGGGTTACGCATTAAAGTGGAACCCCAAGTGTTCCCAGTCAATTTATAAAATACAGCGAAAAAATTAGATGGCACTGTGCCGCTATTAGCACTCAAAAAATATAAAAAAAGCAGTGACAAAATTCAGCGCTTACGTCAGCCTTCCCGGTAGCATAGCGGTCAGTGCAGCCGCCCGGATTGCGGAAGACCCAGGTTCGATTCCTGACTGCGTCGGGTAGGCGTTTAATTTTTTCACTGTATTTTATAAATTTTATAAATATTTAATTTAGCTTCAATGCATCAGTTAGCACTTGAAAATAAAAAGTAAAATTTACTATAGCGTTGTGTTATGAAATTTGTGGTATTTCATCTGCCAAGATGAATCTGCATAGCCATCGGTTGCAATTACCGTTGGATAGATGGCGCACTGTGCCGCTATTGACACTCAAAAAATTTAAAAAAGCAGTGACAAAATTCAGTGCTTACATTAGCTTTCCCGGTAGCATAGCGGTTAGTGCTGCCGCCCGGATTGCGGAAGACCCAGATTCGGTTCCTGGCTGGGTCGGGTATGCGTTTAATTTTTTCGGTTCATTTAGCTTGTAATCATAATAAATTAGATTATGCGTGCTTTATCTACGGAGATAGTGCCAAAACACACCTAAGTAAATTAGACAGAGTACAAAACCAGTGCTTACGTGTAACTGGAGGCTTTATACGAAGTACAGCTATTCATGTTGTGGAATGTGAGCTGCATATTCAACCTCTAAGTATACGTAGATACTATCTTGCTAGCAAATATTGGTTAAAAAAATAATACAGTGAAAGTGAAGTTATTATGGCATTAAGCAAGTTAATCGTGCAGTGTCAAAATTTATCAGGGAGACGCAGAGCAAACCCACTTATAATAACTATCCATGAACAATACAACGAGCTGCCAATACATTCTAGCTCTCACATGGGTATGTTTTCATTAGATAAATGGGTGAGCAGTGTGGATGTTTCCAATGTACATACAAGCATTAATGTTATAAAAAACGACAAAAATTGCTATGACTTGACTTTAATTAGAACTTTATGTGATAAGTTTACAAGGTCTACACAGATGGTTCTAAGGAAACTGATATTTCTGGGTTGGCAGTTTTCGATCCTCAAACGGGCACTTACGTTAAAAAGAAAATAACAACTACCATTTCCATCATGTACACCGAGCTTATAGCCATTACAGAAGCACTTGCTTATATAAGGTCCCTGGTGGCGGGCCATGATGTTATTTTATTAGACTCGAAAAGTGCTCTTCAGTACGTAGCTCAACTTCCAAAAAAATTAAACGGGACACCAATAGCATACTGAATTTTGGAGTTGCTCGCAGAAACAAGCGCTAGAAAAATTACATGCGCTAATTACGCTGCAATGGATACCATCTCACGTTGGGATAACCAGAAACAAAAATGCTATTGGCTGGCTCGAGAAGCACTTACTGACGGGACACCTATGGGGTGGTTGCCTTACCACAGCGACCTTAAACAGATCTTATCTCTTAAACAGAGAAAAATGTGCACATAATTGGAGAGAGTTCTTTGACGAAAGATCGCTGAGCAAAGAAATCTTTTACAAAACCATACAACCCTGTATTGGGAGAGCGCCGTGGTTTGATGGATCGGACATGACCAGGTCTTATATATTTAGTTACAATGATAAGGCTACGATCTGGTCACATTCCATTGAATAGATTTGTCCACCTCATGGGTAAAACAAATTCACCTAATTGTACAGAGTGCAATGTGGTGGAAGATGTACATCACATATTGACGGAGTGCGTCGAAATCGAAGCCGAGAGAATAGAATTTATAAATAAATATAATTTTGTTAAGTACATGATTGGAAACTATAATAACATTTTAACAAACAAAGCTAGAATGTTAGTAGAAATTATAAAAAAATGTATAAGGCTTAGAAGTTAATTTATAGATTTAAGTGTCCTTCGAGGGTGACATAATCAATGTGATTAAACCCTCTGTAAAAATTAAAGAAAAGAAAAATACACACTGAAATTATGCATCAAATAAAAATGATACTTTAATGTTTTATTATAATATTATATTAATATTATATTTTTAAAATAAGTTCCTGATTTATTTTAGTTTTAAACATTAAATGTAACCATTCCTGCTGAGTATACGATAAGTAAGTAACTAAATTTAGCATAAGCTACATTGTAAACTCGTTTGCGGTTCTATAAATAAATGAAAAAAATACAGCTGGGCGAATTAAGCAATGAATGACTGGTCATTTTGACTATAACTCACTTTTGCCCAATCCCCAAAAGGTCTAGTATACCTAGTCAAAAACGTGACTTAGTAAATTTAATGAGAACAACCGCAGAGGTTTCTGCCTTAAGAATGTTCGCGACCTAAAAACTCTTCCAGACCCCATCAAGTATCGACAGCACTCGAACTTATCTTCATTAATCAAGCAACTTCGAAGCCTTTCAATGCAAGCTCTATAAATGTTCTATTCTCAGACGCTTTGTGTGCTACTTGACTTAGTTAAGAAATACTGTATTAGTAATAAAACTTACTTGAAGAAATACTGCTTACTATGTTCTGTGGTCCATAAGATTTATAGCACTATTTAATGTAAAACTTCACTTTACTGCAGGACAGTACGAATTCAAAGAAAATCAAATTCAAAACAAATTTCAGAATAAGACATGCATTGCGCAATAAAGAACCGTGTTTCTAAGGCTGACGGTTATATTCATACCACTTTTAAGCGAGACAGTTCAACACAATGAAGCGCTTTAGGCTTTCACATTTAAAGTTAAGGGATCGTATGCTATATTTTGTTTTCGAAACATCGTCTTTCTTTAAACGAATTTGTTTCTTAGCTAAAGGCTTCACGAAACAATTTCTAACTATTTGTTTATATTTTTACTGTCAGTTAGTAATAGAAGGACAATCTCGACGTTAATAAAAAGACTGGCGAAAGACCACCTAAAATGTTAATCTTTGGCATCTTGCTTGACGCATGAAAAAATGAGACAATAAATAAAATAAATAGTACCTGAGCCAAAGGTAAAAAAATAAATAGGACAAAGTTATTAGACCACACTTTTATCAGATCAGTTTCTTGATCAGAATACGTATTTGCCTTGAATTTCTCTCTACTCTATTATAACGTAGGATGATTTTGAATATACACAGACAAAAGGCACAACAGCACCAATATATCTGACATATTATGGATCTAATAGTTCAATAACGTTTTACACCTCAAATGAAATCTGTGAAGCAATGTCTATAATCTCATGCCGAGATGAAAACGTAAGCGAAATCTATTCATTACATGCATAGACATGTATTATCGGCAACAACCGAAATTGTTTGACGCACATCAAAGTGAACTCAGCTGAATAGACAGGAAATATTATTAGAGGAATTGGTATGAGACATTCATATTATGATATACGAACCGATTACGTACAGTTTTTACGACTTCTACCGTCAGTTTTTATTATGCTTGCAAAAGTTTTTTTCATTTTGATGTTCGGTGCTATATTATACTTCCGAACATTATTCATAATAGAGTCTTAGAGACTTAGACTTCAACTCAAAATGAGATGAGCACTATCTCGATTTTTTACCGTGAAACTGTATTTAAATTTAAGTGACAATTTGAGTAAAACCTAGTGACGATAAATATTTAGTTAATCAAAATGTCTAGAAACAAAATTCAGACAAATTAAAGTTTGCACTATGTAGGACGTTTTGTGTTTGGAACAAAATCAGTACATAACATATGTACTGATTTTGTTGTTCTTTATTTACAAAAATGGTTTCATTTCTTTTTTTATTAAGTAAGAACTTAGAAAGTTTTGGACATCAAGTATAAAGGTGTTTATTTCGCTGAACTTAGTGATGCGATAGTACTAAAATAGTTAACTGGTTAGGTACAAGTTTAGAAATTATGTAGAAAATGATGACTTAAACTAACTACATAAAGAAACAAATGTTTCTACATACAAAAACATTATACAATAAAAACCGGCCAAGTGCGTGTCGAGCCACGCGCAGTGTAGGGTTCCGTAGCCCATCTAAATAATGCGGACTCTGAGAAGAGGGCTTTTATGAGCATTTATTTAACGATGGCTCATACACTTAAATGTAAATACTACCGGTTTCACACACCTGACAACGTTATTTATGTAGTTCCCAATGAGGAACTTGAACTGCGCCAAGTACATTTTATAAGTTGGTCGACTGGTTACTCGTAAACTTGTAAAGCCTACTTAGCTGTGATAGTTTTCCTTTTAACTTCGTCATAGTACGTTCATCGTAATAGTTCACAAACGGATGCCTCAATCAAAAAACTGTTTCCACAAACCCGCAATATTTTTGAAATTGCTATCCAACGAACACAAACACTATAGCGTAGACAAGAAAAAAAAATTACATCCCCACTTCACGGGTAACTTAGAAAAATATTTTTTTTTTAAATTTTACTTCACCATTTTGTCGGCATGATTCATATGTATATACATGCCAAATTACAGCTTTCTAGTCTAGTTTTACTAGTTTCTAGTTTCCCGAGCCTAGCTCATAGACTCTTAGTACTAACTAAGAGTCTATGAGCTAGGCTCGGGACGGACAGACAGACAGACATGGCGAAACTATAAGGGTTCCTTGTTGTTTACGGAACCCTAAAAATACAACACGATTCGTGCAAGTTAAGCAAAAGATAGAAAATTACTATTTAGCTATTTTTAACAGTGCTTCATTCAACACAATAAATTAAACACAGTAAATATTTATAAAATACAGTGAAAAAATTAAATGCCTACCCGACCCAGCCAGGAATCGAACCTGGGCCTTCCGCAATCCGAGCGGCTGCACTGACTATGCTACCGGGAAGGCTGACGTAAGCATTGAATTTTTTCATCTTTTTTTTTATTTTTGACTGTTTTTTAGCGGCGCCATATATCCAACGGTTACTGCAACCGATAGCTATGCAGATAAAAAAGGTTAAATTTAGTTTTAGTAGGTAACTCTTCAAAATAGGTCACACTTCTGAACGATCTATATTCGATGGATGCATGGTTAAAATCTCATTAATAGCTCGCCCTGCCGTCCTATTATTAAGACCTTTCTCTTTCTGCTGATAATCAGTTTTTGTTCCTCAATAGGGGACGAGGGTTCACTTCTCGTGATTTTATCATGTCCAAACTGCTGCTTGATTTATAGACCCTTTTACTTTTCTTGAGCTTTCACTGAGATAGCGATACTCCAAACTTATAAATGTAGTATATACCTACATACTTTTCTTAATCTTTTCATGCAGAAAGTGATATCATTTTTTTCAAATCACGGATGGGATTCTAACCTGTACCTTTGGCAATCGAGGCCAGCTGACAAAATTAATAGGAATTCAGATAACATTTTTAAAGAATTATGTGTGTTTTCTTTCTTTAGAAAATTTAGGTACCTTTAAACTTATATATAATATTACCTATGGTAATGAATGGAATCAGGCGTTACCTATACCATCTATATATAATCACCGTCACCCACCCGCTTCGCTGTGCGAATATAATCTATGAATGCTAATCAAAATAATTATTAGGTTTACCAACATCATATATAGCCTATCATTTGCACAATCGCATGCTCTTACTACATACAAATTTAAGTTATAAGAGAACATACAGACAAACAGACAGACAGACCGACAGACAAAAATTTCAAAAATCGTAGAATTGGTGTCAGTTTGTCATAAAACTAATATTTATCCCAAAATTTGTCAGAAAAATTGCATGTACAGACAGAGCCTACAGATTTATATAGTTAGTAGTATAGATAGATTTAGAAAGATAGATTGTCAGAAAAACTGCATGTACAGACAGAGCCTACAGATTTATATAGTAGTATAGATCGCGCATGGGCAAGTTTTGACCATATTTATCACAAATCGGCCATATACCAACGTATGGAATGAAACAAATGACTATTCTACTTACGCAATTCAAAAATATTATGATTACCCAAAGGTTTACCAACATCATAATAGCCTATCACTACTATACTACATACAAATTTTAAGCGTAAACTTTTTTTCTGTGTTTTATTTCTTTTTTTTATAGCCTATCATTTGCACAATCGCATATATCATCATTATCTTACTACATACAAATTTTCATCAAGATCGGGCAGCCGTTCTTGAGTTAAAAGTGGACATACAGACAGACAGACAGACAGACAGACAGACAAATTTTTTTAGAATTGGTGTCAGTGAGTCATAAAATTAATATTTATCCCAAAATTTGTCAGAAAAATTGCAAGTACACACAGAGCTTACAGATTTATAAAATAGTATAGATATATAAAATTCTCGTGTCACATGTTTTTTTATGAAACTTTATATGTATATTCGGTAGGTCTGACAATCGGTCGTAATCTATTTTTACCCCAAAGTGATAAGGATGGTCCACCCAAACATTTTTTTTGTTGTCATAGAAACGATTTGTTTGTATTGTTGACATAGAAACTATTAAAGCGATGCGAAGTCCGCTGGGTCAGCTAGTAGTAGTATTATAATATTGCGTAGGTAATACTCAAATATCTGTGGTAATACTTTATACAAATATTACCGATTGTATTGCTGCTACAAAAATAAGTCTTGCAACTTCTACCCCTCTGCTACACAAAGTTTATTTCTGTTGGAGCCAATATAATAGAATCTGAATAGCTTTTCAATACCAACCGAAGTATTTGAAGCATGTTGTCCCAGTCGTCACTGTTGCTGTGAAAAATAAAATAACAGCAATAGCAATGGAGAAGTTTCTGTTCTATTGCACTTTTGATACAATATAAATAAGTCGATGTAACGACTTGCTTTAACTACATAATTATTACTGACATTATATGGCCTTGTTAGTAACAGGAACATTGAGCAAGTGGTCGTGTAATTCTTTTGATATGTCGGCCATAGTATACATACTACATACATAAAAGCAAAATAAACGAAGGTATGAGAGGTTAGACCCAATTAATCTTTTATCTCCCAGTGACTCCATATGGAGCCATAGAACAATTGAATTTCTATTGTGTCTGGTTTTATGGATAACGAGAGGTTAATATTCATATTGGTTTTGTTGTCATTTTTAAATGGGTTAATCAGATTATACCAGTTAGAGGGTTTCTTGCACCAAATCCAACATCGTTCTATCTCATATCCAACACTTTAAAATTATGATGATTTAAAGATTTTGTAGAATTACGTAAAATTTGTAGAATTTTAACTGGTAACTGATGTATATTTGCAAACTTAGATATTATTATATTTTCTCTTTTGTTTTTTTTTAACATGTGTGATTATCCCTTATTTTTTGTGTTTTCATTTGTGATGGAGAGTGTCCTTTTATGATAGGGCATTTTCCAATATTTTTTGACGCTGTAAGGGAGAAAAGAACGGACACTTGCTGAGTTTCTTGCCGGTTCTTCTCAGTACAAGATCTCCCGCCCAGAGTAGACTTACGAACCGATGGCATAATGACGTTCATATCAGCTATTTGTAGCCTAAACTGAATAAATGATTTTGAATTTTGAATTTTTCTTTTTGAACGTTTCGCGCTGACCGTTGTTAGTAATTAAGTTAGGTAGTTATTTGTAGGTATATCCTTTGCAATCCTTGCTAGTCAGTATTCATATACTGAGAATGTTGTATCCCATTGTTAAGAAAAATAGTAATCATCATCATCGTCATCTCAGCCAAAAGACGTCCACTGCTGGACAAAGGCCTCCCCTAAGGATCTCCACAACGACCGGTTTTGTGCTGCTCGCATCCAGCGGCTTTCCGCGACCTTTACCAGATCGTCGGTCCACCTTGTTGAAGGCCTGTGCACATTGCGCTTTCTGGTACGCGGTCACCACTCAAGGACTGTTCCGCCCCAGCGACCATCAGTCCTACGAGCGATGTGCCTTGCCCACTGCCACTTGAGCTTAGCAACTCAATAATCATATTAAATCACTAAAATTCTTTTTTTGTTAGTAAAAAATATTTTGTCATTAAATGCTTCCCAATTTTTTCCATGCCTGTAATACTTTGACTATATGGCTCGGCGGTTTCTAGACGTCGTTTAAGCGAGAAAATTTTACATTTGGAAGTACACACGTCCAAATGCTAGCAAAGTTATTTTATTCCGCCATAATCGTTTCGGTTTGCCTCTCCGCCTCTTCTTGCAAAAACGGCATTACTAGGCACGTGTAAATAAATTCATATATTTTGATAAATGAGAAAAAGAATGATCTGAGGGTAAATCACGCAGGTGGACGCGATCGTTCGGAAGTAGTTCGCAAACTGTTTTCTCATGTAACTTCGTTACGTCATCATTCGTCGTGGTTTTCTTTGTATAAAATACATATCTTATCTCCCAAACTCAACCAAAAACATCTAATCTAAAATATTTTTTTTACCCTTACAATGTAACGAGATGCCTAAATTTAGTTTTTAATTACTATAAGAAGTACAGACTTTTTGATCAATTTAGATTTCGCGAGCTGTAAAATCATTGTTGTTTTGTAAAAATTAAATAGCTAGGTACATATTCTTAATTTTAAAATATTCTAAAATTATTAAAATAGAACAAAGTCTAATAAATAATAAAACCGTCAACTCATATTAATCTTTACATATCTGTTGACGTGTTGCAATTTCCGCCAAGCTTAAAAGTCATAAGGCTTTGATATAGGAACTATGAACCGTTGCCATAAAAGCAGACACAATCTCTTTTAGTACCTATTCTCTAAAAAATGTGTTCAAAGGGAGCAACAACAGTCTGTATTTTACGAGGTTACAGCCACAGGGAAAACGGGTTAAATTTCCTTTTCTGAAAAAATGTATGCGCTCTTGAAAATGTTGTCGGTAACAGGCTTTAACTCTGAGCTTGGTTGTGCTGTTAGGCTAGAAATAAACAAAAGCATTATACAGAACTTGTCATTATTTTTAATAAAGATTCTTGTATGTCGAGTATTTATGTTCTACAGTGGAAAACGCTTAATCTTAATCACACCTGATGATTAACAATACGGAGGAAGCTTTACTCAGAATGCTCAAAAACTGGGCAACTGGTAGGGTTGCAAAATTACGTAATTTTACCGAAAGTGCCGATAAAATACGGGTAATTTACGGTAATTTATATAAACTACGGTAAAATTAGCGGCAAAATATTTATTTTTAATCTCGCGCACGTATATATGAAAAACCATTATGCGAGGTTTGCGATTAGTGCAATTGACCGATTCTCGTAGTTTTACATGGGAAGTCGCGATGTCGAGTGAAACTTCGACAACGAATTTTTTTTAAATCTGCGGCCAAAATGTTGTCAAAGCACCGTATTTGTGTTGACAACTTCCCGTCGTTTTTTTGAGACAGTTATTTTAGCCACATATTTTAGACAAATTCGTACTTGGAATTCCACTTGACATCGACAGTTCATGTCGAACGCACGAAAAACCCTGGTGTGATGTGATTCTTATCTCGAATATTTTTGAGATTTTTAGTAAGAACGAGCCCATTTTTTGTTTTTAAAAATTCCAAAATTTCTTATATATCTGTCAAATCTCATTCAATTCCATTTATTTGTCAAAGAGTAAAGACACACACACTTCCGTAATAATAGTGTTAGTTAGTCGGTATGAACACGTTTAAAACGTTTTTTTACCGAATATTACCGTATTTTACCGAAAAATACCAAATATTACGTAAAATATCGTAAAATACCGTATTTTACCGGGGTAATTTTACCGCTTTATATCTCTAGCAACTGGCTATGTTATCTTTAATAAATCCAAATACAACAATGATACTAACTATGATATCAAATTATGGCGACAGTTTTCGATAAGTGGTAGCTAGCCCGGAGGCTATATACAATAGATACCTATTATTATCTTATCAGGTAGTTATCATACATGCGATATGTCGAATATATTAAAAAAAATATAGTATCTGAAACCTTGATATAAATTGTACATGACCGAAAAGCTTGGCATGAAAGAGAGAAAGGACGCTTTTGTCATACAGCAGACAATAAAAAGCTGTAGGGTGTAACATTAACATATTGCGCCCATTTTGTATCCGAATACATGCTTGTAATATATAAAATCTCTATTGATTAAGTCCACCATATTAAACACGTCGTCTCTACATACATATAAAGCTAGACAGAGACAGCCATACGAACCGACCTTGACGCAAGGCGCCGCCCGCCCATAACTCTCAGGCCATCTGTGACGCCGCAAAGATTTAGTGGTCATCTCCAGAAGATAAGGTCGATTTATAAGCTAAACATTTAGTGAGTCGATCAAATTCTGTTATTCCATGTAAGATTTGTTTACTTTGTTTTTATGCTGGCTGTAACTGTTTAAAAAGGAGTTTATTTTTATTTAATTATTCGGTGTAATACTAGCTCTAAAAATTTTGGTACTTTAAAAATACAAAACTAGCATGAACTACCTGCCTACATTTAAAGAGGGGTCGTTGTAAAGTGTACTTGTACATTTTTTTGTTTTTGCTATCTCGCTCATTCTGTTTTTTTTATTATTCAACTAAGTAAAGTAGAAGTGTTATGAAATGTACTACCGAAAATTAATAAAATTTGTTAAAATATTTATGTAGGATTTAAAAAGGTATGCTTAAATATTCGTAAAAGTACGCTGACTATAACAGCGTAAGAATACGAATCATTCTAAATGTAAAATTTAAAGTGTCCAGGGTATCAAAAGATTGGACGTCACATTTTTATTTATAAGCCGTAAGTAATAACACAAAAATTAAAGCATAACAAAAGAATGTCGCGCAGAAGGAAAAAAACAGTGCAAATCTGTTGACGTAACTTTTTAGTCGGGGCGAGCGGCGAGCACTTGTCCCGTCTGTTTTAGCGTTCATTCGCAAGAGAAAAAGTTTATTATCTTATTTCCAAACTAGAAATGCCTTGCTTGGATTTAATATTTTTCAAATGTATTTTTTTAAATATTTAATTAGTAGATTTATAGGATACAGACAGATAAAGTAATTCGAATTGCATTAAATGTTTGATCGAATAGATTTATGCATATTCCGATTATAAATTTACTTTGAAGGCCGCTTTACAGTTAAAATTATTCAAATTCAAAAATCATTTATTCAGTTTAAGCTACAAGTAGCTCTTGTGAATGTCGCTATGCCATCGGTTCGTGAGTCTACTCTGGGCGGGAGATCTTGTACTAAGAAGAACCGGCCAGAAACTCAGCAAGTGTCCAGCTCTTTTCTCCCTTACAGCGTCAAAAAATATAGGAAAATACCCTATCATAGCAGGACACTTTCCATTACAAATAAACACAAAAAATATAGAAGACAACCACACCTTGTAAAAAAACAAAATAAAAAAATCTAAGTTATCAAATTTACATCAGGTAAAAGTTTCAATTGCCACAATGTCATACAGTACCACTACAGTACTCTAATAAAAATCAAAAATTGTTTAAGAAAAACAAAGTGAAACTATAGTAATTAATATGAAATAATAATTAATATGAAAACTATATTAGCATTTTTATAACATAAATACAATAAACGTTCTCACTACCCCGCAGGTAAAACAACAAAAGGTTACTCTCTTTACTGAGAAATTATTACTAAAGCAAAAACAACAAACGAATCTCTATTATTATTACATTTATTACACATATTAAAATAGCAACAGGTACATATTTTACAAGGTTTGGTCAGTATGCTTGTTTTCAGTCCACTTGACTATCACCATTTTATACAAATTTATCGCCTTAACAACAATGTTAATAGCTTTTTGTTGTGTTCCGACAACTAAAGATAATCAGCCAGTTCCTATGAAATGCAATTTCAGGTAAAGTGAGCTACCATTTTCGGATTGGTCGTAACAGCAGATAAATAAATAAATAAATAAATTTTTATTTCAGACCAATTTGATCCATAGACTTATTAGTAAATGTTAGTAACAATTGGGCTTAATCCTATGTTAGTGTTGTTAGCACATTTATGTTTATGTACTACTTCTTAAGCCCCGTTGCAATCTCTACCCAGTATCTTTGAATGGGGCAGTCCTGTCTGACAGCAATCATCTTCAGGATACTGTTGCCACTCTTACGTAAACGCTGCAATAGAGAAGCCGCTTTTTTGCGCATTATTGCATGAAACCCGTCTGTGCGAGAGTCAGCAAACACTTTAGAAGCGCTACAGCGCCACGGTAGCCCCAACAGCATCCTGAAGGTGTTATTGTATTGTACACGCAGTATGTTGTAGGCTCGCCGCGAATACGTCACCCACAGTCCACTCGCATAAAATGACTGGCAGAACGCTTTAAACAGAGTCAAGATAAGATAAGATAAGATACAATCAAACGATGAATATATAAAAATAAAGTACCTACTTGTTCTCATATTTTGATTAGCATAGCTAGAAAGCACTTTGTCTTCATTAAGAGGTAATTGATAGAGACCTCCGCTGTGGCTAGAGATTGTACTAAAATATATTATAATAGTCAAGTTGTTTGTGTACGACTCAAAATTAAGTTAAAACTCGTTTTATCTAAATAAAAAGTATTTTACAAAAACACAAATGTTGAAAAAATTTCCACGAGCAGGGTTTGAACCTGCACCCTTCTGACATACCGGGTCAGGTGCTCTTCCAATTGAGCTATCGTGGTTCTAACCAGCCCGCCGAAATTATTCAACACTATTTACTTTTTACTTTGAAAGCCAAAGGCGCCCATTCAATGTTAACAACTACCGTCATTAACATCTGATCATAATATTTTTACAAATACTAAATACTAAAGATCAGTTAAGAAGTAGGCAAGCTGTTGAAAAAATTTCCACGAGCAGGCTTGTAATTTGTTCGCAACAAAATTTGCGTTAAAAATTATATAAACATTTAAAAAGTATTTTATTATACATTTTACTTATTTAGTTTCCTATTTGTTTTTATAAATTAAAATTACTGAGCAATTTATTCGATAAATTAATTATCGATAACTGTTCAAATCGTGAAAAAGGATCTAACTAATTCATATCCGTCATGCATTAAATTACTTACGTTTGTCTCCAAGATTAATCACACATAGTGGGGACTTTCAAATAAAGATATCTAGCTGCTGAGGAAAGTTTCATTGATATCAATAAAAACATAGCTCTACTTTTAGTAGGTACGTACCTACAACTTTTTAACGCAAAAAAATCATATTACATTTTCCAGACGTGAAAAACGATAAAATCCCAAAGATCGGCCCTGTCATTCAATTAATTATCACTATGAAACCTTCACGCTTTAGTACCTCTCGCATTTCCTTGGAATTTTCCATTTACAATATTATAAGCTAAATTAATTGATACTTAATCTGATACTATATAAATGCAATTTTATTTAATTACAGCAGCAAGCAGTGGTTAAGTAGGGCTTTGATGATTGATTGAGACATAGTGCATGTTAATATCAATTTATACTGTCGTGCCAAACTGTTACCTAGTTTGGTAGCTGTGTGCATATGTGTTTGATGGCTTTGTTGATTATTTGTAATGTTAACAGGGTTTTGCCACATCATTACTAGCTTCCGACTGCTGAGGCACGAGGTTTCCTCGTGCATAGAAAAACCATAGAGAGAACGGACCATAAATGTGGTGTACACACGGTGGCAGTTCGACCTACCCAACACTGTCAATTTTCTCCAATCAATTTTGAACTTTATTGCTTGGTTATAAGGATCAATATTCATTGGAGAAATTTGTCAGGTTTGGGTAGGTTGATCTGCCGTCGTGTGTACATGTGGGCTCATTGTGGATTGGTGGTTGTCAACGACTGCTAATGCAGCCGTAACCGACGGCGGAGTACCTATATCCTTTCGAAGCATGGAATAACTCGAGATTATAAGTGTTAACTTTTGCAAAGTTTCGTTATGGATGGTTGATCCCATCCGATAACGAAACTTTGCAAAAGTTGCTTTACTTCAGCGATCGTATATCGAGCACTTTTGCCATTGCGGCATCGAGCTCATCGAACAGGACTTACATCTTTTAATTTTAAACGTGGGAATAACATCAGAACCAGTCAAAACGAATCAAGCTAGGCTTATGGCTAATCGCATGTACAATTATTATTGGTGCGATTCGAAACAGCAATGTTTGTGTTGCGAGGTAATGCCATAGCCGAAAGGCTATAGTTATTTTAAGTTGTGTCCTTTTATAACGGAAAATCATTTTGTTGCCAGTCGTAAGTGATTAATATTTCAAAATGTATCATGTGCCGCGCCGCGCCGTCCCCAGTGGGGCTGCGAGTGAAATGAATTGTCATATTTAATTGAGAATATCCTTTTCACCAAAAATGTTTTAAACAACCGTAATATTTAATTTAACAATTTAGGAGTTATGAAAATTGTATTGTATTGTATCAAAGTCAAGTCACGTGGAAGTTAAAGACATAGTCAAAGTCAAAGTCAGAATGAAACAAAACGCTTTTATACATTTTGGGGGCCTCGATTTTTCTTTTTGGTGCGTCTGAAGGTCAAAGAAACCGCTGGTTTTATGAAAGAATTGAAAATTATATTTTCGCCGTTTACCAAAATTATGCAATTACGTAATCATATCAATCAAAAAACAAACTTCATTGAACTATGTAGGATTAAAATTTTATAAAAATTTATTTGTTAGACGGATCTAATAACAGGATCAGCGAAAAGTTACCGATATACCCACCCTAATATATAGATTGCAATCGTAAAAACAACCTTCATCAGAGGCATCACTGAAAATAAAGCGGTTTGAAGAAAATATCATATTCAATTTACTTTGCTGGTTACTCTTTCTAATAACAATAACAAATTATTAAGATATTATCATACAAAAACAACTTTAACGACTTTGTTTTTAAGGAGAATAATCTGTTTCTTTTTATTTCCTCTTTTGTACCATAATCTTATAAACCATTACTTTTTTCCTGAAAATGGGAAGCCATAGGATTATGGATGACCGAGAAAATGTCTGCTGAAACATTGTGGGAAGTCTCCACATTTTTGCGCGGCGCCGCGCCGTCTTATCGTGTAGGAAGTGACGTGCAATTTTTTATCATGACGACGACGACACAAAATTGTAAACGTTCAAAGAAGCCTCTTAACGCTAAAGAACTTTATCTGTTTTCAACATAATAGTTGGACATATACAGAGTTGCTGTACGTACGCTTTGTTGAAGCGCCCGGGTAAATCGTGTCACGTTTCTTAAAGCCATCTAGATTTTATCATGATAGTGAGTTGTATAAGACCGTCGTTGTATGATCTTACGGCAACGTTCGTTGGCTGGATAAGAGTGCCTTTCATTTTGTTTCATTTTCCACATACATGTAAAAAGTTTTCTTCTTTTATTTCATGTTAATAATATAAGATTGAAAATATCCTTGAACTTATTAAGGGTCTAACTAGAATAATGCTCTTTTTTATTAGTTACTGAGATGTTAATCTGATGCAAGAGTTTTTCAAGTCTTTTATACATACTTAGCCCAACCAGGTGTTAGTGTGTTATTGTAAATGAACCTCTAAAAGTTATAAGAGTATATCTATTTGATACTTTTAAAAGTGTTATAACTTCTTGTCGGGCTGAGTAGGTTAATGATATATCACCTACTGCTTCTCGTGCTTTCAGAAGCACGTAGGAAAATTCATCGACTGTAGCTTAAGTTGGAGTAAAATTAAATAACAACCAAATCTAGTTGCTTGTTTATCAAGCGTAGGTGTAACTTTCTATACTATTCAAACTAACTTAGTCCAGTAAGGGGCAAAGAATACGTTCTGTTAAAATTAAGCAATCCATCAAAATAAATCAGCATTGTCGGAAGAGGGTCGTATCACCACATCTCTGAGGCAACCCATTTTGCGTAGCTACTGCTTTTTATCCTCCAGGAAGGAAAAGCTGGACAACGAAAACCAAGGCTTCTAACGCTTTAATTTCACCTTATGTAAATTCTGGTTAAGACCTTTTGATCCTTCTGGGTCGAATTTTATAGCAAGAACGTAATTAAATTATCTTTAGTGTTGTATTATTCACTGAGCATGACATGACCAATACGCCGAGGGCTGCACGTTGTTAGAGTTGAAGTGATTACGATAGCCAGTACCTCAGCGGTTAAGGATCCCGGGTGAAGTGCCCTTTTAGATACCGTAAACGTTACCTACCGTCAGGTGAGATGAAAGAGAAGCGTTTCAAAAACTTAAAATAAAAACAGAATTTAAACGTGGCACATTTTAGTCGGTTATGTAAAAGTTGTAAATAGTTGTAGGTACATAAAATCTATAATTGAGAATGTTCTCTTAAATGCGTTTCTTTAAATTGTTTAAGATCTACGAATCATATATCAAAATATAATAAAAATGTAAGTATTTTGAACCTTTCGAACTACACTAGGCCAAGCCTATTATAGTGATGTTAAGCATAAATTCAAATAAAAAGTATCCAAAAATATTAACTTAAAATTTGTGTAAATACCAAATAGTTAAAACATAGAGAAACAAGATAAAACATTTATTACAAAAATCACAGATACATATAAAACAAAGATACAATAGATATAAGCAAAACATATTTTCAAACTAAATAAGCCTACATTATGTGGCATGTGTGTGCTACAGCAGTGCAAAAAGGTCGTAGCTCAGCGATACATTTGCCCGGGAGCAAAACGCTGATTTTCAGCCACAACCACGAGGACAGTGCGGAGACAGTAATACCAGTTCCACCATCATATTGAAACTTCACAGCACCAATTGCTAATACATACATACAATAGGTACATAATATCCTAAATCAATTAGGTTTTGCACTACTGTTGATTAGCGATACAGTCTTGTTAGAAACTGTAAACCAAACAAATAATATTAAAATGTACCAACTCTTGCTCTGTGCATCAACAATATATGATAAATAATTAAATAATACTAATAATAATATAATAAAATAAAAAAATACAAATTCAAATGTTCAGTTTCTTTAAAAAAAAGGAAAAGATATCATTTCGTTTTATTTTGACCTAACAACTAGGATAGACAATTATTATCAGATTATTTTTTTTATACAGGTGAGCGTAGTGTATTTTCTTTTCGGTAAAAGTAAATGACATTCTGGATTCAGCAAAGATACGGCAGACGGGGCGAAAACTTCAAAAATGTCTTCGACGCAATTTAGCACGATGAAGCCGGAGAACCAAAGTTTTGTTTTCGAAAACGTTTGTAATCTAAACGATTAAATCAAGTAAGTAATGACTTTGTTGAAATTGGAAGTTGCACGATGAAGTATGTGGGTCAAAAACAGTGTTAAACAGTGTTTCGCTTACCCGGCGGGCACTCGTTTCAAACCTTTTCACAATTTACCCTTTGTTTGCCCAGAAAAGGTGCAGCGCCTGACAAAAGTAGAAAGCTATTTCACCCTCGTATTAAACTTTTCAAATTGAGTTTTATTCTTACCGCGACAGCTTGCAGCGTCGTGAAGCTAGTTTTTTATAGAAAGTAGTGTAGCGTGGAAACATTGCCGCGGCACTTGTTGTATTGTTTTCAACTTGATTTTACGCAAGTGAGCATTTATAAATAGATCAGTGGAAATTTTTTGAGACGCGTTATGTAGACAGGCAAACACCAATATAAAATTAATATATTAAGGTAAATCTGCGTACGTATTGGTTAATATGTAGGTACGTTTAATTAAATAAATTATGAAAGCAAGTAGATTTACTGATATTTTTTGAAGTGAAAACTTCTTTAGCGGCGTTGTACACTTTTTTTGTAATGGGTAAAAAATGTTAAATTCGCGTCAGGACACGTGACCTGATCGAAAATTCGTAAGACGGATGGAGAGTAGACAGCCGGCGCGGCGTAGGAGAGGAAGTATCCCCCTCTCTTTCTACGGCGTGGCGAATATGTATGCCTGCTGTTTCGTTTAGGCGGCGCAGGGCGCATGCGCGAATAAATTGTCATGTTTGTGTACGATAGCGCAATAAATAAATATTGTATTCTACCACATAAATGATAGTACTTTTATACTGATAATTGAAGCAATTCGTGCAAAATTCTTCTCTAACCATTCCAAAATATCAAAAATGCACAACGTTAATATTCAAGTTTTTACTTCTGCCGGCACTCCCGGAGTGCAACCCGTCGCTTTTTTTTTTATAACATTTTAATAATGCTTCTAAGTGTCTGAACTAATGTAGATGTACATATTTTAATTTCTTTTTATTTATTTACTTTAATAGGTTTACCAACAGTTGTTTACATTAATACTATTACAGACTCTTACAAGTTATTTAAGCTAAATGTAACCACTAATTACAGCATGCTTAGAAATAAAGGCAATTAAACACTAAAAAACGAATTAGACTAATTTAGACCAGAAATATAAAAGAACAAAATGAAATTAAACATTAAAGTATGTTGTATTTGAAGAAATATAAATAAAACACTTTTTAATCACATTGCGTGCACGGAGTGTGACATTGGTTTAAGAAGAAGTCCCCAAAGGTTTTTTTTTGTATAATATGTGTTCCAATACTTTAGTATGAAGCGGTTGAATTTCGATCACTGGGCGACCACTAGTATTTAATAATCTCTGTTCTTATTTACTCTGTTCCTATTAAATACAATACACCAAAATACCATATTGTTTTATTTATAATACAAATCGACTTATCCTTAGATAAGTGGAAGATTAATAATATTTGAAGGATATTCCCGTTGGTAAAGCGACAGGCTAGTAGTGATTGATGATCAACTTTATATAAGACATGCCCTACATAGCCGCGTTAGATGTTTTTGTAACATCTCTAAACGTGATTAATAGCATAAGTTACATACAATATGAAATCTAAATGTTACTTAACAAATTGTTATACGATAAATAAAGATGCGGTATAAGTATCTAGTGCGGGAATTTGTTAGTTTTCTTTTTATATTGTAGTAACGCTTAAAATTCGAACTTAGAACATTTGACAGTACCGGCGTTTGGTGATCTTACGTATGCACAATTTAATTTATAACAAGAAAACATTGTTAAATATTAATGTCGTGTAGTTTAATTACATGAAACACCCAATATAAAAACATATAAATAATGTAAAACGCTACTTTTAAAAGGCGCGAACGAAGTAACGATTTCAATAAATAGTCGGTCATTTCTATTCCATGTAAAAACGTTACAAAACCGTTAAGATCTCAAATCCTGTTAATCTTATATCATTATAATTTCTTTATTAAACTCGTCGTCCTTGCTTCCTACAAAACTAGTATCTGACCATTAAATCTAACACTAATTGGTTCTAAGCGAGTAAGCTTAACCACGGAATGTAGGTACGCCGCGATGATTTTCAAACTACACTCTAAGAAGTAAGCGGTCCACCACTTACGTCTAACACAAGCACGTCACATAAGCGAATATAAAATACTTTTTAAACTAACAAGATGTCACGAGAAATGGGTAGGCAAACATGGTGTGGGGCGTAGCGGTTCTACGTAAATATTTTGGCGAATAGGTATTCCTGCGGGGGCCCTCACAGTTTACTCCGACCGAGCGACGTAAAGCGAGTTGACGTAGTTCTGTAAAATAACACCTCTGTTTTTCTTTCCGCTACCCGTCACAGATACCTCTTTCGAACATTAGGGTAAGTGGAACGACAAAGAATGAATGACAGTGAGTGAACAATCCGTTACAAAACCAACTGAACCGGTAACAACGGAAAATTATTATTTTACTAGCCTTTTCCGTGTACCTTTTCCATGATTCGTGTAGGTGACTCAGCTACAAACTATTAACGGAATTGAGTTAGGCTTTGAACACAATACGTATTTAGCATGTATAGGAGTTCTGTTTTGTATGTTTAGCAGTGGACTAGTATAGGCTGATGATGATGATGATGATGATGATGATGTATAGGAAGTTTAATTTACCACAAAATTATAAATGATTGAACTGCTTTGTTTTACGTCTTACAATACAATTGTTTGATTAATTAATGGTAAAATAAAGTCTTGAAAACACTGTAACTTAATAAAAATTATTTTCCCACTGCTGGGGAAAGGCCTCTGTCATCGCTAAATTTGATGGGTTAATCACCACGCTTGCCAAATGTGGGTTGGTGATCACAAACCCGGGCTATGCAGCGAAAAATACGAATCACATACTTTACACGACCCGGGAATTGAACACAGGACCTCTGGATATCGGACCGAGTGCATTACCACTTGATCACCGAGGCGTTGTAACTATAAGAATACTAGTGGCCGCTCGCGGTTTCACCCACGTGGTTCCCGGTTTCACCCGCGTGGTTCCCGTTCCTGTGGGAATATTTGAATAAAAAGTATCCTATGTGTTATTCCCGGTTATAAACTATCTGTATGCCGAATTTCATCCAAATCCATTCAGCAGTTTTTATGTGAAAGAGTAACAAACATCCAAACAAACTTTCGCGTTTATAATATTAGTAGGATTATTTTGTGATTCAAGATCAAATTGTGGCTTCTCATGTTATAAATGTCAAAGTGTGTATGTATTAGTATGTTATTTTATCACGTCGAAACAAAACAACGGAATAGCGAAATTTTTCGTAGAAAGATAGTCGACAGTAATGAGAATTGAGTTTTTTTATCCCGGTCAGATACAGTGTTTCAGGGGCTACGCAAAAAAAAACTTTGGAGGCGAAACAGAATTTTTCCTTTTTTTTTATTAACATACACACTTAATTATAACAAACAATAATAAAGAAAAAAAGAAAAAACAGATAGACAGAAAGAAAAAAAAAAGAACAGATTTGTAATTTCACGTAGACAAAGAACGTTTTATAGATGTATTTGTTTTAAATGTCATAATGTTATTTCTTTTAGATAAATAACTATAATTGTTGTAATAGAAACAAACAAGTACACGTATTTCTTAAACCTTGCAGAATGTATGTACAGTAAACTAAAACTGCTCTCCTATTTCACTGAAATATTTTAGAAAAGTTAAAATAATCGTTAGTATGTAAATTTTATAAAGTTTCAGTCACTAAATCACCAACTTGTTCCAACAGCACTGCCTACTTAGTGTATACAGATTACAGTTCTGTTTTTAACATATTTAAATACAGTTTTAATCCTTTTTCATAAATTTTCATTACGTTAATACTGAATTTATATGGACTCTGTAGCTGACAGCCCAGCTTAGTAAGAGAGTGGAAACGAGCTCATTATACTCGTAATGATTTTTAGAATTTATTTAAAAACTGGCAGCCGCTCGCGGTTTCACCCGCGTGGTTCCCGTTCCCGTGGGAATATCGGGATAAAAAGTATTGGTTGTTTTAATCCAGGTTATAAACTATCTGTATGCCGAATTTCATCCAAATCCATCCATCCGTTGCAGCGTGAAGAAGCAACAAATATACACACAAACATACACACAAACTTTCGAATTTATAATATTAGTGTGATTTGAATAAGTTTCTTACTCCAATATTATATCTACCTCATAAATTTGTAGTAAACAGCCTATAACTGTCCCACTGCTGGGCAAAGGCCTCCATCATTGAAATCAAGTCATCGCTACAATTGCTGGGTAATGGCTTAATCACCACGCTTGCCAAATGCGGGTTGGTGCTTTTCCACACGGCCACCGAGGCGTTATAAATTTGTAGTGGTATATAAATTCCAGTAGTCTGAAATGAAATTAACAAATGATATCATCATCTCATTAATTGCATGAAAGTCTCTCATGATGATAAAGTTTAGTGATGGAGTGGTCGTTGATAGCGTTTGTGATTGGCGCGCAGAGTGCCTGTGTTGACATATGCAGATTCCATGAGAGTTGTTGAATTATTTATTACTGATATTTATCTTTAGTAGTCAGATTTTTTTTTTTTGTAAAATATTTTCATTTTACAAGAAGCTACCTATTACAAAGTTATTGTAATTGTATTACAATTTGTACCTACCCGCATAAGAAGTAGATAAAAAGAAGAGTCAAAAGCGGCCCAAACATAGAGAAAATAGTTTAAAATACCGTCACAGCGAAGTAGCAAAAACAATGCTCTCAATTAACGCTCTCGTTAAAGCATCCCAAATGTTGTGGCTAATGACGACACCCATTGCAATTACTTGAAGAGCGGTCGCACAAATAATAAGGGTGGTATGCAAACAAGCCCAGATTGAGTCCCATTCAAACGTGATTCATGTCAAGTGGAACCTTACAAATTTTTGTTCACCACCTCGTATTTGTGTTCCGCAAAAAAACAGCACGCATTAATTAATTCATTAGTAAACGCCGCCGATTCACCGATATTGACGTATCTCGTGTCGAATTTCGGCACCATTCGAATGATTAATGTTAAACAAACACCCACTGTTTGGGGTAAAACAACAAATTCATTATTTAATTTGCATAAAGAGTTGTCATTACAACAAAAGGTTTTAAATTCTCATTTAAATTAATTGACTTGTGAATTTTAAAATCACCTTAGTAAATAACAGTAGGGTAAATGTACTTATGCTTGGAATCCCATCATACAATAAATAAAAATCTAAATTCTTAGCCCACAGCTTCGTTAGACTATTGATGTGAACCAATTAATGACACAAGCAAATTAGATTTCTGGATTGGTTAACAGAGCTACTCGTATTAACCGCTCAACCCCCGCAAGTCCCTAAGAGCTCGAATTCGAGCCCGGCAAATGCGTTAATGTTATATTAATAATATTTTTTATTTGAAAAAATCTCAACCTCACTACACTGAACTAACTAACTATACCTCACGTATGGGGTACGTAAGATCCTTTTGCATAGAACGGAACGCATCTAATTATATAATTTAACGGCTAATTATATATTAATTATTAAACAACCAACACCTCAATCTTCCTTTGTAAACTGACCCTGCAAAGCCTGCGAAATGTGATACCAAATGAAACGCGAATAGTTCCGTATAGCGTTAAAGCATTATTTCAGTACGTCTGCGTTAACATAAAAAAAACGATAACCTACGTTTATTATAATATTCTACTAAGTAACTTATTTCTGTTGGAATAGTTGTTTCTTTCAGGAGAAATACAACTCTTGCCTCAAATATCCGAAAGAATAATTATTATGTATAATGGTTTTGTCTATATTTATATAGCATTATTTTTATGTGTTACCTATTAAGCATTACATTCTCGTACAAAAATAATGATACAGTAATTAATGCCTTTAAAAAACAATTACCGCCTCTGATTTACCCTTCGCACGTTCCTGTTTTCATAGTATAAATACGCTTTAGCCTATATTTGTAATGTACCGAATGTAACTGAGCTATATCAGATTTTAAAGAAATATTTGTATTTGCACATTATACAGAAGTGAAAAACTTTTCATGAATCATTTTTTTTCTAAATTATTAGCATAAACAACTGATTACGGTTATCATATTACATTATAAATATAATATAGGTAAAACAAAATAGGAGGAGCTCGATGGCGCAGTGGTTAACGCGCCCGGTCTGCGAGTGCTGAGGTTAAGCAACTTTCGCAAAGGCCGGTCATCGGATGGGTGACCAAAAATTTATCTTCTCGAGCTCCTCCGTGCTTTGGCAGGCACGTAAAGCCGTGGTCCAGCTGCATTAGCAGTCGTTAACAACCACCAACCCGCACTGGGCCCGCGTGGTGGTTTATGGCCCGTTCTCCCCATCCATCCATAGGGAAGGCTCGTGCCCCAGCAGTGGGGACATAAAATGAGCTGATGATGAAAACAAAATATCACTTGTTATATAAAAATCAATCCCCAATAACAACAAATACCTTTGTTATTTTTTTTTTCGAATTTTCTCTCTCATTTCTTTAACAAAACACTAGAGCTACAAGTAATTACGAGGTAAGATAAAATAGTTTCATTAGATGAGTTTTTGTGCCGACAGATAAATTTCAGTACACACGCAAGCAAATCCTACGTGTTAGGATTAATCCTGTTTGTTTTTGCCGCCCGCTAAAAGTACACAGTAGCTGATTGCGACCATAGAGGCAGCAAATATTGGTGATACGTTTTTTTTTCTTTATGCCTTCGCTTTTGTAACGGCCAGATAAACGTATTATAAAGCGCGTACGTGTGCAATATCTCGCACTACCAATAAAAAGCTCTTATAAATCGAAATATACAGAATTTTGAAAGAAGACCGGCGAGAGTCGCCCTAATATTTTACGAAGTAGTACACTTTCGGAAACATCAAAATTAAATTAGATTAAATTCCTACAATTTACTTTTACGAACGTCTGATTTATTAAAGAAGGAGATAAAAAGATAAATTATTTTCAAATCGCAAATAATTGACTGAACAAGACGCTTTCTATGGTGTAATAACTAAACGATTAAAACACACTCGTAAATACGTTTCATTTGACGCAGTAGTCATGTAAACCAAGGCCATTTTTATTTACTTATTAGATACATCAAAGAAGGTACATATCATACAAACATAAAAACTAATTAATATTTTGATATAACACGGTAGGTCCGCATTTTAAATGAAGTATAAAGCATGAGCTGCTGATGAATTGACTGTATAAACATAGATTCTTTTGCTTTTCTTATTTAGAGACAGACATTGACCAATAAGTGACGTGACTATCAGTCACGTCACGTCATTTGACTTGACACATTTTCAGTTTCTTTCTGTGATAAGTTGTTCGTTGTGTTAAAAGTGGTTTTTTTCATTGGATTTTCGCGTGTTTTATGGACTTTAGATTCTTGCCTTATTGCCCCTTGGATTTTGATTTGCAAATTATGTACCGTATGTTAACCCTCTGAGTCTCCGAGTAGGTAGATACCTACTATGTCTCTGATAGAATAATGGTTACTTTCGTTATTTGTCTATGTTATTTATTACCTACCTATTCATCTATTTTATTATTTAATAATTATTTGCGTTGTTATTAAATAAAAAGTTATAAAATAAATGATTTTTACCCTAACTTCTATATTTTTTGGTTATTTAACATATCTCTGTTGTCCCAACTTTAAAAACATTGAATCAATTAACTTTTTTGTTAGTCTAGCATAGTTCTTAAAGTACCATTTGATTTCATCCATGAACGGGACATATAAATCGAGGTCTGAAAATACATAGAAGTTCGCCAGCCTCCTTTACCGTATTAATAACAGTACGGCTTAATCTCAATTTCAGTATATTTTGAGTATTGTATCGGTGCGATATAGTTCAAAAGTTTTAACTCGACCGATGAGCTCATAAAGTAACACTTTCATCGGCTTTCTCGTGTAATGTCTACCGAATGGCCAAGAGTAATTCCCAGCAAATAAACAAGAGATTTAAAGCTTTAACAATGGAAATATAGCCTCCCGTTCTCATTTTACTTGCTTGTTGGTAATTTTTGGATGAATGAAGTATGAAGCACCTGCTAGGAAATACGGTCAATGTGAAATAATATTTCATAAAATCTGCTTCCATTTTTCAACAATGACAGACGGATAGCTTTGTTCTTTGTCCGTTTTGTTTGCAAATAAAAACACTGTTCTAAGAGTACTCTTGAAAGCTAATGGTTGATTAATAATAAAATAACACTTAAAAAGCGACAGCCTCGGGGCACAGGTTTTTGGTTTCCTTGAATCCACGAACCCACTTTTTTCGAAGGAAAAACGTCTTTTCGTCGTCGACGTCGTTCGCTGACGTTGGTTTGCGTGCCACCTATTATAATTATAATTATTTACATAATTGTAAATGCAGAAATTACTATAAAAATACTGGTGGGCTTATACGAGACTTTCATGTTTTCCAATAAACTCGTTTCCTACTTTGACGTTTCGGCTACACATCATGAAGTGATATTTGGCTTCTTGAATTGATATTTGAAACTCTAAACTATCATTCCCTCTTACAACCTTAGCGATATTTTTATTTGGGGAAGGTTTAGCAAAACTGGTAGACCACTTTCTGACCGACCGTACATATGAATAATACCTATTGGTATTAGATTCATGCGTGTATACTGAATACCAGCGGTTAACTAGTGTACATACACATTAAACTACCACTTGGTCGTTTGTATTTCTAACTGGAACACCTAAGTTTAGCCAGCACCGCACTGTCCCACCTAATTTTACCGCCCGACTGTAACTCTATTGAGTTTACCGAAAATTTTCGCACAGTTGCAACACAATACAAGTTACGGTTTCACACAAAAGTAACGTCTAAAATGACGTATTACGCATCAAATTCGGTTGTCCCATCTTTCGACCTTTATTGTGCGTTTGATTTGTGTCTTCTACGGAAAATGTAGTATTTTTTTCCACATTTTCCCACACTTAGATGACCAATTATTTCCGTATTAATAAAAGAAAAACACAACAAACAACATTATGTTGTCTCTAAAAAAATATATTTTACCCGTCATATAATATACAGCAATCATTACCTGTAAACAAAAAAAGAACAATTATTAAATTAGTTATAATAATAAAATAACATTATGACAATGGAAAAAAAAAAATAAAATCCCAACTGACCAATACATTCTTCTACAAAATTACACTTGTGAGACTTTCCCCTTCGATTCCTAGTCACATAGTATGTAAGAAGTGTTTCCGTTAATGCTCTGCAGCTTATTTATTTAGTTTATGACTAAAAAAATTAAGTTAGCACAGTAAACAAGTTGTAAAGATCGTGATCACGGGCTGACTGATATACCTAGGCTACCTAACAATCTTTACGCTTAATTTAATAAATATTTAACCCTACGTTTTAGTTCTAAATTGAAGAGTAAATCGTTTAGTTAAATAATAACCAACTAAGACGGACGAGAAGTAGAATTCCTCATCAAAATTGAAGACGAAGTTTCACTGACAGAGTGCCTCGCTTAAAGCATATTTAGACGCCTCACGACCACCAAAAGGAAACTAACAAAATAAACACAAATTCGCAATGCTATAGGAAACAAAAGTTTCACCCTAGCAACACTTTGCGCTTGTTACGAAAATGGAAGATTCTGGAAGCGGTCCCAACAGAACTTATAGAAGTTGTCTTGCATTACCTATCTTCCCCGTTTGTAAGTAATTTTTTTTTAGTTACACAAGCACGTATAAATTTTTTTAGTTGTAGAAACAAAAAACTCTTTAATAATTATTTTAGATTGACTATTTAGAGGGGTAGCCTAAAAACCGTATTACCACTATCAATTTTAAGCTGATTAAGGTATACTGTTATAGGTATCTACTATCTAACTTAAAAAATAAACGAGACCAACTGCTTTAATGATTTTTGAAGCATGGAGGATTCCAATATCGACCATTTTGTTATAATTAACTTTTTTTTTTTTATGTTAATAGGAGGCAAACTTCCCATTATAACACTTAAAGTATTTGTATTTAATGCGAATTTTACTGTTTAATATTTTGGATCGATTTAAAATATCTGAACTATGTGAACATTCTGCTGTCAGAACATTAACGACGCTTTTGGCTCGAAATATTTTCCGCGTCGCCGTTTCGAAATTTTACATACACAATGCACAGAAACTTTCCTTCTACGAGTATTTGCCAATGTAAGTAGATTTAAGCTTAGTGTGACGTGCTGCATTTCACTCTTCCGGTATTACAATTAATTATCTTATTATTATCATTTAATTATCAGCCTTTAAAGTCCCACTGAAGGGCTTAGACCTTCCCACATAAACAATATTAGGTACATGAGGAGATCCGGCCATGACCCACCCGCTGGCCTATTACGTGGTTGTGGACCAACGGCTTAACGTGCCTTCCAAAGCACTGCAAAACTCGGTATATTTAAATTTGGTCACCCATCTGGTGATCCGGCATAGCGAATGCAAACCCGATTCACTAATTTCTGTGCCATCCATCAGCTCCTCGCATTTATAGTATAATCTATCAATACAGTCGTAGTTTCAGTCTTTAGCTGAATCGAATTGATAACTTATATGTTAGCAAAGTTTTCCATTATTTTTTGACAGTAACATTTTTCAATTTCTTTGTGAAATAGAAGGTGGTAATTTCCACCGTTTGCCCGCAGGTTTATCGATTTTTCAGGAATTGGGTCCCTTCTGATTTATGGTGCCACTCTCGCTAAAATTACTGGTATTCAGCTGAAAAATTAGTTCCAACGCCGCGCTGTAGTAGTATTTCAGCAGGAATAAAAAAAACAGTAATCGGTTCAAGTTTCATATTATAGTACCTCAATGTACTCACAAACATTCTGAGAGCAACGAAATCTTAGATGTAAGTAATGGAAGATTTACTATTTACTCCATGCAGTGACTAGCTGTGCCCGCGACCGCGACACTGTTTGACCGGAATAAAGCTTTTGTATACTCAATGAAACGAAATTTAACAAAGCTGTGTGTCTGGGTAGTATAAATAAATTTACGCTTAGCTATAGCCTCTATAATAATACAGAAAAAAATATTATTTTAAAAAATCCACATTTTTATTATGCATACTGTTTAAGCATTTAGCCACCAACCAGCCTGTTAATGATCAGATTGTGGCCTATATTGATATGTTTAAACAACCAATAAATTTATATTTTAACCAAATAAATAAATAAATAAATGTTTCCCACACTCACACCAGATATCTAGCCCCAAGAAAAGCTTCCTTAAGAAATGGTTAACTAGACAACGGATAAACATACTTAATATACTTAAATACATACTTATTATACATAGGAAACACCCACACCCGAAACAATTTAAAAAAACAGGTATTTTAAACAGGAACCCGAGACCTCAGAGTTGGCGAGACCATGAAAACCGGTATGCACGCCATTCGACCAAGGAGGTCGTCAAATAAAGTACGCTTCCTTCTAACATCAGGTGAGATGAAGGACCTGTGTGGTGCCGGGGATAAAGAATTGCACCACCCCATCTCTTCCCGTGGGTGTCGTAAAAGTCGACTAAGGGACCATTCCAGAGGATGGGCAGCAGCATCTCTCTGAGGTTAACTCTCAACTTACTGCGATCGCCAACCCGCCTGCCAAGCGTGGCGATTATGGCAAATAATAAATATATATATAATATAAATAATAAATATGACATACCCTTGGGGGAGGCCTTTGTCCAGCAGTGGACGTCTTTTGGCTGAGATGATGAGATGAAGGCGTTTGACCTTCAAATAACCTTATGGTAAATGCTGATAAAAGTTTACTTAAAGTATATTAAACCTTACATTTTACATTTTATCATCCAAAAAGTCTAAAGCTTTCGGAACAAATCTTCTTGATATATGTTTGGCCAGTAGGCCATCTGTCTTTTAGCTGTCGGTACACAACAATGCTACTTCCATTTGTCACGGCGATAGACTTAGTTAAGATGGTGGTTGATAGCCAAGCTGACAAACAAGTTCCACTAATAACCATACCAAGTACGATAACAATACAATGTATATTATATAACGAGTACAATATACGCCCCGCGGGGAATAGTACAGGGTTATCTGGTTCGGGGACCGCTGGTCTAGCTACAAGCTTGACCTTTATCAACCTTTATAATACCTAAGATTTTTTAAACTATCATCCTCACTTAAATCAGAATAATTCATCGAATACTTACACAACAAACATTATGGTAATAATCCCGTTAACAATTGAGGAGGTGAAAATCATGTCCAGTGTTAATTATTTTACTGAAATCGAAAAAAACTCCACAATTTGTTGTCTTCCTAACTTTTTGCTTTAAAAAAAAGCGGCCAAGTGCGAGTCGGACTCGCCCATGAAGGGTTTCGTAGCAGCAAGTAACAAAATATAAAATTCTTGTAGTAAATTGCGGTTTACGATTTATGACGTATTAAAAAAAAACTACTTAGTAGATCTCGTTCAAACCAATTTTCGGTGGAAGTTTGCATGGTAATGTACATCATATATTTTTTATCATTCTCTTATTTTAGAAGTTACGGGGGGGGGGGGATACATTTTACCACTTTGGAAGTGTCTCTCGCGCAAACTATTCAGTTTAGAAAAAAATGATATTAGAAACCTCAATATCATTTTTGAAGACCTATCCATAGATACTCCACACGTATGGGTTTGATATAAAAATAAAATTGAGTTTCAGTTCTAAGTATGGGGAACCCCCAAAATTTATTGTTTTTTTTTTCTATTTTTGTGTGAAAATCTTAATGCGGTTTACAGAATACATCTACTTACCAAGTTTTAACAGTATAGTTCTTATAGTTTCGGAAAAAGTGGCTGTGACATACGGACGGACAGACAGACAGACAGACGTTTTTTGCTATTTGGCTACGGAACCCTAAAAATATTATTTGGCATAACCTTTTGGCTTTTGGTATGGTTGTTAGTGGAACTTGTTTGTCAGCCTTATAAAAAGTAGAATAAAAATTAAAATTCTGCTTTTTATAATGTAAACTCTTCTACTTATTAATGTCAAACTCTTGTAACCATATTTCTCTAAACCTCGAGACTTGATGGGGAATACTATATCAGTGACCGAACAGATAGGCTGTAGGTAAATAGCCAAGTTGTTTGATTAATGACTCAACTTGTGTAGTTGGCTTTACGAAGCGAAAATTTATTATCCATCTGCGAAAACCAAGTGGAACTTACACTGTTTAGAGATAATTAGCAAAATTACATAAATTACTTAATAATTGCATGTTACATGCACAGTTTAATGAACTAATATGACTGTAATCATCGTCATGTTATTCGCAAGGCTTGCATCTAGCATTGAAAATTATTGTCAGCGAGGCATTAAAATATTTTTTTAGGAGTAGGTAAATATCCTATATCAGATATAAAGATATTTTGAAATTTCCATTAACTATTAAGATCTCTGTATTTTTTTAATAGAAAGTTTTTATAAAAAAGTGCATATTGGCTTGGATATTATTTTTTTTTCAGTCAAGTCAGTCAAGATAAAGGCTTAAGCGTTGTAAAATAATTAGATTATTATAATAATATAAAAACTTTTTGGTAATCTACTAGGTCCCCCTAGTAGTTAAAGTTTTTAGCGGTTCGGATCATTAGTCTCATTGCATAAACAAAGTAGCCTGAGAGCCAAACTAATTCGCTATATGGAGACTCAACAATAATTCTATATCTGTATTTTCTTAACATAAAAAAATTTATTATCTAGTTTATTACATAATTCATTAGTAATCCACCAATATTTGTGACAGCGACATTAAAAAAAACAAATACAAAGCTTTATAAAATCTATGAAAAATGGGCAAAAATGGTATAAATATTATTTACTTTACATTTGAATACCTTTATTAGTTATCTTTCGTAAAATTTAATAATCTTCCTATAAATATAAATGAAAAACAAATAAACTTAAAAAAACTCTACGTAAACTCGAAAGTGGCATTACACCTATGTTAAAAATGCTATCAGATCAGTTTTTAATTACGTTTGTTTCATTTGCTTCCATTAACACGTAATGTACTAAATTCAATTTAAATTATATAATGATAATAAAAAATCTGCTATTATTATTTTCTTAGAGTACATTGTGCAGGTGTGCGTTACCCCCAGCGGAATGTTGTCGAATTTCTTGGATTCTTGATATAAAATAATTAGTGCTCCATCTCGTGTAATTGTGCGCGAAATCTTAAATTTATGCGTCCAGTAGTTTTTGAGATATTCGCGAGAAACACATTTTTTTTCCTGTGGACTTATCAAAAAAAAAAGTACCCAGGAAGATAGATCTTGGGGCACTGTAAATGTGCGTGTTTGTCTTGAATTTGTGCGTCTTATAATTCCGAAGTTATTCAAAAAACCGCTGGGGTAACGTTTGAGTAGTTGCTGTATCTCACGAACGGTGAGGCGCACAAATATGATTTTTTTTACACACAATGTAATGAATTTGTGCGTAATTTGAGCAAAAGCAGAAATTGAAAAAAATGCATTGTTCTGAAGATATATTTATTTTGAAGAAAAAGGATAATCGGTCCTAGCTCCTTAAATACTAACCTTAGAGACTAATTTCTGATGGTGATTCGTACCTTATAATACCCTACAACGTCTATTAAAATCTTAAAAGCTTACTGCAAGTCGTTAATGAGTTATGGCACTTTAAATGTCACTGGCCCGTGAGGTATTTTGGTCGTCGCTTACATGAGTTTGGTATGGACCAGCAAATCGCTTATTAAGCAAATAATTAGTGCCTTCATTCAACTAGCCATTTGAAAATTTTCAGCCCAATGCACTTATTATTTAAAGATTTATAGTAAAAATGGTAAATGAAGCGAAATACAGTGATAAACCGACCAAGTTAAGATGAATATCAAAAAGCGGCCGCGCCATACATGACGCTAACCTTCTAAAATTTATGGCATTATGATCGGTACAGGTGCAGACACAAGCGATAGACTATTCTTGAGAAATAAAACACCGATGCATTTTTGTTATTTCCATGACGATGAGCAATGTTATTTCGATAAGGATTTGATATTTTCTACTTAAAGTATCCTTGATTATTATTAGTACATTTAATGTGACAAATAAGTTTTTTTTTATTATTTAACGAAATAAAATGTAGCCTGTTTCTCATGAAATTCTTTTCTGGTGAAAGAATTTTGAAATATTCGCGAGATAATCGCTGCGCCTACCGGATGACTCCCCATGGCATGCATTATACTGACTTATGCCCAAGACAGGCAGCTCTACTGCGTGTTTACGTACCGAACCGAGCAGCCGTAGGTAGTCAATCCAAAGACACGGCCCAGTTAAAATACTGTAACTGTATACTTATTTATACTGTGGTTGTGTAGTGTTGGGTAGTGTTGCCATATAACGAAGCACTATAAGAAAGTAGATAAAAATTTGCTACGTGTATGCGTGCTCTTTTTCTTTTTGCTTATCCAACGTTGCCAGCGCGAAGCGACAGTGAGTAGGTACAGTATGCGTGTGTGTCAGTGAAACAGAGTCGATGAGTAGACTATAGCTTGTCAAGATCGTGCTTACCGCGCCCACGGGGAACAGGGGTTGGCGGGGACGAAGTAGCACGCAGTCCGCCGCACGCGGTGCGTTCGCTTGCCCTCCCACTACACCGCCCGCGTCCCTTCCGAGACCGTTTTACCTCGTCCCCGCCAACACCTGTACCCCGTAGGCGCGGTAAGCACAACCTTGACAATTTCATATTTAGGTATAATTTTGACGATGGCGTCAAATGATTCATTTCAGTTCGCTTTAATTATTCATATATTCATTCATATATGGGTTTTCATTGCAGAGAATAATCTCGGGCAACAAGCTTGAGGCCCGTACCAGCCAATGGCTTATTATTATACTTACGAAAAAGTTTATGTAGGTACCTACATTTTGAAAAGATATATTATATTATAAGATTCGCTTTTATTAAAATGCTGCAACGTCACCTTGGTGCTTGCTTGGTTACTGTAGCAAATGTGCTGTTTATGGTGACTGTGTTCAGAGGTATCTTTGTCACGATAAGTATTAATACAATAAGCAAAACTTTATGACCCGCCTGAACTTAAATTCAGTGCAAGTCACTCAGTAGGAGCATGGGGGCGCGAGTGCTGACTTGCCCGATTGTTTTTACAAGCATGACCTCTCATTTTGTGGACTTAAAGTTTGCACCTAAATATCCTACAGTTAATATTATTACTTATATAAAAACATAAATTTATATGACATTTTTACATTATAAAAAACAATTAGAAACGATAATTTACGCACATACGGACTTTAATTTAAAATAGATAAGATAACATTTAAAAGTCATAAAATGTTAAATAATATATGTTTACTTTACGAATTGTGTAAACGTCTGTACAAATAATGCCATCAATTTTAGAAGGTTAGCTTCATGTATGGCGCGGCCGCTTTTTGATATTCATCTTAACTTGGTCGGTTTATCACTGTATTTCGCTTCATTTACCATTTTTACTATAAATCTTTAAATAATAAGTGCATTGGGCTGAAAATTTTCAAATGGCTAGTTGAATGAAGGCACTAATTATTTGCTTAATAAGCGATTTGCTGGTCCATACCAAACTCATGTAAGCGACGACCAAAATACCTCACGGGCCAGTGACATTTAAAGTGCCATAACTCATTAACGACTTGCAGTAAGCTTTTAAGATTTTAATAGACGTTGTAGGGTATTATAAGGTACGAATCACCATCAGAAATTAGTCTCTAAGGTTAGTATTTAAGGAGCTAGGACCGATTATCCTTTTTCTTCAAAATAAATATATCTTCAGAACAATGCATTTTTTTCAATTTCTGCTTTTGCTCAAATTACGCACAAATTCATTGCATTGTGTGTAAAAAAAGAACATATTTGTACGCCTCACTGTTCGCGAGATACAGCAACCACCCAAACGTTACCCCAGCGGTATTTTGAATAACTTCGAAATTATAAGACGCACAAATTCAAGACTAACACGCACATTTACAGTGCCCCAAGATCTATCTTCCTGGGTACTTTTTTTTTGATAAGTCCACAGGAAAAAAAATGTGCCGCTGGGGTAACGTTACCCCAGCGGCATCTGTTTTTCACGAATATCTCAAAAACTACTGGACGCACAAATTTTAGATTTCGCGCACAATTACACGAGATGGAGTACTAATTATTCTATATCAAGAATCCAAGAAATTCGACAACGTTCCGCTGGGGTAACGCACGCTTGTGCAGTTAGTGAAACAACCGACTTCTTCCTAAAGTATTAGTTTCCCGTTGTATATCTTTATGGATTTCAACTTTGGTGTTTAGATAAGGTGAACATAAATACTTTTTCACGATAAAACCGGTGATAGCATATTTGCTGTAAAATTGCACCATTTTCGGGGTATAACTTTTTTTCGATACCTTCCAATGCGAGATTTTGTTGGATTCTAAAATATAGTCTCTTATAATTATATTTAATGGCCGTTTACAAAAATTAGGCCTGTTATTGAGTTTTTTACAAAAATATCGGAAAGTTCTTAGGCTAAAGGCGATAAGGACAAAAGGAGGAAGGAGGAAGGAGGAAGGTGGGCACATTTTAGCTGGCTAAACTTTACCAATTTCTAGTATCCCGTTATTAAGCTACTTACATTACTGTTGGCGGCATCTAGCTATGCCTGTCGCTAAACATGAAAGAATAAAAACTTACAAAGTCCCGATAAATCACGTTATATTTTTTTACATAATAGTTATTAGTGATCATAGTGTAAGTGGTAAAAGTTAAAAACGATCAGAGTCCTAAGACTTTGATCATTTATACGATTTATGTTTGGGTCTGAACTTGAAAAATATTACATAATATAATTATAAACATATAGTATTTTAAATTTTTTTGCAAATTATATAACCAAAGTATTAGCAGTGACTTTAAGTAAGATATGATTATTGTTGTGTAATTTCTTCAAGTACTTAAGAGTCTTCTAAGTTATGAAATCAATTATCTTCAAATTTATAAAAAGTGACTTTGATCGTTATTTCCCTGTGCTCTTCCCGTTATGCTAAATCTCAAACTCCTCAATGTGCGCAATGTGCTTAAAAAGGAGTACAAAATTTTGTCTTAGCGTGAGTTAGGATGTGGGCGAGGGCGAAAGGCTTTTTAAAAAGCTAATTATAAACAGATAAGAAGGTGTTGATGCTCGGAGGAGCTGGTTAAGACTGACTTTATTTAATCTTGTATTACAATATATAGTATACTTAATGTTCTTGTTTACATGACAAAGGTTATCTAATTAATGCTGTACATGAACTAGGTGGTTAGCAATCATGGTCATAACAATGGTGTTGATTGTCTTCGTTTCCTGCTACGTGTTATCTTCATGGCTGCTTCCTGGTACGTGGTGTCTTATCGTGCTATGTGGGTGGTTTACACCTACATAACTCCTCCCCTCTTAAGAGAAAGGCGCGTCGTAGATTGAAGCGGCTTGAGAACAACTTCTTCGCCGTCTTCTGGCGTGATACTCATGATCTTGGTTCTTCGAAGCCACCAGAATTTGTATGCTGCCGTCGTTAATGCTGCTATGATGATTATTATGTATAATAGTATGGATGACCAGCTGGGTGAGGTTGTTATCCATGACACTTTTTCTGGGGGTGCTATTTCTTTTGACCTTTGTAGTAGTTTATTTAGATCATCTAATTCGATTGTTTCTAGGTTTACTGCGATTGCAGATGGGTTTGGTGTTTTATATGCGCGTGGCAGTGGAATTGATTCCTTTATGTTAATGTATTTCTGATGTGTTGTTAGGTATCTATCTGCGATTTGAATGGTGCATCTATTGTCTATTGTGATTAAATAAACACCTTTAATTCGCTGATACTGGACATCGTTTCCGCATGTTGTTTTCGCTACTTCTTCTTGCTTTATCATCGCAATCCAGCTATTATCCTGAATTTGTTGAATTAGGTTGTTTCTGTAATTTGCTAGTATGTATGTGCAGTTATGTGGTTCTTGGTGTTGTATAAGTTGTGCTATGCAATCGTTGGATTGCTGCAGTTTTTGCCATTCTAGATGTTTACAGATGACATCTTTGTCGGTGATCTTCAAACATGGTTCGTGGGGGTAAGCAAACTCGTCATTTCCCAAGATAAGGTAAGGGTTTTGTGGAATTAGGATAGTGTTGTTGTTATTGGGGATGGGGTAAAGGTGTAGGAGGTTATATGGGTGTTCTGTCACTAGTGGTATCTCTAATATGAAGTTAAGTGTTTCATTAGTACCATATGCTTTTACTGTAATTGCCTTTTCCAATAAGTGGATATTTTTTAACTTAGGTGAGTAGGGCAATCTTAAGTTTAATTGGTTTTGTATATAATTTAATTCTTCTATGAGGTAGCTTGGGTCTATTATACTAGGGTGTAGTTTGTTTAAGTGAGAAAATGTAATTGCATTTTCTAACATAGACAATCTATTGTAGAGCTGTTGGAACGATCTTCCTATTTCACTGTATATACTTGTTATTTCATTTCTTTTTTCTAATGAATTTGTTACTTTTGAGATTTTATTAATAGCTAAAGCTATTAATTCTTGATTTGATTTTATTTGTTTAAGTTTAGTTTCGTATTCCTGCGTGAAATCTTTAACTAGTCCTATCGTGTCCTGTTGGCTATTTGCATTATTGTTTACTACTGTTTTAAGTGTTTTAATTTCGCTCTCAAATTTGGCTGCGTCTTCCTGATCTAGATTTCCTGTGATTGATTTTATTATTGAGCCTATTCCGTTTATTAATCCTCTTTTTTGTCTGTAACTTTTTCTAAGACCTATTCTTTCTAATCCTAAATATTCTAGTTTACTTTCTACTGTATCGATTAAATATTCTATTTGCTTGTGTGTTGACAAGTCCTTTATTGTATTATTTTCTTTAAGTTTTATTGTGAAGTAATTACTACATATTTCTATGTATATTTCTCGTAGTTGTGTAATATTATAGATGACTATGAGGTGATATGTGTCTAGTTGATATTGGGCCTTCGCTTCGGTTAGTACTAAAATTCCATTGTGGTTGTCTATTGGCTCAATGATCGCTGTTGCTGTGGTGAGATGGCATATGATGGTGATGCAGGCGATGGTGTTCCTGAAACATTTTCAGGGCGCCTTAATAAGCGGAAGTGTACTCTGATAGTTTTCGCGTTAATATGTTTTCCTACTATCTCTGCTATTTGTTCTGGGTGTATTCGGACTATTGTGTATGGTCCTAGGTATCTGGGTTCCTGCTTATTAGACCTTGCTGTTTTTGCTACCTGTTTATACACCTTGTCTCCTACTTTGAAGTTGGGTGTTTCTGTATTTAAGTTGTTTTTATCTATTACTACTTGTTTGTTTTTTGATAATTTTGAATTCACTAGTTTTTGTATGTTTTCCATAATTTGTTTGTGTTTAATTACATATTCCTGATAAAATTCTTGTGGGAAATGTAGTTCTAGTGGGTTTCTGCTACTTGTGTGTCCGTATAATAATTCGAAAGGAGTAAATCCTGTAGCTGAGTGTATTGTGTTATTGTATGCTATTATTGCGTATTTCATGAGGTTAGATGGTTCATCTTTATCTGTGATACGTTGAATTCTAATTATTTCTGCAAGTGTTGAATGTAATCGTTCTATAGGTGAATTTGAGTTAGGGTTATATGGTGTTGTAAAATGTATATGTATGTTGTGCATTGCACAAATTTCTGTTATAACTTCGTGATATTTTTTTATTAATTCTTTTTGTTCATTAATGTTTTCTATTAGTGTCGCTCTATTTAAGCAACGGATTAGTTTAGGACCACGGTCATTGAACGTTGTTTTATATATTTTACAAAAGAGTGTGTAGTAATCTTCATGATGGAAGTAACAATGAAATATTCTGTCTGGGATTGTGTGTTCTAATAGGAATAATTTTATTTGTTCCAAAGTGTTATTGATGGGTATAAAAACGTCTTTTATTATTATTCTTCCTTTGGATCTGTCCTCGACTATGTACTGATTTCCCGGTGTTTTTCTAATATGTAACTGTTTTAATTGTCTGTCTATTGCGTCTTGTATCTCTGGTATTTGTTCAGTTTCTTTGTTGTTCCTAGTATCGATATCTTCGTTAATGGGTACCTCGGGTGTTAGTGGTGGTATGTCGGGTGTTATGGGCATGTCTAGTAAAGTACGTATATCTATATTTTCTAGGTCTAACTGTTCTTCTGATGTACTAGGTTGTTGTTCGCTTATTTCATTATTGTAAATTATTTTTACACGAGATAATGCATCAGCATTGGTGTTTAGTTTACCTTTTTTATATTGCACTTCATATTCGTATTCTGCTAATTTTAATCGCCATCGTGTTAATTTTGAATTTGGGTCTTTTAGGGACATTATCCAAGTTAATGGCCTGTGGTCTGTGTAGATTGTGAATTTTTTTCCATATAGGTATGGGCGGAAATATTTTATGGCCCATACTATTCCTAACAACTCTTTTTCTATTGTAGAGTATCTTTGTTCTGTTTCTGATAATGTGCGTGATGCGTAAGCTACAGGTTTGTCTGATCCTAGTGTTCCCTGTGATAGTATTGCGCCTAATGCCACGTCTGATGCGTCTGTTGTTAATATGAATGGTTTTTCGAAATCTGGATATTGTAGAATTGGTGCATTGATTAATATTTCTTTACATTTTTCAAATGACTCTATATATTCTGTTGTTAACTCCACTTTGTTGCCTTTTTTTAAGCATTTTGTTAGTGGTTTTGTTAACTTAGCGAAGTCCTGTATAAATTTTCTATAGTAGCCCACTAGGCCTAAGAATGATTTAATTTCTTTTTGTGTTTTAGGTATTGGGAACTTTTTTATTGCTATTATTTTGTCTTGATTAGGTTTAAGGCCTTTTTCTGTTAGTGTATGTCCTAAAAATTTGACTTCTTTTTGTAGGAATTCCGACTTATCTAATTGTATCTTTAGATTATTTATTCTGAACCTATTAAAAACTTGTTTGCATTTATTTAAATGTTCCTCTAGTGAAGACGAGTAGATAATTACGTCATCAAGGTAAGTCAATACGTTATCTATACCTCTTAGTACTGAGTCCATTAATCTTTGAAATGTACTTGGTGCATTTTTCAGGCCAAATGGCATTCTAAGGAATTCGTAATGTCCTCTATCTATAGTAAACGCTGTTTTTTCTATATCGTTTGAATGCATCTCTACCTGGTGGTAGCCTGAGGCTAAGTCTATTGTCGTGAAGTATTGTGCGCGTCCTAATTTATCTAGAATGTCATCTATGTTTGGTAATGGGTATTTATCCTCAATTGTCTTGTCATTCAGTTTTCTGTAATCTATTACTAAACGCCACTTTTGTTGTCCGGAGGCATCTGCCTTTTTTGGAACTATGTGTACTGGGCATGACCAAGGGGAACTACTTTCCTTTATTATGTTTTGTTCTAGTAGTTTGTCAATTTGTTTTTTTATTTCTTCCTTTTGTTTAGGTGCTTGTCTATAATTTCTTACGAATATTGGTTTTTCATCAGTTAAACGTAAGCTGTGTTTAACTTCGTGTGTGAAAGTTAATGGGATTTGTTCGCAATGAAATATATCTCTGTAGTTATAGCAAAGTTTTCTTATGTTTCTTTTTTCTTCGGGATTCATGTGATCTGTTCTTAATCTATTTAGGTTTTCTTTCAGGTAATTATCTGTGTTTTTATTTACTGATATGTTATTTATGGATACTATGTTTGATAAGTTTGTCTGTTTTAGTTTTGTTAGATTTAATTGGCAACTATTTTTTAATTTAATTGTATTATTTGAATTATTTATTACTGATGTTGTCAAGTTTCCGTTTTTTACTGTAACTAAAGCTGCTGGGAAGTGAAGACCGTCTTGTGTTATTTTTTCGGTCAATAGGTATTCTCCTTCGTTATTATTACAAAGTAAACTGATTATTTGTTCTGATTTGGGTTTAATTGTGCTATATGATTTAATGTCATCCCTGATTGGTATTTGTGTATTGTCTGTGCATAACATCATATTCTTAATATCTAATTTACATTTTAATGGTATTAAAAAATCTAATCCTAATAAACCTCTAAAATCAGAGTCAAAATCGAATAGTAAAAATTTATGAGTTATTGTTCTCTTAAATAAGCTATGTGGAAGTGTGACAATTGCTACTTTGTCGTGTTTAGAAGTTGCATGAGCTGTTTTTATATAGTGTGTTTGTTTTCTTATTTCGCAATTAATGTTTTTGTTTTTTACTATATTAGGGTGAATTAGTGATTGTGAGGCACCTGTATCGAGTAGGAATCTGCCTCCTAACTCGCTGATATATATGTAAGGTAAACGGTTATAATTCTGTACGTTATTCATGTAAACTATGTTATAAGGTTTTCGAAATTGTCGGTGAGAAAATTTTCGTCATTGTTTACATCTTCATTATTTTCGGGATTATCTATTTCCTCATTTATTGAATCATCTTCTTGATCCAATGTTTGAAAGTGGAAATTTTTATTTGATTGGTTTGGTGAAGGTTTCTTATTATATTGTTCCTTCCTATTCTGAGCTATGAATTTGGTCTGAGTGTTTGTATTATAGTTAGGTTTCTGGTAAGGAGGTTTATTATTGATTTGTAGGGCCCTCCTATTCCTAAGTTTAACCTCTTCTTGTTTCGCGATTGTTACTGCTTGTTCCAAATTTTCAACGTGTTGTAATTTTATGAATATTGCAGTCATTGGGTTTATCTTTTCTAAAAATACATTAAGCGCCATTTGCCGATAAAATTCTCTTTTGTTGGGATCAGATAGTATAAGTGTACTTTCTAAAGCCCTTATTTTTTCTGAAAAAATATCTAAGTTATTATCTTTGTTCAGGCGCATTAATTCCTGTATTAATTGAATTTCATTACGGAATTCGCCAAATCTATTTTTTAACGTCGCTTTTCTCTCGGACCAGGTTTTTGCACCTGTTCCTTCTGAGAGCGCTTCAACAGCTTTACCGGTTAGTTTGTTTCTTATTAAACAAGCCACACTGGGGTCGTCCCCATTCGTGATTAAATTTAGTGCGTTTTCTACGCCTTCTAAATAGAATGCTAACGTTCTTTTGTTGCCATCGTATGATGGTAACAATATAGAGAGGGTACTATAGTCAATTGCAATAGTTTTTTCCTCGACTGTGCTAATGTCTACTTTCTTTTCGTTGGCCATTTTTATCCTCAGATTAGAAATACCACAATTAACACAACAAAATATAGGTTACACAAGGTTAGTGTGAAAGGACTCTTGGTAGTAAACAGAGTTTTATGCTTACCACTTGAGCATTATCGATGATAGATTGAGTCTTCTGTTTGATAACTGCTGCCGACGACCACTGTAGATTCTTGACCCGCGTTACGAAGTCGAGCTCACTGATTCGAACTTGATTCGCTTATGAACGCGTGGTTTACCGACTGCGCCAGTTAGGATGTGGGCGAGGGCGAAAGGCTTTTTAAAAAGCTAATTATAAACAGATAAGAAGGTGTTGATGCTCGGAGGAGCTGGTTAAGACTGACTTTATTTAATCTTGTATTACAATATATAGTATACTTAATGTTCTTGTTTACATGACAAAGGTTATCTAATTAATGCTGTACATGAACTAGGTGGTTAGCAATCATGGTCATAACAATGGTGTTGATTGTCTTCGTTTCCTGCTACGTGTTATCTTCATGGCTGCTTCCTGGTACGTGGTGTCTTATCGTGCTATGTGGGTGGTTTACACCTACATAACTCGTGTTAATTTAAAGATTATATGTATCGTTACGTATGTAAGTTTCACGAAAAGCATATAATGAGGTCGTGGGCGAAATGTTAACGCTCAATACAAAATGTCTTTATTGTACCAAATAATAATACAATTAGCATGTAATTTTACCGAGCGGCAGTCTTCAACTCGAGTAACGCAATGTCAGCTTTAACATAATACAATGTAGAGTGAGATTGTACAGTTGCATAATCTATACATATAATAAAGCTAAAGAGGGTCGAAAGTCTGTACATGGAAGATATTCGAAAAAAAGTTGGCTGGGGATACTTAGAATCGATAACAGAACACGTTCCAACAGTTTTTAGAATGTTTGTCTGTTTGTCTTTATAACTGTTTATCTGTTTGTCTGTTTATTTGACCGCGCATAACGTGAAAATGGCTGAACGGATTTGGATGAAACTTTGCACATAGATAGACCATGACCCGGACTAGGTTAAAGGATACTTTTTACTCCGGTAACAGGTTCCTGTGGGATATTGTAGTCTTCGCGGATGAACTAGTATCTAATAATATTACATTGTTTCATTAAAGTGTTTTGTCTCTTGGTATAGTTACAGTATTCCGTAATGATATTTTTTTCTTTACGTGTAAGAAATTTGCATATTTGACCTTCAGCACGCCTGATATTAAGTGATGACAAAGCCGGAGGTGGAAGCGCTCTACAATAGGAATCCTCAACTACTGAGGAACTGGCTATTTTATCTATCACTAACTGTCGGAACACGACAATACTATTAACATTGAAGATTTGGCGATATAGATAAAACAAGCCCTACCATCAACTTAAACGAGTACATTCAGTGACCCTCCACTAACAATATAACCTGGGACCTCTGAGTCTGAGACAGAATGCTATATTACATTATTATTACATTGTTTCATTAAGGTGTTTTGTCTATTGCTACAAATACAGTCTTAGATAAATGCCTGCTATCAATCGCGTTGCAAACTGTGTGTGAGGTGCGCGTACCGAATGTTTTGTTAAATTTTGATCATAAACCGAAGTAAAATGCCAGTTTGCGTAGTTAAACTGTGTAAAAATAATACTACAAGAAATAAGAAGGACACCGTTCTTACACACACTACAATATTGAATTGCCGCATTCACGGAGCTATTGTTTTTAGGTAGCGCGGTATCTAGTCGACCGCGCGAGACCAATCATTTATTTAAGAGTTACAGTATTCTGTAATGAGATTTTTATTGATGTGTAACATCTTTCCGCCCGCCTTCTATTGTATATTCATTTTGTGGGAGTGATTTCGTAGAAAAGGGACGGAAGTAAGGTCGTAACAGTGTGATCCGTAACAGTGAGATCGGCTCGCCTTTTATATATACAATAATTTGTGGGAGTGATTTCGTAGAAATGTGATCGTAACAGTGTAATACTGCCGCACAATTTATGAACGCAGTAAGTATAACTTACTGTGTTTGTGATTGTGATATTTTATTATTTATTATTATCTATTTTCTCGAAACTTGCGCGGCAGAATAGGATAACAGTGCGACATGTCTTCTAATGAGTATTTACTGCATTCTCTTTATGATTTGTAAAAAAATAAACGGACACGGAAGCGTGCGCAAATTTAAAATCAATATTATGAACAAAACATATTATTATTTTAAATGACATATTGTGTCATCATTTTGATATGGCAAATGAATGTATGTCTTCTAATGAGTATTTACTGCATTCTCTAAAAAATATACGTCATTGTTAATTCTATATTCTATTTTTAACCGACTTCAAAAAAGGAGAAGGTTTCTCAATTCGACCATATATATATTTTTTTATGTCTGTTCGCGGATAACTTCGTCGTTTAAGAACCGATTTTGATGATTCTTTGGTTACATGGTGTTTGGGCTTGATTAATTTGTATTGATGACAACTTAACACCAAGATGGGTTGTGACTGTCATTAGGGGTCTGATGATGAAGATGAAGGACAGTCAAGAGAACTCCTCAACGTTTTACAGTAGCTACCTTGTATAGTGTAATACAGAAATGGTTGAAATATATATATAAAATATATATTTCAACCATTTCGTGTATAATAGACGTTTAAACTTCATTAGTAAATATTTACTGATGATATATAGTCTTAATAAAGAGCAGATCATTAATAATTTTCAGAATAAACTTTATTATACAATCAACATTAAAGATTTGGCGACATATTAGATAATATGGCGGTAGCTAGCCAGGCGGACTTGAAACAAACCCTACCATCAACTAAACAGAATACAATCATGTGACCCCCGCTGAGAATACAATACAATAAATATTAAAAAATTAAATATAACAGTCTTAGCTAGTTACCTAGCCTGTTTTCGATACCTATGCTATTTTGTAACACGAAAATCTTCTATTAAGAAGGATTTACAACAGGATAACTAAAATAAATCTATGTCTAATGTAACGAATTTGTTTCGCCAATCGACGGCTAATTTATGGTTGTCTACACTCTACCCGATAACTAGGATTAATGTTTCCGATTGTGCACGGGGGACGTAGTCCTTGTAAATAGCCTGCATTTTGTGGGAATTGTTAGTATTAATTTGTATGTCGAATTGGGAATTACGTTTTATTAAAACCAAGACATTGTTGGGAAGATTTATTTTATTGATGAAATATTGGTTAAATTTAATATAACATTGTGTAAAATAGATTTTGAACTTTCAACAAAACTATAATAGGTAAGAAGGTTTATACATAACATGTTAAAACAAACCAATAACTATGTTACAAACTTTTGCAAGCCACATTTTTGTTTATTTTACTGTTAACTGTTGTTTTTAATAAAACAAAGAATGTGTCAATCACAGAGCACATAATAGTGTTAATATTAATAAATAAAATAGTCAAAACGATTATCGTTGATCAAATCTCTATTTATTAATTAATTTTATTAAACTAATTTGTGCCAAAAAGTAACTTTAGCTACGCTCTATCGGTAAAAGTAGCGTCCAAACTTTATTCTCTTCAAAGCACATGTTATTTCACAAAGAAATATAACTCCGCAGCTCTAATGCAATGAAGTGATGTTGTTGTAGGACACAAAATATCGCGTTCCAGAAAATATCGAATTATCTCCATTATCGAGCTCGGCGAAGGTTCTAGTAAGTAGCCTTACACTTCGACCACGGACACGGGCGGTCACAGGCGGCTACGAGTGAGGCACACGCTATTTCGGTTCATTGTGTATTGTCATAGAGCATTAAACCAATGTATTGTTGTGATCGAGCCTACTTGCTCGAGCGGCGACACTGGCAGGCTATATGGTTATAAAAGTTGACAAATCGTGTTTCCGCAACTAGCAAAATGAAGTCAATTAAATGAAAAATCATGTCATCAAATATCACCTTCATATATTTTGTAATAATTATTGTTGGGAAAAATCAAGATCCCCGCCACTTAAATTTCCAATGCGTCACCTTAACCGCCTCTTTTATTGATAAGTAGAGCCCGTCAGGCTCTACAGTACACATATTACTGTTGTCTAAGATTTCACATTTTTTTAATAAAAGATTTACAATTCAAATGAATCTGCTCTGCCTGATGTTATTCAAAAGCAGAGTCCAGATGCGAAGACAGCTGGTGAAGCAGGATTGTGAGTCACCAGCCGTCCTCGCCTTGCCGATCCGCAACTACTTTTGTAGAACCCCATGTTGTAAGAAGGAGGAAATACGTGTGCTGGGACGCGACAAAGTAACGATTCACCAAATTTCTTTGTTCGCTACAGAAGAAGACCAGCACGCGTGGTTCTGGTGAAGATGATGGGATAATGAATAAAAACATTTTTAAGTGTTTGTGACCTTAAAATTCCGTTAACTTGTGTAGTCTGCTGGCTCGACTATCGGTTACAGGACCAAAGGTTCCGGGGTTTCATTCCCAATATTTTATTATACTAGGTTTGGTTAGTTTTTAACAAGTCTGCCTGGCTAGCCAACACGATTTTACTTACGACTGCCACTATGACAAAATTGTTAGAAACAATTTTTGTGTCAAAACAGTGAGAGACACAAGATAGCCATTTCCTTAGTAATTGATGATATCGGATGAAATGCACTTCAACTTGTAAGATGAAGGTCTAGCAGTTTCCCGTTCTAAAATAAACATAAACCGTAGTGTAACAAGAGCGAAAGTCGCTTGCCACTCCGCAAACCGCTCTTGTTCATGGCCAAGGCCTTATGCAGACTTAGGATTTTCGTAATCATAATCATAATCATAATCATTTATTTGCATTTAACATGGTATATAAGATGTTACAAAACTATTACAGAACAACATGTTAAGCTAATACAGGTTTAGCATGCAAATTAATAGCTAAGTTACAATCTATGATTGTATACATTAATTAATAAAATATCAAAGTATAGATAGAGATATAGATAGATATATATAGATAGATAGGTAGAGAATAAAATCCCAATTCGTTTGATTTTGTAACAGTATGCAAACTGATAATGACTGTTTGTGAATTTCTAAGCAAAAGTATTGTATAAAGGAGGATTTAATGTCAACAACACCTTTGACTTACTGAGTAAGAGTAGATCAATTTGCACGCGTTGGACAGAGCTACGACAGCATAATAGGTAGTGCACCTGACCCTTGGCGGTAGCCAAAGTAACATTAAGAAAACGACAGCGAAGTTCGAAAAGAATAAAATGTATGGGATTGACATAAGATTGACCACGTGATTTAGCGCGGCTTATGTCAATCCCATACATTTTATTCTTATTAGTATCTAAGTACATTTTAATCGAAAATAAAGACCTCTTGAAATTTGGGTCGCCCCCAAATTTCAAGTGGTCTCAAGAGAAAATGTGAAATAGACCGCAATCAAAATCATGTTATTTTTTAAATTTGTCATTTTATGTTAAAACCCCTAGGACCGTTGTAGGTGACGGGGAGCCGTAATGGCCGTTTGGGTACAAATAAACATGAAATATTCATTCCCCTTATCGATTCTGTTCATTGAATATAAAATTAAGGGCAGATTCAAATTTTTATCTAATGTAAAAATATGGAAGCATACATAATACGTCTTTACTTGGTTTAGAAATTATTTACTCATTAAAGCATAGTCAAACTTGAAAGGTCTTGAAGATTAAGCGACCCTTATTTATCCTAAAGATGATCGCATTATACTTTTTAAAAGTACTGGCAGCTGCTTAATTGCTTAACCACAAACCAAACACTTAAACGAAACGCTTTTTTCACGAAACAAGAGAAAACCTAACTATAGGGCGTTTCTCTAAAGCTCGTAAATAAATAGCAGCTCGGAAAACGGTGATAATTAAGCGTCGTATGTATGAAAAATCTACAGAATATCTTTTAACGTTTGCCGTTCACTCAACAATCGTCCTTATTGCCCAAAGAACACGGCCTAATTAAGGTTTCGTGTCTTAACTTGCCCACTTACTGCAATTCCCAAGGATTACTAGGGAAAATAAATTGGGTAAACGGTAGAATTTATCGCTCTTCTTAATCCTTGTTGACACGCACTTAACGCACCTTACTGTTTGATCATAGTCTAATGATACAAATACATAGGAATTAGAAATTATTTCTTGCAACTTTGTAAGAGCATAAAACTTTTAACCTACTACTTCTCCAGATTTTGTCATTTACAGTCACGAAAGCTTATAAGCTATAATATAGCTTTTCCCTGCGACCCTATAGGGTCTCATGAAACACAACAAATCACCTTTATATATGCGTACAGCCATGTTAAAGTAACAAATATATATTAAAATTTTATATATTGAAAATGTACTATTGTAATTGTTTTCAAATAAAATTTGCGTAAAAAATATTATTATTATAGTTAGGTATATGTACTCATACAACTGGGACCAGCGTGCTTTGCGAGGCACGGAAGAACATGACGAGATATTTTTATGAGTCTTTTTTAATTTTATTATATTTTTCAATTAAATTTGAATCTAGCTCGATTCGATTTTACTCTTGCTCGATTGAGATATATAAAAAGGGACCAGGTTAAAGCTCAGGAGAAGTAGTTCCTACTCGATTTTTGGCTGCTTAAATAATTCTCGCAACAGTCCTAGCTTACGTTATTATATTATTTTACATTAAGTAACAAAGGTAAGCAAACTTTACTAAAAACGGAAAGTTGAGCAGGGCACAAGTACTTGCATAAACAAAATACCTGGTTATATTTCACATTTCCTGAACAGAGTATATTTTATGACGCTTCTGATAAGATTGACTGACTGTTTGCATCAACGTCAGAGTAAAATAATTTAGTTGACTTCTGAATAAATATTAAGTGGCTACAAAAACTTCGCCTTTGTTACGACTCTGGATAGGCGTAACGATCCGTTTATTACGATGTATTTGTACAACGTCAAGTTTCACATAAGGCATGTATGTTTCATATCGCAAATGTAGGTTCTTATTGAAATGTGTTAGGATCCATTTTCTATTAGCTTTCTTAATACGCGTTTATACGTTCTGTACAAATATCTTCTGCTACAAAGCAAGGGTCAAGGTTTCCAAATCAGCAATAGATATTGATAGACGATTGATATTATAACGTTTCTTAACTTAAGGGTTTTCATCATTATCACCTCTGACTTAGATATTGAACCAAAAAGTCACAAGGGGTTATACAAAGGTAAGGCTAATTGTTATTGGAGAGTTATAATTATTTTAATTGTTTTAGAAAACCAACAGTGCAGTGTTATCTTTATTATAAACAGTGTAGTCCTTATGGTACGTACTAATAGTATAATTAATACTAGGTTTTCTTTTTACTGATTTTTAGTATTAAGTTTAAAAAATAATCACGTAATTTTTTACCACGGACTACAGTGCTGTGGAACCAGCTCTCAGCGGCGGTATTTCCGGACCAATACGACTTAGGGATCTTCAAGAAACGAGCCTATTCCTTCCTTAAAGACCGGCAACGCATCTGTGATTCCTTTGGTTTTGCGGGTGTCCATGGGCGGCGGTGATTGCTTCCCATCAGGTGACCCGCCTGCTCGTTTGCCTCCTTCTAATATAAAAAAAAGCAAAGAGTCACTTAAATAATGAAATAGATTTTTTTAAACAAGTTAAAAATGAAATACGGACACAAAAATCCCTTTATTTTTTAACGGTTCCAACGAACGCATTTGTGGCTACTTACTTGATTAAAAACTTAACCCAACCTATTATTTTCGTAGTGGTGACAAAAAACCAATGAACTATGTAAAAAAAAAATATCAAAAATAAAAAGTGTAGCAAAACATAAAGGTTTAATGCGTCGCCAACAGCGTTCAGATTCAAAGAACCGTACCAACAAACCTTTAACTTTGAACGCGTCGGTAACGTCGTTATTACTTCCTGTCAAAAAAACCATTCGTTTCTTTCCTTCGCGAGCCCAAGCGGCAGTACTAAGCTTTCTCATCCACACGCTTACATCGATCGCTCAACGCACAATGAGCTATCATTTCATTATCTCCCTAATTCTGTTCGTTATTGAGTCACTTGTTTCTTGCTACAATTCCTATTGGTAGTATCCAATTAGTAACGTCTCAACGCTATTGTATTATTTTATCTTTCATTTGGTTATCTAACAATTGCGACATTTAAATACTAGAACAATGCTTAGGTAAATTCAACAATTACATAAAGGAAAACACCACATGCGTTGACGATATTTAATTACAACCCTAACTAAAAACAAAAGCTCTCCGTTAGCTGAGTTTCTAATAAAAAAAGGTTTTATTTGTGACGATAGCAGTATAGTGATAGTAAAAAAAAATGTTCGAGTAAACTTCCTATCACGAGCCTTTTTTTTGGACTTTGTGGCGGGAAAGTGAAGAGTCATGTCTGCAGTTTTGTTTTATTTTCTAAAATTTGTGTTATGTCGAATAATAATGTGAAATAATGGTTGATTATTAACCGTTAAGTGTTCGTGAGTGTGCATGAGTGTTGGCAAATGAAACAAAACAGTGCAACGTCACTTTTAAAATTCTCTCAAGAAGTTCGTCCGAGGACTTAGTAAAGCCCCACACCTTTACTGGGATACTCGAGAGGTTTAGGGGGTATATCATTTCTCACTTCTCATTTTTATTATCATTCATCATCATCATACTGGAAGGAAATATTGTTTATTTATGTATTACTTGTAAGAAAAATTACTTTGACACTGGCTAAATGTGCTAATCGCACGAAGCCATCAATTTAAAAAAAAGAGCATTTTATAAATAGTCGTGCTTCTTGAAGTGACGACTGATTTGAAAAAATACTACGTAGCCTTCTATCGGCACTTACATAGTGCAACATTACAGTGTACCAAAGCGATTCACCATTTAAATACGAGCACCAGTTTAATATTTCTCGCTCACAGAATTCCAGGCATACTCTAGCAAGATCTAATTTAATTTAATCTAACACGGCTATACCTTTGCATCTTTTGGTAATCTGTAGTTCTAAAAGATTATTTTGAAACTTCCAATTTAAAATTAATTTAGTCGTTTTCCTATATGCTTTCAACAACCATTCAATCTAAAAAAATCAAAATTCAAAATTTAAAATAATTTATTCAGTTTAGGCTACAAGGAGCTCAAAAGTCAAAAATTGTTTAAGAAAAACAAAGTCAAACTAAAGTGAATAATACTAAAAATAAGATAAGTATGCAAGAGCAGACCAGCCTCCACAGGCGGCACCCGTTCACGAGTATGATCAGCCATCGCTTCGCTTAACCATATTTTAGGAAACGTTACGACCCCGACGCACACGCCACCACCGCAGAGACAATAAAGAGAGCATGAAGCATGACATACTCAAGATACTCTAAATAAAAACTAAATGATCTATTTAACGCAACGCTGTTTGTTATCTTTAGTCTAGTCAGCATAATGCATGATAGCTGGGTGAATGAAATAGGAATGAAGATGGTAGCCATCCAGACCTCCTACACCTGGACGTAAAAAAAATATCTAAGTAGATTTTTAACAAAGGAAAAGTTGCTAAATAAAATGTAATCAATTATATATTTTAGTTTTATAATGTCAATAAAGATAATTACGTTGAAAGTCAAACTCCAAATTGTTTGATCTACACTTGCGCTGAATTAGCATATACCTAAACACTAGTAAACATATACAATTACCAACAATTACATAATAGCGCAAATGAAATGTAATGCAACCGCTTAATAATGCATATTACTGAGACATGCTGTTTAATTAGCTATTGTGTTGATGTGACGAGGTGGCCGAGAGGTTAAGGCGTTGGACTGCTAATCCAATGTGCTCTGCACGCGTGGGTTCGAATCCCATCCTCGTCGATGTTGTGTATATTTTTTAGAGGACATTTGATCTATATTCGTTTTTTTAGCTCGTCAATTATTTCAACAAGTATAAGTAAAATTACTTTAATTTTTTATTTAGAAAAAACCATAAAGTTAATATACCATTAATTTTATGGAATAAACAGTATTTAACATGCAGGATACGTATTTGGACAAGTAAATAATACTTTTAATAAACATATTTGAAAAACGTTAATAAAAAAACAAAGAAATTGTTTAAATTATTAGTCTACATCGAACTTGAGCAGTTCTAAAAATAATTGTTGTAGTTGTTATCGATAAAATATATGATATCATTTGTGACTGGTTTTTGTGTTGTTGTGACTTATCTATCGATAAGTCACACCCAAATGAAAATCGGTATCGGTATGAATGTCGGTAGATATACCGACGTGTATTTTTGTGTAAATTTGCAATCTATATACATATAATGACTTGTCTTGACTGACTGATTCATCATCGCCGAGCCGAAACCTCTGAAGCCAATTAGATGAAATTTGGACTGTAGGTTAATTGAGTGACGTAACCAGCCACTAAGAAAGAATTTTACGGAAATCATACTATAGGGGGATCAAAAAGGGGGTGAAAGGTTGTATGAAAGTCCGTCAGTTTTGAAGTAAAGAAATAAAGAATGACATGTCTCAGGAATTTTGTTTAATTTTCTATAAAGGAGTAAAAAAAGAAAAGATTGTTTTTTTGGTAAATCGTTATTTTTAAATCGATCTATAGATTTTTTAATAAAAATAAAGAATGACGTGTTTTAGCGTTTTTCGAAAAACATTCCCTAGAGAAGTGTAATAGGGGAAGAAAGTTTGTACGGAAAACTGTAATTTTTAAAGAAATTATGAAGTTTTCCAGGATTATGCCTATAGATTTTCATGGGTTTTGACTTTTATTACAAACAATCACTATTCAACGTGAGCAAAGCCGCAAGCAATATAGCTAGTTTCATATAGAACTGATGGCGGTTTTACAATCTACTTCATACAATTAACAGTCGTCGTTGTGAAATGTCAACATTATTTTAATATGTATTAATGAATATTCTACAGCTGGCGGTCGGTGGTATTAAATAATAAATTATATTGAATATACTTTCATTTGGTGATTCATTTCTTTTTATATATATTTTATTGCATAAGAACTACTTTTCATCTTGTTTACCTCATTAAAAGTGAAGCTTATTGTTGAACATAAAAAGAAAAATAGAAGATTATAAAAAAACGGGCACTTTTAATAGTGGCCGGTGGTTCGACGTAAATCCTGCAAATTAATGAGAAATTTCGAAAAGGAATTCATCCCGTTTTTTTTCATGCGTGTAACGGAAAGTGAACATGAAATGTTCGTTGAATTCAGTCGCATTTCATGTCTGATTATGTCCTCTTACTGTTAAAATAATAATTATTCCAGCAGTGACTTTTTACCAGAGAATGTAATATTTGGAGCAAGTTAAAGCTTTGTTTTGTTTGTTTTTTTGTTCAATGTGTATTACGAGATAGTCTTTGATCAAATAATAAAAACAAAGGAGATATCTATAATTATGATACATGCGTTTAATTTTAGTTGAACGTAAGAACGATGAGCCCATAGAGAAAAATAAAATAATTGTCAAATACGTTCAATATCAATATATTTAACTATAGAATCCGCTTACTAGATGGGCACTGTAACTTTCAAAGTATATACTTTGTTTTGAGACTAGATGCGTATAGTTTCGATTGAAAGTAAAAACGTTGAGACTTTGTTAAATTCTTTCGATACAAATATATTTTGCTAAAGAATCCGTTTTCCAGGTGGGCCTTGTAGCTTTAAAATGTATAGTATATTTTCAGACTAGATGCGTATTGGTTTGATTGAAAGTAAAAACGTTGAGATTTTGTTAAATACATTCAATATAAATATATTTAGCTAAAGAATCCGTTTTCCAGACGGGCACCGTAGCTTGCAAATGTACATTGTACCAATAACACTTAAACAAAATGTGAGAAAATCTGGATATTTCTCGGATGAGACAGAAGTAAGTACCAAGTCTGCTAGTCTGCAAATGCAAGTGAATACATTGTGAATGGTGGAATTCTGAAAATTTCGAGAACTCTCTCATCGCGCCGGGGTGGAAGCTCGGTTCGATGCATTCGAAATCGTCCAATCAAGTTCGGATTACGGCGCGGTTGTGAATGCGGTGGACTTCTGCATTACGTCACTGCTGCCTGAAAGAACTTTATTGTTGTCAGGATTATCGAGGATGTGATTTTTGAAGCGAAACTTTTTACAAACGTGTGTTATTTAACTTTATTACGCGAACCTATTTCTCGTGATATGATAGCCGATGTCAACATAACAACTTTATGTCTCTTAGGGTTACGTTACGATGTAACCTCTACGTAGCTTAGGGAACATCTACATAGATACCTCTACATAGCTTAGGGCTTTAGGTAAGTATATATTTTTTTAAATTATCTAGATTTGTTATATTGTCCTATACGATGCAATCAAACACTGATACTGTTACTAACATTAATCTCAAACATTTCTAGGCTCGCTAACACCAAATCGTTACGCTAACAAAATTTTACATAAAAAAAACATTCTCCCACACATTATGGCGATCCTTAACACCTATTTCACAAACACAATACCTCAGCGCTTGCAAAAATATATTTACGAGCGACGATATTTTTTACCCATGTAACCCAGTTGGAATACAGGGAGAATCTTCGGCTCAACATCAAAGGATAACTTTCATGCTTGGTGGCGAAAATTGCTCATCTTGAATAAACCATGACGAACGATTGATTATTTATTTAATCCGACGCCCGTCATTTGCGTTTGATACCAATAGCCGGCTTGCTTTGCATATTCGTTTGTGATTTGTTTTCGTAAGCATATTGTGAAATTATAACTTTTTGCACAAGCATTTATTTTGCCACGCTTGCCTAAAGCGGGTTGGTGATCACAAACCCAAGCTATGCATTGAGAAATCACGCTTTGCCTGACATGAAAATTGAACCCCGGACCTTCGGATTTAGGTCTGACCACATGACGTAGGTATCAGAATCAGAATCAGAATCTTTATTGCATGTCACAAAAGTTACACAGTACAAGTACTTAGGTCTTAAAAAATGTTATGTCATTATGTGACGCCTTGCAAGTGCATAGCAATTAAGTAAATTAATTTTTGGTCCAGAGGGCTCTAGATGTCACAATACAAAAATCAAATATTAAATTCAATTTTAAAAAAAATTAACAAATTAACATAAAATAAATTCAGAATAGTATAATTCCAACAAAATAACATATTAAATTATCTGCATGGTAATGGGTTTTGAATTAAGTTCTAGGTTAGGAAAATTTGTGAAAAGTTTATTTTGTTAAAAGTTGGTTAGTGTTCCGTTTATTGCGTTTTTTTTTTTCTCTATTTTGTGACCTTCTCATTACAAGGGATAAAAAAAATGTAAATGCAGAAATCTGTAACTGGCTATACTTGTTGTAATTATCAGTAAAATAAGTACTGTTTGTTTCTATAAATAAATAAATAAATAAATGACGTACGCTTTACGAATGAGTACTCGGTCACCGAGGCGTTTTAAAATATACATTTAATCCAATAATGTTTAATTTGTTGTTAAAACTTACAGCAGCTTCAAGAAGACGTTCTTAAAGGATCCCAAAAAATTAAAAGCAAATAAAATTACCTTTATCCCGAATATTTTAGTATGAATGCATTTGTTTACCTGTGCCCAACATTTTGTTGATAATTATGAATTAGCGCATCGCGTTTATTCACGGAAACGTTCAAATACAAATTACTTTCTGGCTTGCGGCGTACTAATTGCTTCGGAGGTACTTTGTTTACCTTTTAAAATGCGGTCATATTTTTCGAAGTCGCTGCCTCGTGTAATTACAAAGGGGGAACGGATACGAATCGGAGCCGGGATCACATTTCGCTTTTGCCATTCGCTTTAGTGGTTCGAACAGTCCACAGCCGCTGCTTGACCTAGTATTTGTTTTTATAATTATTTCGCTTGCTCCTCTAAATTAATCTTTGTTTTTTGCGCGTACCGTACCGATTGCTACAGATTAAACCGACGTTTTTTGTTTCGGAAGGAGACTATTGTTGATGCACAAAATATAATTTATTGTAAATGCCAAAATTAAAATCAATTATTATTCATATTGTTACAAGACAAGTAAAAATATCTCAAGGTGCCCCGTATCGTGGTAGTTAAACTCAGAATATCAAAGGGCCAAATGTTTGTATGTTATTACATCTGTAATAATAATGTAATCTATACTAATATTATAAAGAGGAAAGCTTTGTATGTATGTATGTATGTCTGTATGTATGTTTGCAACGAATAAACTCAAAAACCGCTGGACCGATTTAAAAAATTCTTTCACTATTAGAATGCTACATTAGCGCTGAGATACATGGGCTATATTAAAAAAAGTACACCCGTGCGAAGCCGGGGCGGGCCGCTAGTCTTTAACAAAGCCCTTGACCATTACTAAAGGGATGGTTATTTTAGTAAAATACAACTGAATTAAGTTAAAATAAACTGTACAAACATAACAATCCATGTTATCAGTTTACCGATCAAAAGAAAAAAACAAACATCGTTTGTTGCTGCAATGGCAGAGAAATAAAATCATTTGAACACAAAAGAAAGTATACAATGTTTTCTCAACAACATTGCGATCAAATAAAGCGACTTTCCAACAAAAGCAAGGTGACAAATTACTACCTTACCAAGTTTATAGACTCTTCCAAGAATTTTATTTCCATAAATTGTCTTTCCAATTATTATCTGGTATCAAAATGTCGGGGCAGGCGTCAAAAGGGTATGTTCGTTGACATCGGTTGCGGTTTGAGGTGTTTTAACTAAGCATGGTGCGGTCAACTTTTGGATAAGTTATGTCCGCTCGGTTGCATTAAAAGTTTTAGATACAAAATAGTAGAACTTTATTTGTCTTAATATGTTTAAGATAAAATGCAGGACTTCATTGCTGAGCTCGATGGCGCAGAGGCTAAACCACGTGGTCAGCGTTGGCTCAAGTTAAGGCACTTTCGCAAAGGTTGGTCATCGCATGGGTGAACAAAAATTTATCATCTCATGCTCCTCCGTGCTTCGGAAGGCACGTAAAGCCATTGGTCACGGCTGCATTAGCAGTTGTTAACAACCACCAATCCGCACTGGGCCTTAGCTCATAGGGAAAGCTCTTATCCCAGCAGTGAAGATATAAAACGAGCTGGTGATAATATGATTTGTCTATCGATACTGTGCCTCGTTGTTTATATTAATATGGTGTATATTTAAATGCAAAACTCTATTTGTTTATTTGTTCTATATTTGCGGCACACATGTTTGTAAGCGTGATTCCGACTTCCAACTATCTCTATAGCATAGAGATGGTCAGAACGCCTGAGAGTACTTTGTACTTATTACGGTCAAAAAAATATTCCCAAGGACACGCAATGTAGAATTAAGTAATAAAACCACGGGCTTAGGTATAAACTTACAGGCCAATTGAGAAGCTACTACATTTCAATCGTACATACATACGGTCAAGCTTGTTATCCAAAGCGGTTAGTAAGGATCACTGATATCCAAGTGCTACAGTACTGATGTACTCGTACTTCACTCGCGTCTTCCACTCGTTTCTGTACCTTTGTTTGAATAGACCTTTATCTATCCTTTCATTCAATTCGCTTTGTAAATATGTAATTTAATTAATTTCTATACCATCCTTCCGCATGACCAAATCATTTTATGAAATCATCATCATCATCATCATCATCAGCTCACTGCTGGGGCACGAGCCTTCCCTATGGATGGATGGATGGATAGGGAGAACTGGCCATAAACCACCACGCGGGCCCAGTGTGGATTGGTGGTTGTTAATGATTGCTAATGCAGCAAGGCTTTACGTGCCTTCGGAAGCACGGACGAGATCGAGATGATACATTTTTGGTCATCCATCCGATGACCGGCCTATGCGAAAGTTGCTTAACCTCAGCACTCGCCCACCAGACACGTTAACAATGACGCTATCGAGCTCATCATCCCGAATTGCGTCATCTACCTCATGAAATAAGAAAGAAAATATATAATTACCTACTGGTAATTTGCTTACTTTTTAAACTATATAATAAATCATATTTTAAAAAAATGCCGATTAAATTATTCCCACTGAGCATAAACTTATAGAAAGGAATATCCTAAGGTTAATAAGTTATTGGTGTTCTGTGGAACTATTAAACAATGTTAATAATAATAATAAAATCTTTATTTTTCTTTTCATAATTGAAGAGAAAAATAAATGAATGAATAATAATTGAATGAGAATAAATAAATGATCACTAAACAAAATATAAGTTAAAACTGTTTTATTAGTGACATCAAAGTAATTTCATGTATCGATTTAATAACTATAGACCTTCAATCTATACTCGTAGACAGACGTCAATTAAAACCATAAAAGATTATGTTTTCCGTACGATGATAAATTAGCTTACAGAAAAACGAAAACATAACTTCATGAAATGTTAAGCATATAATAATCCTTAGACATCATTAATCTCGAAAAAGATTCTCCTCTCATAAGCCTCTTTTTCTGTGCATCTCACCCTCTCATTGTTAGAATTTTAGCTTATTTTCTTTCGTCGAGAATAATTTGGTCATAACTACTTAATCCGCATCTTTATTTAAGGATTTCCACCCTATGCCAAATGAAAAATTCACTTTTTCTGCTAGCACGTTATCCTTTATAAACACTTTTGTTTGCAGAAATGAAATAAGAATTGTCCTAGCTACCAAATTGTTATGTTTAGTATTATTATTTACTTTGTTATAATTTTCTTTCATAGTAGCTTTAACTTTTGCACACATATTTTTTTTAATATATGTTACAAATTTATGCGTAGTTATAGCCGTGTTATGTAGAAAGCTATACTCTCACTTTAGGCAGAGGTTCACGGTAGTATCACAGATACAAAGAAAGATTACGTAGTATTTTAAACAGGGATCGAACCATCGAGTAAAGCCACCATTATTTAGTTTTTGAACGAAAGTAAATATAAAGAACGAAAGTGTATAAAGTTTTGTTCCATTATCCTTTCCACACGCCAACTAAAGAACTATACACAAAAGTTAAAATATTTAATTTATCACAACTGTACAAATATAACACATGCATCTTGATTAAAAAAATTATAACAGGCGCTATTAAAACTAACATAGAACTAAATATAAAACGTAATACACACAATCTTAGAAATAAGTTTAAACTCAAAACTATAATACCAAGGACTAACTATGGAACAAAGACGGTACTATTTGAGGGAGCACAGCTATTTAACAGTTTGCCAAACGAATTGAAGGATTGTGATAGTTTAAGTGTTTTCAAAAATAAACTTAAGTTACATATAGCAGCAGCAAGCATCGGTGTTTAATGTAGTACAATTGTTACTGTTTATCTATATATCTCATTATAAGTGAAATGTAAATTTCTTATGAGAATAAAGTTCTTTAACCATAAAAACCTTCAGTGTCTTCCTATAAATAACTTAAGCTTAATAAAAAACTGAAGTTATTGCATGATAAATAGCGAGAAGGAAGCCAATTATCTCATTCTTTGTGAAAATATTAAGTTTAATTTTCTACATATTATTTTATTCAAGATTAAGTGACCAGTAGGCATAGCCAAAGTAACATTAAGAAAACGATAGCGAAGTTCAAAAAGAATAAAATGTATGGAATTGACATAAGATTGACCACGTGATTTAGCACGGCTTATGTCAATCCCATACATTTTATTATTTTCGAACTTCGCTATCGTTTTCTTAACTACCTACCTACCTACCTAACTATCTACCGCTACTGATCCCGATTACTGCTGTTTGTAACATTGTAAGAAACACTTAATTGAAGTTTTCATTATCATTTATTATCAAAGGCTTCATCTGCCTTTTGAAGCAAGAAAAAGATATTTTAATATATATAAAACCTAATCCGCTGGCATTACTAAAGTTGCTTAATTAGCCCGATCGCTACTCGAACCCGCTTACCGCTGCGCCATCGCCAATGAGCTGCTCAAAATGTTTCATTAGTCATATAAAAGCTGTAAAAACCACATCCTAAGTTGGTTCACACTCAGACTCGAGACGGCTCGTCGTCGTTAGTTTAAAGTTTCTGCCGCAAGAGTAATTTCAAGCCGTTTTAACCTTTTGTCATGGAAGTCGGCACATAATAAACAATTAAACTATGTCGTTTCCCAAATAATAAACAATGGCAACATTATAGAAAGATTGCCCCCTATTTCTTCTCTTTAAGGTTTTATTTTCTAAACGCTAAAAACTTATTTCTATTTTTAATATAAAATTTAAAACTCTGATTTTACAAAAATATTTTTGGTCCTATATTTCAAATGACCCAATAAGCTCCTCATCATTTTTCATTACTTGAAAAAGTGAGTCGAATATGAGCCAACATAGAATGAGGTTTTACACCTCATCCTATGTTGGCTCATACTCGAGACTCAAGACGCCTCACCTTCGCGTCGTCAGTTAAAACCTTCTGTCGGTTATCAGACAAGAGAACTTTCATACTTCTACTTAACGTTCGTTGGGACGTTATTACCTTTGTCATGGAAATGGCCACGTATTAAACAGGCCAGTCCCGTCCAACTTTTGTTTAACTTTTACAGATTGTTTTGCGTTTCGCGTAATTTCGTTTCGAGAGATTGGCACAATTTGGAATCGTCATAAAGTTATTTTTTGTTGGCGGCTATGTGCGGTTGCTTTAAATATGATATACATTACGATTGATATTCGCTTGCTATTTATATACAGCAAGGTATATAAAAACATATGTTTGTAATATAAATAATTTATTTTACTTAACAACATGGAAGTTGTTGTGTGTTTGTATGTAGTAAATATTGTTTAATCGTAATCGATTTTATATAAAATTTTGTTTTCTGAAATGCCATATAATTTTATAGGAACTAAGACTTGTACGATTTACTTTTGTTAGTGATAATATAAGATTTGTTTTATTCTGTATATGTAGCGGTTATATAAAATAAAATGGTAGACTAACCCGCTAATGTAAATATATCACCCCTCTAAAGTTTATTAGCAAATTAAGTTAATATACTCTTAGAACCAAATTGGGACCACCAATGCTACTAAACGTACTACCTACGTCTAGAGTCTAGACTATGAAAGTTACGCTACTAAGATAATTAAACGGCACGTGCAAAATTTGAGGTTGATGGAGCTCAAATGCAGCGAGGTGGCTGTAACGACCTGCGGTTACCTTAGCTGCAAGTGTAGAACTGAGGCGACGAAGCCAATTTTCATTTTATTCTGAACAAACATAAAAATGTTAAAATTGTAGTTACTCTGTTTTATAATGGGGATTAAGGCAAACTACTTATAGGTACCACATGCGTTATAAAAGTTTGTTAAAAATGGTACGCGAACTTTTTAAAGTGTATAAAGTAGGTACTAGTAGTAAGTGCTATACTCTACATATATATACATAAGCCGGAATGAGTTTCGACTGCGAAAATCTTTCAAAATTTTGAAAAGCGAAATATATACCAGTTTCATGAATTATGAAGCACAAACACTTGAAATGTTGTAAGTAAGATCCTTATAGGGAAGACATATCCTACGAAAAGATTATGAAAAAATCCCACGGGCTCACGGTATACGGATACACAAACGAAGTCGCGAGCAGGCGGCTTATACTTCATCACATTTGAGGTACTTTAAATGTATTAGCCGATAACAATATAATACGGCGACATGTCCCCACAAGTTAAAGTAGATACATTTGAAGAAGTACTTAACTAAAAATATTTAGTTGACATAACCCGATCTTTTTGAGGATTAATTGAATAAGGTAACACTAATCTTTACTAAAGAACAAAAAGTAGACCAATCCCGAACTTTCATTACAATCGTAAAATAAACATTAAATCGTGATAACGTCGAAATTCTGTAGATTGACGACCGCCAGTGCCATTTATTAATTACGACAACCATTTACGGACATTGCAAAGCTGTACCAACTTGCTGATTAACTAGCTGTTTAACCTTTGAAGCTTCTACTTGAATCAGGAATACTCAAAGTAACCAAAAGTGCATTAATAGCATATCACGTAATATTAGCCATTCAACCCTCATTCACCGCTAAGGAAGCGTGTAACTTAAAATGGGAAACATGTAGGTTACGTTCTATTACTACCGAGCCCCGCTTAGTTCACAGTAATTAATTAAAAGCAATTAAGTACTGAAGTAGTCCGGTTGCAACATTGTTCAATTTAGTTCGAACGTTATTTAGCTTCCTTGCTTATCGTTCTCGAGGCACGAAGGAGTTCCTCCCGGTTGTCGCCGTAAGATCTTCTTCCTTTCGTATAGCGACACCATTATATTCTTCCCGACCAAAAAGCGTCCACTCTATTCATCAGCCATCTTGATCTAAGTGCAGAAAATAGACAAGAGACAGGTAGATATGCCGAAAGATGGCTGTCCCTCTTAAAATCTTTTAAGGATTGTTCGGTTATTACGACTTGGGGAACGTTAAGTTACTCTGTAATAAGACTATATGCGACATTAAAAAAAAGGGTTTTTGTCTTTAAAAAACCGACGACCCCGCACTGGGCCAGCATAGTGGATGTCCGATCGTATTTGTTGATACGGGATTTCTGAACCCAAGTGTGATGATAAAGCTGCTTTTTCACCACAGCTGTGCGAGGTAGCTCAGATGTGCAGGAAAAGTCCACTAATAGAATGACACCGTCTGAGCAAGAAAAGAGAAGTGAATTAATCCGCCCTTTGTACCGCTTTACAGTGCGTTAAGAAACCCTTTTTGTGTCATGTACTTTTTATTTGTAAAACTGTTAGTTTACATCATTCTAAGCACTTCAGTCCAAACTCGACTTCGATGCGAGTTGTAGTTTTGAAAAAAAAAACTTTGGATATTTCCGAGAGTCCTAAAATTAAAAAAATATTTTAAAAAATAAACTAAAATATTTGGTGCTGTTATAATTAGTCCTGATTAATGTCCCCATATCAACATAATATGTCAACAATTTGTGGCAATCAACTCTCAGTGAAAAGCGATATATGATTTTTTTTCGTATTTTTCGTTTTTTTCTTTCTCGCAATAATATCGAAGTAGGCCGAGATATTTGTCCCGGTGAATCTGTATACCCTATTCTATTTAAAGTATTAAAATCATGACCTAACACTTTGTTATCTTAAAGTTATTTATCTCATCATCTCATCTCAGCCAAAAGACGTCCACTGCTGGACAAAGGCCTCCCCCAAGGATATGAGGGGTATTTGCCGTAATCGCCACGCTTGGCAGGCGGGTCGGCGATCGCAGTAGGTTGATGGTAACCTCAGAGAGATGCTGCTGCCCATCCTCTGGAATGGTCCCTTAGTCGGCTTTTACGAAACCCACGGGAAGAGATGGGGTGGTGCAATTCTTTATCCCCGGCACCACACACCACACCACACAAAGATATTTATAATTGACTTATTTATATCCGAAAATTTCCGGTCTTGGGGTTGTCACTGCGAAGATTTATATTAATAAACTAGCTGTGCTCGCGACTTCGTCCGCGTGGAATAGTGACTTTCGGCAGCATTTTTAATTTTTTAGGCTCTTTTCCCGTTTTTGCAACATTTGTCACTGATGCTTCGCTCCTATTGGTCGCAGCGTGATGTTATATAGCCTAAAGCCTTCCTCGATAAATGGACTATCCAACACAAAAAGAATTATTCAATTCGAACCAGTAGTTCCTGAGATTAGCGCGTTCAAACAAACAAACAAACAAACAAACAAACAAACAAACAAACAAACTCTTCAGCTTTATAATATTAGGTATAGATTGAAGATTGAAGATTTATATTTATATATAAATAAATATTTTATTTGTATATTTGTCACAGATTTTTTAAATCTATTTACGTAAACAAACAGTGACAATGTATAAATTAAATTAATTCTTGTAACATAACCGTATGTCCCTAATATTATCACCAACCTCATTTGCTACAAATTACTTGAGATAAAAAAGTGGTTAAGAGGAGTGAGCCGTAAGCCTTTTAATACGTAGGTAGACTATATGAAGGATAAATCCTGTTTTCAATTTCGTACTCGCAGCGCCACAGACAGTTCATCTCGCAATCTTTCACGGAATCTACCAAGGTTCTCAGCTATTACGTATTATCTTCAGTTGGGAAATGTCTCTCCCTTACGGATATCAACCTTGTCGCGACGAGGGAGCTCCAGAAGCTTCAAACTATCCAGTCTGGAGTGAAGCTAATGACACCACGTCGTATACGGAAAGGAAAGGGCATTTTTGGTTAAACCATCCTATACCCGTGATGGCGACATGTAAATGTTGCCCAGGGTGGACTGAGCGCCAATCCATCTCCAGACCATAATCTCTGTTTGTATTTCAACAACCTTAGCAGGGCGTGGCTAAGGTACGTTGTATGTACTTATAGGGACCGGGGGGCTTGCCTTGATTGGCCGACCCGTGTCAAGGAAAAGTCTATAAGACCAGACAGATAAATCGTAAAAACGGCGACCTCTATGGTATATAGCCTTATCCGGGTACAGGGGGCACCACTCGGAAGGACCGTTTTTCCCCCATACTCGAGGGAACAAAAATGGAGTGTACAAAAACAAATTTAAATAGAAATGATGAAAAAGCACAAGAAAATGGAAAAAAAGCAAAAAAGGTTCCTTTACCAGCAGAAGCATTATCTCTATTGAGACCTGTTGGCGACAAAGAACCAGTAATAGATGATTATGATTATTTTGATACAGAAACTATTGCAATTAATAATGAGGAAGAGTAAAACAAATAAAAAAAAATTAAAATTATGATAACATAAATATTTTTTTCGAATACAGGAATCGGATATAGAAAGTTGACAACCCTGAAGATAATATAAAATTGATCATAACTTCTGGATAACAAAGTGTTAGGTCATGATTTTAATACTGTAAATGGAATAGGATATACAGATTCACCGGAATAAATATCTCGGCCTACTTTGATGTTATTGCGAAAAAAAAAAACGAAAAATACGAAAAAAAACATATTTCGCTTTTCACTGAGAGTCTGTTGATGCTGATTGCCACAAATTGTTGACATAATATGTTAATATGGGGACATTTATCAGGACTAACTATAGCAGCACCAAATATTTTAGTTTATTTTTTAAAATATTTTATCATTTACGGACTTTCGGATATATTCACAGTTTGATATTTTTTTTCTATAAAACTACAACTCGTATCGAAGTCGGGTTTGGACTGCAGTGCTTAGAATTATGTAAACTAACAGTTTCACCAATAAAATGTACATGATACAAAAAGGGTTCCTTACCGCACTGTGCGCTTCTTGGAATGTCCTCAATATGTCTTTTTGTAAGGTATATACATTAAAGTATATTTACATTTCACTTAATTTTTCATTTCATAATACTATAGGTAGATTTTTTTCAGGCACCACTTATCTGCCTCACACAGCTTTGGTGGAATAGCAGCCTAATGAGATATATACTTATTGCTGTCACCAAATGCGTAAGTCGACCGTAGGCCCATTTATCATCGTCGACTTGTCCTCAGGGAAAAATTATACATGCGCGACATTCACATAACATCCCAGTTGCATTATAGCGGTAATCAACAACGCTAACAGCGTCTCCTTTGTGAGATAACGGCAATGTATTCGGGCGAAATCTGTACGAGGTATCAGTTATAACTTCTGTTATAACTTTGAAACATGAACTGAGTTGAGTTCGGAGTTGCCTAACGTGTTTGAACACTAAGTTTGGAGATTAGTAACTCTAAATTCCTTTCATTCCTAAAAAAAAAAAAAAGAAGGTTTTTCCCTGGGCTTTTAGTGGGTCGGCCGCACAACATCTCAGGTCAACCCCACATACCCCCGCGGGTAGTCCCGACCCGCGGGATCATTCCGTAGGGGATATTCCCCAGGGTAAAAAAAAAGATTAGGTTAGGTTAGGTTAGCTTTTTTATAATTTTTTTTTTTCACTTACACATTTACTTAGGGCTGTAATAAAAATGATTATAATATGGCGATCTTAATAATGTTTTCATATAAGGTAAGTAACTTTTATTTTACAGTAGGTAACTATATTTTTGTTTTTTAAAATAAACCTAATAGTTTTGCAACTAATACAGGTACTTAAGACTATTTTGGGCCCCAATGAACAAGATGACACGTATCCCATCACTGTTGTAGAGTGGGGACAGGGTCCATACAAAATGTATACGTACAAGAATGCTTTAAGCGGCAATACGAATAAGTAATCAACTACATACATGCAACTAAATAATTAGGGAGTTCTATAATAGAACAGTGGCTGGCAAGTTAAGTAACTTTTGGATAACCCATTTAAATTGCAACCCGCACTTGGTCAGAGTTATAAGTAATGGCACTATCACCCCATGTACACTCTTATGGAAAAGCCTAGGCCTTAGCACATAAATATGGCCGCTCGCGATTTCACCCGCGTGGTTCCCGTTCCCGTGGAAATATCGGAATAAAAACTATCCTATGTGTTAATCCAGGTTATAAACTATCTGTATGCCGAATTTCATCCAATTCCATTCAGAAGTTTTTACGTGAAAGAGTAACAAACATCCATCCATACTTACAAACTTACGCGTTTATAATATTAGTAGGATAAGTAATAGTCGTTTTAGGCTGATAGTGATGAGTTTAATATATTGAATTGAAACACAATTTTACGAATCAACTCTTGTTAATAATACTAAAACGAAATTCACATACTATTTTATCCTTACGTTCAAAACTCTTTACATTTCAATGTGTAGTGTTTGCGTAAACTTTGTATTACCATATGGGTTAATTGATATTCATCTGCATACCGCTGTGGACGGCCCCACATCGTACCACAATACAAATGAAATATAATAATGACCATGAGGGTTATAAAAGATCTTTCCGGGACCGGATGGCGGAGTTCGGCTGAGTAATGGGCCAGCGCGCACTCTCGCCCGCCAGCGCGGATGCAAATATGAAAACTTTTGAAGCACGTGATTACCGCTTTTTCCCTCTTGGGGTAAGACAATTACTCACATTCCTCGTGTCTGATTTTAATCCGTGTTAACCAGAAATCATGTGCTTATCTAAACTAAAATAGTTATTTCTGCTTTGAAGTATTTTATGGGTATATAATAAAGCTATTCTAGAAGAAAGAACCCTTAAAAAAAGAAAACAACGTAAGTGTCATCTTTGTAACTGCTTTTTTCACTCCCTCCCTCTTTATCCTTCATATCAAAGGATTTCGAGAAGATTACAATCAAGATTTTATTTATGTACATTATACTTGATATTATAAAAATATAACTTACTGCTTTTATTGTACTTTTTACTGAATTAAATCGAAAGAAGAGAATACTTTTTCTTCAAAGCTGTAAATTGCAAAAGTTATATTTAACTCTTTTATCCTTATTTCAAAATTTTAACTAAACATTTAAAGAAGCGTTTTGTAGCTTTGTTTCCGAGGACTTCAAATAAAAAATTCGCTTCAATTAACATTTTTTCTGGCAGAACAATATTAAGAATGCATCTTTTTATTTTGGTAATTGTCATGTAAATCATAATACGACAGTCTGTATACTTACCTACAACGTTTTCTGAACTTAAATATTCTTTAAACTATAAGCATAATATTGAACCAAAAGTTTTATCGTTTAAGTCTCACGTCTCCCCTTCCCGCCAGTATCACCAAGATTAATGCTTGGACGTCTAGGATCGGACTATCCATTATGAAAGTGCAAGCCCATAGATATTTGCAATATCCGGAATGTACCTAACGGCCAATGCCAATGCATTCATGTGCAATTCATACACAACATAAAATAAAATCCTGATTACCCAAAAAAAAAATTCAAAACAGATATCAATGTATCAAAAATATAGTGACAAACAAAAATATGGGTTTGGCTACAAAAACGCAAAAACGCATAAACTATCTAAGATAGAGTATCTAAAATATATTATAAAAGTGAAGCATTCAATGAAATCTGAAGCATTAGTATTACACCAATAGATTTATCGCATCAAAAAAAGGATAAAATCTACTCCTACTTAGTCATTTATCAACTCAGTCAGTTCATTTTTAAATCTGCCCACGATGCTAGTCGTTGTTTATGAATGACACTAGGTACCTACTACAGTTCTGCGCTTTTTGTCCGTGTCCACAATTATATAAAGTCACCAACGCGTAAAGCACATTATTAACGCAAGCCAGACTCGCAAATAAACATACAACAGTACCACAACTAGGCAAACATAACTTAACAGCACTAACAGTATCACTAACCAGCAACCAGGGATGTCTACAGCAATAAATAGGTCGTTATAAAACTCGAGGCACCAGATTAAACGGGACGGAATTGTAGAAACGGTTGCTCCGTTGAAATTGCTTTGTTTCGAATAGCAACTCGGGGGACTAGATTTAAACTAAAGCAGGAGTCTGACCACTAAAATGTTGCTGACAACTGAACGTTCCCCTAGGAGGGGAGCGAACGGATAAGCTGTTTTTTGGGTTGCACAGCTTACCACTGATGGCCTGTTGGGAATGTTCCCCTTCATAATTGTTAGCGGCGTAACAAGTTTCGGTGGACAAGACGAGGATACATTTGTGAACTTTGACTTTGGAGACATTACGAGCTTTTATAAGTTTTAAAATTTAAACTAATAAGTGATTTTTATGAGAATATACAGAGATTTTAATTGTTAGTAGAAAAGCAAAAAAAAACTTTCCATAACTGAATTTATTCGATTTGAAACTTTCCATATACATTATTATATTGCAAGTGCTCTTTATTTTTTGTATTATTCTCATTATCTTACTTAGGTTTCCCTGTGACCACATATCATGCATGCATAAGTGGAGCTTGAAACGTCATGCAAAAAAATATGTAGAATGATTAACGCATATCATAAAGTTATTAATTTTAGTATCTTTAGTATTAAAAGAAACGTCTACACAGAAAAATTGCGGTACAGTTTTAAAATGATTTCTAACAGAACTAAAAAGCTCTATTTCCACCAGAGATAAATTTTCCATAGTTTAGTTATACAATTGTTATAACAAGAAAATTATAGACACATAGAATATCTTTCAGTTTTAAGCGTCTCCATTAGAGATGAAATGATTTCTAATGACGGCAATAGATGTAAAGACAGACACTTAAGGGTACAATGCCTGATCGCTAAGTGTGAAAACGCTTTAACGATAAAATCTTATGCTTCTTGAACTCAAGGAACAGAAGTACGGATAATGTGCTTTCCAAGTACTTACCTACCTACCGACGAAAGAAAATATCTTCGTAAAAAATAAAAATCCACGTCTCTTGTTCATGTCTATGATTTGTCTACAATATTGCTCTATTTTGATATACTTTTTCAAACTAGATGATTTAAAATTATACTTTATATATTTTAATAAAAAAATAATAAAATATTTATATTCGAGTTAGCGCTGTTATCACAATTAATATGTAATACCTGTACTAATCTATGCGATTCACGTCCTAGCACAACATATCACCGCTTGTTAAGCCTACCCACAGTTACCTGAGTTATTATTCAAAGCGTAAAACCGGTAATAACTCGTCACTACTGCCGTAATAACAGCTAATACTGTTGATGAATCCATTGGTTCGCATTTGTAATGTTACTTAATGAAACGCAAAACTGTTTTTCTATAAACTGATACAGAATAACGTTCATAGTCGTCATTTAGCATTACGACTATGACCAGAAACAATCAATCATTCAATCTGTTTTTTTAAGATTCCCTAAGCCTATCACTATAACACTTACCTGTGAACTTACTTACTAGTTGTATATTAATGCTCTTTATGGCATAACTATGAAGTTATGCCATAAAGAGCACGCATACGCACTACGCATAACTCATGTAAATGAAATTTTATTTTATAAACATTGAAAGGTATACCTATTTGCAATAGGCAAGTAAGTTTATTCGTAATTAATTACGTATGCAAATCATATTATGCTTTTTGATTTTTTTGACAATTGATATTATGCGTTACGAAGTGTCACTCATTTCTAAATGTTCAAAGAAGATTTTGCTAATAGCAAAACTTTTATCATATTGACATCCTGAGTTTTATTTTATTTACCACTAAGAATCGCTAAGCCTTTATATCTCTTGATGGTAACGGACGATAAGGCCGACGAAGGTAGAAGTTCACTTCACACGGAATCTCTACCTATATATCAATTTATAAAAAAATTAAAACATCTGAACCCTTTTTAGGCACAATGCGCGCACGAAGGAGTGTGAGATTGGAGAGGAGTGCAGAAATGCAATTTATGTATGAAGTGTTACATTATGTTGTAACTATTAACATTGTATACCTATTTTGTGAATTTCGGTAGAATTTCGACCACTACCACTAATTTCTAGATAACAAATATGGTACTATGTAGCATTATGTAATGGCATTAAATAAAAAATAAGAATAAGAATTTATTTAAAAGTAACAACAAAGTACATAGCATTTTTACATTTCATTATTCATGACACTTACAGGTACTAAAAATATATAATAATTTTCTGCTAACACTTACTAAAGGATACCCTGTGCCGTAAGTATCATCGACTCTATAATAATCAATAAAATGTCCTCGATAAGGTTAACATTGGATTTTTTTATTTTTTTTTAGGCAATACTTACTTATTAATTAAAAAAAAATATTATGTGTGTGTGTGTGTGTGTGTGTGTGTGCGTATGTGTATTAGCGTTCGTGTGTGTTAGTGATTGTGTCCACGGAGCGACAAGTAACGTAAGTTTTATTTAGTAAAGAAAAGAGATCTAAGTTTATTTAAGAGGGAGAAGCATGTTTTCTGTTTCGTCTTAGGTAAGTTTAAGAAGCCAATTTGTTACAATGTTTTTGCACTCATATCTATTTTTAGTACTTATGTTCAAAATTGGATTCACTACTCCATTTCGAAAAACGCCTCGTCGAATTACAATACGTCGATGACACTTCATCGAAAGTATAATAAGTATTTTATAATAAATGAAACGTCCAAGATACTAATAAAATTTATGACCAAAAGAAGTTCTGCCTTTCAGCTGCTCTATGTGCAACGAAAAACTTAGTTTTTCATCCAACAAGACTCCCAGATATTTTATGGTTTTGGCGTGTGATATTTTAGGGCAGTCACAGTCCGTTTGATCAACAATATCGTGGTTGTGTGCTGTTATTTGAAATTGGGATAAGTTTAAAGTATCTGGGTGCTTAATAGAAATCTGAGAATTTTCGTCTTGGCTGCATTATACGATAACATATTATCTGCGAGCCAGTTTGTAATTGTATGGATTCCGACTTGTGCAGCATGAAAGGGTGATCCCAAGTATCAGCTATAAATATTAAGGCTGTAACGTCGGCGAAAGCCACTACGTTGTCATTAGTAAGTTCAAGGTTGCACATTTCGTTAACGTAGACTAAGAAAAGCGTAGGACCAAGGATACTCCCCTGTGGTACTCCATGCTCAACTAGGAGATCATCACTGAACCTCGTACCAATTTTAATACACTGCGTGCGATCACTGAGATAGCTATGGAACAGCTTAAAAAGACGCCAGTATTCTTGGCGTAAAGCGTACTTGTACGAGCATCAAGACTAACAAAATAAGGTTTGTTTCGGGAATCGAACCTGGATCTGTTAGCGGAGGTGTTACCACTAGCCTGCAAACTGTAGATATAACGTCTAGAAGCATTCTCTAACAGTCTACCAGACTATGATATTTAAAAAAATCCAGATTTGTGTATTTTTGACATTTGGACTATGAGAAGTAGTATGTACGATAAAGGTGCATGTATGTATATTGAGCTAATAGAACTAACAAGCTCTTAGTTGTCACGTGATGTTTGCCTACCGCCGAGTTTAGCTTTCACATGCAAAATGAGCTGCCGCGCACCTGCGCGCTCATATAATAGGTAGGTACTACGATTCCACACTGAAGTAGCTGACATGATTTTATTAAATTATCAGAATTTCTCGGATTTTTGTGCAGCATTATGGAACTTATAGTCTTACATCGGTACACTCGGAGAATATGAAAAACTACTTTTTAAAGAAATTTCATTACGTTTTTCAAACCTGCCGACCGACCAGGTAATATAAAATGTTCTGTTTAATTTCCTCTAATTTCATTATTCACTTGTTTTCTATCTTCACCAATATTATAAGGAGGTAGACATACCAACTAAAGCTTTTCCGATACCTGAAATTCATAAACTGATGGAATGCTACATTTCCCCCGAGTAACAGGCGCAGTAAAGTTTAGTAAGCTATATATGCAAAATTTTCATTATAAATTAATTACAATATTAAACTTTTGCGTTCTATTAGTAATTAAAAATATTAAATAAGGACTGACGCAAACTAAATGTCGGAAATAAAAAAATATGATAACTTTACTAATCCCCGTCTAAAGTCTTTATAAATAAATTGTAAATACGTTATATAATTAACTAGCGGCCCGCTGGCGACTTCGTCCGCTTGATGGCAGCGCAACGCCACCTACCGGGTCTAATTTAATGCATGTTTATAAATATAAACCTTCCTCTTGAATCACTCTATCTATTAAAAAAAAACCGCACCAAAATCCGTTGCGTAGTTTTAAAGATCTAAGCAGACAGCGGGAAGCGACTTTGTTTTATACTATGTAGTGATTATTTATTTATTGTGCTAGTTTTCGTATACAGCCCCCAGTATAATGGTTCAACAACGCGCTTACTTTAACCGGCTTAGTAGGCAAAGCGATCACGACTTACGATACGCTCAATTAGGATACATTTCTCTTCCATAATGCTAGCGCCTGATATTATAATATCATGCATTTTGTAGGAAGATAATTGTATCTGATACGTAAAAAGTATTAAGGCACGAAGCTAGTTATGTAGTTTTTTAGAACTAACGAAAACTATGTATTAACGTGAACTTATTATTCAATATATTTTTTAAAGATTTTCCTAAGCACATCACTATGTACTTACTTACTTCAATAACTTGTCTTAGTTGTTTAATATTTCAAAAGTTTAACAAGGTAATAGGCTCAGAATTATTTATGTTTAATGACAATCTGTCCAATGTCCACGCTAATCAAATCGACCTTACTAATTAGCAATTATCATGAAAACTGCGTCAGAATTTACTCGTTCAAATTAATAATAAGAATTCGGCTCTTGGAATCCGTTCCTAGACATTTAGCATGACAACGCATCAATTAGTCAGAGCAATGTCGAGATATAAACTGGTGTTATATTGTCTGTCTGTTATGTTATTTGAACAATTAGTCGAATACTCATCCAATACACATAATAATTTCTGGGCTTCGAGAGTGAATATTGTTTTATATGCATTAGTGAATTATTGGCTAACTATAGTAGGATACCCTATTTTCAGTAACTGATATTTTAATGCAATAAACAAACTTTTAGGTAGAGCGCGTCACAAATAATTTACAGATAATAATTGATTTACTTTTCATACCAAACATAGTTAAGCGTTACTACGTGAACCTAATGGATACTCATGTAGACACATACATACACCTTTTGCATGCATTTACGTCACTATAAATTAATCCACAAACAAAACTAGGTACATCTTGCATGTACCTTAAACGTTCTCAAAACTATCGCGTTCAAGATTATATTACTACAGCTAGAAGCACTTCGCGAGACAAAGCTTCAATTAGCCACATAAACAATAGTCTATGGTAGTGGTCGGGGAACTATTAATTTGGCCTGCCATGCCGTGCTTCAAACTATTTTAACTGTCAGCATTTCACACTTAGACACTACATAATGTCTGTGTGTAATGAAATCGGATATCTTCTAGAGCGGGTTTTACAAAAATACTGTCATTCGCATTTACCGTTAAGAAAACGCCTGTAGTATCTCAGTTTCAAAGAATATGCCGTTTCCATCTCTAATTGCATTAGGATTCTAGTCGAGATCGCAAATGATCAGCAGTTTCCGAGTAATCCACGCGACAAGGCCATACTGGCGTTAATTGTTTCAGGTGTGTTTATAAAACGAATAGAGCAGTTTGAAAACTGTTAAACTCAATAGGTTAAGGAGTCAGTGTGTTAGCCTTGGCACGGCACAAAGGCAAGCTACGTATATCGACGATCTCAAGCTAAGGAGCAGCATGGAACCACAAAGTTAGCGGAGAGATGTGGGTTCCCTCTTTATCCAATATCGCCTGTACAATAAGGAATGTGTATTAACTGTATGATCCGGTCTCTCTTTGGGACAAGGACGACCCACATACGGACGTAATATCTCAATAGTTTTTGTTGTATTTAAAGGCGGTTTTTTGTTTTAATTAAAAAATAAGTTATTTGTTTTCGCCCACTCCCAAAAAAAATCAGTATAAACGCAATTTATAGGATCTCATTCTATCTTCATAATATCTCATACATATTCATAATGCTAGTTTCTCTAACTATTCTACTAATCTTAAATAACTTTCTGCGATTTCTCAAAGCGCTTCGATCATCTTTATGTTCCCTATTGCGTTTCTCAAGTAACATTTCTGTAGAACCACTTTACGTGACAATGCTTCAATTAGCCTTACAAACAATAGTGGCACAGGATAAACCGGGCCAGGTTTATTGGCTTTAGCTCTTGGGGGAGCAATTACTTCGGCCCGCCCGCCCGTCGCGCGCGCCGCCACTATTTTATTTTGACAACGTTTAGTATGAAAGAGAACGAATTCTTATTTGTAACTTGATCCTGGCCATATGTTTATCAATAACGTTAAGTAGGGCATTTTTTAGCATAATTTTTGAAACAGCAGCAATTGTAGCCAAACTGAATAAAAAAGATACTGTGTTTGTAGTACCTATTGCAAACTCTAATACACTGTCCTACACTGACAAGAATAAGTGCAACATAACGTAGAAAATAAAATGCTAAATTGAAAAATAAATATTTTTATTCATTTTAGGTTCCCGCACATATTGTCTGGATGGCATCCTAATAGTCTTTTTTGCCGACAAGCAGCAGTGTCTTGCATGAAGAGGATAAGATCCAGTACAATTACTAGGCAAACATAGATATTATTGAGGCATACCTAATACCAAGGTCAACCCTTTGAACAACACATGTAGGCTGCGGTCGCTTTGCCATCATGCAGACCGTATGCAATGATGATTTAGTTCAATGAATACCGACAGTAATAGCACAGTCCTTGTAATCTCTTTCAATAGATTGGTAGAATTGCGGTTGAGGTACCTACGCTGCTTCAAGTTTACACCACACTTGAAACACTATAGTAATTTAGTTTCAATAGCAGTTCAATAGAAAAACATCAATTATAAGTATCTGAATACTGTATGCGTTCTCTGATGCAATTTATTTCTTTATTAGATCCCCACATGTATCAGTAGTATGTACATGACCGTTAATAAAAACATATTGTTAACTAAGTAATAGATTAATTGAATATGTCTTCAACTGTCCGAGGTTAACCTGGTAATATTAAAATTGGTCGATAGAAAATTGGTCCATCGGGAAATAAAAACCCACTTCTCGTGTTATTTATTTCCCGATTTGAAAAAAGGTTAACATAACTTACTTTATAAGGTCAGGGAGGTTTCCATCGCCAAGGGATTTATGATTGACCTATATAATTGTCTGATTCGATAAGCATGAACATTTATAAAGTACCTACTTTCTGCATACATTACTCAACAAGATGTGTTAAAACAACAGCCCTATAGTGTGCTTTCGTATGTACAAGTGATACAGATGCTTTACTGCAAATGTTGCCAGCCCATAAATCGAAGCGTCTACCCAACAACTCATGGCAACATTTTCCAGAGTCAAAATTGAGTCTGCCTACCAACGTACCGATACCACGAAATTAAATTACTTCACGCGTAAATCTCTCGGTACGATCAGTAAACAGTCCGCTTTCGCAAACAAAATACCGAAATAAGTTAACAATCATTATTTGGCCGCTCCTTTCATAAGAAGCAATCTTCTTGCCGAATCTTCGTAAGCCTTTGATAAACATTTTGAAAATTCGCTCGGTGAGAATAGTATTTGATACGTACTTAACATTCATTATTATATTTTATTCTTACAACCGTGTTTCAATATGATAACGTAACTGTGACGACTTTATAACGTTTATCACGTAAAATATTATTTTACGCGATAAACGTTATTAATTCGAGCATTATTTGAGATTTCCATTTTATTACAGCGTGCTTATATACATATAACACTACCACCATATGACACCAAGTTTATCTAGGTTAGTAACTAAACTAAGTAATAGATGTCCTGTTGTCCAATTGAAATACTTTTTATTTCATTTAATTTAACCGGCATCATTTCGTTGAATTATTGTTAGCCAACATAACGTTATTTGTTATTTTATTTCGCTAAATAATATTATGCTAACGTGATTAGTTAGATAAAAATCATCCGTCGTCGCTTTTGTTTTAAACAAATACTTACATATTTCGTAAATGTTTCAGTGGCTCACAAAACAATTGTATGTTTTTTTTTTTTTGTAAAATTATTTAAGAAAACTATTTCACTATAAATTAAATAATAATATCAACCGGCTATTATAATAAATTCATGTTTCTCTTATGTATTATTATCTCGTACATATGCATACCTATTACTGAAAAATTATTTATATCTGGTAATCCTATTAATATTATAAACGCGAAAGTTTGTTTGGATGTTTGTTACTCTTTCACGTAAAAACTACTGAATGGATTTGGATGAAATTCGGCATACAGATAGTTTATAACTGGGAATAACAAATAGGATACTTTTTATCCCAATATTCCCACGGGAATGGGAACCACGCGGGCGAAACCGGGAACCACGCGGGTAAAACCGCGAGCGGCCACTTGTCATTGAATAAGACTACTTTGACCTACAAAGAGTAGATAGTGTAGACGTGATAGCGAGGGTGCAGGTTTGAATCGCGCTCATGGATTGTTTTTTAATACTTTTCCCGCCACAGACGCCTCGGTGGCCGAGTGACAAAGCGCGCGGCTCGATACCCGAAAGTCCTGAGTTCAATTCTCAGGTCGGGCAAAGTGTGTTTCAGGAATTTTGCGATGCATAGCCCGTGTTTGTGATCACCATCCCGCATTTGGCAAGCGTAGTGATTAAGCCAATACTCATCAATATTGTAGTGATGGCTTGATTTCAATGATGGAGGCCTTTGCCCAGCAGTGGGACAGTTATAGACTAATCACTATTTTTCCGATAGCAAAATTAGCGTAAAAATATATAGCTACATTCATAAACATTTGAAATGTCTCTTCTAACTCATACGACAACTCCAAATAGAGTGTAATTGATTCATGTGAACGAACTTTTGGGTACAGCATCGCCATTTATTTATGGTTGTACAATTTGCATTTGAATTTATGGCACCATCACACCTGAGATAATGAAACGATGCGGTAACTCCTGCCGTAATGAAAATACCGCGGTTTTAGGTTCGATGTTGTAACACACATTAGAGTTACATTCTGGCAGTTGCTTCATCGATTATGCTATCATCATCAGCTTATTATGATCTCACGGATGGGCAAAGTTTCTCACACGAATAGTATTTAGAAGTTGTTGTTTATTTAATTTCATAAATATTATGTAGATATAAAATACATAACAAAATGGCTGCGAAAACTTGACTTCGACTCCACTGAAAAATGTATTTCATGAATGTGTTTATTTTATCAAAGCAGCTGGCTCAGTGAGTAAGTATGGGTGAATGTTAACGATTTAACGACTGTCATTTTACGGACAAACAGAGATCAACGGCTTTATGGCTCAGCTATTCATTACCATGGCTCTGCTAGGCTTTCTGGGTATGTTTGCGGATGCTGGTGTGGATGACTTCTACGCCATCATGCGCAAAAAGAGTGCCTCGATAGTGCAAAGGTTGCGGGGGAGCTCCAATGGGATCCTGAAGATGATAGCAGACAGAATGGACGCGGCAGTATTCGGGAGGTTCACGGACTTGCACATTCGTTGTGTTGGCCGGTGAGCTGCCTGTGGGTTGGCCCTGTCCCAAGGGGTCTGTTTTTGTTGTTTAGCGCCTTCGTCTTTGCCTTTTTTTTTTGGCTAGCATTTTTATTATTTTTATGTATGTGGGACTAACATAGTTTTTAAGGTTAATTAAGGTGTACTAACAATCTATGGACTATGTGGTCTGATAATAAATGATTTTTATTTTTATTTTATTTTTTTGCCCAGCGCATTACAGTCGGTTCCTCTGCTGGAAAAAGCCACCATGATTGAGTTTAAGTCATCGCTACAATTGATGGGTATTGGTTTAATCGCCACGCTTGCCAAATACAGGTTGGTAATCAAAAACATGGAAAAGTCTGAAACACACTTTTCCGAACTGCGAATTAAACCCTGGATCTTCGGATATCAAGACCAGCGCTATACCACTCGGTCACGAAGGGTTTCTCACAATTATCATTTGTAAAATGGAATTGTTTTTTTAGTTACATACAACGTATAACAATACAATACAATACAATAGATTGATTGTCAATCATAGTAAATAAGGTGTTACAGGTGGGTCTAGTACATATGAACCCTTTTGGGTATGACAATTTGAAACGACAGGCAGATTTTTATAGGTAACTACCTAACAGAATAATTAAATGAATAATTAAATTTAATTAAATGGAATTTGGTTTTTTTGATCGTTGGAAAAAATCGTGTTAATTATATCATAGTTACTAACAAAAAGGTGTGGTCAAAATGAAAAGATCCAAAGTGTATCCCATCTAGAACTTGTATGTGTTGCTAATGAGACATAATTATTAACTTTAATCTGTCATGCAATACTTATATTAGTGAAGTGATGCGAGTCAGGCGCGTATAGCATGCAGTAGTGATCATAAATGTTAATACACAGAGGTTACTGAACCATTAGGGCTGAGACATGTTTATTTTGAGGTGACGACGCCGAGACGTCACAATAGAAATATTTATTTAAAAACTGTATAACACATTGAAGTTAATAATAATCATGACATACAGTCGGCGGCAGATCAACCTACCCAAATCTGTCAAATTTCTCCAATGAATATTGATCCTTATAACCAAACAATAAAGTTCAAAATTGATTGTAGAAATTTGACAGTTTTGGGTAAGTTGATCTGCCGCCGTGTGTGACAAGATCTAGATCGGACAATCTTAGGATCTTTTCATTTTGACCACACCTTTCTGTCACACGTTGTATATGCGGAAACATGTAAATAGTGCATAGTGGCAATTTAGTACATGTTAACATTGACGACCTCCTTGGTCGAGTGGTTTGTACACCGGTTTTCATGGTGTCGCCATCTCTGAGGTCGGTTCGATCCCCGGTCGGGTCAATTTAGAAATTATTGTTTTTCTAAATTGTCTCGGGTCTGGGTGTTTTCTATGTATTATGTATGTATTTAAATATTTTTAGTATGTTTATCCGTTGTCTAGTAACCATTTAACGAGTTTCATAACGAAGCTTCTCTTGGGCTAGATAATTGGTGTGAGTGTAGGAAAGTTTATTATTAAAGTTTATTATTATTAACAGTTAATCATCACTGTATGTTTTCCAAATAAAGCAAAAAAAAAGTATACCCAGCACAATGAGCAATGAATAGAGAAACCGCTCCTCAAGACTCAAATAGCCAGAAGCATTTGTTGAGCCCTAACGTGCCTTCCGATGCACAATTAGGCTTTATTTGGTCACCCATTAGGTTCGACTTTGCGAAAGTTGCTTAGTCTCTCCGATCGCAATCCATGCGCCATAGACGCTGCTAGAACGAGCTTTTCAATTATTTTAATATCTAAACAAAAGACTGTCTGCAACAGTAGCGTCTTTTTCAAAACATAATTTGATAAATGCGAAATACAGAAGATTAATAAAAAACTTAATGTGTTAATAAAAGAAAATATCACATAAATATAAATTTTCCGCACCACAGAAAATATAAAGAAAACATCTTCTGAAATAACAGAACTGTAGCAGAAACGTCTCATTTTCTTTGCATTATTGTCAGTGTTACTTACATTGGAGAAAATGAAATCAGTTCTTTATTTGGAATATTCCCGTCCGTGTTTACACAAGAATATATATTTGCTCTTCTAATTGCCAAAGGTATTTATTTATTCATTTTACGAAATTGATAATAAACATAATAATGCTGAGATAAGTATAAATAGCTACTTTAATGCTTTGCTGTCACGGTCTGTTAGAAGAAATCTCATTTTAGAGATAAGCTTGCCCAATGCCCATATTTTAAAATGTTGACTTTGTCATTTTAAATTAGTGAGCAAACTAATAAGAAATATAAACGTAATATTTCCTTTACGCCCATCGCTCCACACATTGAATCTTCACGCATTAAAATAATAATTACGGTAAACAATTAAACTCGCATGTTGATTAACCTTAATCCCGAATTAATGTTTGCTTGCGAATGCTGATTAAATATTAGAAGGCTTTATTGTGATAATCCGACAACAGATGAGTTCCATTTAGTGAAAATTAAATAATTAATCTATCAAGAACTAACCTAACTTTTTTATAATTAGTTTTATATAATAACAGAAGAAAAGGTTAGAAGAAAGTTATCTGACGCCTAACGCCAAGTAGCCCTTAGAATATAATTTAGGTATGTAATTGAGTTTTAATTTAATATAATTGATTTGACTTAATACTTGCTTTGAACCCAACAAGGACATTGTTACTTTGCAATCTATGTTATAAGAATATGTACACTTATTAATGAAAAAGGTATGAAAAACCTAACTTACAGGATATTTTTTTACCAGAAAAATATACTAGTCAGGAAGCTCGAGTAGGAATCGAACCCACGACCTTTGGATAAGCAGTCCAATGCTCTGACCGCTAAGCTACCGAGGCTTAGCGGTCAGAATATTGGAGCTTCCTGAGGCTGGCTGATTTTACCTAGTAAAATTGTATCTAGTAACTATATATTAAACTAGTTGACCGGCGGACTTTGTACCGCTTTGACAGTTTCCATGACAACAAAACAAACAAATCATTCGTCCGCTTAAGAACCAGTAATCCCATGATGGACCCCTATATCAGCGCCACCTACCGGGTCCAATTGTAAATCTAAACCATTCTCGAATCCACTTGAACACACACAAAAAAATCATCTAAATCTAGAATTAGAATGAGTTCAATAACATACGCACGCACAGAGGATTTATATATATAAAGATGAAGTCCAAAAGCAGAAAAAACCGGAGTTTAGACCTTTCGGGAAAGTCTTCGTTTAAATAACCGCTACCTGTAAAAGTTTGTCATAAGAACCAAGCCCTTAACAATTATTACTACAAAAAAAAACTAAGAAATTTATAAGACACAAGATTGATTGCCAATCGTACGAAAAAGCTGCAGCTACTAATATTTTAACAGTTTAAATGTTGCGATTCTTCTATACATATTGAACAGAAGTCATAAAACAGTTGAAAAATATTATATTATTAAAGTAATTTGTTTCAATTTCCGTTTCTTCCACACATGTAGTTGTAACGAGGCGTAACGATTGTGCAATTTTGGACGACAAAACTAAAATGTATCGAGTTCTTTAGCACTCGGATTACTTCGGAATATATGCAACACCGGTCCAGGCAGTCATAAGCATAGTATTCCTTAAAGCGCAACCATTTTCAAGCGCACCTATTGAAGCGCAACTAAACTGTTCCTCGAAGCGCACCTTTTAGTTGTGCTAACGAAATAAATTTAAAATATTATAATTTTATTCTTCGAAGCGCACCAATGGTAAAAAATAGGGTAGAGCATGAAGGAAACGTAATATAATTAAGATATCGACAGAACTTTTCAAACTCATTTGTAATATAAGCACATCTTAAACCTTGGCGCGCATTGTTCATTGAAATAAGAAAGCATTTACCAACAGTAGGCTTCTATCTATACGATCCGAACCCGACAAAGAATCTAGTAGAGAACGGGGACACGCATGATGTCATTCCCTCTAGAAAACACGGCTCACACGGGTGTCACACGGCTTGAGGAACCCTTTAAGTTTCGACGCCCCCAAGAAAGTCCTGTGCCGTTGATAGGGCAGTTTGTGGCCATCAGGAAACTTTCCCAAAAAAGTGGGCTTGTGTGGGTTAAGACTCCCACGTGCGACATCTCTATATTATATACCATTTTCCATATGAAAAGGTTTAAGCCGAGGAGTGGGATGTTATGGGGTTGTTCATGATAAGCATTCTTATGGTCCATTATTCAACATCCCTTAAAATGGTACCTATGTCGCGCTGCGTTCAATCAAGCATTGTTACCAAGTGGCTGTAGGCAGCTCGTAAAAGATACTATTACGTGCCGTGTACTAAGTGAATTACAGAGATAAAAGGGAATTCTCAAAACCTGCCAAATTAAGCAAGAATCGAGAATTAACAGCACCCCAAAAGATGAGGAAATAAAATTTACGTTAATTTGTTAATGAAAGAATGGGAATTTCATCATATAGGAACGTAATAATGTTTTAATTAAAATACTAGGTATGTAGTAGTGTCTACTTGAAATGAAAGATATCAATATCAAAACATAAATCTTAATGGACCAAAATCGGCTTTACAATAATTTGAGTACGTAATATGTACACAGATTATTGTGAAGCCTAATAATGTTTATCAAGTTCCACTGAATTTTCAAGAAAACAGTTGCTTACCAACTGTTTACAACATAGTTTTAGCAATATCTTAATTTTTGCACAACCACTAAGTAGCAAACAACATTTTCTTTTTACTACCAAGTAATAAACTAAAGAAAAAGTAGGAATTACAAACGTATGTCTCTTACGAGTATAATTATTAAATGCGCGCCATTTTAATTCTAGTCGGCAATGACGAGGGTCAATAGAAAAGATATTTAAAACACAAAACTTAATATTTACGGTTTCCGTAAATGGTTAGTTACCGAAGTATTAAACATAATTTGTATGAGAATAAATCAGTTACTTTGTTAATTAAATACGTAAGTGATGGTCCTCTAACCGCCATGATTTATCACCGCGTTGTTAGTTCGCCTCGAAATGGAGACAATAGTTCCAAGTCAGCTTCATCAGCAGCTGTCGACTGGAGGGCTTAATTAATGAATGATTAATCGTATCAGCTGCAAGTGACTGTACGAAAATCAAGTCTTAAGCGTCCGTTATATAACGCGGCCGCCGTTTGAAGGGCGCAACGAGCGTTTTCTTTCCGATAACTTCAAAAAATATTTTACCAATATGTGACATCAATGTGTTATATAAAAGTCCTAGAGACGCAGATTTGCTGGCAATGTTTTCAAGGATATTAATTGGAGTATGCCAAGACAGTGCCTTTACACAAATTAGGCGTCCGAACCTTTTTTTAGGTGTCGTAACGTCAAACGCTACGGAAGCGGCTAACAAATAAGATCTCGGCGCAGCATGTTACGCAACCACCGCACACGATGCACTTGATATCGGCCTACAATACTATTTATAATGCTTTACATGCTAAAGTTACAAATACTACAAATATTGTTTTTATACAACTTTTGCACAGTTTGCACATTTTCATTTCTTAGTTATACAATATCATGACCAATTTAACTCCAAAAGTAACTTAAAGTCGACTTAACTTACTGATCCTTACCTGTACAATAAAACATGAACTTTTGAACGCAACAGACCAACGGAACGTCACTTTAAAGCGTCTTTAGTCCGAGTCCGTAACACGCACTGAACGAAAGTTTATATGTGAGCATCGGCGCGGGTGAGCGAAAGTTGCGGAGGGCGGACGAGCGCAGGGGTCGCGCGCCACCCTAGAAGTGGCGGGCAGGGCGCGGGCGAAGTGCGGGCGGGGTGCGGGCGCGGTGCGGCGGCGCGCGGGCGGGCCTGCCCGTCGGATGGGTGGGCACGCGTGCGCGCCGCGTCCTGCCCGGAGCGCTGACGTCACGCTCCCGCCGCCGCCACTCTGCCGCCCGACTCCAGCTTAACTCTGAGTCGTCTTGATTCGGCTAAGAGTTACGACTCGTGATGGACTAAAGATTAAGTGGCTTTGGTGGAGCAATTCAAAATAAAAATACACATTTTGGTCCACTTACGTTACAAAACAGATAAGTATCTACTATCTTATAAAAAACTCTTACTTAACTTAATTTTAATATTTTGGTTCATACAACAGAAGTTGTATGCATCTTGGGTATATTTTAAGGACCCAGTGCAATGCGTTACTCACTACCACTAAAATTGAGCTGCGCTGGCGCAATTTCTGTCGCTTCCTATTCTCCGAGTAAGCTAACGTGTTGAGGTTGTTTTGACGTCCTAAAGGATCAGCTAAATAAAGTTGAACCTCTTCAACTTTTTATTTCCATTCATATTACGCAGTAATAACTACAATGCAATCGTATTTCGGAGCACCGCTCTAAATTCAACCCAGCTACCCTATTCGTCTTCGGCGAAATACTTACTACCTATATCCACTCCGTTCTATACAATGTATTGTTAAATCAGACCGAACTTCACTACTTAAAGGAATCCTTCAGTTTTATTCAGTCATCAGAAAACTAAAGTCTTAAAATACTTACACAGCCACCATATTTTATGATTATTCCTTTACCGTTCTGTAAGTACATCTTTGGAACTCGCTTCCAGTTAAGATCAGACGTGCACAATCTATTCATACATATAAAGAGCCTTTGAAAGCTCCTACAATTCCGTTTAAACCGTGTTCTGCTGCGAAACTGCCATGTCCACTGCTTCCTACGTAAAACGATTATGTTTAAGTAGGCATATAAGGAGGTATCATAGGCATACCTTTATATGAGTACCTACCTTGTACGCTTGTGTTAATTCCGTTATGCAACTTTGGAACGCGAAAGTTTAAATGTGGAAGTATTTTTAAGCTTACCATTATATTTATAAGGAGCTCGATGACGCAGTGGTTAACGCGCCCGGTCTGTAATTGCTGAAGTTTAGCCATTTTCGCAAAGGCTGCTCATCGGATCGGTGACCAAAAATGTATCATCTCGAACTCCTCCGTGCTTCGGAAGGCACGTTCCGTTGATCCTGGCTGCATTTAATCTTCACTGGGCCCGCGTAATGGTTTATGGCCCGTTCCACCCATATAGGGTAGGCTCGTGCCCCAGCAGTGGGGACATCAACATGAGCTAGTGATGATGTTGATGATTAAATTATCATGTTCATCATCGTGTTATCATAGGTAAATGTATATAATTCTATTTTTAAACTGTCATGGTCAATGGCATTAATGTTTATTTTTGAGTATCCGATATAATTGGCGCCATGCAACTGTGCCAAAATATCGGATACTAATAAAATAGGTAATAAACGTTGTAAGAATCTTTTTAATAACTTCTATAGATACCTACTATGTTTGTTTTTTGAATGCAATATAAAAGCCTTGTATCCCTTTATGTTTGATACGTTTCAAATTATTTGCACCTGCCTGTGCCTAAATTTTCTCCATCCAACTGGTTGTTTGAAAGCGATTATTTCAGGCGATAAAACTTCCATATTGTTTCTCTGTATTTGTTCTAAGTTTTACTAATGTGTTCAATTTTTTTTTTGTAGCGTTGTATTAGCAACATTTAACTAAGAATAACATATTTAAGTTTGAAATCATTTGTACGTGCAAAATCTAAGACAAAAATTAAAAGCCGTTTACTAGAATGCACTTGTTTATCATTGAAGAAGTTTCTAAGAAGTTTCGACATAATTATTTAACACAAACACACGTTTCGCTAAGACTTTATACAGAAAACAAAATGTTCACAGTAAGAATGTATCGTAACATCCATTTATTACAAAAGCCGGCGGTGGCTCTAAATAAACAAATTATTCACAAAACAAACCAAACAAATGGCACTGAACACTTTGTTATAACAATCGGAGATGCGGGCTTCAAGAGTTTTCCCACAGAGAAATATTTAAAATTATTCTTAGCTGGCGAGCTGCCGCAGACTTTATAGTACTCTACATAACTGTCCAACTAGTTTAGGCTTTTAATATCCAAACTGAAGAAAGAATAAGAATATTTCAATATAATATATAAAACATTTAGCACGGATCTGCTCTCGCTTATTTAACTTATTATTGCATCCAGACACTTCGTTCACTTTCCTGGATCCGTAGTCACAGAGACTTTTGTATTACTTAGGGCATACCGAAAGTTTCTGGATTCTGATAAATAAAACTAGATATAAAACTTACGATACAGTCACAGTCTTTTGATCTTGCGAAGCGATACTGTAGTGTAATGTCCTGATTTTCCAAAAAAAAGAAGCAACCATTTTTTTACCAATCATCATCATCATCATCAACTCATTTTATGTCCCCACTGCTGGGGCACGAGCCTTCCCTATGGACGGATAGGGAGAACGGGCCATAAACAACCACGCGGGCTCAGTGCGGATTGGTGGTAATTAACGACTGCTAATGCAGCCGGGACCAACGGCTTTACGTGCCTTTCGAAGCACGGAGGAGCTCGAGATGATAAATTTTTGGTCACCCATCCGATGACCGGGCGCTTTAACCGCTGCGCCGTCGAGCTCCTTTTACCAATGCTTCGACTTTTCTTAACTTTCGTCGGCAAATCTCAAAAGGAAAGACCCACTCTGCCGACTGGCTTTTTCTTTCGGGTTCAAAGCAGTACACCCAGGTTTCGTCACCTGTCACGATATTATAGACAGCCAAGGACTGTCCTCCGTTAAACTTTTTTATCATTTTACGGCAACACTAGACATGCAATCGTTTCTGGTCCTCCGTTAAGTCATGCGGTATCCATCGAGTGCAAAGCTTCCGAGCTTTCAGATGCAGATATAAAATGTTTTGCACTTGGCTCATTCCGGTGCCTAACAAAGCACGAATTTGCTGGCAAGTAATTTTTTTGTCAGTTTCAATAAGTTGTCGTACGGTGTCAATATTAGAGTCTGTAACCGCAGTCGCCGGCCGATCTTCACGGACCTCGTCATGTAGATGATCTCGTCCACGTCTAAATTCGCCAAACCACGATTGCACAAAACTGCGACATGATGCTTCATCACAAAATGCTAATTGAAGTCTCTGGCAACTCTCTTGTTGACTTAAGAGCGTTTACGCCGCACACTAGCGCTACTAATGAAAAAAAAAATCATATCTAGTAATTAGAGATAGAAAATCAAATTATGCTCAACAAACTATTTGAATGAAGTAATTTAGCATTTTTACGTCACCTAATGAACACCTCACATGTTATGGTTTAGTTAAATAAGACGTTACGGCCACTTTTAACTATAACGCCATATTTAACTAAACCATAACACGTCAGGTGTCCATTAGGTGACGTAAAAATGCTAAATTACTTCATTCAGATAGTTTGTTGAGCATAATTTGATTTTCTATCTCTTATTACTAGATATGTTTTTTTTTTCACTGGCGGCGCTAGTGTGCGGCGTAAACGCTCTTAAGCGACATTCAACAGCGAAAATCATAAAAAATCATTGAACGAAAATGTTCACGAGTTGAATTCATTTTGATAGCGACACACAATTTTCGAAAGGACGCCACGAATGAAAAACAAATGACAGTCTCGCAAAATAAAAAGTAACATGTTCCCAAAGAGTTCCATTTTCGAATTAGTTAATAAAATTGTTTTTTCATTATTTTAATATAAGTGGCCAGATCCAGAAACTTTCAGTATACCTCATTTAATTGTTGTCTCAAAAACTACAAAGGGTTCGAAACGTCAACGCGTCAATATAAAGATTATGTAAAATAAATGCGAGCAGATTCGTATATAGTGTTTTTATTTTATTTTCGTATTCGCAAATTTCAGAAAACAATATAAAAGTATTATAATATTCTGTTCATATTTTCTTGTTTGCATATTAGAAAACAAATGATATTATAACTATTTTTAATGCTGAAGAAAATCTTATCCGGAGTAGTATACGTTGACGTTTGGGGCAACGTTCACGAAAGCTGAAAGAGACTTCCATTAGGATGAATTTTAAGATCATCATCATCTCAGTCAAAAGACGTTCACTGCTGGACAAAGGCGGGTGTCAAGCGGGCCTTTGCCAAGGATCTCCACAAAAATTTTGATCAAATCAAAATAAATCCATAAAAACAAAAGTTCGTTGTTATTCCCTTCATTTCATCATCATCATCATGTTAATCTATTACGATGTGAATGTGTATGTGTATGTATACGTTGCAGAAAAAATAAATAAATAAATAATTAAACAAACGCTTACAAGCGAACTTAGCCATCAGTCCCGTGCGAGCCTATGGATGCTAGTCTCTGACCATCTGGCAGACTAGGTCTTTGATCTGGCTTATATAATATTTTTATGTAAGAATTGGCAAACGAGCAAGCGTGAAGCCTAGTCAAAAAACAATCATATTACCCTTTAATATATCTTATTCAGCATAATAATATGATGATGATATCGAGGTAATATACATTTATTTATACACTATTGTATTGTATGTCATCATCGCCATCAGTTTCTTAACGACCACTAGTGGTTAGGCCTTCCCGCATGAACCAGTTTTCATTTTCATCCCCACATTTTTCTTGGTGTTTTATGTCTCCAAGTGTGGTTGGTTTTCTGATGTATAACTGCACAACTACTCATTTTTTTTTGTTATTGTTTACTGATTCACCTAGGAAAACAAAAAATAAATAAATAAACAATGCGTGTGGAAAGATTGCGATATATCCTGCCACGCTGGCTCAATTCCCAAAGTCCTTTTTCAGTCAAACAATTTCATTTCGCGCACGCACCAAATGAAGGTTCTCTTTTTACAAAAAGGAAATGAAGCGAAGTAAACTCGATCGGTACCCCAAAACCGACGTAACAAAGATTATAACATTTCGTTACGAATTAATGAACTGTTCTTTCTAGACAGCTACAAACTGCCTTCTGAAAGAGTATTTTTCACAATTTCTTTTTGTATTTTGAATAAATGGCTTAAGTTTTATGCTGACGATAATACTCGTAATAATTTAGAGCTTAACGATGAAGAGTGATTGTGACGGTTTACTTTATATAGTAGGTAGGTAGGTCGGTCATGTAAAGGTTTAAACTGTGAAGTTGTTCAGTGAATGCAGAAGGCTTACGCGACTGGCATTATGTATTGAAAGTGTTGGTTTATGAGAATCATTTTTATATATTATCACTTGCTCAATTTTTTAAACAGTAAATATTATGTACTCGTAATCTTTAATATCCCACTGCTGGGGAAAGGTCTACTCTATTTCCAGTACTTAAAATACTTACTAATTTATCTCTTAGTCTGCTCTGCATACTTATCTTATTTTTAGTATTATTCACTATAGTTTGACTTTGTTTTTCTTAAACAATTTTTGACTTTTACTGGAGTACTGTAGTGGTATATATTTTTTGTGTTTATTTGTAATGGAAAGTGTCCTGCTATGATAGGGCATTTTCCATTATTTTTGACGCTGTAAATGAGAAAATAGCTGGACACTTGCTGAGTTTCTTGCCGGTTCTTCTCAGTACAAGATCTCCCGCCCAGGATAGATTTACGAACCGATGGCATAGTGACATTCACAAGAGCTACTTGTGGCCTAAACTGAATAAATAATTTTGAATTTTGAATTTTATCGCCAATTAAAACAAGCTATATGGGATCGCAGAAAATGTTGTATATTGATCTCATAACTTCAATATAAAGATGGCACTAAATGATGATGACTCTAAATTCCTTAGTTTTTTTCTGGCCTGTCAGTATTGTTACAAACATATTAGAAAAGTAGTTTTGAATGTGAAAAATATTATAAGATGTTTAAAAATATAACGTCAGTTTCAATAATTCTTTAAGTTCTTTTTTGTTCTTGTTGAAAATTACAATATTTACAATCATTCAAATATTTTATTCATAATTCAGACCCATCAGCTCGTAACAAGTATATACTCGTATACCTACCATTATTTAACTACAGTCGTTTTCAAGATGAAAACGCTTAAATAAACTTGAACTTAAATAAACCACTACAGTCGTACATTTTGTTTTATTATGATAAATATAAAATTTAAGTTCTAAACCTTAACATCTGTAAATCAATTTAAAAACAATAACTGCTTAGCGCTATCGGCGTGAAAATGTGAAAATAAATTGCGTTCTCCGTAGCTAGGTGTTGCGGCAATTGTGACGGTTGGCGGACGAAGTTTTGGGCGATTGCTAGTTTTAAAGGTAAACCTAAATATCCATAATTTCCAATAACATTAGTTAATAGCTGCATTTGTGGCATTAACACATTATTAGGTAACATAACATTTATAATGAGAACGCTGCCTACAGACCGTAAGGAAAATAAATATAAAGAGTTGTGATTTAAACAAATTATGAATTAGTACCTACTAACAAAAGACACTTTAAATGCATTATAAATTAATTACCATTCCGAAAGGGTATGCGTATGAAAGCTACAATGCTTCTGACAAATAAACAAGAGCAAAATTAGCAAGCTCGGCTGCCAAATAACCTGTGGTTAGGTCGTATCCGCTATTTTTAGTGGCCTAATAATTTGACTCAGTTGCTCATTATTGTTAATCCGGCTGAAACATAATTTTAATATGCCTGACCGCAAACAAATCTAAGTACAAGTGTGTATCTTAAATTATAGCAATGGCATTTGATTGACAAAGCAAATAATAATGGGCTAGCTAAGCTACACAATGAGCACATGAACCTATTTTAAACTGCCTGATTAGTGACAGATGTGTATGATTATTAATTTATTTAAAATATCTTGAGTGTGTCATGCTCTCTTTATTGTCTCTGCGGTGGTGGCGTGTGCGTCGGGTCGTTACGTTCCCTAAAATATGGTTGAGCGAAGCGATGGCTGATTCATATGTCATACTCGTGAACGGGTGCCGCCTGTGGAGGCTGGTCTGCTCTTGCATACTTATCTTATTGTTAGTATTAATTACTATAGTTTGACTTTGTTTTTCTTAAACAATTTTTGATTTTTATTAGAGTACTGTAGTGGTACTGTATGACATTGTGGAAATTGAAACTTATACCGGATGTAAATTTGATATATTACATTTGTTTATTTTTTTTTGTTTTTTTACATGTTGTGGTTGTCTTCTATATTTTTTGTGTTTATTTGTAATGGAAAGTGTCCTGCTATGATAGGGCATTTTCCAATTTTTATTTTTTTGACGCTGTAAGGGAGAAAAGAGCTGGACACTTGCTGAGTTTCTTGCCGGTTCTTCTCAGTGCAAGATCTCCCGCCCAGAGTAGACTTACGAACCGATGGCATAGCGACATTCATAAGAGCTACTTGTAGCCTAAACTGAATAAATGATTTTTGAATTTGAATTTGAATTTGAATTGATTAGTGACAGTTAATAAAACATATTTTTTCTTTCTTAAAATAGCAGTCATTCTTCAAGAACACTCTACGGGAAAAGAGGAATCAAACCCGATTTTCATTAAGCTGCATGGGTGTATGATTCTTGACCAGCACAGTCAACACAAAAAAATACTAATAAAAAATGATGTTATTTTAACTTTACACATACACACGAGTTCTCTATAATCCAACATCAACAAACCTATCATTTTGTGCTACGGGTTTTTCATATTTTAATGTTTTCGTACAAATCAAGCTTCCCTTTGATTTGATTGTGAGAATGCTTCTAGAAAGATCTAATACAGAATTCTTTTCCAACTGTTGGGGAAACGATCGATCACCGTCTTATTCGCTTTCTGGTTTTTGTTTACTTAGAAACACATAAAGCGACCCACAATGTGTTTAACTTTGCTTTGCTAACATAAAAGTAATAAAGTTGGTACTTTTATAAGTACACAGCTACAATACAAGATATCTTTGGCGAAAATTCTAATATGTTTAAGTTCAATATTTATAAAAGTTTAATCTTAAATCAAATAATGATTACATTTACTTATGTACTTTATAAATAAAAATAACCCTTACTAGTTACCTACTACATAGCGTACCTTTTATTAGATTAGAGATTTAGATAGATTTAGATTCGTATTCCTTAGATTCGTTCCTTTTCGGTAGAAAATTCGCCTATAAAGACAAATAAAAATGACAATAATAAAAATTAGGTATGTAATGAATACCTAAAATAAAAAAACAGCTCTAGTAAAAAAATGCGATTCGTTAAAAGCGATACCAGCGGTCTCTACATCTTATTTAGAAAACAACTGCTTAAGGCTCGACAAGTGAATCCGTAATGTTCCGTTGTAGATATAGATGGCTCTGTTTAAGGCATTTGTTACTCCCGCCTTAAGTACAGGTAATTTAATTTAAACCTTTCCGATATATGCTTGTAATGAATTCTTTTAAAAATGCTTCTTTTCACATATATATATTTTTTTTAAAGGAGTATGTGCAAACTTACTTCACGTGCCACCTGTGGTAAAGTTGTTAAAGAATTAAGGTCAGCCAGAGTAGTAAAGAATTATGAAATATTTATTTTAATTAGTAATCCTTTTAAGTATAGATTTAAGAGGTAAACTTGCATAGCTAATTTCTATACTAATAATACGTGAATCTAAATTTTGTGATTTAAAACAGATTAAATTTTTTGTTTTTGTGTAGAAAGCAAGCAAAGTCTCTTTACAGCTTTTTACCAAGTTGCCACTTGCCACTAAGTGGTTTCCTAAAATCATACATTAATGCCAGTAATAGGTACAGTCAGCAGCAAAATATGATGACCATTTTAGCACTTTGTTAAACCAACTAATATAACAGGCACTTTCAACTTCTATTAAAGCTTTTGTGACATAATACTAAAGTGGTCAATGACTTCCGATGCTGACTGTACTAGTAATTACAATAAAATCGGAGGGAAACCAAAAATGATGACCTTCTTGTTAACTCCACATCGTCGACCAGTAGCGACGACTGTTGTTCCGACCGATTGTCAATAACACACACAATATCACAATTAGCCATATTCGAGACAGAAAAATAATGTCAGGGATACACAAAACTTGATAACATTAATATATACAAGGCTTGTCGATAGTAAGTAGTACTCTATCACAATTTAGAACTGTAAGTCATCTCCCTTGATGATACGTTATGATGATGATGATGATGATGAGGATGATGATGAGGATGATGATGATGATAAGACTCCAATAGCAGTGTGGATTTCTTCGCGGATAGATGCATGAGCTTAGTGTGAAAATAAATTTTACTTTTTATTTTCAAGTGCCAAATGCTGCACGGAAAGCTAAATTAAATATTTATAAGATTTATAAAATACAGTAAAAAAATTAAACGCGCACCCGACCCAGCCAGGAATCGAACCTAGGTCTTCCGCACGGAAAGCTTCTTGCGGGAGACCCAGGTTCGATTCCTGGCTGGGTCGGGTGGGCGTTTAATTTTTTCACTGTATTTTATAAATTGTATAAATATTTAGTGTGAAAATGCCCGAGTTTCTGTGAGAATAGTGAATATTGCTTTAGTCTATGTAATTGGTAAATATCGTTTTAAATGAAAGTCAATACCTTAGTCCCTGTGAAACTGTCTATTTTTGTTTTACTGTCACCCATAATAATAACGTCATAGCATACCTGCGTCTAACTTCGAAGCTTTGATTTCATCAAAAGATTCTAAGTTTGCGTGCAGTAAACATAAAGAAATTTAGATTATTCATTGTCTTTGCCTTTCTTTTTATGTAGATAATTTTACTAATAATTATTGCAAATGAAGAATGAGGCCATGTTGGTGTGTTTTGGGCCTATATCCCCGAGTGATATTGTTCAAATTATTTTCCTTCGTCAACTGAATTAGATACCGGTTCTATCAATAAATCTTGTATCTCAGATAATTAAATAACGACTATTAGTTCAAACATAAAAACCATAAACTTTAATTTGCTTTTGGCCACTAAGCCGACATTATTGACAAGAAACCTATGCTTAATTTAGATTTTACAACAATATATCTTAATAATGTAAAATCTCAACACGAATCGTGCTTAATCGTGAACTCTGGCATCATAAATAATAAGCAGATCTCAAATACGATTAAGATTTATTTATGGCTTAAATTCCAATTTGCACTCTCTTGGAAATCTTGTTTTTAATGTTATGCATAATTAATGTGTACTAACATCCGTCTTTCGCAAGCTCTGATTGAAAACAGCTCGTTTGAAAAGCGGCTTTGGTATCTTCTAATTACCTTGCCATAGGCGATGTTTTGCAATGTTGATCATGATGAGCTGGTTCATTCACAGTTTGTACTGAATAGGTTAATGTTTATGTTTGAACCGCCTTACAAACAATGCACATCCATTTTACAAAAAGCTTTTAGTATGCTCCAATGTTTATACATTTAGTTACAAATCCTTATCTTAGATATAAAGCTTTATAAATGCGAATTGTTAATTGAAAAGACTTATTTATAGACCTTCCGATAACATTTAGAGTAATTTGCTTTTTTTTCTTTCTATGTGGTGGGATAACAGGCGGTTTTGATTAAAAAGAAGAGTGAATTTACACTAGACGATTATTAGAGTATACGGATTATACAGACACAGTCTAAGGATGGCCTAAAGATGAAGGTGTTTAAGTAGTGTACAGTAAAGAATCAACATACTTTCATAGCCATTGCCATATATGTATAATAATTGCATCATGTTGTTAAAGTACATAGTTGCAAGCGTCTACAGGAATATTAGCTTGTAACGGAAATAAGTCAAATAAAGTGTAACAAACTGTGTACTTATATTTAAAGTAATTAAGTAAAGTTTATGTTTATTTCGGTGAAAATGGTGGTGACACCATGCTTAAGAAAGGAACTGTAGTTATGTTTTTGTTGTTTTTCATCTGCTTAATAAATATACATAAGTTAAGTTTCGACACCTGTCACGCCCAGCGCCCTTGTAAATATTTCAATAGACTATCCTTTTAATAGCATCACCTCGACGTCTAGCATTTACATTCGAAATTCCTTTGCAGATGATTTCATCGGTATTACTTTTATTGAATGGGATATTTATGATGTGATGTGAAGATGAATATAAATAGGTATATAAAATAAGTGCCTTTGTCATTTCTCAGTTCGAGCAAAGAGTGTTTCGGATTTTTAGATGCATAGCGGCTTGCAGTCACAAACTCGCAATTGACAAGCGCATCCGTGATAGTGATGACTTGATTTCAGTGACAGAGGTCTTCACAATAGGCTATACTTACTATTTTCATTATATTATTGTTTATGAATAAAATTTTCTTGTAACCTTTTATAACAGTAATTTCTAATGATTATTTATAATTACCTATACATCATTATTCATATCGTGACTGAATTTGTCTTTATATCAGAACTAATTAACTTATTAGGTCAAAGGTTAAGAGTCATCGTCATGCCTTAACCTTTTATTCGTAGCTACGGAAATACTTCCATTTTATCTTTTATTTAAGATGAAAAAATATATATAATTTAAAGTTACTGCATTTTAATTGTGTTTTATTTTATATAACACTTTTTTTAGTTTACTTACCATCGCTGTAATTTTTTTTATTACATAAAAAGTGACCATATGCGTCAGGTCATAACGCTAGACATGCCGAAGCGCATTCTTTATTCGGTACTCTCAATACTAGTGTTTCAAGCGAGTGATTAGGTCTGAACAAACTGTTCATCGTAAATTCCGAAAATATTTAGCTCAACTTGGAAATTAAACCCAAGACCTTCGAGGTTCGAGCCGAGCATATTACCACTCTGCCACGATATAATACCCGTAATAAAATAAAAAATATATGCTTAATTAATGAAAACTTCAAAAACTCATCATCATCATCATCAGCTCATTTTTATGTCCCCACGCAGGCCCAGTGCGGATTTAACGACTGCTAATGCAGCCAGGACCAACGGCTTTTCGTGCCTTCCGAAGCACGGAGGACCTCGAGATGATACATTTTTTATCACCCATCCGATGACCGGACTTTGCAAAAGTTGCTTAACCTCAGCACTCGCAGAACGGGCGCGTTAACCGCTGCGCCATCGAGCTCCTCAAAACTATTTTAATGCAATCGATTGAATTAACTTATTTTGAAATTATTATTTTGACATTTACATTGCTATAATTATTTCGACAATGATACACATGGTGGAAATTTGAGACGGGTCATCAGCAAGGCCAGCTACCTAAACCGTTATAGCTACTCGAAAACGGTCTTAGAAGGCTGACTATTAATTTCGAAGATATGTATTAGCATTCATAAAGATTGTTAAAATGTACAGTCAACAAGTTAAAACCCAATTTATGCATTTTGTATCGAGCTACTCGATCCTGTGTCTTATTTCTTATAAGTATTTGTGGGATAAATAAAAAAAATTCTAGAAAAATGTCAGGAATCGCAAAGTAACAGTAACACATTTCGTAGGTACCTAGGTACGATAAATAATATTTAGTTATTTATCAGAAATACATGCCCAGTTTATATAGTTCAAACTAATTCTTTGTTTGGGTAAATATTTTATGTAAATATTAAAGTACAGATTCAATCAGAAGAAGAGAATACAGCAATCAAAATAGGTATTTACTATTGAGTAATTTATTCAAACGATGTCAGCAGTGGACTTGTGTAGGCTGATGATGTGATGTGTGATGTGATTGTCATCGATTTTAAATATACTTACTATAATAACTGCATTTAACAAATTTCATAATTTACATTTTCCGCAAAGGGAAAGCACTTGCCTTTTATCTTATCTTATGATAACTAACGATAAGGGACCGAAGATAGACTCGTCCTTCAATCGGAATCTACAACTAGTAAGGAACTAGCTCTATCTTATCTCTATCTGGCGGGTATTTACATGTTATGATGTATCGAGAGTTGTCTGATCTATGTTTAATCTTTTAAAGTGAATTTATATGAAGGCCGCACTTTACAAGTAATCCAATTAATCTAAAATGCTCATAAAGTTATAACCTATAAATATGTTTATGTCTATATAAAAACATAGAAAGGTAATTAAGCCTTAATTTTGGTAGTGTATATTGTTATTTTTTCTCTGCTTCATATTTAACTAAAAGCTAAAAGATTCGATGACATTGAAGACATCAGAATTTAATACATAAGCAATTTAGATATTAAAATAGGTTAACAGTAATGTTTAGGGATCGATTACATTGGGTTTATTAACTTTTTTATTTCTTACTGGCGACCGCCACGTTTTTTCCGCATAAGCCTGTACCCGTGGAAATTTAGAAAAATTCAGCCTTAAAACTTGTAGCTACATAATAAAGGAAAGTTCATAATGTCAGCTGTCTAGGTCCAAGGGCTTCGTCTGGGCGTTGATGATTCAGTCGGTGAATAAGGGCTTTTCTATTAGTAATATGTATTGATCATGAATTCTTGTTTTGTATAATATTTAAAGCACTGTCAGGCACTGAATTAATGTGTATAAATTCCGGACTGTTATGTCTCCGAGGCCATGGTCATAGCATTAGTCGAATTGATCACGACTCTCAGAATGATGTACACGATTTTGGGAATTTGCCACTAAACAACCAATGGACAAATTGTTCTGTCTAACCTTACCCAAATGTCACGAACACCGACTAACGCCATGTCACCGGCTGACGTGGACAAAGCAACATCCAATCTGTTTTGACTTTCCCAATGACTATGAGGCGACTTAACATTGAAAGTGAGTGATCGGATATTATTAATAGTGTCATTTGTTTTATTCTAATTGCATTGTCTTAGCCGCTTAATTATAAAGTGTACCTTGAAATGAAGCGAGGCTTTTTTACGGATCGCATTTACTTTGCTTATTTTGACGTTTCGCATCCTATACTTACAAGAATAATGTAAAATTTAAGTGGCTTGTCAAAGATACATGTTAAGTTTTTTTACTGTAGGATCGTAATGGGGTTAATATCTAGTATCACGTTTCATAGTCAGCTCATTTTATGTCCCCACTGCTGGGGCACGAGCCGTCCCTATGGATGGATAGGGAGAACAGGCCACAAACCACCCCGCGGGCCCAGTGCGAATTGATGATTGGTAGCGACTGCTAATGCAGCCGAGACCAACGGCTTTACGTGCCTTCCGATGCACAGAGGAGCTCGAGATGATACATTTTTGGTCACCCATCCTATGACCGGCCTTTGCGAAAGTTGCTTAACCTCAGCACTCGCAGACCGGGCGCGTTAACTATTGCGCCATCGAGCGTGTGACGTTACCGAGCGACAAATAACGTAATTATCATGTCTTCTTTCTCTAGATAAATTGTCAAAATATAGATTACAAAGTTGTAAGTTTGCAGAATTTACAACCTTTCCCCGTTGCACATGCATGAACGCACACTTATCCACACCAAACTCCATCTTGATAGCGTTGCTAAAAACTTCAGTGATTTTTAACAACTCTACCAAGTCAGGGCGTTTCGGTGTAAACAGCTTTAGGTCGTCCATGTACAACAGATGAAAAATTATCTCACCCTCTGCGAAGTCGATAGTCTAGTCTTGATTCCTTCAGCAAAGTGCTGAGAGGATTCAGTGCTAGGCAGAACCACAAAGGACTCAGACTGTCACCCTGGAATATGCGTCACTCTATCCTTATGAAGTCCTGCGAGCCAGAGAGGCTATCTACACTACCTGGTTGACGAAGCACTGTGGTCCACTGCCCATGTGCTTAAGAAAGATCTTAGAGTTGCATCAATTTTATACAACTCTAAAATTCTCTCTAGCCATGAATGAGGCACCGAATCATATTCTTGTAGTCAATCCAAGCAGTGGAGAGAGCTCCTTTGTTCCGTCGAACTTGTTGGTATATGGTCATGTCTATGAGGAGGAGCTCCTTAGTACCACGGGATCAAACCCTACATCCATTCTGAGCTGGAGCCAAAATATTGTTTGCAACAATGTGCGAATTATTTTTTTCTCTCAGAATAGATGTAAGGAGCTTGTATAATGTAGGCAAACACGTGATGGGTCTGTAGTTCTTCGGCGCCGTGGTACTACCGGACTTATGAAGCAGGAAGGTGACACCAGTGGTCAAGAAATTTGGCAGGGTACCAAGTTCGAGGGCTTCTTGGAAATGTATTGCTAAACGCTCGTGTGAGCATCGAAACCATTTAATCCAGAAGTTATGCAAGCCGTCCGGCTCAGGACTTTTCCAATTCTGTGCCGTACGAATCGCACAACTAACGTCTGCGGGGTCTATAACTATGGAACTTATTATTATACTCTTTATTTATTTTCTTTCTTAAAACTAGATTTTTACAATATTTTAATATAAAAACAATAAAACATTATAAAAACCTAATCCTAGAGTACCGCCAGCAGCGGGGTAGGGCCCAAGCTACCGGTGGTCAGGGTTGCTGAGTGAGGAACCTCCTGACAATACGTGCCGTGTCAAGGAGTAGGTACTGTCTTTTGCATCTGACCCTTGACCCAACCTTTCAGCGAGAGCCTCTCTAGGTGTTGATCGAGGCTCTTGGCTAAAAGACCGTTTGCCGAAACCACTATCGGTACAATAATGGTTGAATCCACATCACGATATCAGGCTTATTGGCGATAATAGTCCTGTCCGTAATGATAGAGCGATCCCAGTAGAGCGTTGCAAGACCATTTTCGAGTACTGGCGCAGCAGGTGCGTATTTATAGTACGGCACCTCCGATTCAACAAGGCCATATCCAAGAGCAAGTTGCTGCTGAATTATTCTAGCTACTTGGTTGGTTATTATTATTATTATTATATTAGAAACTATATTTTCTGTATCCTTACGCTTTATTGTTTTTTAAATTACTATTAAATTCAAGACTTTGACATGAATTTCGATAAAACAAATACAATTCTAATTTTCCAATGCATTTGTAATCGGGTAGGATACCTACGAGTATATCGTTATTTCTAGTGACATGATATATGGCTCTGAAATGTAAATAAGGGAGGGCTGCTTGGGAGGGCTCATCATTGCCACGCTAGGTGTGTTATAGCTTTAGTATTGAAAACACTTCAATCATTTTGTCTTTTTCATAATTACTTGTACAAGTAAATCTATGGAAAAATGGTAATTTTTATAACCAGGTTGTTTTATCATCTAAATATTCTTTGACTGTATAATAGTAGTGAGTAAGTAGTAAGTAATAAAGACTTCACATGTTTTTTAAACTTATCTAAAGGTAAATCTAGTTCAGTACTTGTTATTTTATTGTATTAATGTATACCTTGCCCCAAGAAAGAAAGAAAAAAAGTTAAATCTGAACTCGTAAACTTTATAAAATTATTTGGATTATCGGTCTGTTGTTTCGGATTTTATTGATTGATCCATTGCCACAGGTGCAGCTCAAAGCTACAGAACCTCCTTATCAGATACATGGCCACAACTTTCAGCGATAGAATCGATAACATGCTCATGAACCTTCGATCGATCGATGAAATTATGTGATCGTTTCTTAATCGCTATAAGCGTATCGAGTAAATCGGATCATTGGGTCGCGTGCGAGGTCGCAATGAGCACGAGCGGGCCAGGCTTTTCACTCCATCACTCAGACAATACCACTGATGCAAACCCTTGATCACAGGTTGCAACATGAATTCCTTAGCGTTCCGACGCGATTAGCTGATCAACCTTGCCGGCAGGTAAATTGAACTATGTGCCCAATCTTAGAATTTTACAGCTCACACTTTGACAACTTAACAATTACTAGAGATAACTTACGGTAAGTTAAAATTTTGTAAACCTGACATTTTGCTGGAGCTTGCATCTTTACGGTCAAACATTGTTAAAGTCACTGAGTATTTTTAATGTTACGCTAGTATTTTAAAGCTAATAAAAATATTTATTATTTATTTATTAATTTACTTATAAAAAGATAATATTCGTATATCGTGATAAAATCGCCTGAAAAAGATCGCTCTAAGCCGATAATAATACCACACAAATGTTACTTTCTTAAATTTGTCTAAAGGTACAATAAAATATATAAAATATTTATATATATATTGTTTAGTGTACTTGTGTTTGTCATGTCAAAATTATTACGAATTAACAGAAGTGTACCAAATTAAATTTACTTTTACTTTTTTTTACTTGGATAGTTACTTAAATATAAGGCGAGACAACATTAAATCTATCTTTTTGCTCTAAAGTCTAGCATGTATTTGCACCGGTTTAGAAACGATTCGTCTTTAATCTTAATTAATTTGATTTATTATATCTGACTCAATCTCAATGTTCTAATTAAGTAATAATCATTATATTATATATTTATTATATATATCAACGCCTCGGTGGCCGAGTGGCAGAGCGCTCGGCCCGATACCCGAAGGTACCGGGTTCAAATCCCAGGTCGGGCAAAATGTATTTTCGGATTTTTCGATGCATAGCCCGGGTTTGTGATCACCAACCCGCACTTGGCAAGCGTGATGATTAAGCCATTACCCATCAATTGTAGCGATGACTTGATTTCAATGATGGAGGATTTGCCCAGCAGTGGGACAATTATAGGCTGTTTACTATATATTTATTAGCAACAATTTTGCTCTCACCATAATAAAAAAGAGCCAAACATCAATAAAAATATTTTGAAGGGCAAGAAATGATTAAGCTTATTCTGTCATTTATCCGGTACACGTCATTGGCCATACAAATTACAACGGTTATTAGTTAAGCTCTACGGTTATATTAAATTGTATTATTCAGTCTATTTTCAATAGAGGAAACACAGCATAATTTATTAATTAGCGAAAAGGTCAGCAAAGCGTGCAAAATGTAATGATTACTACACAATAGACGCCTCAGGTGCCATACCTTTACGACATGAACTTTACCAAATTGGCCATTCTTTATTTAATAACTTATGTGATTGGCATACTAATAATTCACTAAGCAAACATCTTTCAAATACATTACCATCAACAACAGCAAAACCGCAAACCACTGGGCATTAGCCCCTTATGTTAATTAGCGCATTCCGCAGTTGTACACAAGTGACTGCATATTGCCTTACTAATCATAACTTTTCCATTCCCTGCGTTCGCCGTGCAAGGAAATAAAGCAATGCTCACCTAAAACTTAAATCAACCGTGACCAATATTTTGCATAGCAATAATTTGCCTTAATCTTGCACAAATATTCTTAGGTATTTCGAGTAAAAATACATTTTCCGGCCATGTGCGGGACTGAGAAACCTCTGTTTTTCTCTTTTCCGAGCGTGAGGAACTGCACTGCGGCGGCCGCAAGGTCTCAGCGACCAGCCTAGCGCAGGCACGCCGCGCCGCAAGTAAAAGTAACTTTTAACAATACCTTGGCGGCGCCTGCGCGCTGCGTACGTCAGTTTCGCCAACTCCAGCGCCGCGGCGCTACGTATCGCTCTTTCGATTATTTTTTTTTAACTTACGACGAAACAGTCGTGGTGCCGGTCCCAGAATCAAACAAGTTTTCACGTTTCACCTTGGACGTTTCCCTGTGGATTATTACCGAAAACTGTTGTGATATTCTTAATTCGTGCTCTCCCAATTGACGTCACAAAAGTTCGGAAAAACTGATGAAAATCTCGATTTTGTCATAGTTTTCTTTTTATTTTTATTTACTGTTGATATTGGATGTTACACTCAATAAAACGTAAGTACTCAAGTTTTTTGCTTAAAAGTTATACTGCGAATTGCTCATCCATCGTCGTTGTTGTCGCGTTGTTATGTTTTTCTTATAAGTTTTCTGTAGCAGCCTTCGTAACTTTCTCTGCAATATAACCTTTATTGTTAATGATTACTGCTTTGATGATTGTAGGTAAGTATAAACTTGTCCCGAGCAACTTTGCTACGTAAATAAATGTAGTAAACCACACAATTTACGTTTGACAGACACAGAATGAATGGCAATAGCGCCTATATTTAATTTACAACACTACGCTGATTATTAATGAGGTGATGAAAGCGGTAAGTTGCCTGCCAGTGGGCAGCGGTCACCCGGCCAGTCGGTAAGCGAGTGATTAAGCCGGTCCGCTTGCAATCGGATCAATAGAGCTGGTTTGGAACTTATTGTGGCCACGTGTTGCTAGAGCTGGTACACACATAAATATTACGGTCATCGCAATGTCTCAACACAAGTACGTAAGCATTGTACGTAACTGTAGAGCCGCCATAAAGCCTTAATTCTACTGCGATACGACATGTTACATTTGACATTTAGTGTGCAGATATTTTTAGATTTATTTACTTTAAAAGGATCACTGCAATAATTTTACTATATTCTTATTCAAACATATAAAAAAAATATTATTATTATCATCATTAACCATTTTAAATGTTATATTATTTTCATTATTATCACTTGTTTCTTTTACTGACTAGTATGGATATTGTTATTCGTTAAAGAATAAGTCTAGATTCACATATGGAAATAGAGGAGAAATATTAAAATTCTATTGAATTATATTAATGTAAGACCTAAACTCGCAACTTCTTAAACAAAAGTCAGAGTTATAATTTTTTACGTCGATTTGTTGTTTATTTTGTCAAAGGTGTTTTGTGGTGCATAATTTTTATCTTAAATTAAACGACCCACGTCACGCACACACGAGACACAAAAATAGCAATCGACATTTAACGAGATCTGTTTAGCTATCCAATCAATCTTGTTAAATGAACTTAAACATGAGTCAATCAAAGGTTATACACAATAACAACATCGTTTGCCTTAACAATGTTATGTCTAACATCGAATTTGAACTGTTACGAATCATGTTTAAGCGGTTGTACATTTTACCGGTACGTGAATGAATTTAGAAAAGACCCATAGGTCCACCGGTCATTAACCCGACGTAACCCTTTAAATGTACGAAAGAAAATTTGGTGGAGAAGAAATGAATTACGAATGTAGGTAATATAAGACAACCTTCTGTAAATGCAAAAAAATATTTACAAAATATTTATTGATAATACACATGTGTTTTTACAAATTATGTAGGCATTTAAGTTTTAGGAACCTGCCCTAGGACAAAGCGAATCTTTAAAATAAAGAAACAAATTTCCTTAGCTTTCGTTAAAAAACTTGATCATATGCTGATCACGTCATGTCAATTTATGTGTCGTTTATCAATAGAAGTGGCGTCTGGGGACTTCACTATAGACCATTGAAAGCACTACAAATATATATTATTTTGGTCACGAATTCGATATACACCGTTTTGCTTTCCCCTATCTCATTTGCGATGCGCGGGATACGATTACACTAGAAAACTTTATCAATGTACTTGTAATACTAATTTTTTCATCAGCGCTTTTATAAGAATAGCTACTTTGCTTCCTCGAAATTGTAAAAATATTCATTCAAAATAATGTAAATGTTATTTCAGAATCATATTTGACGAAAGAAATATAAATAAAAATTATAAACAATCCCGTTATTAATATAGTTTATAAAGTTATATAACAAAAAACATGATTAAAACATGCTTATGGTTTTGGTTGGTATAAGAAAAGCCAAACTATAAAATATTTTATAGGGAAAATTGTTCTAAAAAATCATGTCAATTTTAGAATTGATTGAGTAAATAGTAGATTGCCTATCAGATACCACCATTATAATAAAAGTTCAGGAAACTAAATATAACCAGAAAATTAACAAAGCAATTGAAATGAAACAACTTTTACGGATTTACTCGCGTTTATTTTACATATTACTTTATATAATGTTTATCCTGACGTTTCGAACCCTGTCAAAAGATACTGTTAGCTCTTTCTGCGTAAAACGGAACGCACCTGATTAAATTTAAATGAGGGTATACAAGCCACTAAACAATTATGAAACGACCAACAACACAGTCTCCCTGTGACCACGGACCCTACAAAGGGTTCGAAACGTCAGGATAAACATTAAATAGTGTGTGTAATGTGTAAAATAAACGCGAGTAGATCCGTAAAAGTTGTTTCATTTCAATGTGTAGTGTTCGCGTAAACTTTAGAAAACAATAAAGCAATTGAAATAAAAATTACCGCCTCAGGGACTCCATTCTGTCAGGAAACAAATGTCTTAATAGCTCAGATGGAAGTGCTGCCACCCGGAACATGAAAGGTCGTGGGTTCACGTCCCACCTAAGGCTATATTTTACATCAAGTATGTTTAACGACCAACTTTAACGACGTATTCGATTGATTCTACCTTTCTTTTTATTTGCAATATATCACTGACCGAGTTTAAAGCGACCTCAAAATGTACCGAGTCATGCTACCGCTAAGACTGATGAAGATGCCATTCAAATATTATTGGGCATACACCAGTAATGAACGAGCAACGTAACTTACTATATAGAAAATTACGAAACGCAACTCCGCTGAAAGCTCGTCTCGATTCTCATCGGGCACGGCTTTTAAGGTCAAAAACCGGTAGTGGCTTCATTCCTGCGATGAGTAGATGGTTTATAATTTCATTACTTACTGAATGTTGTAAATTGCACCTATGGCCTCATAGAAACTAGGCAAGGCGAAGCAAATATATAAAACATTTGATGTAATCGAGTACCATGAATTACAAAACTGAAAAACTGAGTGTCTTATATATTTTAGAGTTTATTGTTAATGTGCTATTGATAATTTAACTAATTTATTGTTACGTCGAAACGGTTGTGTGTGGTCAAGTCAGTAGTCTAACGGAGCTAGGAGTATTGAACCAAGATTTACGCATTTAACCCGAGCACGCCGTTCGGCTACTGATGACGACGTTTCCAAAATTTTCAAAAAGAAAAAAGTAGAAAATAAAGTAGTAGGTAATATACTGTACCTACCTACTAATATATTGTACCTACTACCTACTCATTTATAATTAAAATAAACTATTCGCAATTATTACAAAATAATACATTCTATCGTAATGCCTCTACAATATGACATTGAAACTTCACAGAATTTGAAGAGGTTTTTAAGTGTGCTGATTTTTTAAATCTTTCATTTAAATGCAACAAATTGCCTTCTACAAAACTTGTACAAACATTTGTCAAATTATTTGTTTCTTTGCAGTATTACATAATTTTTGTCCAATAATCTTGTTGAGTTCAATGCCAAGAAAATACAGGTATGTGCGTTTACGGCCAAAAAGTCAACATTCCTTCCCCTTCCAAATCTTCAGGGCACTTCTCTAAGCCTGCAGAGCAATATCAACATGCTAGGTATGACGATTCGCTGCGATCTGAATCAAAAGGACTGCATCGAAGCCGTGATCAAAACAGCTTCACGAAAACTCGGTCTCTTTTACAGAGTGCGGCGATTCTTTACGCCTGACCAGTTGTGTCATTTGTACAAGACACAGGTACGGTCTTGCGTGGAGTATTGCTCGCACATCTAGGACGGTTCCGCAAAGTGCCTTCTCGATGCCTTACGACAGATTGCAGCGTCGCGCTGTACGCATTATCGGCAATGCAGAGGTCACTAATACTCTCGAACCCCCTGCAATTGCGTAGAGATCAGCGTCTTCTATCGCTTATACCACGGCGAGTGCTCTGAAGAACTCTTTGGCCTTATCCCACCTTCTCCCTTCCTTCATAGGAGTACACGTGCTGCTCTCCGGAGTCATCACTTCACTGTTACACATATCCCATCGCGCACAAAGAAATTTGGTGATTCGTTTATTTGTCGTACTTCCAAAAGATGGAATAGTCTACCAGCACACGTTTTCTCTCTTTCCTATGATATGGGGTCCTTCAAACGAGGCGTGAAGAAGTACCTTGTGGGCCGGCAGAGTGAGTTTGACTGATGCTGCATTGTTTTCACGCTGCACCAGTTGTCTTCGCGTCTGGACTCCATTTCCACTTAACATCAGGTGGTATGGAGTCATTTGCCGTGCTAAGTATAAAAAAAAATATTCATAACTAATGCGAATTGTTATGAAAATTAAATTGTTTTAAAGTTCACACTAGTCTGAGGCATAGTATAACATACTTGACAATCTCTTGAATGTCACAAGCGAATTGGGTTAACGATAACGGTTATTATGTAGGATCAATAAAACAATCATTACATTTATGATGCCATAAAGCATGTTTAACCGAGAGGGTAATGTAGCATTTAAGTTCAATTCATTAATCAATTCTCCTTCGACCTTTGCGGTGGCGCAATTAAAAATCGCACGCGCGCACAGACTCGCTCGAGCGAACACTTTCCAACGACCTAAGCAACAGAAAGCCTGTTCTATCAAACCTGAAATATTTCAAAAAATAACCTTGATCGGTTTATTGATTTCAAACTCTCGCTACCAATCGCGATCACATAATCTAAGAAAAGTCGGTTTTCGATCTTGAACTCGACACAATCAATTAATAAAAGCCGGTTGAACAGAACAGCTTCAGATTTCAGTTTAATTTAATAGTATTATGTTTTATTGTTACAATTTACGAAATCATATAATAAATCACCAGAAAAAACGCATATAGGAAAGTGGAAAAAAATCGATTTTAGACGTAATGTAATTCTTCTAAATAGATAGATAGATAGATAGATAGATAACATATTTATAAATAACTTGTCGTACGTAGTTATTTGCAAAACTAAGATGGACTTGTTAGATACTTAGAGCTTTGTGGCCCGATCGGCTTACCATGCAAAAATCCGTTAAGTTTTAAGTCAACGGTTTACTAGATAAGTACTTCAAGTTCGAGTTTAATAACTTCAAGACCACCTTCTTTCTCGTGCTCGCTCTGTAGTTGCATCATTGTTGTTGTTTCAAACAACTGAACTGTAATTTAGCACATTGCACGAGATGTTTTAATAAGTGTTTCGTATTGACAAAACAAGATTATTTCCAGTAGCCCAACCCGTGTTTTGTTGCCGACAATTGGATAATGAGGTGTTTCGACACGTCGACAGCTGTTTTGCATGCCGCCGGCCTCGGGCGCTCTCTAGTGTTTGATGACTTTGACTCATCTCGGCCTTCTCGTTCCGTTATACTCGACATGCATCTGTTCAACCCAGCACACTCGTGCTGGAATCAGTCGATACCGTTAGCCATACAGTTCTGCTGTTTTATTTTGTAATTCTTCTTCTGAGTCAGGCACACTTGGCAGAGCGGTCTTGGTTATGTTTGGGGTCTTGATGAATGACGGATCTAGTTATGCGTCTCCATTTGGCTTTATTGGAAGCATTGGAAGCAAACAGGGAGAAGTCAATAATGGTTAATGAGTAAAGGATCTAATGAGGTCTGCCAATCTCGTTTGTGAGCGATCATGGGATCTCTTGCCCTCCATTCAACCCTGATCTACAAGACGCACCATTGAGTCTTCTTTGCGAGTTATGTGCCCAAAGAAAATCAGTATTCAAATTTGAACATTTGACGACAATATTTCTTTGAAGTTCTTGATCGATGTGTTGGTACGGCGAGCAGTCAATTCAATACGAAGAGAGGCAAATGATACAACTATTTAAAGCGGAAATAGAGTCCAAATACGAGGCCAGCTAATGAAGCATGATGTGCAACATTGACCGCCATAGCCTTGTCGAACCGCAAGATGCCTTTGCACGTCTCGTTTGAAAATCCCTTATTTTAGGAAGGCGGTAATACGTTATGTTGTTTAGTTGGTAAGTTAATTTTTTTTCACTTAGAAAGAAGCAGTATTATCTAATAGACATAGATCAGAATTTGAACATAAACATACAGTCGGAGCTTTTATAAAAAATCACATTTTGAGCACATTGTGAACGCTACTAACTAATGCCATGGTGACATAGCAAATTGATAAAGTTTATTACATTATTTGTAGTAAAGCTGTACTTAGATTTAGATCAGATTGCAATAGACATTTTTTATAGTTTATGATGAGAAACTTATAAAATAAACAACACAATCAAAAATAAAACTGTGGCGTTGATTACGTCTGGTTGCCAACGTCAGCGGGAGATCTCTACTTTTTACGTCATTTATTTGTCGCACCATTTGGTCTGAGGTCGCACCGGCTAAAGAGCAATCCTATATCTAATATCTATAAATATGTATAATACGAGGTACATAAAAAATATATAAAAATCAAGCATACAATACCGATTCTCCTCTTGAAGTAACAACAAACAAGTTCCAAATCACATGGGACGTTTGTGCCATAGCGCACTATTCGCTCGCTTTAGCCCAATACAGGTTGGTAAATCTATATAATATAAAAATCAATTGCTGTTCGTTTGTATCGCTAAAACTCAAGAATTAGCTAATTTTAATTTTGAAATATTTGTGAAAGTTCAGGAAAGGTTTAAACGGTGAGAAACATAAATAATAAGTAACGGAAAATACTAAAAACGACAATTTAATTTTCCAATATAAAATGTTTCTAGCTATTTAACGATTTGTTTGTTTTGTTGACATAGAAACTGTCAAAGCGGTACGAAGTCCGCCGGGTCGGCTAGTACTCAATAAAAACGGGTCTTCAAAAGTACAAAGGATATTTTCACTTGTCACCCATCCCGAAACTTGTTCAATTTCCACAATCACAACCCAGTGCTACCCTTACGTCAACTCGCACATATTATATATACACATATTTATTAAAGCGAGGTGTTGATGGCTCCTAATCGTGAAGGTCGTCGGGTCGCGGAAGCCACCCCGTGCGCCCGCGCATCACCGCTGACGCAAGCGGTGTGTGGCAAGCGTTACGTGCGGAGTACGTGCCGCCGCCGCCGTTGCCGCTTCGTACGACCTATTTGGGTGCAACCCGAGCTAGCGCGACCATATTGCATATCATATTTCGTTATCCTCGGGTATATTTTAAATTAGGAACAAGGACTTTTTATTTGTGAAGGCGCGTCAGTTGCATTATTTTGTGTTGATGCTGGCAGTTGGACGAGAAGCGCCAAAGATCAGGCCCTGTGGCAGTAAAGAGGTCCAGCAGACGACTGATACGGGCTGATTTTTATGGTGATGATCGTAATGATACAGGAAAGAACATAAACGGAAATATGTATATGCATCTTTCAATGCTTCTACAAGAAGCATCATGCTTTAATACTTTTTATTATTATTCTCATCTTATAGATCTAAGCTTTCTTAGCGATCTTATAGTCACATTTTTTTTTATAGCTGTTTTAAAAAAGTAACTGTTTGGTTCTTTCTAGACTCTCTAGACCTACTTTGATTAATTGGTTGTAACATCAAATTGGCTAGACGAGCTTTTGTCATTTTCTTTGCAATTAAGGTTAGCGACACATCAATTTCATACAAAAGATCTTGGACGAAAACAGTGGTTTTCGTAATATGAAATAGGATTGGCAGTGGCCAATCCTATTTCATATTACAGATCCGAAATGTAGAACAAACACAAAATTAACAATAGTCCGTGTTTTTACGAAGTAGTTCTTGGAACGGATTTCGAAAACGTTCTTCATTACAGTAACAGAGCTTCAACGACCTCTGATTACAGGTTGCATCGTCTAGTACTAGCCCTGTTGCTGGTTACTGAACAATCATTTTGTGTATAAGAAATAAAGTTGCAAAGATGCCAGCGCTTCAGATTGATCCATTTGCGGTGGCACAACATTGTTCATTACTAGTATAAATATAACTTAAGGATACAAAACATTGGTACTCAAATTATATAGGTACTTCGGTTAATTCATTAATAATCATGGTTCTCATCAGCTGCTGGGTCTGGATAAAAACATTATTATCATCATAATACTCCCGTATCCATCCATGGCTAGACGGCCTCTTTGAATGCACGCACTGAGCCAGATCTTCGGCTCATCTCTTCCAATTGCTGCCAACCGTATATCGTCGCTGGACCTCGTTTAAGATTTTATTTTGAGAGAGTTTACTGATTTCCTCATTTGGCCTCTTTTCGGCGACTCTTTACTTTATGGTGACGACGAGAAACTTGAAGAGTTCTCCAAGCCGTGTGATCGAGACACAGTAAGAGGGTTTATCAAGATATGGCATCACGCAAGTTTTTTTTTTAAAGAGAGATTGGTGTAATCACCAATCTCTCTTTAAAAAAAACTGAGGTAGAGATGAGGTAATCCTCAGATGGCATTTTCAGCTTCACCGGGCTTGTTTGACACTTAAAGGGTTCCTCAAGCCGTGTGAAACGAATCACCTTCGGAGGTTTTCTAGAGGGAACGGCATCACGCACTATTGCGTGTCCCCGTGCCCTACTAGATTCTCCGAAGGGTTCGGATCGGATCGGGGGCGGAACCACCCGAGGCGCCTCTAAAGGCTCGGACCTCAGCTCCTCAGTCAGTACCTGGGCGCTTCTCTCCTGGAGAAGAGAATCGCCCAGGTACAGTCGGGTCGACCGGGCCGTGGTGGAGGAGAGAAGCGCCCAGGTACATGTCTGTACCTAGTATAGAGCGCGTGTAAACCGGTTCGTCGTACCCTTGTTCTACGAGTACGGTGTCTTTGGCCTAGTGTGCATGTTTAGTGTATTCTGTAAATGTGTAGTGGCATTTAGAGGATCGGACGTGGGCTCGGGTTGACCGGGCCTTGGTCCACCACGGCCCGGTCGACCCGACTGTACCTGGGCGATTCTCTTCTCCAGGAGAGAAGCGCCCAGGTACAGGTACAAGGGTACACGCAAGCGTGTCCCCTTTCCCTACTAGATTTTCCGAGGGGTTCGGAACAGATCGGACCTCGTCGGAGAGTGTTCTACACAGCGTAGGTGTGCTTAGTCACGGTTTACATTACAAACCACGTCTACCCCAGCGGTGATCGAGCCTGTAGCAAATATGACCAGCCCTCTGCCACTTCAGCTTCCTAATCCTTTAGCCATGTCAGCAACTTTAGTTCACTGGCGAATGGCCAACGAATAAAACTACAGCTTTACGCTTAAAATTGATTATTTATACAAAATGCTTAAGTAATTTTATATTATTTTCATGAGCAGTAGGAACCGACTGAAATTTGGATATTATTGTATAATACTCATAAAAATAAAATAAATACTGTAGAAATCGATTGAAGCGTGGATATTATATAAGATTCACGATTCGGTCGATTTGTACAGTTTATGAAATTAATATTAAATAACTTAAGCATTGTACAAATAATCGATTTAAAGCGTAAATCTTTTATTTTAACACCTTTGTTTTTCAAACCACAAACAGATTAACTTTCAGTTTTCAGTATTTATAAAATATAATATACTTGTATAAATCATAGTAGAATTAGGATGATGATAATAATGATGATGAATCCTACTGGTCATGGAAATGGAATATAGTAGAATATGCTGGTACTGTGGTATGGTGGTATGATGGTATGGTGATACTGGGCCTTGTAATCTGGTTTATTGTAACATCCAAGAAAGAGTAAACAATAGCTCTAAGGAATAATAAAATTAATTATGTTTATATAGTTTATTTTTTTAGGAACATGATGTTCATGATGTACTGTGATTTTGGTTTGTTAAATGAATTAAATACCAAAAACATAGTTATTTGTTGTGCACAAAAAGTTAACCAATAATAATGGTATATGCATGACGGACATAACACAAGTATGTGACTTTTACAGCAAGCTTAGAAGTACAAGAGATATTTAATAACTATAGCTTCAAGGTAAAAAAGTTTATTAAAAAAATTATCAAGATCATAAATATATATTTAGATATATCTATAAAAATATAAACAAGATAATGAGACGTTTACCTACAGAGTTTTACATATCTTACTAAGTAAGATTTCGTACGTAGTTTTAGAACGGTGTATAAAAATGCTAGAATGATAATGTGGTCTCGTGTAAGTAACTACTATTATTTTAATAAATATCAATAGTGATATATTTTTTATTTCAAATTGGATCGACAACGAGCATGCGGCGCACATGATGGTAAGCGGGCACCGCAGCCTTTTAAAGATCTCAATACAATGGGTGTAATCGTGCATATCATGCACTCGTGCCATCATGAGTGGGTGCGCTTGTTACCGTGCTTGTTCCACGGTGAGGAGCGCTCTCATTATCTTGGACTGCATCGGCTACTTACCATTAGGCAGGATGTGGTCACTATGACGTGTCAACATAAAATATATATGTATATATATATACATATATATATTTTTTATTAATATATATACCTTCAACTAGGACACAGCAATGCAGAATACTGCTATTCGGCGGAATGGATGAGTGGTAGCTATTTAAACCGGTTTTGTAAATACACAGAATAGATAACAAATACTAAACATAACTAATGCCACCAACTAAAAACATAATATTTTTTTAACGTGTTTAAATTAATTAACATGGCCTAGAAAATATTCTCCTTAGTGCTATCCAAGCGTGTTAGTTTAGCCACTAGTCTACAATGACAAATATTCATGGCAAAACAAAGAACACACGATGGAATCACAAACCCTCATGAATTTAATTCATACAATCAGACCTGTCCTCAGATGCTTTTGTGACATACATTTTACAGACACGCTTTCCTGATTGTTGCTTAACACATACTCAGTAGGAGACTAAAAAGTATGACTATATAAATTGTTAACCATTTTTCAATATGTTTTGAAAGCATCCAGCAGCGTAACAAGTCGTATGAGATCGACTGTTTGCTTTAAAAAAAATTGCACCGTTTGTAGCTATTTTCGATACCCACATATACAGCCTATATGAAAAAAAAATTATATTTGATTAGACAACATCTCATACATTGTTCTGATCCCAAGGTTAGTAGTTAAAGCACCCGTGTTATGGAAATCAGAAACTACGACGGTACCACAACCACCCAGACCCGATACAATATCGAAAACTTCGTTTTTGACATTGACCCGACCGGTAAATAATTTAAAAAAAAATACCTATTTCAATGAGCCAACGCAAAGGAATAAATGTCTCGAGGAACCCACTTACACACTTTAAAAGCAAACGAGGACGGAAAATAAATCAATTTCAAAAACAAAATTGTTTGTGTGACAAGACGAATATTTCATTCGATTTGAACGCGGCGGCAAACTCCAGTGAGCCTTTGTCAAACCGCCACTTCTGAGCACATTAACGTAAGCAAAGCAAACACATAAATTTTACTCTGCTTCGGAATATGCAACAATAAGTTGCGCAATGCCAGTTATCGGTGAATCGCTACTCCGTTTGAATGGAAATGCTGATGAATATTCATTCTCCTTTGGGCTATAACGATTTATGTAATTATTTAATTACTTAATCATTTTTTTAATGTTAATATGTTGAAGATTCTACGTGTTGAGTTACATTAGCCAGCCTCTATGAATCAATTTGACCACCAATGAAATCACTAAGAACTGTCTTGGTGTTTTCATTGGCAAATGTTTTTAGCATTTGACGTCTACTCTTATTTTGCTCGCTAAGGCATTTTTATTATATTTCATAACTATTTTATGAACATTCTAAACATGACAAAACATCCATAAACCTATTCTTTCAAATTTATAAATTCTAAATTTATAATAAAAAATACTACATAATAATGTCGATTGCAATCTGCTATATAATTTATAAAAGGAATTAACTACTGAAACCCATACCTAAATTAAATTTATTACTAAAGTAATAACAAAGTTTTGTAAAAAAAAATCAGAATTGTTTTTTATAATTTAATCAAAGATGTTACGGTTTGACTTAAATGCCAGTGATTTCATAACGCTATATGTTGCGAGCAATATGTATATTTTAAAACTAAAGATTGCATATTATGTTATTAAGAGATGTATTTTACACCTACAAGTGTCTTAGTTATCTCCACCCGACTAGTTGTCTTAAAGAAATCGCTTTAAAGCGGTAAGACCGAGTAGTAATTCTCAGTTGTATGTTAAATTTTATAATATGTAAATATTAAAAAAATTGCAATTGCTTTGTTTCCAACCGTGAGGAACCAAACGTAACCAATATAAGTAGTTAGTTATATGAACAGAAAATATAGTGCATCTCGTGCATAATGCTCGATATAGCACGGAATCGGTTTATTGTTCTTAGTTATTAATAACAGGCGATAAGTAATCACGGGTGCTCACGCGACAACGAGATGCGCGGTCGACGACCCACCGCGACTCGGGTTACCTACTTCAAGTGACTTTGAGGATATCCTCAAAAATTACCCAAGTACCTGCCAAAAAAGTTATATTCCAAATTATCTATGCAGTCTGGTTAGGCCACGCTGGTACACGACCACGTATATCAAACCGAGTTTGGTACTCGGTTTGATTAATGCCGTACGTATACTCGTATATTCCTAAAAACTTTGGGGCAATTCCTTCTGTTTGCAATGTTCAACTAACCAATTATGTCATCGTATAAGACAATTTCACAATTTCTTATAATGCACATCAAAAACGCTAATGATTGCAAAATCTAAAATATTCTTAAAATGTTTAATAATTTTTAAAGCAAATTTTGTTGCGAAAAAATTACAAAAACACAAATGCTGAAAAAAATTCCACGAGCAGGATTTGAACCCGCACCCTTCTGACATACCGGGTCAGGTGCTCTCCCAATTGAGCTATCGTGGTTCTAACCAGCCCGCCGAAATTATTCAACACTATTTACTTTTTACTTTGAAAGCCAAAGGCGCCCATTCAATGTCAACAAGTACCGTCATTAACAATGCTCGTGGATTTTTTTTCAACATTTGTTTTTTTTTTTAATATTCTTATTTTTATGGTACACATAAAACTGCAAAAAAAGTTTTAGTAAACCATGTAAGTTATTATGTATGTGTAGTTATTGTATGGGTATTAAATATTTGTTATCATACGGCACGATGGCTTCGATATTAGTAGAAAACTGTTTAGATTTTCTGGTTGGTGAATACAGAACTCGTATTTTATTTAAAACGGAACATATTAGGTAAACATTTAATTTAGATGTAAATGTTATCGTTTCGGTTGCGTAATTCGCCTTGTAGGCGAATATTTAGCAGCAGGCGCAACGAACTTTGTAACGAAAAGTGGAGATACTTATAGCTACGCGATGAAGCTAAATGCTACAACCCAATAACTTGTTACTCAAGACACGATTAGTGAATTTCTTTTGTTTTAGGATTATCATATTTATTATATTCAAACTAACTCACGATAGAGACCAGTGGAGGGAAGGAAATATTTGGTCCTGCAGTGGGAAAGTAAGGTTAATGAAATTTTGTTCCTAATAAAGACAAACAGACACTTATATGAGAAACAGTAACAAAATATAAAATGGTATTTTATAAATGTGTAATGGCTCTTTGAATAAAATACAGTTATCATTTTAGTAAGTATTTTTATTGACAATAATAATATAATTCCCTACAATACCATTGTTTGCTGATTCAGTTAAATAAATAAAAAGCTTGGCCTAACCAGATTGCCAGTTGGAAATCTGCCCAATCACATTCGATTGATAAGAGTCATGTTATCTTATAAAATTGGATCAGCATTTTTGCTTATTGTTCGTTTATAAATAAGTACCTATATTGTGTTAAAATCAAATCAAATCATGGTGACCCCAGCGATGTGCAAATACTTAAGAACGATACCGCATGCCATCGGCATACGTGCATTGTAATAAAATTCATTGCCCAAGGTCTTTTAAAATAACTTTATTTTAATTAACCATGTGTAAACTTACCTGCCGTTACGCCGCATACCGAAAACTTTGCTTATATCCCAACTAATGATGTAAATGCGAAAACTTGTTTTTATGTTTGTTTGTCCTTCCTTCGTGTCAAAACGGAAAACGGATTGACGTGGTGTTACATCCCGCTTTAGTATAATTTTCCTGGGACACCTGATAACGACATTTGTGACAGACTGAGTTTAAAGACGGGTAAAGCCACAGGAAAAATATATTAGTAGATAACAAACCCCTTTTATGAGTTACCTCATTAAAATCCAGTAAGAAATCAGTATTTTTAAATTACCTACGGCTACGGTACGTAGCTCTCATTGCGCCATCATAGTTTTTAGGTTTTCGGCAAATGTTAGCACAATAAATAAGCGGTGAAAGTCCTTGCGTTATTCTGTAACCGTTTTTGCGCTTTCATCGCATTTTTGGGTCACATATTATATTATAGGGATAGCGCCGGAAACAGACCGTAATAAAATTATGAATGACAGATAAATTAAAAATTGTATCTTATGGTAACGCATAATATAGTATAAATTATGTTTTTCTCTTCGTAATAAGTTACTTGTATGATATTAAATAATTATGGAAATCCCATTAAGCAGTTCCGTAAAAGATAAGCGTGAATTTATATATTTTTAATCCATTTTTTTATGTATAAAACTAAACATAGCTAAATTATTTCATTAAAAAAAAAAAAAATTAAAAGATAATATTCTGTATTCTGTGATTGATTCTGTATTTTTTTATATTTAAAACATATTTTTTTTTGTACGTCATTTACAGCTGTGACATAAATAATATCTTGTAAAGATACATAACTAGTGCCGAAATGCATTTCGGGTACGAAAATTGGTTCCACATCAATTGCTTTAAGTATCGCAATTCTTTAACCGATATTTACTCATAAATCGCAACATATTTCAAAAGAGTTTTCAGTTTCATATTTTATTTTTTGTTTAAGAAATTAGGTCGTGATTGCACACTCGTCCATCACCATCACAAATAGCCTTTCAATAAAAGCACTGATGACCAGATGTTTAAGACGTAGACTAAGGCCCAGTTTTACAATACTCTGTTAGTTATTCTCTAAATGAGGCATTACTTAATCAATGATTAAATTTAACAGGGATGCTAACGGCACTGTTGAATTTTTATGTCCCATGGTAAGAATTTAACAGACCATTACGAAATCAACCATTAGGTGAATGACTCTCAAATCATTCACTCACATTCTAAACCAACCAAAACAAAATGTCATTGTATGTAATGTCATTGCTTCGAAAACAAGTACTATTTTCTCTAGTCGTATAATAGTTTTGTTATATGTAAGGCGACTGATTTAAATACCATGTATTTCGTAGAATTCATTAGAAATCGGGTTGCATTTCATTTTGCTGGTTGAATGAATGTCAAATATTTTATTGTTGAGTTTGAGGTTATCTTGTGTTTCGCATTGTTGTTTTGATTTTTTTTGATTCCAGCGCATCCAAAACAGATTCTTTCGATAGTCGAAATCTTGTGCGAAAATCAACATCGTCATATTCTTCGAAATAATGACGCCGTTCTTTGAAAGTTTTAGGACGTCGTACTATGTGTGTCGCGTACGCGATGCGGATCGGTGCAGGCAAACGCATCATATTCAAATAAATAATATTACGCGTAACGCGGCGCAAGCCGCTGCTCGTTTAGCGTCATGAGTGACAAACTCGGCAAATGAACTCCTGGCGTTTCTACAACAAAAGCTGGACGTCATGGACGAGGTGAGCGCAGTGCAAATTTGCAAGTCCAGCTTCAGTGAAGATGAGGTGGCGTCTGCGAAGAAGCTGCTCTACGAGCCTGTCGGCAAGAGCGACCAGATGGTGTCTCGGAGACGAGTCGGGACGCAGAAGAGCCTACAGGAGATCATAACACTGATCAAAGGAACCGATCCAGATGACATGCCGACGTTTGTGGCGAGAGGTTTCAAGCGAGAGGTTTCATGGTTCGAAACAAGAAGCGATGTCGTCAGCGAGCAAGCCAGAACCGTTGCGGTACCGCACCGACAGGGCCCAATGTCCTGCTGCGTGCTGCGACACCGACCACGGCCATGTACCTGTCCCGCCTGCATCACACCACCACATCGCAGGAGGTAGCAGAATTCATACGAATGAAGTCTAACTTTAACTTGAGGATTGGACCGCTGGAGTCGCGCCATAATACAAGCTTCAAAGCGTTTGTGGTGTGAGTCCCGACATCAAAGCTGGACATCTTCATAAAGGAAGACTTCTGGCCGAAGGGTGTAGTCTACAGGCGTTTCCATGGAAAGTTGCCTGTTGCTACCAAGTTGGTACAGTATAATTATGCCAATCAAATAATACTAACATAGTTATTAAGGTTTTTTTTTATATACTAAGAATTTTTTTTTTTAATGTAAGTATATTAGTCTGTAAGGTATTTATTATATGGGCCGCTCTGTATTTTTACCATCTGTTACATTGTTTGTTGTCTGAAATAAAGATTTATTATTGTTATTCTCTTTATTTTTTTTTTTCTTTTTGTTATAATATTAATATAAATGTAAAATACAAAAGCACATATAAAACATAAAAATATTATAAAAAACCTAGCCTAGGGTGCCGCCGGCAACGGGGCAGGGCTCAAGCTGCCGTTGGTTAGGGCTGCAGAGACAGAAACTTTGGATTATCCGCGCCGTGTCCAAGAGTACCGCCTTCTCTATCTGACCCTTGATCCAACCATTGAGCGAGAGATTCTTAAGGTGTTGGTCGAGACTCTTCGCTACCAGACCGTTCGCAGACACGACTATCGGCACAATGATTGTCGAGTCATATCCCACATGGCGGTTACCTCGTGAGCCAAGTCAAGGTACTTGCTGGCCTTGTCCTTCTCGGCCTTTACAAGGTTCTCGTCATGTGGGATGGTGACGTTGACATGCACATACACTTTATTTTTTTTCTTTCTTAAAACTAGATTTTTACAATATTTTAATATAAAAACAATAAAACATTACAAAAACCTAATCCTAGAGTACCGCCAGCAGCGGGGCAGGGCCCAAGCTACCGGTGCCGGTGGTCAGGGCTGCAGAGTGAGGAACCTCCTCACAATAAGGGCCGTGTCAAGGAGTACTGCCTTTGACCCTTGACCCAACTTATTATTATTATTATTATGTAGTCCAAATTGTCTACTTCCAAATGATCCTCTCGTTTTCGTAAATAAAATTGTACGCCATGGCCATCTTGTTCCTGTGTGGCAGTAAACTAACAGCCTGTTACCCATTTGATGAAACTGGATCTAAGATCCAGTTTCATCATACAATGTTAGTTAGTTAACACCCCTGTTAAATCATTTAACAGGACTGTTAAGGTTATTGAGTGTCCCATCATGTTTTAAACGAATGTCAAATATCCGTAATCTGATGTTAAACTTAATTGCTGCTACTTAGGGTCCGTTAAATGGGTAACAGGCTGTTAGTTACTGCCACACAGGAACAAGATGGCCATGGCGTACAACTTTATTTACGAAAACGAGAGGAACCTTTGGAAATAGACAATTTGGACTACATAATAATAATAATAATAAGTTGGGTCAAGGGTCAGATGCAAAAGGCAGTACTCCTTGACACGGCCCGTATTCTCAGGAGGTTCCTCACTCTGCAGTCCTGACCACCAGTAGCTTGGGCCTGCCCCGCTGCTGGCGGTACTCTAGGATTAGGTTTTTATAATATTTTTATGTTTTGTATGTGCTTTTGTATTTTACTTTTATATTAATATTATAACAAACCTAGGCTAAGAAAACAGATAAATAAAGACAATCATCATCATCATCATCTCAGCCAAAAGACGTCACTGCTGACAAAGGCCCTCCCCCAAGGATGGGGGGTATAAAGACAATGACAATAATAAATCTTTATTTCAGACAACAAACAATGTAACAGATGGTAAAAATACAGAGCGGCCCATATAATAAATACCTTACGGACTAACATACCTTACATACCAAATAAAATCAATTATTGTTAGTATATTTAAAAAAAACTTAATAACTATGTTAGTATTATTTGATTGGCACCTACTGTACCAACTTGGTAGCAACAGGCAACTTTCCATGGAAGCGCCTGTAGACTACACCCTTCGGCCAGAAGTCCTCCTTCATGAAGATGTCCAGCTTTGATGTCGGGACTCGCACCACAAACGCTTTGAAGCTTGTATTATAGCGCGACTCCAGCGGTCCAATCCTCAAATTAAAGTTAGACTTCATTCGTATGAACTCTGCTACCTCCTGCGATGTGGTGGTGTGATGCAGGCGGGACAGGTACATGGCCGTGGTCGGTGTCGCAGCAAGCAGCAGGAGATTGGCCTTGCTTGCTCGCTGATGACATCGTTCATGTTTCGAACCATGAAACCTCTCGCTTGAAACCTCTCGCCACAAACGTCGGCATGTCATCTGGATCGGTTCCTTTGATCAGTGTTATGATCTCTGTAGGCTCTTTTGCGTCCCGTCTCATCTCCGAGACACCATCTGGTCGCTCTTGCCGACAGGCTCGTAGAGCAGCTTCATCGCAGACGCCACCTCATTTTCGATGAAGCTGGACTTGCAATATTGCGCTGCGCTCACCTCGTCCATGACGTCCAGCTTTTGTTGTAGAAACGACAGGAGTTCATTTGCCAAGTTTGTCACTCATGACGCTAATCGAGCAGCGGCTTGCGCCGCGCTACGCGTAATATTATTTATTTGAATATGATGCGTTTGCCTGCACCGATCCGCATCGCGTACACGATACACATAGTACGACGTCCTAAAACTTTCAAAGAACGGCATCCTTATTTCGAAGAATATGACGATGTTGATTTTCGCACAAGATTTCGACTATCGAAAGAATCTGTTTTGGATGTGCTGGAATCAAAAAAATCAAAACAACAATGTGAAACACAAGATAACCTCAAACTCTACAACAAAATATTTGACATTCATTCAACCAGCAAAATGAAATGCATCCCGATTTCTAATGAATTCTACGAAATACATGGTATTTAAATCAGTCGCCTTACATATAACAAAACTATTATACGACTAGAGAAAATAGTGCTCGTTTTCGAAGCAATGACATTACATACAATGACATTTTGTTTTGGTTGGTTTAGAATGTGAGTGAATGATTTGAGAGTCATTCGCCTAATGGTTGATTTCGTAATGGTCTGTTAAATTATTACCATGGGACATAAAAATTTAACAGTGCCGTTAGCATCCCTGTTAATTTTAATTATTGATTAGAGAATAACTAACAGAGTATTGTAAAACTGGGCCTAAAGCTTTTAATGTAAGCTCAACAGCGCGCTCTAGCTTAACGCTTGTAGGTAGATACCAATAAACAAAACGTTAAACGGGGCTTAATGCTAACTGCTTACGGTTCACCTGTGATCACGGGCGGTGTAACTAGACCAAAATGTCGGATACATTATAAGGTATGCCTAGGATACTTATACAAAGCAGGATCTACGTTATACCATTTGAACAATTTGATATGAAGGCGATAGTTTAAAGTGTACAAGAGCAATTTGCCGCAAGTGACACTTATCCTTTAGTTTATGGAAAATGCCTGGTTTACAACTTAGCCCAACGGATTTTCCGACTTTGTTGGTAAGTCAAAATCGCTCCAAGACTACTTATTACGTCCAAATAACCAAATATCGTACCTTCTCAATTAAAGACAGCCTTAATATATTTGGCCACTCCTGTTCTCCTAACATTATCTGTAATTGTCCCTCGTAATACCAAATAGGGGAATAAAACCTTCCCCGTTTAGACTTTAACCGCCGATAGAAATAACAAGCTTTCAAAAATCGTAAAAAATCTTTCCCTGACCGTTATTTTTTGTACAAACTCGATACTTTCAAATAATTGTTTTTCAGTGTTGTCTACATCACAGTATTGTACCACATCCATTCTTAGCACGATGCCATTCTTGCTAACATGTAATGTGTATCTTATTGCGCAGGCAGCTAATTGTGCTGGTGTCCAGGTGATAAGTTATCGCCATCATGGACGATCACGATCTCACTCAGGCAGCTCATTTGACCGATCTTTAACTTTCTAAATCTAACATTAAGACCGCCAAGTGACATTTGCAGAGTAGGTATAATATATCGTTGTCTTTCATTCTTAGATGGCCTTCTCGACAAAAACTGTAATATCGACCAGACAAATTTATCATAAAGGTAGTGGATATCATAATTAATGGCGTTCCGTAAAATGTGTTAGTTTTACGACAGTATACCAAAAGTGTAGGTAATAAAATCGTCTAGACTTGTAACGAAATTTGTGTGATTAAGTTGCGGTAGACGCATTATCTGTTTTAATCTTGAGACAAACTGCTCAGCTGGTTGCACTTTTGACCTTGCACGTGCCACTTTCAAAACGGCGCCGCATTCCTCAGAGTAACACGGTGTTCGCGCGATTCGCGCTAGTCTATTGTTCCACGACATAAACTTTACTCTTTGGTATTCGACATATGCGATCTCGCCTTCCGGAGCGCCGTGACTGGCTGCGGTTATTTTTCAGCTGTTCTCTTGAGTCACTATTTAAAAATTTTGGTGCATCCTTTCTTCTATAGTTTTGGTCACTTGGTAAAATACTAGGTAATACTTTTGTGTGATCTTTTATCCATCGAAGTAAAAATCTAACAATAAATTTCGACCAAATGTGGGTTCACTAAAGGTTATAGTTAGTAGAAAGTAATAGTTTATTCTCTCGAAGACCTTATATTATATACTCGTAGGTGCCTTATTATATTGTATGTTGCCAGCATTCTTGGGACCGTTCCCATGAGCCCACTGTTGGAGGACATCTTTTATTTGTAAGTCTTTAGTTTTTAATTTTCTAATTATTTTTCTCTAATTTTTTTTAAGTTAAGTTAAGTAAGTAATGTTTCTTTTTGTTGTGTTCATATTTATATAATATTGTATAACTATATAGCTAGGTTAACAATAATAAACTTAACTACAGAGAATTGGATAGGTACCATGTTCTTTTGTTGTCATCGCTTTCTTTTATACATCCGTGACCAAGACATGCGATTATGCCGAAATATTCAGATACTCAAAGACAAAACAAGACACTATCGTAATGTTCGCGAATATGCCGCACAATAAATCAATCGTTACGATAACGCGTTGAGAATTCCGATGATCGCTCGTGTCTGAGGTACGGGTAGGCGTATCTAAAACATTATTTAAGTTGACGCAACCAGCTGCCGGATTTAATAGCCATATCGTGACCGTCGTCTTCCGCCAGGTGACACAAAAAGTGCACACTTAATTTTGCGCGACTCTTTAATGCGAGGGTTCTGTATTACTAAGCTTTCTATAATACTAACTATTATGTGCTCAGTCTTAATTAAAGTTTAAGTCATGTAGACAAAGTAGTACCCAGTTGTAATTAAAGTTTTGAAAATTATAACCCAAACTCATTTAAATGCACACCAAGAAGCAGAAACCGTTTGTGTCTTATTTTAAACTAAACTGATTATAACACCCAGGTACGTTATTGAAATAATGCGTTGTATACATATTTTGATGTCGACGTGTCTTATTTATATAATGAAGGACATAATATTATTATTAGAATTCGAATACATCACCTGGTTGGTGAGTAACAGAACTGTACTTAAACAAAATAAAGTAAACTAGACACGAATAGCTTGAGGAACTACGAACTTTCTCATAAACTATAAACCCTAGGCTAACATCTCTTAAACAATTCTAGTTACTTACCAAAATACGGATTAATGTGGCAGTGATTGATTAAAATAAAAAAACTAATATTTACCAGTTATAAGAGAAAAAAAACGAGCGAGCCTTACAGCAGTCGCATGTGATGTGTAATATAAAATACGGAAACTTTTCCATTAAGCTGTGACAGAAATTAACCTCAAAATTAAAAAAAGCTATATTACTGAAATATTTTATTCGAATAATTATTCATTACTAATGAGTCGCCCGCAAAACTTTGCGTTTATTCAACAGATTTTTTAGGAATTTCAAAACTTATGACAGGTTTCTTTATCTATTTTTCTGCACATCTACGCCTGGAGCTCTTCAAAATGAGACCATAACCGATTTTTTATGTGCAGCTATCGTCCCATAATCACTGGGACAAAAATCGGCTTACGCTATTATATATTACTTACTTGGATTTTTTATTATTGATCTGCACTTTATTGAGACTTATTCAATTATCAACAGTAAATATTTATTAATATAGTTTAAAAGTCTATTACACACGAAATGGTTGAAATCAATATTACAATAGAAAATAGAATATAGAATTAACAATAACGTATATTTTTTTACAAATCATAAAGAAGAACGCAGTAAATACTCATTAGAAGACATTTGACAATGACACAATATGTCAATATGTTTTTTTCCTTTTTTTTCTCCTTTTTTTTCTTTTTTTTTCCTTTTTTCTTTTTTTCTTTTTTTTATATTGTTTAAAAGTCTATTACACACGAAATGGTCGAAATCAATATTACAATAGAATATAGATTTACAAATAATAAAGAAAATGCAGTAAATACTCATTAGAAGACATGTCACACTGTTATCCTGTTACACTGTTACGATCACATTACTACGAAAACACTCCAACAAATATTACGACCTACAACGGACATTGGGCTTAAAGTGTCGATCACTGGCGGCTTCTCCGACTAACACGTAACAGTTACAGGATCACACTATACACTTTTAAACTTTCGCATTCCATAGTTAAACAAATTTAAACGGGGATTAACGGACCACATAGCACCGGATAACGGATCACAGGATCATACTGTTACGACCCTACTTCCAACCCTTTTCTACAAAATCACTCCCACAAATTGTATATATAGAAGGCGAGCGAGCGGCAAGATGTTACACATTAAAAACGAGCCTTACAGTAGTCGCTTAGGATGTGTAACATTTGACATCTCACCTTAGTAATAAGCGCAATGACGTATATTTTTTTACAAATCATAAAGAGAATGCAGTAAATACTCATTAGAAGACATTTGACATATCAAAATGACCTTCGATAGTCAAATGACACTTATGATAATAATAAGTCATGTTCTTATTATCGATTATAAATTTACAAAATGGCGCGCGCTTGCGCGCTTTCCCGACTTTCTGTTACACTGTTACAAATTTCACGAAATCACTTCCACAAGCTTCCCCGACTTCCTGGTACACACTTGTTACACTGTTACACATACTTCCGTTCCATTTCACGAAATCACTCCCACAAATTGCTAGAAAGCCAGCGGAAAGATGTTACACATCAAAAATGTTAATTTGTTAAGGAACCCTAAATTCACCAGCGAACAGAAGTTAAAAAGAAGTCGTGACTGCGTTGGTGAAATTCGTAACAGCCGCAACGCCGCGCCGGGAAACCTGATGACTATTTTTACACTTCTCACTTAACTGCGCGCTTTTAGCACTCGTTTTTATTTACCCAGCCGCTAAAGCGACTAGCAGGCGACCAAGAATGTCACATAGATTGGAAGTTACATTTTATTTGGATCTAGTACGTCAACAGCAAAAATAGATGATGTTTACTAGATTTCAAAATTAAATTTCGATAGTGTAAGTCGGTATTTTTTTAATTAGCTACAGTCAAAGTCTGCAGGTACTAGTACTCGTAGACAAGGTTTTTCGATATGCGTTTAAAAAGTTTTGGTTTTCATACTGATTTCATATTTTGAAACTTGATCAATCATCAGTTACCTTTGCTGTTGACTGTACGTAACTAAATCTGTATTACCCACCGTAAGGAGCGCTCAAAGTCGAAAAAATATGTGTTATATTTTTTTTGCATCATTTGATAACTAAAGCTATTTGTTTTGGGTTTTGTTAAATTTTTTTTTTATAGATATTTTTGAATGTGTATGTCAACAATGCACTATCCTGTTTCACCTCTTTCTTGCAAATCATTTAATTTAGTAATTTTGAAATATGTTAACCGATTCTGGTTATAAAAGAAAAGTGAATTTTATCATGTTAGTTAATTTTTGGAATCTTGGTGATCAAAGTTTAGCCAAAAAGGTATGATCTGGGCTACTACTGCATACTCAATATATATATAGTATGACATTAATAAGAAAACAACTCAAGAAACTTTACTTGATTGATCAAAAGCAATCTAATAAAGTGGCAATAAGAAACGCTTCGAATGAAATTTTTATTTAACAACTACGTAGACTGACTAGTAGTCCACAGTTTTTCTTGGAACAGACAAGTTAATTTAACGCCCGATATAAAACAGCTATTTTTTGTTAAGTAGCTAATGCTACTTAAAGTTGGAAAAACTTAGTAAAAGAGGAATTGCAAAGAATCATCCTCCGATAACGATTAATTGCACATAGGTACAATCACCCGAACAAAAGGTATTGCAATTCAAATAGGTGTTAAAAAAATGTCCAACGCTGGGGTTTGTCGCATAGGTATCATAAAATGCAGGTTCCAATCCTGCCAGTGAAATTGTTTTACTACAGATTTTTAGTGTTAGTTAGTGCAATCAGTTCGCAATAAAAAATGCATAATTTCATAATACTTTCTTTCCATACACTGTAACTCTCGTTCTTTATGTCTCGCGAGTACAAGTAACAGATCAGTGACAACCCCTTACGAGATTTCGTTATTTTGTCACAGTTTTTGATATTTCGCAATTGCCGGGCCGGCTCCGAGCACAATTAACCTACTGCTCTCACTTCACCTTCACAACGAGAAAAATGCGTTTTTCATGGAAAATTACCAAACCAAAATATTTTAAACAGCTGACTTTACAAGTATTTAAGAGTAGAGGTACCGTATGACTTTTTGAAAAAGTGTGCTTTAAATATAATTGGACACAATAGTTCATTTGGTTTAAGATCCTGTTTTCCCAAAAGAATACATACTATATTCACTAAAGCGACAAATAACACAATTATCACTAAAATAAAACCAGTAGAGTCATTCAATCAATTTATCAATTAATGATAGGTTAATGATATTGGTAAAGTAATTTTGTAACAAAATAGGTACTTCTTCAAGCTTCAAATGATTTTTTTATTAGCAATCTGCAATGGCTAGTCATCCTACAATGAGTAACTCTACTTATAAACACAATATGTAATTTTTTAAATGAAATTAAAGGCAATTTGGGAGTTTCAGTTGCAAGTTTACAAGTTTTAGCAGCAATGACAATGCTCTGGCATTGTCATCACCGGTTGGGTGACCAAATTAAAAATTTGACTAACTCCTCAGTGCTCCAAAAAGCACATTTAACTATTGGATGAGACAGAATTTTGTCATAAACTGTAGTCATTAAAACTATGTTAAGGGGGTTTGTGACTCGAGCTCCCCGTGTTTATGTAAGTATTATTAAAGTATCTCTTAGTAGTAATAGTCTAAGCCCAGTTGTGGGCACTGGGCAGCTTATAGACTAATGATGATGATAAAAGATACTGGCATTATTGTTGATGAGAAAAACTGCTATAGGAGTAGTTTATCTCATCAACAATACTCTAAACACGTGTTGATACAGCCTATATATTTTTCGCATAGAGCCATTATTGGTTATTGCTTCCTAACGAATTTTATAGGATAATCTTAAAAAAAACTATGCTAATTGCAGCCTTGGGTATGCAAAATCAATTGTTATTTTAACACGAACAAGCCAATATAACCAGAAATGCGTATAGTTTAACGGAAATCGTTTTCTAATGACACGGTACTTAGCATTTTGTTTTAACTTGTGGAACTGCATAATTATGTTTGTTTAAAAATTTACTGAAGGCCTCCAAAGCGTATAATCGTTCTGTTATCGAAATGGTTATGGGAACAACTTATTATATATTTTAATATAAAATAGCTAGCTAGTAATATAATTAATAATTTTAACTAAAATATTTTATACTGATGTACTTGTTCTGATTTTACACATTCGTTCAAGGATTATTCTCCACATGCCCCTTCAAAGACACAGTATAACATTATATTCGTTCACTCTGATTGTACTGTTCAGGTTACAGAAGGTACTTGGTTTTTTCTTGGGGCAAGGTATCATCATCATCTCAGCCAAAAGACGTCCACTGCTGGACAAAGGCCTCCCCCAAGGATCTCCATAACGACCGGTTTTGTGCTGCTCGCATCCAGCGGCTTCCGCTGGATGCGAGCAGCACAAAACTACAATAAAATACCAAATACTGTACTAGATTTACCTGTAGATTAATTTAAAAAACATGTAAACTCTTCTACTACTACTCTACTTAAACAATGTTATTATACAGTCAAAGAATATTTAGATGATAAAACAGCCTGGCTATAATAAAAAACGTATACTTTACTACTTTTTTTAATAAAAAAATTATAATAACCTTTATAAACAGTGTCCTACAGATAACAAATAGCGTTGCGTTGAACATTTCAATTAGTTTTGATTTAGAGTAGCTTTGGTGTGTCATGCTCTCTTTCATCAACTACCGTCATTAACATCCAATCATAATATTTTTACAAATACTAAAGATCATAAATAGATGATAGATGATGAATGATTCTTCTTAACTGATCTTTAGTATTTATAAAAATATTATGATCGGATGTTAATGACGGTAGCTGTTGACATTGAATGGGCGCCTTTGGCTTTCAAAGTAAAAAGTAAATAGTGTTAAATAATTTCGGTGGGCTGGTTAGAACCACGATAGCTCAATTGGGAGAGCACCTGACCCGGTATGTCAGAAGGGTGCAGATTCAAATCCTGCTTGTGGAAATTATTTCAACATTTGTGTTTTTGTAATTATTCGGGTCTACCGAATAAATTATTTAATTACAATTAGAAGTACTAACTTTAGAAATTTACGTTTTTCTTTTTATTTATTTATTGCGAAAGTAAATAAAAACAGCTCGAGCAACAGTACGAGTCCGTGAATCCAATTGCGTGTCTCCATAATTGCCGGTGTAGTAGTGTTTTACCGATCATGTTTACACATTACGTTGTGCAAACGGTTTCACAACACCATAACTGATACTTTGGCAAGTGCGTTTAACTAGCCGCGCGGATAAAGAATGTTATGTTTCAAGCAACTGGTACTAGCAATTTTTTATATTTTCTAATACATAGGTAATTGCTGATAAAAACTCCTTGAATGTCGACATCTGTCATAAAGTGGTTGATTTAAAGGGACACATACAAATTAATTTATAGTACTAACTATTAAATATTTATATATAAAAATCTTCTGTGCGTGTGTACGTTATATCGAATGTTATATCAAAACCTGGGTTGTTCTAGAATCCCTGAAACGATGCCAAGTCGATTAGCGATATATCCAAGTGTTGAGGTGTCTGTACAATGCTGTCACTATGGCCGTCCAATTACGGAACCAGCAGACTAAGCATATCCCCTTGCATCGAGGTGTGAGACAAGGGGATGTGATATCCCCCAAATTGTTCACAAATGCATTGGAGGTTGTGTTTAAAACGCTGGACTGGAAAGGACGTGGCATTAACATCAACAGCGAACACATCTCACACTTGCGATTCGCAGACGACATCGTAATCGTGGCCGAAACGTTGCAGGATTTACGGTTCATGCTGAACGACCTAGCAGATTCTTCTCAACGCATCGGTCTCCGGATGAACGTGGACAAAACAAAGAATATGTTCAACGAACATGCCATTCCGGGACCGATTGCAGTACAAGGCGGTGTTCTCGAAGTTGTTAAGGAATATGTCTATCTCGGGCAGAGTTTGTAATTGGGTAGAAACAACTTCGATAAAGAGGCTAACAGAAGGATACAGCTAGGACACGGCTAGGCATATGCTGCCCTATGGGAAATTACGTCGGGTCCTTACGTCACCTATTCCACAAAGTCTAGAGACAAAAGTCTTCAATCAGTGCGTTCTACCGGTCATGACATACGGAGCCGAAACGTGGACACTCACGGTTGGGCTGGTTCACAAATTTAAAGTCGCTCAGCGAGATATGGAGAGGGCTATGCTCGGAGTTTCTCTGAAGGATCGACTTTGGAATGAAGTGATCCGACAGAGAACGAAAGTAATTGACATAGCGCATCGGATCAGCAAGCTGAAGTGGCAGAGGGCCGGTCATATTAGCCGCAGAACCGACAACCGTTGGGGTTGGGGTTGGGGAGACCGCGTATCGGCAAACGTAGTGTAAGACGCCCTCAGACTAGGTGGAGCGACAATCTTCGCAAGGTGACTGGCAAGAGCTGGATGAGAGTAGCCGCGGATCGTGCTCGGTGGCGTGCACTCGGAGAGGCCTATGTCCAGCAGTGGCAGATGTTATTGAACTCCTTCTAAACGGCTGGACCGATTTGGATGAAATTTTGTGTGTGTGTTCAAGTGGATTCGAAAATGGTTTAAATTTACAATTGGACCCGGTAGGTGGCGCTGCTATAGGGGTCCATCATGGGATACGGGTGTTCTTAAGCGGACGAATGGTTTGTTCGTTTTGTTTTGTTTGGAAACTGTCAAAGCGGTACGAAGTCCGCCGGTCAGCTAGTATATATATTTCACAATAACCTTACCCACGATCTTTCCCTTTATCCTCTCTTTCCATATATGTACGAATGTAAGAGTAATTTTAACAGAAGTCATAACTATCTCAACTTTTTATCGATATCTATTGATCTATTTTTGGAATCTGGGTGGGTATCATTGTTTAACTTGAAATTGGCTATGAACATACACACTAAAAACATCTCGTATAGAAGTCTTATTAGGATTTGCATTCAACCTGGACTTTTGGACTACCCAAAGAGAGAGAAAGAGAGAGAAAGAGAGAGAGGCGACACACTGAAAAAACACACCAACTTTCGTCGAATAGTTTAAGACTATAGTATGACTTACAAATCTGAAATATAGTTGATATAGGTAAATTCATGTCTTTATCTTGAATTTGCTTGCTCAAATACACGATTGTATAATTTTGACTCGATCACAATTATTTTCGAAAACATTACTAAAAAATCACTATTGTTGAAGTTACAACAAAATTACTTAATTTATACGCTTGGAAACCACTCAAATATATTGATAACATCAATATTCGTAATTTAGTTGCTGCATATTTCGTTAACTAAAACCAATACATTATACAAATATGTTTTAGGTTAACTGTTAATTTGCGGTCTATATTGTCCTTATACCAGCGTCAGTAGGGATCAGCCTTTTTGAATGTTCACAAATCGAGGTGTCGGTCGTCTTAATCACGATATCACCTGACGGTTTTCAAGCAGATGCTTGAAAGAGATTATTACAACACAGTTTAGTTGACACATAAACGCAGAAATACAACACACATAAACGAAAAGAAAAAAATATCGAATTACACGTTTTATATATGATATATATATATATATATATGATCGTAGAATTAAATGAAAACAATGCAAACTTAAGAAAATCGTATTTTTTTTGTAACAATGTAATCAACAAGTCAGGCGCCCATTATATTAATAATTATTTGATTCCACCCGGTACAACGCAGTTGCGCGCACGCATTCTCACAAAAAAGACATCAACGCAACACTGCCCATATTACTCGAACTGATTGTATTGAGTTATGCAAATCTTGATACTTTTAACTATCTTTAGAATATTTTTTACATTTACAAATGTTTGATTTATATGAAACAATTTAATTAATATAACAAATGAAAGAATTATGTATTTAATCAATTATATTACGTACAATTGAATATAATTCTCACATTTCTTAATGTAAGAATTTTTTATAATTAACACATTTCAATGGTAAATATATATTTTTTAAATAATATCAAGATTTGTTTCTAATTATTAATTACAAACATAATTTCGATAACCAGTATAGTTAGCAGAAAAGGCAGTATCGTTGTTCTAGTCGTATAAACCCTTTTAAAAACGAATCCGATTGCGCTTGGAATTGGTTCATGTCCGTATTTTTAACGTGGCTTTATTGCCATCCCCATAGATTGCTCGAATCCAAACAGGGCACGTCCCCATTCTTCCCAATAGAATTTTGTTACAAAACATTTTAGTACAAACGTGAATAATTGAATCAGTCTGATCGTTATCTGTGAACATTTTCAACAATCTAGATACAGTTCCGAGTAAACATGCGTCGGTTATGTAAAGGAATATTAAGGTCTACAGTAGCAGTTCCACTTACACAACTTTTATGTAAGTGAGATTGAATGGAATTAATAGATTTTCTTAGTGAATTCAGGGCAGTTTACAAATAACGATCGGAGTCATTGCAGTAGGTAATACTACATATTAATAACGTTCTTCTACTACCTACCTATAAATAAAGGTCTTTCATGAATTTGGTGTCCTTGTTACTCATTCGTAACATTATACATAATGTTATTGTTTAATTTTAAATAGCAATTGATTACACTACTTGCAGGATGCGCAATGATATACGCAGAGTGGGCTGACAGCAGTTAGATGTGAAGAACCGAAGATCGGGCTCAGAGATGTGCATTGAGATAGAGCTATAGGTATAGTGACTTTGTGTTTTATGATGAATTAATTACAAAATAGACACAGCCATGATAAATGCGAAAAAGTCTTATAAGAGACTTTTTCGCTGCTTCAACGTTCTTTATACAGATATTTAAAAAACTTAAAGAATAGAGTAACGTACAGATAAGAGTAGATAGTGTTGAGTGGACAGAGCCACGATAGCGTAATTGGAAGCGCACCTGACCCGATTTGTCAGAGGTTCATATTCGAATCCCAATCCTGCTTGGTGGAGAGTTTTTCAACACTTTTCCAGAATTAAAAAGTAATATTTTTAGTTTAAAGACGTGGGTATGTCTGAAATCGTTGACTATACAATTCATAGCACTTCAAATGAAGCCGCGGCCATATCAGCGCGTTAGGTAACGGAGATGGCACGACGCGACACGCCGCAAATGCCACCGCCTTTCCCACGCCGCGCCACGCCGGCCGCCGCACCAGTGTCTAGTTCAATTTATATACGACACGCACGCACGCACCCATTTAACTACACGACTGTACATTTACTAAGACATTTTTATTAGGCTAATCAATAATTTATTATTGTTTATCTGCATTTAGATTGAACTAAAAATAAGTTGCTTAAGTTCAAATCAAAAAGATAATCTTTTTAGTTTTACTAGTTAGTAAGTTAGAATCAGAAAACTGAACTGTACACTTTTGCTCTTTGCTTTAAGAAGCTTGTTTTGAATATTGTGATAATATTATGACTTTAATAAACATCATTTCATTTTTTTTAATGGTAACCAGTTTAATTTCAGTATCACAGACTTTCATTAATATTATCTTAAAGCTTGAAGTTAATTACATTCTTCTGACATTCTCTGTTATACGTCAGTTTTAATTATACTTGAACACTAATTGACAGTATTTATCACATTCACGTTATGAAACTATTTAGGGAATTGTGTCACCGACCTGTAGTAAGCTTTACGTAAAACAAACAATTTTTATGTCCACAGCAGTGCTCGCTGGCATACAAATGCAAATACAATCTGACATATGTTCACGCGCTTAAGCCAACATAGTAAAAGAACACGACAAGCGACGACCCTGCATTTACTTACTGAGAGAGGGCTTATTATGAATCGCTTCTTCTTTTGTAAAGCATGTTGCGCTGCGACGACGACGGTGTGGCGTAATTAGCTATCGAAGGGTCTTTAGGTATTTGTAATCTGTGTGTACAACTGTACATCATGTAGTTGGCATAAAAAAAAATGTCATTACAAACTTTTTTAAATGAACAACAAGAAAGTCTTCGCCACCATTTCATCTTGTAAAAGGTGATAGGTTTTATTTTTGCAAAAAAATATTTATCAATTAATTGTTTATTTTTCCCTCCCTACTTTTTAGCCCAACTTTATTATGGTTAAGTACAGTCCATCTAAAAATACTTTAACTTAAACTTAAAACAGGTCTCGGTACTCATTTACTTCCTTGATATATTTGTGCAATCCAGTCCCACTGTTTACAATTTTAAAATAACTATTGTTCGATTTCAAAATGCGGAACAGCGAAGACTTAATGTACCCAGTGATTTAAGAAAAGAACTGCCTCAATCTTGTTTCGTCAAGGCTCCAAGGCTGTAAGACAATAACGATGAAATACTTGAATTACGATTTGTTACAGCAGGTATCGGAACATGCATCAACGGCGGCTTACATTAGAATACGGATTATCGTTTCCGCGTAATTTAGACAGTCACATAATACGACTGCCTTAGAGCGCTCACTATTTCAATTAGGTAAAGTAGGTATTATGCTTGTGAGTCTATGTAATATTAGGAAATAGATTTCTATATACCTATATTATATATTCATTTATATTACAAACGATATTGTAATTCAAATAAACACCTTTTAAATATCGGCCACACTCACACCTATAGTCTAGACACAAATTAAACACAATTTGAGATATAACTTTAAGATATCGGAAAATCATACTTTTAGATTATTATGTTGTCAAATAGTCTTAAAAGCATGTTAGTGTACCGTGAAAGATTATTATATCTAATATCTATGTTATTAAAAGTAATATCCTTATATAATAACTAGCTTCTATGTAATGGCGTTAACTCAGCCCAGCATGTAATTAATATATTCTACTAGACAACCTTTTTCCTCTGACGATTCATGAATCACTGTAGTAAATATTTACACCAGCGGCATCTAAATGGTAAATACAAGAATGCAAGGCTACGACTTTCGTCACCTTTAAAGGCGCAAAAAGAAGAACTAGTACTGAACAGTATTTAACGACCGCCATCGAAAATCACACTTGTTACACACAGTTACAACGTTAAATTGAATAACAATACGTTACAAATTTAAAACCTCACGCACAACTAAATCATGTTGCATCAGGCGAAGAGCGCCCTTCACTTAGCATGCAGGGTGTTACATTTACCTCGAATCTGTAGTCGGCTCGAGTACTCCACCAGCGGCCATTAATTTCAGACGAGCAATGATATTTTGTGTTTACAATCACGTTGGCCGAACAATTACTGCATTGTGTTATTAGTATTATTTCGGCAAGTGAGGTCGGGGCAGGCGTGAGGCGCGCGACCCCGCCTTATGCCTTGAAAGCCGAATTTTTTGCATCGCCGACAATATTGTGGTGACCAAAAAACTGGGCACGCTTTGACATGCCCGTTTAATTAGCTGGCCACCTATTTCATATGAGCACAATAGTAATCTAGATATAAAAGTGCCTTGGGTTTTTTGTTGTATAACAATTGAACGGACGGCCTTCGATTGTTTGATATTGATATCACTTTTTCGCCTCACGACACTTGTACTAAAGATCTCCACACGTTGCAACCAATTGGTCACTACGTAAATCTAGGTGACTAGAGGTAACTGGGTGGGTGTATACGTAATTGGAAAATTTATGGCTGTTTGCCAGTTGACACGTCTCTCTGTTTGTTCCAAGATTCCGCAATAGCTTGCATTTTGTGAATTTTATACAGACCAAAACTCTTCAAATGCGAGCTAAGTTATTTGGCAACGATCTCCGTAATTGAATTTTTCATTACAGTACCTAGCAAAAACCAACACCCACAATCACTCAGACACTTTTAAAAATTGTCCGTTTAAACTGGCACGTCTTCAAACGAAAGGCAGCTCTCGATCTGTTTAAAAAAAGCGATGACCTTATTTTGACATGATGATAAACTAGTTTTTTTTCCTTCGCTCGTATTAACTTTACAACACTTGAAATCAAATGAGGTTTTGGACCATCTAGGTTTGATTGCACACATTAAATACTTTATTTATTGATGTTCAATTAATAAAAGTGTGTCTAAACAATTATCAAAGTCATTGACAAAGTCATTTTGAGACATTTTGTACATTAGTGTTTTTAAATAACGTTCATTTTGTTGCTAAGCGTTTATTTAATAAAATGTCTGATGAATACTTATATCATCAAAGATACGTCAACATAGGCTTGGTTGAAGCCAAACCGGTTTAATGACATTCGACATATAGGTAATAGTCTTAATGAGATGACCCCACCTCTTACCGTGTTTACTAAAAAAGGTCTAATTCTTAGCAAATGGACATTTTTGACTTTATTCCTTTAAGCGGCTAGGTACCTTCCTTTTCAAATTAATATTTTCCTAGAAAAACATGATATTAGGTTATTCTAACTTCTTCAGTAACTATATCTTTGCCTTTTTAATTGATCGTCTTATTGCGACTTAAGATGAATACTCTTATTTGCAATAGGTCCAATGTTCAATGGTTTTATAGGGTAAGAAAAATACGCAAATATTTCTTATACGAAATTGGTGTAGGAAATCAATCCGGGATCTATGCCTTCTAGACAGGTAGGCTTACCACTAGACTACAGACGCGACTATAAACACGGCTACATTATCACTAAAGGAAGATAGATTGACTTTCATAGATTCAAAAAAAAACACTTTATTTTAATGTAATAGCCACAGCGGCTTTCTAAATGATTTTATCACAGTATTAAAAAAGTTCTATGTAATTAGTAAATGACACACCGGTAGTAATGGTAACTTAGTGTCTAATAAGTAATGAGTAATTTTATTAGTTTTTTAGTCTATTGAATAAATCAACGTAATTCAGCTATACAAACGTTACCACTATTACCTTATACTCAGTAATTACACCTGTTTCCTTGAAATCGGCACGTAATTGTGAAATTCATAGACATATTGTATACACACAACGTTTCACTAAAACTACCGAGTCGAAAAGACGTTAGAAAGTAACACAAATGTTTGTAATTATTTGTCCAACACATGTGACCTTGTCAAAGCCTTAAATACAGAGACAGTGTCACAATCCTGCCGGGCTAATGTTAGCCGATTATGTTTTTGGCGTGGATAAATATCGCTACTATACCAAATACGTACCTACGTCCGAAAACCAAATACGTCCAAAGTTTATTATACTGCTACAGTTTACCTTGTTAGATTAGATTGAACGAAGTCCATTAATTATAATTGTTACAAAATTTGTGTTTAATTTTTATAATAGTTGCAAAAAACTTTGTAATAGGTAGCTACGTTTGTTTGCCGTTGCCATTTCAAACTACATTAAGGAATATAGGTTGAAACATAAACCCACGCCTTATTCCATTGAACACCGAGAAGTTACAGGTATCAAGTGTATGTATGTTTCCCCATGTATTGTGTATGTTTCCCCATGGACACGTATAGCCCACTCATTTTCTAAAAGAGTGAGCGGAGCTGTCGTGCGTTTTGCGGCAAGCAACTCAGAAATTGAAAATCCACTTCTCAAAGTCCTCTTTGATAGCAGAGTAGTACAACAATCGTGAAGTACTTGAAGCAGTGAGTAAGTATGTAAATAATATAGAATCGCTGTTGTCCACAGAGAATGGCTCGGTGGGTTTGCCGCAGATAGTGCGTGGAGCCACGGGCCGCCATGCCGTGCCCACCGACCGCCGACTAGCCATCGCGGCGGTACTCCCAGTCAGATATTGAGGTAAATTGGAATACTTGAACACACTTGAACACACTTGAACTGTCCAGATCTGATCCGAACCCCTCGGAGAAACTAGTAAAGAACGGCATCACGCAACCATCAATAAATCAATCGATCAATCATCAATCTCTGGCGATGCTTCGTTTCACACGGCTTGAGGAACCTTTTAAGTTTCTCGTTGCCCCCAAAAAAGTCCGGTGACGCGGAAAATGAAAATTACCAAAGGCAATTACAAATCTCTCTCCAAATAAACTTGAACTGTCAGGTCATAAACGACCAGACAGCCAGCCAGCCAGTAAGCCGGCAGACGCTAGGTAAGCCTGTTGACTGTCTAGCTGACAAGCTACCAGTGACTGATATGGTAGCTAACGTGTTCTAGAATGTTCTAAAATGTGCAAAAATGTTCTTATTTTATTTTGGTTGTATAGGTACTTGTAGTGACTGTGTAAAAACCCTTTTACTTAACATAGCTTTGTTAAACAGTGAGATTCATACTTAATGTAATGTATAGCTGAAGTTAAACACACATAGATATATAAATAATAAACAAAATGAAAAAAGGTCTGTATTTTTTTCTGGACAATTGATTCCTAGTAGTCCTTATAGGTACCGTAAACAATTTTAAAAAAGCGGCCAAGTGCGAGTCGGACTCGCCCATGAAGGGTTCCGCAGCAAGTAACATAATATAAAAGTTCTTGTAGTTCGTTTATGTTTATGAAATTAATTTTTTTTTTTTTATATTTGAGTTGATTGAATGAAAGGCAAATTGCGGTTTACGATTTATGACGTATTAAAAAAAACTTACTTACTACATCTCGTTCAAACCAATTTTCGGTGGAAGTTTGCATGGTAATGTACATCATATATTTTTTTTAGTTTTATCATTATCTTATTTTAGAAATTACAGTGGAGGGACAAACATTTTACCACTTTGGAAGTGTCTCTCGCGCAAACTATTCAGTTTAGAAAAAAATTATATTAAAAACCTCAATATAAAAACCCCACACGTATGGGTTTGATGAAAAAAACTTTTTGAGTTTCAGTTCTAAGTATGGGGAACCCCCAAATTTTTTTTTTTCTATTTTTGTGTGAAAATCTTAATGCGGTTCACAGAATACATCTACTTACCAAGTTTCAACCGTATAGTTTCGAAAAAAAGTGACTGTGACATACGGACGGATAGACAGACAGACATGACGAATCCATAAGGGTTCCGTTTCTTGCCATTTGGCTACGGAACCCTAAAAAGAAACCCAAAGCGGGATATATTAGAGTTAAACGATAGAACATTAACATATATTAAAATAATAGACGTCCATTATGCATACAAAAAGGTCAATTGGGCGGATCTCCGAAACGAAATCGCACATTTACTTGAATTGGCAAAATCAACCTTTGAGAGAATTCGGCAAACGGATGACAACATTTTGTTGGTTGAAAATGTTAGATGCTGCAACATGAACCATAAGAAGTAGGAATTGTTACTTGATGTACCTAATAACTAAGATAAGATAAATAAGATATACATAAAGTTTTGTTTTCAAATATTTCGTTACTGATTTTTACAATTATTTACATATAATTTTACGCAAATATTGTTGCGAACACATCACAATTCGAAAAAAGTCAAAGTGTCTTTTCTGTTGAATGGTCCTTCCTCGGTCCTTCCCTATTAATGACACCATGCTGCGAGTTGTTGTCAATTTGTATCTTGAGTGAGTTTTCAGAACGGACTCGAGACATTGCTACATTTGCAACGTATAGTTGACCATGTGAGAAGACGGGCCTCGGCAAATAAAGGCCGACTTTGTCCAAAGTTTGTCCTTGGTCTTGTTAATCGATATGGCAAATGCCAACTTGACTGGGAATTGGCGACGCTTCCGAAGGAAAGGGAACGTTGTGTTTGAAGGTGTGAGATCGATGCGGGGCAAAAACACTCGTTCGCCTTTAGCTGAGCCAGAGAGAACTTCAAGATCAAGACAGTTATCTCTCATCCAGACAACTTGCAAACGGGTTCCGTTCATCAGACTTAGCATCACGTTAAAGATACGAAGCAGGATGACAATTGAACCAATTTTCAGTTGTAAGTTGTGAGGTGGAAGTCCTGACACGTTGAGGCTGTTCAAAAATTCAATTGGATATCGAGTTTGCTCTGCAAAATCGCCCGTGACAACAGAGTCGATGCTTTTGAAGCTGCGACTGGTACCTGGTAGTTTGTCTTGGACCTGTTGATTAATTTGGTCGCAGTGATCATTCTTAGGTGTAAGAATGACACAGCCACTGCCACTTCTTTTATTGCGCCTGCTGAGAACTCAGTACCAAATGTGGCTTCAATTATACGTCTTGAACAATAAACTGCTCAGGGACACGAATAAGTTCAGAATTCGGCAGTGTTTCTTCTCGACCATCAATGCGTAAAACATTTTTATGACTTAGAAAAGAAAAACCTTTCTTTTCGAAAATCTACCTTAATCAGATAGGCCCCTATTTTTGTTCTCTTGTATGGTACCCCTATTTGTCCAATGTTCGAAATTCTGTTTGCAGATCTCATAATGAGTTTATGTTGGTATGTAAAATCGTCTCAATTAACAAAAACAATACTAATGAACATTATTCCCTTAGTCATGGACTAATAATATATTATTAGTCCTTGGTTTAACCAGATAATTCTCATGTGACACTGTCGCTGAAAAACTCTTGTAAATATATTCAAAAGATAGACGTAGCATCATATTACGTGATCTAGTTGGTTTTCCCTAACAAAGCACGCTGTCATCTTTAGTTATAAACAAAAAATCTGTGCCCCCATTTACTAGAGAAACTAATACGTTTCTGTGTCAAGGCCATCGTTCAAATTGATATTACATCTTGTGAGTTTGCGGCAACGACCTGCGCTTGCCAACTTGCCGATTGTCACGTTTTTTGTACGCCCACTGCGCCCACCAATTATCAAGTGTTCTCTACTTTGGCACTTATTGTTTCATAACGACTTTAGCTGCAGTGGCACTGGGGTCACGACAGGCCGCGCGCTTTGAGTGCACTAAGAGTAGCTTGAAGTTTCTTTTAACGTCAAAGTCGATGCAATGGTTAACTGTACATGTATAGATATCCTTATACCTATCCAGTCAAATAACGATACAGAGACAAAATAACGAAGACCAAGTTCGGTGATGAGTCTCGTACACGAGATGAATAAATATTCTGGTTATTTTATTCTGGTTAGTGTAGCTCAATTATTTTTTTATAAAATTCAATTTGTGTCTACACTGACGAGCAGAAAACAAGAGACAGCTGCTATTCCAATTTTCAAACTTTTTACTTTATGCCTTCAATTCAAGTTTGGTCATAATATGTGCTAAACTTTTATTTCAAATGTTACTTTAAAAGTTTTTAAAACTGAGAAGCACAGTTGAATAAAAGCAGAATCGTCAATGTATACTTTTAACGTGTATCCATTCTACACAAACATCATAACTGTAAACTTTATATGTTTTGCCAGTTGTAGAGCCAAAAAGCTGCACAATCGTAACCTCCTTTTAAATGTGGCTTTTAATTGCTATTCCAAAGGGAGTGCAGACCTTTCGATAGGTCACTGAACCACCATTCTAAAATTAGCTTCGGTTAATAATGTCTCATGATAAGACTTCCATACCGCAGTAATGGGCGGCGACGCGACCACACGTCATTCCCGCGATCAATTACTGCCGAGTGCCGAATCATTAAACAAATTAGTAGACTACCTGACATTGATTACACGTGAATTACTCTAAATAGCACTAGTTTTAAAGGCAATTACTACACTATTGGTAACATATAATAATATCAGCATATATTTGATCTTTTTTATATGAAAATCGTGTACCTTTCATAGTAAGTAATAGCAATAGTAATATCTTAATTTGTGAAATGTAGGTATTACAATAATAGATGACAATCGTTTGTTACTAGGTATCACTACATTTCGACCTTATCTAAGGGTATACAAATACATTTGAGGGACCATGCCCAGTCAGAAGAATTAATTAATTACAATATTGTCAAATCCAAAATAGTAGTTATTAGAATATAAAATTTCAGAAGTTGTGATAAAGTAACGTAATTTTAGAATTAAGAAATACCATACAATTTAATAATTTTATAGTCACTTAAAAATAATAATTAATAAAAAGGAGTAAGTACATGAATGCAAAAAGAAACATTGTTATTTAATTTTATCATTTATAAATTCCATAAAATTAACAATTTGATAAATATATAATACTAAAAGCTCTATTATAAAAGATGTGTCTTAATACGTTGCCTGTAACAATTCAATTAGCTATTCAATTATCGTTGGCTGGTAACGTTTAGTCACGTCAACGCATATGGGTTGCGTCCTGGAGACACAACTTATACAGATCAGAGAATGTAGTCTAGAAGTCGTAAGCTAATATTCTTAAAACGTGGTCATACGTTACGTGACAAATAAAATTTCAAAAACAATAATACAATATACAGCCTCTTGCGAACTTACCATATTTCATATGCAACTTAAAATGTGCTTACTTAATTTATAACATACTCGCGTGGGAAAGACAACATTAAGACCACAATCGCTTTAAGGTTTTCCTCTTGTATAACGAGTAATTGACCAGTCGAACCTGTTATTAACCTTTGTGATAGATTAAATACTTGTTACAATTAACGCAAATTACATTTGTATCTTTTGACATAACTCACGATTACGTTATAGCCTGTCAATAGCTTTGATTCATCTGACCTATTCGCATGTCACGTAGTAAGTGTATTGTTGCGTGAGCATCCGCTTTTTGGAACCTTTTGCAGATATTAAGTCCTTTCACTCGTCTAGACCCCCAGTTTGTAAGAGTTGACGACATAACAACATTTTTTTGTTTATTGAGCACTTACAAACTTTAATGTTCTGCCTAAAGACGTAATTAGAATTTAATACTATTTAAGGTATTCGTGATTTCATACATTGATTGCTAAGTAATTGGAGCATCATGTCGAACGACCTAAAGCCCTGATCGAATAAGTTTTGTAAGGAGCATTACTGATCTTCTTTGAAATTATCAAAGTCGCAATGACCATGCAAATGTTAATTTTAACTTTTGCAAGCTTATACGAGGTAGTTTTTAATTTGAATCTTCAATATATGAAAATAGAGATGGAAATACATGATGCGTATTGCTAGCTTTTTAGATAGTGGCACATATTGCGCTGATTGCAATATGATCCGAACCCGTCGGTCGTACATCAATCATTGAGCTCGCGATTTACGAATCACTAACGACAGACCATAACATCAGATGTTCAAAATCATATTGTTACTGCGACCTACTTAAGTCTACATGTTTAGTTAAAGCAAGTATATTTATACTAACGCATGATCAATGCACACATTATATAAAGATTTGATTAAGTTTGATCAATAGAATCGAATGCCAATAACAAATCTTTAATCAAACTCTTTTCTATGTAAAGCTACAATCATCATCATCATCATCATCAGCTCATTTTATGTCCCCACTGCTGGGGCACGAGCCTTCCCTATGGATGGATAGGGAGAACGGGACATAAACCACCACGCGGGCCCAGTGCGGATTGGTGGTTGTTAACGACTGCTAATGCAGCTGGGACCAACGGCTTTACGTGCTTTCCGAAGCACAGAGGAGCTCGAGATGATAAAGTTTTGGTCACCCATCCGATGACCGGCCATTGCGAAAGTTGCTTAACCTCAGCACTCGCAGACCTAGCGCGTTAACTACTGCGCCATCGATCTCCTCGCTACAAGCTACAATCATAGACAATATTTAGGTAATTCAAGTAGATTAAGAGCAACTTTTTATTATTTTTGTTCTGTTATCAGGACCGGATTTAAATTGGCCAGTGATTATAGAATTGAAATGTGGTTTGATGAGGAAATAAAGTTAAAAGTAAGATGGCGACATACATCTGAAACGACAAAATGTGCCTTTTAGGAGCATTATCGTAATTATATATTGTGAATTAAAAAAAATTACACATAATAATTACATTCTCCTTGGAAGTTATGACTATAAAACATAATAATAATAGTACTTCCGTAAACATTAGAAGTGATTTAACCATAAATACATTTTAAAAATATACGCCTGTAAATTTAACAAAAATAATGATGTTACCTTTTCAGACGTCAATAAAGAAAGTTTAAAAAAAAACTCTACCAGAATAACTGGATACGCATGGTACCTAAATGAATTCGCGGACTGAATATGGATAGTTGTATCCGATCATGTGATCATACAACTTCTACGACATCGATCATACGACAGCATTCTCTTCGTATGACACTGTTTCCTCATTGTGTCAAACTGTCACTTGCAAAGGTTTACTTACCCACTTTTACATTTTAAAAAGCTCTCTACTTTTTTAATTTTATTGAAACCAAATTTAAGTATCTACCTGCAGTTTTGTTTTAGTTATTGCGTTATTACCTAATAAAAAATTGATTGCCCATCGTTAGGTACCCTTTTCTGTGATTGCATACATTATAATTAAGCGACATAACAATAACAGCTTCCTACAAAACATAACGTGATTACAAAAAGCTAATAGACGTAACTGCACTCAATGGAAACAGTTGTTGTTTTTTCTTAGACATTCCTATTATCGAAATGTATTTTAACACTTCATATAAGTAGAGGCGTGATTGACAAGCGGGCGGCTAAACAGCCTTGAGCGGTCGCTTTAACTCGCTACCGGAACACTGGCTACTGTCGTCGTCCTTACACGCCAACACTCGAACAGAAGTAATTGTACTATCTAAGATACTCAAACCACTTATGTACTTATGTCCCACTTTTAGTTTACGACCCAATTGGTAATTGTCGCCATTTGTCTTGCCGACAAAACTACGATATTGCCACAAAGTCTAGCACTATGTATACTTGATCCATTATCGATTCTTGATAAACTTTCGCCTACTTTTTTTAAAAATTTAAGCAGTCAATATATTTAAACCTGAAAGGAAAATCTGCGGGGTCCTACTTATCCAATAAAGCAATCTTCTTGATAGTGTTGTAGTTAGGAAAAACAATCAAAGTCCTGTCACTAAAATAAGCGGGTAAGTTGATTACAATAGTCAATTTTTTTTTTCGACTTTGTCGTACTGCAACATAAACTCGTTTAAAGACTTAATGTTGAGCAGACTTTATTATTGATGAGCGCGCTGGTATTTGTCTTTAACATTTTTAATAGACGTGTAAAGATTCGACGTTACGCGAAACGGATGGAGCACTCTACCAAATGTCAAGGGCGAATCGTTGAGAACGAATGTCTTGATAGAAATTATTTATATTGCTGTCGCGAGAAATGTTAAGGCGATTTCGATGCAGAACGCTTTAACCTGCTGCGAAATAAGCTAAATCAAGCTGAACTGCCATAATTAAGTATTAGGTAATGAGTTAGCTAGAGATCGACATTTTATCTTAGTCTATTGCTTAAACAATTAAGTTAGTAGCATTGTCAATAGTTTATAGGTAGTGAGGTATGCTGGTAAATGGTGTTCCACTTTCAGCCATAGAGTCAGTTGCTGGTAAGGGCAACGAAAACTAGAAACTGACCCGTTTTGAAATAAAACGAAAACAAACTTAAACGACACTGCCTGTTTTTATATGGAAGATTGACCAAATGCTGCCCAGAGTGCACACATGCTGCATTATGTGCCTTAAAACCAAAGCGCTCAAAAATCTATCTCAGGGAACTATGAAAAAAAACAAACATTATAAACTATCCTGTTCATCCCTCTAATCTGTTTGATCTGAAAGTGGATTTTAATGAGTTCTATTCTAAAGACTATTATTGCTATACCATGTCCCATTAAAAGGTAGCACCAACTTACAATAAAAAAGAGAACATGGAACTTTTCTGATAAAATTTCTTAATCATATATAATTACGGTACAAAAACCCGTAACGTAGGATGCTCTCAGATTAGGTGAAGCGACGATATTCGCAAGATGGCTGGCAAGAGCTGGATGAGAGTAGCCGCGGATTGTGCTCAGTGGCGTGCACTTGGAGAGGCCTATGTCCAGCAGTGGACAAGTATAGGCTGATGATGATGAAAAAAAAAGCAATATCGTATACATATTTTTTTTCATTTAAACAATCGTGCGCTATCTATACGTAAGTTAGGCGTGCGTACATAAACGAGTGTGCGCAGGGAATGGCGTGAACACGGTTCAAATATCAGGGCCAATGTCAGTTGGCGTATCAAGTTTTTGACAGGCACCGTTCGATTCCGTTTCAAATGTTATTTGTGTTACGGACAAAAAATACCCGTACACAAAGTCATATTACAATTACTTATAGCTCGGGAGTCTTGAAACTTCGCCGAATTTGCAAATTCGTGTGCTTTTTAGCGCTGCTGAAAAGTTTGTAGTAAACAAAAGGAAATTGAAATGAATTCGGAAATAAAAATTGGGAGGTATTCGGTAGGTATTGCGGCGTTGCCGTTGGGTAGATCGATATAAGGTAGATGTAGGTATATACACTGAGGTTAAGAATTAGAGAGCAACTATAAAAATAGAGCAAAATAATCTATTAATTAATTAATGGAATCAGGCGTTATTTTGCGGAAATCCATGGTACAAAAAAATGTAATTTAGATAATATGTACTTAGTGTTAATTCCGATAACTATTTGAGTTAGCGGAATTAACACTACATATTTTTTTTTTTTTTAATCTATTAATTGTTTAGAAGACGGTTTACTTATCCATAAAAGTTATTAGGTGCCCAAACCAATAGGATAGTAGGAAAAGAGATAGTAGCATAGCATCTTTTTCCGCTCGTGTATGTTTTGGCGAACATAACTTTTACCAATGCTCGCGGTAAATTTTATCAGTACTATTGTGCACTGTACCAACTTAGTGGTGCCCATTGTTCTGATATGCTGGATTTTTATCTTTTGCCAGGATCTGGCCTACCACAAGATATTTCACATATTTTGACATCGGCCATAAACTACCACGCGGGCCCAGTTTGTTAACGACTGCTCATGCGAATGGATCAACGCCTTTACGTATCATCCCAAGTAAGGAGGATGTTAATGTTTGTATTTGGTTCTAAATAGTATTTATTACTCTACTCTATTTTATAAAACTTGCGATGCGCTGTTGCGTTATGAATCAACCCTTAGAGGATCGGGCGGGGTTTTGTCAATTAGTCAACACACACTTTTGTTGAGTTCATAAATTATAAATAAATAATAAATTTCCCTACACTCACACCAATTATCTAGCCCAAGAGAAGCTTCGTTATGAAACTCGTTATATGGTTACTAGACAACGGACAAACATACTTAAAATACTTAAATACATACTTATTATACATAGAAAAGACCCGAGACAATTTAGAAAAACAATAATTTTTAAATTGACCCAACCGGGGATCGAATCCGGGACCTCAGAGATGGCGACACCATGAAAACCTATGTACAAACCACTCGACCAAGGAGGTCGTCAAATTAATGTAATTAAGTAACCATTAAAGCATATTACAGTGCGCTTTAGTTAGGTAAATAGGACAATTATTTCTTGCGTTTACCTAACACAATCTACCAATATCGTTAACTGACACTTGTTACGTACAATAACTGCGCGAGTGCGTACATAAACTGCTCGTTGCCTTTAATTAAGTATCAATTACCCGCTATAAGGAGATTTTGTAACAATGCATGTAACAAAGTCGTCGGCTGCGTTTGGCGCGAGCACAATTTTCGATACAGATTTACGTAATCGGTGCATCGCATATTGTTGGATGCGAATGCATACAAATCGCGGGGACGTTTCGCAAGTATGCGCCCGCGCAATTCGCGACGCGTCTTTTACGAGACCTAACCTAAATAAAAAATTGGCTAAAAGTTTAATGTTACATCTCTAGATGTAAAAAACATTATAAAAATTGGCTTATAAATAAAACTAGGCTTTACTTTGACATCTATATGTGATTGATTATCATCCAGTCACTATGTCAACATATAAAACCTCTAAGGTTGTTGCACTCTGAGAGAGCTGCTGTAACAATGTCAGCTCTCTCATAGTGCATCATTAAACCTTAAAGCAAAGCAAAACATACGTACCGGTATCAGCTTGACGACAAAGCCAAGCTGGCATTCGGGAACCATCGCATGTATACTTTACTCCACCACAAAGAATGCTACAAAGATGCAAATTCGGCCTCACATAGAATATTGCAGTATTTATTTGTGTTTTGCACGTGTTTATCAGCAACGCGAGCAAAAGGCGATCGAAAATGGTCAGCGATCATAAGCTCACAAACAGTATATAGGTTCATTAACTCTGAAGAGGACCTCGCTTTCCTATATGTGTTCTATCGCCTGAACGATCAGATGTTGTCTGAAGAATTATTTGCTTACTGCAAAGAATTCTTCAGACCACATCCACAAATACGTTCCATCATTTCATTGCTTGCAATTGATATAGGGATAGACGAGGGAACGACCTCCACACCTTTGAATCGTGATGGTGACGCAACATTGCGTAGTTTATATAGATTTTTTTCCTGTGAACGTTTAAGGCATAGACTTTGGGTTCTTAAAAAAAGAGTTTTAATATTTTTGTTTGATGCATGTTATTTTTTTAATTTATTGGAAATAGAATAGTAATTAAAAAACATTCAGTTTTATCAAAATGTAAATGACTATAAATCTTAAATAGGTATGGCTAAAAGGCTAAAATATTATATTATACAATCATCTGTCAAACAAAATCGTAATGCTAAATAACCTATCTTTCAATCTCAGTCCATCAGTAAAAAATACCTTGAAGATTGAAGTACATGGGAAATATAATTAGTGCCCTTGGCTTACAATAACAATGATTTACAGTCCATGCACACATATGCCTACTACGGAACGCCTACTATCAGTTTTGCATCAACGGTGAATCACTAAATTCCATTCATAATGCCAGTAACTAAATTTCTGATTGATGCTTCAGCCAGTATTTTGACAGTAATCATGGCTAGAGAATAGCGTGATATCATCACTCATAGGTATCGTTCGTCACTACATTTTTTTAATAAATAAATTTAAGAATCCCTTTGTTTTAGAACTTACTGTGAATTAAGCCATAACGCTCTTTCTCCATTGAAACAGTTAGCAAAACAGTAGATCGACTTTATTGGCGACCCGAGAGCCGGTGGCTTTCTTCCACAGATATTAGCATAGCATTAGCATATGAAACGCCACCATTACAGTACAGGACCTTACCCTATGGGTCTATCATGTAAAACAGTTTTAGTTTATTCCCAATAACAATCATTAACTACGATTATTTACAAAATGAAAGATTCGTGCTAAAAGCAATAGAAGAACACTTGCTAACTATTGTGTAAGTTAACTTAAAAACAATAGTCGCTACAGCTTTTGTCGTTATACCTAATTTACACGATGTTAGCAAGAAGGATGTTACGGAAACAACAAATACTAAAACCATTGTCATGTGCCGGTCAGGGTCTTTCAAGATCCACAGAAGAGACAGCACAAAGCTATCAGATCCACACGGTATCTTACGATACTCACCATACCCGCAGCAATTAATTATTAACTGTCATTTAATTTATTAAGCTTGTACCGCCTACTCTTTTATAAATACATTTTTAAAACAATATTTATGATAACACAACGCAAAGTAATAACGATATTATAATTATTGTGTAGATTTTTCCGCAAAGTGTGATTAAACATTACAAGTATATGTTTGCGTTTTATTCATTAATATCCCTTATCTTATAAATACATTACACATTAGAGTGTTCGTGATGATGTACAAATGAGTTTTAAAAGATTATCGATATGATATATTATGTTTACTTCATGCTCTTCCCTATTTTTCAACGTGGGAGCGCTTCGAGGAATAAAATTTCAATATTTTTAATTGTGAAGCGCTCCCTTTATTAGCAGTTATTATAAGGAGCGCTTGGAGGAATAGTTTTGGGGCGCTTCGTTGGGAGCGCTCCAAAATGGGAGCGCTTCGAGGAATACCTCGTTTTGGAGGTTTGTACACTAATCTATAATGAAATTAACAAATATTTTTTCCTACCATTCATTATTAGATCTATTTGTCCCGTAAGACCTTTTTTGCGTTATAATATTATAAACGAACTAAGACGATATGCCTAAGCGTGAGTGTCCGAATATTACTGAAGCTCAGTTTTTTCTTTTATTTATTCATTTAACATTCACACAAGTTATGCCAACTAGCACTTAGAAACCACTAAGGTTTATAAATAATGCTACTTCATCGACATCGAGATCTCCATCACTAAACTACCAATAGAAAATAACAAAGAATTGGTAGATAATAGTTGATTATTGTACTTGCTCATATCGTCAAAGAACATAAAGTTCACCTCAAATATACACTCTAAACATGTATACCTAATAAACGGCGTTATCAATGCGGCCTAACAATACAGGACATAAGAAATAAAGATTTATTAACACATCTCCAAATCTACAATTTGGTATCTAATAAGTACGTAATCCTTATTGTTTATTCTTCTGTATATTGTCCTTGAAAGTATTTCACTAATGTATTGCCTTTTTGTCTTTTACCGTCATATATCATTATTTTACTTTTCTAATTTAATTACTTATTATTATATTGAGAACTTAGTATCTAGACCAATCTAGCATAGGCTTTACGATTTTTTTAAGATACTACTAACCGATATTTGTAATTATATTTTTGTTGATAAATAAAATAAATAAATAAAATTTATAGTACTGTTGGGGACGTATGATCGCTGTTAAGAAAGGGTGTGGACTGTATTTAATTTTATAAATGACAGAAATGTCAGAAAATTTATACAAAGGTCATCACGCGTCTTGCAATATAAATACCACCAACCTTTATTCCCGTTCTATAGTCTATGCGGAGGGAGTTCTTGAGCTAATGATGGTGCTGCGTGACCGACAAACCAAGTCCAGTCAATCCACAATAACTTTGAATACGAAAATAGTTACAATAAATTGATAAACAAAAATTAATAGTCGCGACTGCAACGGCGCTATATCAAAGTTGAGAAACTGTTCGTGAAACGACGCTTTAAATCGTAGTTGACCAACGAATATTTGTACATCATCTTTGCAGGGCGACATCTTATGTATATAAGATTAAAAGAGGGTGGCATTGAAATGCGATCTGCTCGAAACTTTCTGTCTCTGAATAGAATTGCGAACAATAATAAAAGTACTTATTATAAAGCCAATAATACCTGTTAAATCGTAAATATTATTAAAATGGTAAAATCTGAACTTTTTGAATCATTTTTGTTATTTGCAAAAAAAAAAACACCACTCCTCATGTGACTGCACATTTTGTACTCACAGTGAATTAACCTCACAAGAAATAGATTTCGATTAATACTTGCTTTCACCATTGTTAAGCGATTTGTATGAGAGTTGTCACTTTTGTCACGGGCACTGTTACGCCCCAGACGTTGTCTAGGTACTCATTGTTCAAAGGTATAAATTACCGTCTACTTACCAAAGATTAAAGAACTAGATTCTTCTACAGAAAAACTGGAAAGGGCTAGAAGTATAAAAATGCGTAATTTGCAGATATAACATAAGAACATCCGAAAATGCATTCAAAGCTGTCTTGGTATTCATCAAGAAATATAATTTTCTCGTCTGCGACAGAACCAGACTCTTTAAAACTTCACTTGAGATATATTTAATTCATCGTAGGCAATTATTATCATCGGGACAAATCCCGAATCTTCCCGCCATGTGTGGTTCTAAATCATTCCACGGTTAAAACATGAAAGTTTCGGTAGGTGGTTTGTAATTTTCCCGTCAACGTCGTCTCGCACGACACGGAAGCTAGAATTATTTCGTCACGTCTCGCATTCTACGGTTGCTCGTCCGTGAAATTTCCTATACAATACAATTTAATAAATAATTCGATAAAATGCATCAGGCACGTGCCTACGAGTACCAACGAATTATTGTGATAAATTCAGTCTTATTTTGTGGTTTCGCCATAAGCAAACGCCGTTTAAGTGAATGAAGTTAGTTTATGAAATACAAACTGGAGCAAATGGTAAGCAATAACTTTAGATCGGAAAAGGAAGAGTTTTTCATAATACTTTTGCAATGTCGGCATGGCATGGATAGACCCAGGTAGTGTTTCCGGATTCCAAATATTTTTTAGAAAAATAATGACTATTTCCTCCTTTAACTTTCGTTTTAACAACAAATCATATCTTTTACGTGCACAAGAAGTTAAAGTATATTTTCTCCTATGGTTTTATCGGGTTATACATTATATCGGGTTACCACTATGACGAAATACATAGAAAAAACTTAACCTGGTATTCTATGGTACTAACACAAATCTTGACTTATCATATAGAGGATAGAGCGCTATGTCAAAAGACTTTTTAGAGTGGCTCGAAAATTATATCTTAGCATGCTAATACTACTTTTTTGCATTGAGTAAAATGCAGCAATGATTATCGATAATTTAAGCGCTCTTCGCTTACAGGTGTAAATTAAACATAAGGTGAATATGATTTTCTAGAAATAATACACATATGTAAGTAAGTTACTGCAAATAACCATTTAATAAAATAGAAATGTCCGTACTAGCCATTGCAGTAAATTCACCGCGCTATCCTCTATTCTGAATTATTTATTTGCTCTGGCAAATGGCTGTCCAATTTGGTAATTAGATTTCAACTATCCGAGTAATTAACTCGTTTCCTTTGCACTACGTTACGACTGAAACAAGGTCAGCGACGGCGTTGAAAAACTTGTTATTTAAAATATTTAACCTAGATTTTGTTACACAAAAATAGTGGCTGATATGTTAAATATCTAGAATAATTTAAGGTACTGTATAAAGTTTAATGTTTCTTATTATGGACCACATGAACCACAACCTTAAAATTATATAAACATGATTTTTAAACTCTTAAATATTTATCATAATAAAGTGTAAAAAATACTAATGTAAATATTGGTGTTTATTTAATGATAAAAAAGCTTCCCAAATTCTATGGGCATTACAATTAGAAATGGAGAGAAGGACGCTTTGTTCTGATTTAAAAACCAAATAAGTCGTTAATTTAGGTATCTATTATTTTTATCGTTAAAGTATTCTTGATTCTATTTTTCTTGTCTTGATTCTAAAAATAGAATAATAATATATAAAAATATCAAAATCAATCTATTTACAGAGCACAATGTTCAATTCAGTATTATCCAATTGTTGATTGATTTTCTTTGCAAACCGCTCTAAAAACACATTTTGATTATGACATCGCTCGTACTTTGTGAAATTCATTGTATTCAAATAATCCAAATCTCGATTTTCCAAAATTACGTTTCTTTTGTCACTTGACATTTCGAACCTCACGCTCTCAGAATAATATAGCTTTAGTTAATGTTCTGAGCTCACACTTATCATAGTTGCTATTTAATTTGAAGCCACTAAAAGACTTTAGTGCCAAAACTGAACGGAATGGAGACCCATTCCGTTCAGTTTTGGCAGTGGAGATGCAAGCTCTCTACTACCTATGTCATCCTTTCCACACATTTGTGAAATGCTTCTTTCATTTATTTTAGTACTTACAACTATTTAAATATTTATGTACAATTGTTAAAACCTTTTTTTTACATAATTTTTGGTCTTTTGGTATACGCGTCTTATCTCATCATAGTTCTTTAATATCGTCATTATAACTAGAAAAATAAGTGTATATTGAATCACAATCGCTTTTTCATTGACGGTACCTACACCATCACGGAAGTTGAATCGAGCAGAAATAAAAGATACATGCGGCCACGAAACGAAAGGTCATGAGAACAATATGTGCGCAGGAGTTTGTGTTAGCTGCAGAATGACAAAATAAATTTTAATTACCGCATTGAGCATGTTGGTGTGGCAACTTGAATTATGATGTTTAACATCGATAGCTAATTTATATAATTAGGTAATTACATAGAATCGGTAAAACCGAAGATACTACCTAAGGCCCGCCACATGAGTGCTGAGTGTGAATTTTATTCACCATCATCCGATTCTCAAAGTTTCATTACAGATTTAAATGATACACTAAACATGCACAATCGCATATACTCGCATCGTACTCGTAGAACAAGAGTACGAAGACCCGGTTCACACGCGCTCTTTACCAGGTACAGACATGTAACTGGGCGCTTCTCCCCACCCCCCACGACCCGGTCAACCAGAGCCGAGGTCCCAGCCTTTAGAAGCGCCCTCGGTTTATCCACTTCCGATTCGATCCGAATGCGCAAACTAAATAGGGAACGAGGACACGCTTCCGTGATGCCATTCCCTCTAAAAACCCTATGACGGTGTTCCAATCACGCGGCCTGACGAACCCTTTATGTTTCTCGCCGCCCACAAGATGTCCAGTGCCGCTGTAAAGACCGTATGAAGCCATTAGCAAACTGACCCAATAAAAAACAATTTGATCACGTTAACGAAAACGAGAAATAGTTTGGATTTTTTTTAACTAACCTCGTTTGTCCGATCCGATCCGGAGAATCTAGAATCTAGTAGGGCACGGGGACACGCACTTTTAAGTGTGTGATGCCGTTCCCTCTAGAAAACCTCCGAAGGTGATTCGTTTCACACGCCTTGAGGTACCTATCCTTTACCTACCTCGCCACTCCCAAAAAAGTCCGGTGACGCTGAAAACGCCGTTTGAGACAATCAACAATCAATCTCAAAAAAATACCTTTGTCACCATGAGGCGCTGATGCAATGCCTTGTACAGCCTGAAATTGAAACCTATTTTTAAAATTGTAGACTGTTTACATTGCCAGCTGGCGAGAACTCTTGCTTCACTAGTTTGTCACAGTGACAAGTGTTATCAATGAAAAATATCAGGTCAGGTCAAAACACTCGCTAAGTAAGTGACACTCGCTGTAGTAGCCGCAAAGAAGCCTATTCATGGAACATATATTACGTGTATACTCTTTTCTATTTGTGTACGTAATCGCCTCGCGCTCATTCCACAGCGATTCGTAAATAGTTTCTAGTCGAACTCCCTCCTCGTTCCCCGCGCTTTTTTAACCGAGAAGAAGCGACAAGAAACTCGCAAGAGCTACTTTCTTTCGAGTATGTTTTGGCCTGTTCTAATGAAAAATATCCCGAGAAAGTCATCACACACTCTAAGCTCGTTTTTTTCTATTAAACAGAGTATTGAAGCAAAAACTTTGTGAAGCAAACCCTTTTTAGGAAAGTTGCGCGGACGGAGAAGTATGAAATTTCGCACACTTATATATAAAGTGCAGAATGCTAATATTTTTTTAAAATTATGCATAAAAGTAAATTAAATTAAATAAACATTGTTTCATACATTTTTCAAAAATTTCAAAAATGGAAGAGGGGCGGCCGAAATCTGTCAATGCCCAATCCAAACTCACATTGTATCTTTTTTAATTTTTCTTTGTTTAGGATACCTACAATCCGTGCAGCCTTAATAAATTATTGTTTAGTAAACAGCTTTTTATAAAAATTACGGTTGAATTTCGACAACTGGGCGAACACTAGTTATCATAAATACATTTCTCGTGTAACATGAGATCTTTCATCTACTTTATTATTATTATTAAACTCTCTAAAACTAGATTATTACAATATTTTAATACAAAAACAATAAAACATTATAAAAATTTAAAGGCCGGCAACGCATCTGTGATTCCTCTGGTTTTGCGGGTGTCCATGGGCGGCGGTGATTGCTTTCCATCTGGTGACTCGGCTGCTCGTTTGCCTCCTTCTAATATAAAAAAAAAAACCTAATCCTAGAGTACCGCCAGCAGCGAGTCAGGGCCCAAACTACCGGTGGTCAGGGCTGCAGAGTTATTATTATTATTATTATACTCTTTATTTATTTTTTTCCTTAGAACTAGATTTTTACAATATTTTAATATAAAAACAATAAAACATTATAAAAACCTAATCCTAGAGTACCGCCAGCAGCGAGGCAGGGCCCAAACTACCGGTGGTCAGGGCTGCAGAGTGAGGAACCTCCTGACAATACGTGCCGTGTCAAGGAGTACTGCCTTTTGCATCTGACCCTTGACCCAACCTTTCAGCGAGAGCCTCTCTAGGTGTTGATCGAGGCTCTTGGCTAATTATTATTGTTATTTAAACAACTTAGTTAATTGGTTACCATCAAAAAGGGCTAACATCTATTTTAAGTACAAATTACATTTGAGTAATAAAAGGATATTGGTGTTTCATCTCCACACTGATCAGGCAGCCTGCCTGATCACGGGCCCTAGAGTGTCGTTTAAAAACCGGCGACAACTTTCTCACATTTTATTATATTTCTAATTAATGTGATAATACCGGTGACTATAATGAGATATACAAAATCTCTATCAGTGCATTCTTTAGTACCTGCCTAAAGAAACAACCTGAATACTTCAATATAAAGTTGTACTTTTTTGTCATTTTTAATTTCAAATTCGCCCTTGCGATTCACCAAAAAAACGCGTAGTTTAAATCGTTTTTTTACGATTATTTAATGGTTAATGAACAAAGTCTTCAATGAATCCGTTAGGTAACTATTGATTAGTTGCTTGGAACGTGATTGTCGTCTGATAACCTGTCAAACGGAACTTTTTACTTTTACTTGCTTTAAGGCGACACATCGCTAAACAAATTAATCTAATACGGAGCGTTTGCGCCCCGTACCATAAGAAAAACTGTATTTTTTTTCTTTCCAATAAAAACTACAAATTATTTAAAAAAATGAGCTAGTATATTGAAGTGTGTGTTAAGGATAATCTACTAAAAAAAATTAGATGCTTAAATTTAGATGTTTTAAAGGAGGTTACTTTGATATTTTTTTTTCTGTTATAAAAGTTAACAAATCGTGTTTCTGCAACTAGCAAAATGAAGTCAATTAAATGAAAAATCATGTCATCAAATATCACTTTCATAATGTTTTGTAATTGTTGGGAAAAATCAAGATCCCCGCCACGTAAATTTCCAATGCATCGCCTTAATAAAGAAGTAAATCAGCAATACTTATTTGTTGATGTTTGATAAAGGAGCTCATAATATTACAAATTGATATAATATATAATATGCTATAAAAAAACATTAAGCTTTTTAATTCCACGTTAACTATCATTATTTGCAGACTTAATAAATAAAATGCAAAAAATATCAAACTCAGAATCTACGTACATTTCAAATGAAATGCTTAAAATAATAAAAAACTGCGATGATCAAACATTACCCAGCCACATTAATAAAACTCATAGTATTGCTCGATGAGGTCAAATGTCTCAGTAATGCCGTCGTCTGCATATTATATAACTTCGTCCAACGCATGGGAACTTTTCTGTCGAAACACTAGCATCGTAAATGGCAACTGTGGGATATCTATCGCACAAATTAACTAATTGTATTAAGTAAGCAGCACCAGCAGAAATGGCATGTATTCACAGTATGCTTTTTACAAATTCAGATGTTATATTTATATCCGCAACTTTATCCATAAAAACTTGTCCACTTCAGAGGTCGTCTGTCAATCAGTATACAACTAAAGATATTGGGAGTCTATTATCTTCTTGGCAAACATAAATAATGTTATTAGTTTAAGAAAATTTGTCTACCAAAACCGATTAATCTGTTCTGTACCAAATTGGACATAATAATCAATGCTAAGGTTAATTAATTCAGGTAGTCTACCATTCAAATCGATGAATACATTAGGCAAAAAGACTGCATACCTAAGAACAAAAAACTATATTCGGCGCCTTTTATTTCCTCAAATTCTTATTATAAAAACACTGGTAGCGAACATTAGGCAAAAGAACTACTTGTGATTCGTAATTATTCAATCGAGTGTCCATTCATCATTGTAGATGAACAAACAACAAAAAAGTTGTAAGAGCGACAGAGGAAACGTCTCGGAATGTGACGGAGGCGGCGGCGACTGTCTGCTAAACGGTCCACGCGATAAGAGTTAAGATACCTTCATGGCTATTTAAAAAGAGTTGCAATCATCGAATTAGACTACCACGATATAGTTTAAACTGCTTGCATCCGGCATCTTCAATTGTTTCTTAGACTTTAATCTGTTTCATCATAAATGAACAAAGCATTTTTAACTATAGTGAGTTGCTGTAAACGCAAAAAGTTTTTATGTGTTTTGTCAGTCTGCATTTTAATTTGTAGTTTTATAACTATCAGCTGTGTATATGAAATAGATCATACCGATCATACTCATAGCACCCAATGGTGTCAATCATTTATTAGCTGCAGTAACTGCTTACCGCCACGGCGCGTGCGGCTGTTCATCCTCATTTTACCCGCTCTTGCTTCTGAATTCCGACACAGTCATGACTCCTATGAATGACGACATGAGTACCCACGCGTTCCCAGCGCGTCCCGGTGTGCGTACTCAACTGACCTTCCTCCTGCTGACTCACCAGGATACGCACTATTTGCCAGACAGTAAGTCCGATGACCTATCGTAGGCGATTAGAGAGCAACCAATAAGGAAAAAACAAGAATCTACTGAAGGGATCCTTTCAAAATCCAATTTAGTGTTACCCTCGTTAGCTAACAAGTTGGGTTGTGAATTTAATTAATTTTTTCCCATGAGTTCCTATTGAGATTCGGATTCCCTTTGAAGTATTAATGTACTTAAATGCAATAAAAGCCACAGCTGTCATACAAACAATGGTGAGATCAGTAATACTATTTATTAAGTAGCTATATATAACTGTCTTTCCCACTTTCGTAGGTGTCGACGTTGACGATCAAATCTCTAGATTTAGCGTTTCCTGCATTACAACAAGAGGAAGAGATGTGAATCACCGTCAATCAGTGTCTTTCGGGGATCACAATCTAGTACTCTCGCATCACTGCGTGACACTTGCTCATATTTCCTACATTAACAAGACTCACGATTAAATCGGATCACACTATATTAGGGCAGGCTATCACATTCCCGCTTATTCTCCGTCGACCTAGCGCATAACGGAGTTCCTACACGGCAAATTGCGAAAACGAATTGAGCAAAGACCAACATTCAGGTACCTACGTTTAAATTTTCACGTTGCTCTTACAAAAAACAGTCAATTTCGTAATTTGAGACAGATGTGATTTAAGATCCTTTAATATGCCTGACAACCATAAACGTAACAATTGCACGTGAGGTGTAGGCGAGAGCAAGACGCTTGTGATAAGCATAATGGAGTCGTGAATCAGTCGTGGATTAAATACATAACCGGTAGTTAAGCGGACCCAATATGGTTCAAATAATATTCGCCACGTGTGTCGACATAGGTCGCAATTATTAACTTAATTGTCTCCGAGTAGGCGATCCATTGTTCGTTGTTTTGTTGCGTGTATCTCATGCACTATCTATGACCTGTCGTATACCTTATTTGTCCAAATATGTCGCAAGCGTACGAGACCTCAATCATAATGACAAGAACTCATAATACAGTCGGATCCGTGAGATAAATTTGGCAGTGGCCCAATACCTACTTCTACGTTCGTTGTCAAAGTGGTCAAACAATCGATCAAGAGCTGATACTTAACTTTTGCTATACATTGCATTTTCTTCGTCACGATTCTCTTTCATTGTTGCACTGTATCATATTCGTAAATGACATTTTGATATGTGTTATCTTGAGAAAGGATCAATGACCGAAATCAGTTGTGTTTGAAATGACCCGTCAATTGTATTGTGTCATAGCGTGGGATTTGAAATGCTGTAAGTCATCTGAGTCTCCTGGATCTCCTTATTACAAAGCATTGACATAATAACAGCTGTAACAGCATGAATGAGATATATTAAATATAATTATCTCAACAACTGTATATGTAGATATAATCGGTCGACCAGTACAGGCTTCAGGGTCTTAAGTTTACCGCTGCATGCAATTAGAGAAATCACTTACCTATGATGTTTCTTAATGATAAATTTCACATTTTAAAGATTATCTTTATCGTCTTCCTTTATATTTGATGTTATCTTCAAGATGAACGACGCCTTACGGTGATAATGTCATAAGCACATGTGTATGTCGACACGATGACCTTATAGATAAACTAATGCTATTTGATTATACATTTATTAAATTGAAATCTTTTTACCTTACAGTGCTAGTTTCAATCGTTTGTCTAAATCGTTTAAATAGTAAATGTCACAGATTTTCAATATTGCAATAATATTATTAAAATATAAATAGATATTATAATAGCTTCACCAATAAAAAGTATGTAAAGTCTAGTCACATTCTACTTAAAATTGTTTCAAGCACTACACAGAAAGCAGATTGATGTGCAAGCTCAATAACCTAGTGACCGCCATTTTAGGCGCGAAGGCTCGCTCGCCAACACACTTGATGACATAACGGACTGCGAGGAGTGCGCGAGCGCACCGTTAGGCACAACATAAGGAAACTGCAGAAAGTAAGCTCAATACAACCCGCTCGTTGTGGCGGCCGCCAACTATAATGTTGGAGGCCTTCCACCAACAAGACGATACACATCTAGACGTCCTAAACACGTCCTAGATGACCCCAACGATCCCATAACAGTAGGACATTTGATCGTCGACTTTAGAGTTGACGAGCCGAGCAGTGGAATCTGCGAGTTATGCTCTTAATGCAACGAGAAGAGAGCGAGCTTACAGCTCCGGTAACCTATCTGGATATTAGGTAGTGAACTATACGTGTCCACGGGGCAACTAGCTCGAGACACTAGTCTCAAAAGTACCGGATGAAGGATGCGTACCGGCGCGTTCTGATCTGGTGTTTGACCTGACGTAGATGGTCCCTTGTGCTTGCGCAAGGATGTCTAACACCTAACATTATAACCGTAAGGTTAGTAAGGGGTGTCAGTATAAACTTTAAAGTCGTGTGTAGCGGGGTGATCCCATAACAATTGCGAACCCCGGCTTGTTTTTGAGTGTCACTATTCCAAATCAAGTGTTTACGTGTGGTGATATGGAAATTCAAGACCAAGCTACGTACTTTAATTATCAACCTTTTTTTTTTTTTTTTTATGCATATGATATTTTATATTATTTTTTTACTGTACCCACTTTTTTGGTAGATTTTTTTGTTATATGTGTAATTTATTTAAACCTACAACTTTTTGCTGCCCTTTGCTGATATTGAGATGGATGTTTTTCAAATAAGGAGAATGTCTCTTTAAAGGCATATAAGTTTCAGCTGCGTTCATCTGCGACTGTTAGGTTTGGGGGGTGTCAAAGTATGGTCTTCCATTATACGGAAAAATAGTTTTTTTTTCTTATGTTGTTTCAGGTACATTTTTGAAAAGTTCTGTCTCAAGAATGACAATATTTGATATTTGGCTCCCTATAGAGGGAAATGCTAGTGAAAAAATGCAACATGTTTTGGCCACTTTGTCCGAAACATCGTACTTCTTAGAAGTGGCAAGCTAGGTCTGCTAATGACCAAATGATTGTAGCTGCAAAGAAAAAATATGTTCAAACTCAATTTAGAGAAAGGTTAGGTCTTATAGTGGATAAACCAAAAAGTGGGGGAAGCGGGACATCAAACGACGGCAATACAGGTAGGAAATTTTTCTCGAATTCAGAAATTTCGGCTGAAATTACTGGAATCAAGATGTATCTCCTAGATCGTTGCTGGACCATACTACAATGTTTGAATTCGGGATATGCCATTAATACGACGAAATTTCAAGAGTATGCTTTAGAGACGGCTCGGCAATTAGTTGCAGAGTATCCGTGGTAAAATATGCCTGGTTCTGTTTACAAAATCCTAATTCATGGTTCTAATGTTATAAATTCCGCTTTGTTGTCAATCGGGAAGTTGTCTTAAGAAGCAGCTGAAGCAAGTAACAAGCACATCAAATCTTTTAGACGGAATCATACACGAAAAATGAGTCGCACTTTGACCAATACGGATTTACTTAATAGGCTTCTTCTTCATTCAGATCCCCTCATATCAGATCTACGAAAGTAACCTGTCAAAAAGAAAAATGTACTGTCAAAATCTGTATGAGAATTGTTATGTTGAAGATGAATTTTTCTTAATATTGATGTATTTTGTTATAATTTTTTTGCAAATAAAAATGTTTTTTTGTGACTTTACTATTTTCTTTTTTCTTATATAGTGATTATTCCTATAAATAATCATTACTTTTACTGTTTTACCATTAAAAGTCGCAGTATAAAATGTTTTAGACACATTGTCTAAAGCAAAATTAAAACGAGACATTTTTACCCCTGAATGTCGTCATATTGTTTCATACACTATTTCAAATGTATGATAAATGTCTTAATTTTAATAATTTAGGTTTGGGTAAACATATTTCAACGTTTAAAATGAAAATAAATAAAAAAAAATTAAGTTGCGGATTATTGGCCGCCTTAGTAGGTACGGAGAGTGAATCACCGTGCGCCCTCGGGTTGTTCCGCTCCCCGATCCGATCTGAACCCTTCGGAGAATCTAGTAGGGCACGGGGACACGCACTATTAAGTGTATGATGCCGTTACCTCTAGAAAACATCCGAAGGTGATTCGTTTCACACGGCTTTAGGTACCCTTTAAGTACCTCGCCGCCCCCAAAAAAGCCCGGTGAAGCTGAAAATGCCGTTTGAGGCAATCAGCAATCTCTCTCAAAAAAAATTCACTTTTAGACCCATTTGCACACACACGGATCTCAGAACAGCTCGGAACAGTCCAAGCGCAGCTGTTGCGTGATTTCGTGTCCGTGAGAAGTTTGTATGAATCTTACCTTTTGCTTTAGTTTCCTTATTTTGAGCATTAGGTATGTTTGAGGCACAAGTCTTATTATACGTACGTAGTAGGTATAATATACGTACTAATGTCTGCTTATATGTTAAATGATGTTTTTGCAAACTTAAATATTTTATTTATTTTATTTTCTTTTTTGTGTTTTTTACGTGTTGTGATTGTCCTTTATATTTTGTGTTTTTATTTGTGATGGAAAGTGTCCTTTTATGATAGGGCATTTTCCAATGTTTATGACGCTGTAAGGGAGAAAAAAGCTGGACACTTACTGCCAGTTCTTCTCAGTACAAGATCTCCCGCCCAGAGTAGATAGACTTACGAACCGATGGCATGATGACGTTCATATGAGATATTTGTAGCCTAAACTGAATAAATGATTTTAAATTTTGAATTTTTTGTATTTTATGTTTAACTCATACTTACTGGTAGTAGGTACAGTACAGGCATGCTGGGTTAACTTTCTTTCTGCATTCTTTACTACTACACAATTTTGTTATATTGATTAGCTTCTTTGGCTAATTGCGTTTAAGACAAACACTTCAAAAATCGACTGGAAAACCAATGTCGCGGTAGCTCCAAAGCGCCTTCGTCGCTCGGATTGAGTTGAGTCGAGTCCCACTTGAGGCAAGACTTATTTTTCAAGTGTTATTTATGTTAAACAGAAGAGTGTGATCCTTAAGCTGCCACTTGCAGTTACTCGTGAACGTTTTGATTTGACCATCTGATAAACACACTGATGATACTTTTCATATGCGCCTTTTTTTCAAGTAATTTTTACCAGATAACAGCTAAAAAATATTTATAATTAAGTAGGCAATCATCATCCGTATACATCTCTACAGAAGTTATTTAAAATATGGAGTTGTAAAATACTTAATAAAAATATCTTTTTCCTACATAATTACATTTGATTGATTTTTTCTCCTTATTCTTATTAACTTATGCTGCGTACGATTACAGTTCCCGGCATTACGGGGTTCATCGAAATAAATTATATTTTTGATGGTTTTGGTTTTAACATCTCCATTTTATAAGCACGTCATTACTCACCATCAATTAGGCACTAAAATCTACTTATTATAATTCCGATCAGATTTGTGTACATTTCTGTACTACTGACTTTGATTGTATTGCTTATCTATCTTAAAGTAAACAAAATAACTTTCTCGTGGCATTACGTCACAAGAGTTCCTATTGATTAATGGTCTGTAATACATGTGATGTAGATTTATTATCCAATAATTGTTCCACGTATAATCAATGTAACTTTTATTTTTTTTGTTTTAATTTGTTTTTGCCTTATCTTTTTTTTCTCTCTCTCATTTATTTATTTATTTATTTATTGGAAAGGTACACCAACAGTATATAATATACAACAATTAAATCTACAAATACATAACAATGAGTTCTTATATATATACCTCTTACAGGCGTACACAACACTTGTAACAGTAATTAGGAACTATGAAGAAAATTAAAAAAAGAAAAATATAATAACGAACGAAAATTAAAAAATTTTAAGTGTTTTTGCTCAGCTATTTACATGACTTTTTTTACAAAAAAGTCCAAAGCCTTTTATTTTTTCCCTTTCTCTCATGTGTATCTTCTGTGTATAAAATTGGTGCTTGTGGTCAATAAATGTTTGTTTCTGTTTCTGTTTCTGTTTCTGTTTCAATGCCTTATAATTATATAGCTTTATTTGCTACAACTTTTTATTAAACTAAAAGAATTACGCAATAGAAAATACCTCATCTTTAATCAACCGAACTACCTCAGCTGGTTTTAAATGTTATTGCAGTAAAGAGGTACTTACCATAGGTGAGTATAGACTCATCAGAATAAATTACTTTATTTAAACCTTATTTATAGCTCACAAAATATTGCATACCCGACTCCTGATATAGTATAACTGAAATTTAGGAGCCGGTTGTAAAAGAAATGACATTAAGCGTTTAATATCAAATAAGTACTAAAAAAAGACTTAAAAGGACATAACCAAACACAATTTCATCATTTAATAGTTTTAGCTTTGAAACAGAAACAGAAACAGAAACAGAAACAAACATTTATTGACCACAAGCACCAATTTTATACACAGAAGATACACATGAGAGAAAGGGAAAAAATAAAAGGTTTTGGACTTTTTTGTAAAAAAAGTCATGTAAATAGCTGAGCAAAAACACTTAAAATTTGGGAAAAAGAGTAATTAAATACTGTTTTGTACTTAGGTCTGGTGTATCAATGGTTTAGGTAACCAAAGCGGAGAAATAAATTGACACATGTCTGTTATTAATAAATATGATTGGCAATTGAAGCCTACTCACGTCTATTACGTCAATTAATTAAGTAGTTATGAGAGCAGCATTACATACACGACTTGAATTACTATCATTAAGTTCTTACATTAAAGATCATGTTGTAAGATAAGACACTTCTTTCCATAGGTACTTACAGCAGTGCATCTTTGAGATAAAAAATTGTTAAATTAGCACAATTAACTAGGCAACAATTAGGCTCGAATGCACCAAAGAATCTAGTTAGATACGGAGACACTAAAACGGAGCGATGCCGGCCGACCCTAGAAAGGTTCCAAGGTTTTTCGACCAATAAGGTTCGAGGTTCTACCAAGATTCTCGCGATTCGCTTCCGGTTACGCTGTCTCGGGTTCAATTGCCAGGTCGGGCAAAATGTATTTCGGATTTTTCGATGCATAGCCCGGGTTTGTGATCACCAACCCGCATTTGGCAAGCGTGGTGATTAAGCCATTACCCATCAATTGTAGTGAAGGCTTGATTTCAATGATGAAGGCCTTTGCCCAGCAGTGGGACAATTATAGGCTGTTTACTACCGCTATGACGGCTATAGATATCCCACAACAAGTATTGCGTCGTCCTAAACAACTTTAATGTAAGTTTATACATATTAATTTACATAAACAGGTGTAAACATACATAATACAATGAAAATACAGTACAAAGACGCTGTTTATTTCAGTTTGAAACTTCGTTCAGGCGGTCCCTATAAACTTCGAAAATTATTGCGTTCTGGGATTTAACGTAAAAATAAATCAGAACCTTTATATATTTTTGTACTCCATACCAACTTTAAAGATAATTTTTTACAAGAGCAAACCCATTTTTAAAAAAATATGTAATCATATCCAAAAGAAAATACATATAGCCGGTGATAACCGCTTAAAATATACTGCAAAATATTAATAAAAAAAATCGCAACATTCCACTCATTTTATTGGTCACGAAGTTGTGTCACAAAAGCAATATCTGCACTAATTACTGCGCAGGATATGGCGCAATGGAATTCATCAACATACTAAATTCAACGTTTGGAAAGTAAGGTTCATTCTACGCGTTTATCACTAGGCTTTTTTATTTAAAATTGTATTTGCGTTTGTAGATATGCAGTGTATATTTGGAGATGCCAAATTACTTACAACTAGAAGTACTGCATAATATGGTGAGAAAATATCCATTGCTCTACCTACTCGTTTTTCGGTCCCGAAACGCACTAGTGCGTGATGCCGTTCTCTCGGGAAAACCTCTAGAGGTGCTTCGTTTCACACGGCTTAAGGAATCTTTAAGTTTCTCACCGCCCCCAAAAAAGTCCGGTGAAGCTGAAAAGGCCCAATGGCAATCAGTAAACTCTATAAAAAAAGTAAATAAATAAAATAAATAAACTTTCCTACACTCACACCTATTATCTAGCCCAAGAAAAGCTTTGTTATGAAACTCGTTGAATGGTTACTAGACAACGAATAAACATACTTAAAATACTTAAATACATACTTATTATACATTGAAAACACCCAGACTCGTGACAATTTAGAAAAACAATAATTTTTAAAATTGACCCGACCGGGGATCGAACCCGGGACCTCAGAGATGGCGACACCATGAAAACCGGTGTACAAACCAATCGACCAAGGAGGTCGTCCGAAAGAAAGTTTTTCGGTATCCAATATAAAGCATTAAAATGTAATTATTTATAACATACAATTTATATAATATTATGTAAATATTATATAAATTGTTCACTAAAGTTTACACGAACACTACTTATTAAAATAAAACACTTTTTACGAACCTACTTGCTTAAAATTAAGCCAGTAAAAAGTGTTTGATTTTAGTTTGTTATCTATAAGTAAGTTTATACAGAACCTTCTCTGTATAAACTATAAGTCCGAATGTTAATATTTTAATCAATAAAACAAACATTTCGCACATGAGTAGATATTTTTATCTACTCTGTGCTACCATGTATTTGAAACACACGCATGTAATAATACTCTTTTCAAAAATTTCAAAAATGGAAGAGGAGCGGCCGAAATCTGTCAAACTCACATTCTATCTTTTTTAATTTTTCTTTGCTTAGAATACAATCCGTGCAGCCTTAATAAAATTACGGTCGAATTTCGACCACTGGGCGACCACTATTTATTGTGAAAACTCAATTCCGTGACGAGTTAGGCTACCTCTTCTTGATTGCGTTTAAAAAGCATTTTAAAAGAGGTTAGCGTGGCAGTACAACAATTAAGGAATCGAATCACAATAACAGATCAATGAAAGGCCTAAAGCAAATCCAACGATATCAGTTACAATAAAGGCCAACAAGTAGAGCGTTGTCTAGTTGCGTGTGCGCACGTCGTTATTTCGTATCGGCGGTTCTGCTCCAGATTCGTGCCGGTCCACTGGCCGTCGTCTTACGTCGAGGAAGCCACGCCCTACGACAATCTGACACAACCATTGCAGCGGCTTTCACGACATCGGATAACATTCACCACTATTATGTACACTGCAATGGGGTTTAAGGCATTGATTACTAAATAGCCATGTGACGCTTATCTCTCTCTACCCCTATAGCTGTTATTTAGCAACAAATTGTTACAACCGATACCTTTACGTATTATTCTTATCGATTTCATAATCACGGATGTAAGTTGTAACGATGGCAAAAAAGAAGTGATTTGTTTGTAATGGATGAGCGGATATAGATGTGTTACATCACAATAATGAGTTGTTAATAAAAGGGACTAATAAAACTTACACTCTCTATACCAGACACAAATCGTGCAAGATATCTGACAATAACAGTTAATATGATCGGCAAATCATATTAAAAGCCATCGGATCCGTCAATAACTATGATTACTTTCACAGTAAGTGGTTACTTTGGTACTAGGCGCTTTTGAAAATGGTTTTAGCAAACAAATGAACGGGAATTTAAATTAATGAATATTTTATTAGTAAAACAATTCAACTGATGTAATTGTATGATTAGGTGTTTTAGAAAATTTGTTGTTGTGTATTTTAAAAAACAAATGTCAAAAATCTGATGCTTAATTAAATTGCCGGTTGGTGATTACTTTAAGGGTGCGCCGACAAAAAAATGCCAAAAATGCAGTTACGGTTAAGTAGATATAATTGAAAATACTATCGTATTAAATGAACAAAATATATATTTAGTATCATAGGGAACGTGTTTACAATTTGTCAGAACCATAAATTCATAACACGCTATAGTTTTTTCTACAATATCATTTAAAGTTGGGCAAAAATCATGAAAACGAGTGGCGGCTTTTAGTAGATTTCTTATAGTTTATCTAAATTATTGTACCTCTGATTTTGTCTAAACAATCATCAATGGATAAACTACAAATTGCTAGACTACATTTTCGATTCATCAAGTGGTTATTTAAATAATTATTTTTTATTAAGCACCTTAAATTCCCCATACAAAATTAGTATGGCCGCGCGGCATCAAATAAATATGGACGACGACATTTCAAATAAAACATATGACACTTGTCACTTATGGACGGCGCACCCTTAAGCCGGTTCAGTAGATCCCTTACATGTTGTGTGTGGTTTTAAGCCTTATTTTATCACAGAAATATTCGCCCGAACTCTACCAAAATCAGATGAAATAACAGTATAACTCAAACCTATTCTATGTTCAAAAATATATTTTTATCTACACTAATGTTGTAACATTCTACTTATGTTTCCAATACTTGACTTATAATTACTACTGTTATAGCCCAGACAACAAAACACTCAATTTAAGCAATTTCACATGATGGTATAATATCCACATCGATATCGTAAAATCTCATTATAACATCAATAAAACGCGACCAATTAACCTGGCGAGCCTTATGTCAAAATCCTCATACAAGTTGTATAAAATTTTGACATTAGGCTGGCTTTTGAAAACAGTTGGGTTATACGTGAAAACTTCGTCGAAACTACTAAACTTACATACACAAAACTCTTTGGTAAGATCTTGTGCCAATTAAATAAAAAAAGAACAGCGCGCGCTCGCTCCTGATTGGCACTGCGCGCGCAGCTGCGCTCTCATTGGTTAGATTTTAATGGCAAAAATTTGAACAATTATTATAAATAAACTATTGTCAGCTTTTACTCTTGTTGTTTGACTAATTGCATTAGTGAAGATAAAGTAGTGTATGCAACTGCATATAACACGGGTATTAAAACACTCGTTACTATTATGAAACTCGCTGCGCTCGTTTCATAAACTCACACTCGTGTTTTAATACCCTTCATTATATGACAGTTGCATAAACTACTATTAAATCATTGATAATAATAGCATAGAGAGATTGAGTACCGAAATAAAAATTATAACAAGGTCTCGTGGTTGCTCTTCCTTAATTATTATAAAAAGTGAAGTGTTATCCGCATTGAATTCTTTTTGTTATTATGTAATTCGAACATAGCATATCGGAACAATTCATTGTGGATGTTTAATTGTAAATGTCGCAACCGCCATTGTTGTGATATGCGTGCGAACAACTTGACCCAGTCATTGTTTTACTATCATTGTTGTGTACATCTCCTTATTAAAAATGTGTGCCGTTCCGTGAAACATTGATTAATGCTATGTCGATCAAACCTCTTATTTTCAACTACATAACTATCTATTTTGGTTTGTGAATGTGAAACTTTCGTAATGGCTTATTCCCAGATAGGTTACCAAATTTAAATAAAGTACGATTTCATCACATTTTGTAAGCTCTCTCGAAGTCTCTAAAAAGGCATCCCTTGAATCATTGTCGTTATTCCGTGACATTATTTTTATTTTATGGGGAAGCTTTACAATTTATATATTAGGTCCTTACCTATGAAATTGGCGTTTTGTATGAAGATTTTATATAAAAAAATATTTTTCATACTAAAGTTTTTTTTATTTTTCTTAGCATCTATTTATTTTAACACTATAAAAATTGTAGAGTAGTGTGTTTGTTTCACTAGTAAAATATAGCAGACATTAAAAAGAAAGAAAAATCAAGTCCCTTCAAAGCTACAATGAAACAAAAGGACAATTCCGCGAACAAAATAGTAAATTAAAAAAAAATTGGATGATAAAGACACAAAATTAATAATCATTGTTATTACTGAAGCCTAAGTAATATTGACTATTAGAAGTAATACACCTATTATTAAGTGAGAAAAAACGTCAATTTCATAGGTAAGGACCTATTATTTATTGGCATTCGTTACATTATATTGTATCAGAATTGATGCACAGTTTTCAAAATGTAAGATTTGATTATTATTGTTTTTATTGATAAAAACACAATTACGTGACAAATTTACTAATCATGATCATCATCAGCTCATTTTATGTACCCACTGCTAGGGCACGAGCCTTCCCTATGGATTGATAGGGAGAACGGGCTAAACCACCACGCGGGCCCAGTGCGGATTAGTGGTTGTTAACGACTGCTAATACAGCCGGGACCAACGGCTCTACTTTACGTGCCTTCCGAAGCACGAAGGAGCTCGAGATGATAAATTTTTGGTCACCCAAAGAATTTGCGAAAGTTGCTTAACCTCAGCACTCGCAGACCGGGCGCGTTAACCACTTCGCCATCGAACTCCTCACTACTAATATACTAATTTATTGATTACTAATAATTTATTTACTAATAGTGCACGAGCATACCGTGCTGCTGCAGTCCATTAAGTTTTCTTATATTAAGAAGTAGTATTTTATTTTATTTTATTTGTGAAACAAACAATACAAAACAGTAAATATAAAAATGTTACACACAAGTTACACAGTAATCAGTAAAGTTTCCACTACTAGATTAAGTATTTTTTTATAAATAAAGATAAAGACTGTTAATGAACATCCCAAGAGCCCCACTGCAATATGACAATTTTTATAATCACATTCAGTTTGTTCTCTTTAAATATATGACAATTTTTATAATCACATTCAGTTTGTTCTCTTTAAATATTTTCGTTAGGTACTTAGTCAAATTTATTTTGGAAATAACAATTCATTTTGCATATTTTTCAGATGCGGCGGCAAGCTCGGATCTCAGCTGGCGGCGCGCTTGTCTGGCGCACCGCCTCCGCCTTGCAAGGTGATTTTTATTTATTTATTTATTTATTTATTTTAAATTTACCATATAAACTTACAGCCTGTTCAGCCAACACGCTTAAATGCTATATATACTAAAAGTAATAAAAAGTAGTAAATTAAAAATATATAGGTAAAAAAAACATTGCAAAAATATATTTAAAAAAAAATAGACAAACATAAAAACATAAAAATGATGCTTTAGTTTAGCTAACTAACCTGTGTGGTGTGATTGTTACTACCAGTCCCCGACCCAAAGTTACCCGTAGGTTTTTTTCAATGTCAGACCAGGCCCTACATTTCAACCATCCGAAAGACATGAAACTGCGGTGAAACATAACAAGCAACAGTATCCCTCACCATTACCTGCACAACGGCCCTTGCCATTTAATCCGTTCTTCTATGATCGTAAAAGAAGTGATGATGTCGCCCCAGAAGACAAATCTGTCCTTTCCGCTTTTTCCGCTTTAGACAAACATAAAAACATAAAAATGATGCTTTAGTTTAGCTAACTAACCTGTGTGGTGTGATTGTTACTACCAGTCCCCGACCCAAAGTTACCCGTAGGTTTTTTTCAATGTCAGGCAAAATACATTTTTTAATCTCAGAGATTGTTGTAATTTATCCTTTTTTCAAAAATCAAATTAATCCTCCTTTCCGTAAATATTTCTATTTTCTATAGCGGAGTTGCAATTTAATTTTACTTTTCATTCTTAATTTCAGTATGGCTGTGGTTGCTGATTTTTATATTCCAAAACGAATTTCGAATATCGAGGTCCATAAAACCCGGGGTAAGAAAATACATTTATATACTAAGCCTCTTACAAATAAACAAAGAATAAAGTCCGAATAGTTATTCCGTGTTTTGTTCCTGTCAAGTAAACGTAATTTCAAGTAGTAAATATAAAAAGTCAAATGTAGCCTGAAACGGATTTTAGAATAATTTGGATTTTTATCCTTGTAATTTAAATTTCAGTACTTGGACTTCGACAATCTACCCGAGACTAACTTCACATGCGCAGGGAAGGTGATAGGTGGCTACTATGCCGACCTAGAGACCTCTTGCCAGATGTTCCACGTGTGCACAGTTGGTCAGCAAGAGGAGCCCATGGATATTAAGTTCCTGTGCTTAAATGGCACTGTCTTTGATCAGGTAACGAATTATGATATTGTGGACATAATTATGTTTTACTCTTAACAGCTTTAAAACTATATTTTTTTTATATTAATAAACTTACACGCTAAGCTCTGTTAAAAGAATTGAAAACATATTGTCTTTTTTGTCTTGGCAATTATAAAAAACATAAATATAACATTTCAATATAGTTAATTTATTATTATTGTCGTTGTTTCAGGAGACAAGAGTATGTGAAAGAGTAGATGAAGTAGATTGTACAAAGTCTGAAAAGTTTTACAGTTTAAATTTAGAATTATATGGAAGCACAGCACCACCTATTATAGAACCGGAACAGAACAAACCTCAAGCCCAACCAACAGAGCATTCGAAACAGCATGCCAAACCTAGTAACGTCGCAAAAACGGACCCGACCATAGATGACACGCCCACAACTGTGCTAGATAAAACACAGGGGCATTCCACAGAAACTGCAGATTCAACGGACGATCCTGTCCAGGATATTAAAAAAGATGAGCCCAGATATCCATCTACCTCTCAATCCATTCCATTACTACCACCCTTACCAGACGATGATGAACTAACTGAAGGTAATTATCAGTTTCTTTTCCTTACGCTAAATAACAGTCGCTACAGATACTAATTATCGATATTAGTCAATGCGAGTTATCTCTTTATTTAACATTTATCATTAAACCCTTAAATTAGTGAACAGTTTATTTTTTTGTATTACAATGCATGTGGCCTTCATCTCACCTGATGTTAAGTGATAATAAGGCCGAAGGTGGAAGCGTACTTGAGACACTGGCTATCTTTCAAACAATTTAAAAGTATTGCAATATTTGAAAACCATTGACAAGATGTTTCTTTTTACAGAATATCAAGAAGATGATGATGAAAATGCGGAATATGAGGAAGAAGACTATGCTCATCCTCACTCAACAACCAGTACTCCTGCGCCTACAACTACTACCGTTCCAACAACCACCACGACGAAGCAACCTCCAACTACTACGTTGCCACCATCAGTACAATCACTGCACTCGTCGTCGTTGCCTCATTTAATATCATCGCCTTCACCAGCTCTCTCCTCACTGTCACCATCTGCGTACCCATCATTATCATCTTCGGCCTCGCCTGTACCTACGTTAGACCCTTCACTGCTATCACCGCAAGAGTTTATATACCGACATCAAGGACCAGGATCAGAAGCCATCTCATTTCAAAGACATAGCTACCGTCCTGCTGACGGAGTCTATATAACGCATGCACCACCGCAGCAGTTTGACCACTTCCAATATGAGTCGTCTCGAACGGCACCACGACCTGCAGTATCTCGCCCAGCACCATTTGCTCAACGACCGCAACCAGCACCTTTTAGACCAACAACATTGGACCCGAGAGATCAACTCCTCAGACCAGGCCCTACATTTCAACCATCCGAAAGACATGAAACTGCGGTGAAACATAACAAGCAACAGTATCCCTCACCATTACCTGCACAACGGCCCTTGCCATTTAATCCATTCTTCTATGATCGTAAAAGAAGTGATGATGTCGCCCCAGAAGACAAATCTGTCCTTTCCGCTCGGTCAGTAGCACCTCCAGTTGTCACCGAACGATCTACTAACAAGCCAAAAAGTCCACCTCGAGTTATAGTGACCGCTAGTGCTTCAGTGAGCGACAGTAATGGCAAAAGACTAAACTATACTGTCGGAAACGTTGTTAGTGCAGTGAAACCAATAGTACCAATAAATTACGACGATTACAAGGAATCGGATTTGATATTCGATCCATTCTTTCTCGATGTGCCAAAACTTCAAAATCGACGTAAGACTAGATCAAATAAAAATAGGAGAATTATAACTGTTCCCATTACGGCAACAGCATCTTCTGAAATTTCTTCAGAAAACTCTGTCATAACAACATCACCTGTGACTTCAAGAGCTACAACAACTGAAAAGTCGACTAGAACAACTTCTGTAAAAACCACGACAGCAGCGTGGAATCCAGACGACTACGTCGACGATAACTACGAGCCTCATGCTTACGTGCCTCCGATGTTGCCACTTGCGATATTAGTGCCCCACGATAAGAGTAAACATAGGAAACAAGATCGAAATTTGATAAACGATTTGAAGGAGAAGACACGTCAAGGGGACAATTCGAAGGTTGGTCGTACGGAGCAACAGTATAGGCCGACGACGTCGTCTGCAGCGCAGACAAGCTCTAGTCAAAGTGCGGGCACGGAGGCTGCCCCGCCGCCCCCGCCGCCACCCTCGCCTCTCGAAGCCCCCGCCTGTGTCCCCTCGCGCGCTCATGATTGTCGTACTCGCGCTTAAACATAGCTCACTTATTCATAGATAGTACCATAATTAGATAGGTAGTGAATTTTAACAATTTCTCAAGAGAATAATTTAGGTTTTTGCATCCTTGCATCGCAATACATTGTTTAGTTTTGAACCAATTCGCATATAACGTGATAGTGTTTTGTACATTTAACGAAAAGGAGAAAGGAACCTTGTATTTTATCGTATTTATGTCTCAAATTAGGACCATTGTGTAAATATCTTTTAAAAAAAAATACCATTATGTTTTAAAATTGTCATAATATTATTACGGTAGGGATATTTATGGACGAATTTTGTAAATATCTGAAAATATATGTTCTGTATTATTGTAAATTAGTATTTTTATTTAGGTATCATGAATTAATTTGACCATAAGAAATAGAAATCTTTCTTTGGTACAATAATACATCACAAATACATATTCAACACACCTTTTTACTACTTCTCTTTTAAATATATACAGTAGAAAATATATACAGTGGAGAAGGTATTATGGTAGTCATCATTATCATTTAGTGCTATCTTCATACTGAAGTTTGGAGATCAGTATAGAAAATTTTCTGGTATATGAATATATGGTTTATATAGTATAATAAGGTGGCAGCCTTGCGACTATTCTCAGTACGCCGCGGCTGTCCTGTCTCGAGTAACAGCAGCAGAAGGTGCCCTCCAAAAACTCTACGCAGACTTTTGTGCCTGCTCACAGGGTCATGAGCTGCTGGGCGTATCCCAACCAAAGCGTCTACGGCGAATTGGGTCAGCCTGAGGATCCTCCTCACTAGCCCGCTCAGCCGTCTCCTTGAGCGCGATCACCTCCTCGCAAAACGAGGGGACCGTTCTCCAACCTCCAACCATGGCCTTAATAATACCTACCTATCTGTTTAATGGACATCAGTTAGAACAGACCAAATGGAAATGGATATTCAACATTTTAAAACATAAAATATATTTTACCCATGAAATTATTATGTAGTCCCGATCACATCCATTAAAATATACCAGGCAATTCTGCATAGTTAATGCACGATTTTTCAGAATACTAAGTGCCTTACAAATAAACAAAGAATAAGGTCCGAATAGTTATTCCGTGTTTTGTTACTGTCATGTAAATGTAATTTCAAATTAGAGTAAAAAAGACAGAACACGGAATAACAATTCGGAGCTTATTCTTTGTTTATTTGTTTTTAAAGTTTACTCAAACAGAACCTTTATGATGTATTTTTAACATAATCAACGTCAAAGATTTTTGACAGTGACACAAATTTAAAAGCGCAACACCAACTAGACTGAGTGTTATTTGGTGAAAAGCAAATAAATTAATTAATTTTTAATCATTTACTGTTTACAACATCATTGAAAATGACAGAATCTCCAAATATAATGAGTATTAGAGAATTGATTGATACAGCCTTTGGTGAAGCACATGTAAGTTTATATGAAGAATGGCATAATTGACTTGGGATATACCATACTTTTCCATAATCTTTAGATGATTGTGATCCTAATAGGCTGATGCCTTTAACAGTCCACTGCTCGACACAGCCCTCTCCAACCAACGCAGCCCGATCTTTGACTTTTCTTACTTGCACACCAAAAGTTTCACAAATATTTTCTGTTTCCTTTCAATATCGCCAGTATTGGGCATCTTACCACTTCTGTCTTTATAGCAAATACTTACCGTATTACTTATTTATCACACCTACTTAGAGAATAAAAATAAATGTTGACCTGTGTATGCACATGATCTATCATTCAGTAAATAGTTATATTTCATAATATATTTAACTTAGCTTTTGTATAGAAATCATATTTTATAGATGCAAAAAGTTTATTAAATAGTATAATAAGTTGATTTTAAAGTTTCATGTCATTATTGTTTAATAAAAACAGGTCAAATAGATATGATTACCGCTTGCCATAATAAAATCATTAAAAATTATTTATTTACGTATCATGTTTTGAACTGAAGCTGAATTAAATATTTATAAAATACAGTGAAAAAATTAAATGCCTACCCGACCCAGCCAGGAATCGAACCTGGGTCTTCCGCAATCCGGGCGGCTGCACAAACCATTATGCTACCAGGAAGGATGACGTAAGCCCTAAATTTTTACACTGCTTTTTTAATTTTTGAGAGCTTTTAGCGGCACAGTGCCATCTATCCAACAGTTATTGCAACCGATGGCTTATGCAAATTCATCTTTACAGATGAAATACCACAAAGATAACACGACGCTATAGTAAATTTTACTTCTTATTTTTAAGTGCTAATTACTGCACTGAAACTTAATTAAATATTGATAAAATACAGTGAAAAAATTAAATGCCTACCCGACCCAAATAAATATTTAATTCAGCTTCAGTGCAGCAATTATCACTTAAAAATAAAGAGTAAAATTGACTATAGCGTTGTGTTATCAAATTTGTGGTATTTCATCTGTAAAGATGAATCTGCATACCTATCGGTTACAATAAGCGTTGGATAGATGGCATCACTGTGCCGTTAAAAGCTCTCAAAATTTTAAAAAAGCAGTGTTTTTTTTTTTAAATACTTACTCCAACATGATCGGAGACTTTATTTGCAATACTCTTTCATACCAGTTCTATCTTTTATGCCTCTCGTACTTTCATTCCGCATACTACACTTTCATACATCATCTTTCATTCCTAGCAATTGGTGGTCTGCTTTTTTATTTAGTCTATTTAATTTTTATTTTATTAACTTAATGTTTTATTACTTGGGGATGTCCGTGACCCCAGCGGGATACCCTTTAACATGGAATATCTCGATAACTATTGGTCAACAAATTTTGATATTTGCTAACAAATTTAAACATAATATCAACTAAATCATGGCGAAATTTGAAGCCGATCTGAAGGGGTTATCCCGCTGGAGTCACGGACATGTTTTCTTAATTTCTATCTTAAAATTATTTTACATTTTCCCGTTTGGGCAACTTAACTTTAGTAACGTGTTTCTTATTCTACTTTATATCTATTTAATTAGTACATGGAATCTTATAATTAATTTAATACCATAACTTTAGCTTAAAATTGACATTTTGTACACGCAGGTACAGATGTCATTTCTTATTTTTGTAATCTATTTTTATACATTGTTTTCAAAGTTTTATTTCTTTTCCTTACTGTTTCTATGATTTTCACACAGTACTTTAGAAAACTATCCCTATTTTTGCCTGCTATAAGAGCCGCAAAATTGGCCGGTTCAACTGTTACACCTGTTTGAATTTCTATGTTCAGCCTCTCCAGAGCGTGTATAGGGCACTCGGAGAGGATGTGTGTTACAGTTTCATGAGTGTCAGGGTCACAGGCACAAGACGAGCTATCCTTACACTTGAACCTGTTCAAGTATGCGGACATCCCGCCATGGCCCGTGAGAGCCTGTGTGGTGAGGTGCGTATGTGTCAGCTTCCGGGTGGTCTGGTAAGCTGTTATGGCGTCTGGGAAGAATAACTTGGTTACCTCGGCTAAGTCACTGGACACGTACCTTTCGTTCCATTTCTCAAGAGACTCACCTCTTATGATTCTCTTGACAAATGAAATGGGGCACGCGTCGTAGTCCGGTTTCTTTTTGGACTTTATAGCGGCCTCCTTGGCAAGTTGGTCGGCTCTCTCATTTCCCTCCAACCCAACGTGCGCTTTTACCCAGTATAAATTCACAGTTTTACACTGTTTCAATGCCAGTTTGATATTGTTGCGCGATATAAAAAGCAGTGTTAGAATTCAGTGCTCTGCGGTAGGCCGCAGAGTACTTTTTTATAATACTTGTGCTTACGTCAGCCTTCCCGGTAGAATAATGGTCAGTGCAGCCGCCCGGATTGCGGAAGACCCAGGTTTGATTCCTGGCTGGGTCAGGTAGGCATTTCATTTTTTCACTGTATTTTATAAATATTTAGTTATTTATTTATTAAATAGTTATGAACGTTAAACCCCTTGTTGTAGATATATATTCTTTACCCTTTCTTGGAAATTTCATCTTCGACTTGAATGAATATTTTTCTCTACATGACAACTATGAAAATATTCAAATAAGAACTTACATCTATTATTTTTCACATTTAAAAAATTTAGATTGAATGTCAGCCAGTAACAACCATAGATAAAATTCCTATGTTCTAACACCCCCCCCCCCCCGCCCCCCCTCTGATAGCAAGACTTACTAATTTAGAGGATGAAAAGTAAAAATATTTAATTATTACTATTTTTACCTTAGGAAACAGTACTTTAGAAACAGATCTAATGCAAAGAGTTGTAGCCTGAGAGCCAAACTAATTCGCTCTATGGAGACTCAACAATAATTCTATTTCTGTATTTTCTTAACATAAATAATTAGATTATCTAGTTTATTAAATAATTCATTAGTAATCCACCAATATTTGTGACAGCGACATTAAAAAAAACAAATACAAAACTTTATAAAATCTATGAAAAATGGGCAAAAATTGTATAAATATTATTTACTTTACATTTGAATACCTTTATTAGTTATCTTTCGTAAAGTTTAATAATCCTCCTATAAATATAAATGAAAAACAAATAAACTTAAAAAATTCTACGTAAACTCGAAAGTGGCATTACACCTATGTTAAAAATGCTATCAGATCAGTTTTTAATTACTTTTGTTTCATTTGCTTCCATTAACACTTAATGTAATAAATCCAATTTAAATATATAATGATAATAAAAAATCTGCTATTATTATTTTCTTAGAGTACATTGTGCAGTTAGTGAAACAACCGACTTCTTCCTAAAGTATTAGTTTCCTGTTGTATATCTTTATGTATTTCAACTTTGGTGCTTAGATATGGTGAACATAAACTCTTTTTCACGATAAAACCGGTGATAGCTTAATTGCTGTAAAATTGCACCATTTTCGGGGTATAACTTTTTTCGATACCTTCCAATGCGAGATTTTGTTGGATTCTAAAATATAGTCTCTTATAATTATATTTAATGGCCGTTTACAAAAATTTGGCCTGTTATTGAATTTTTTACAAAAATATCGGAAAGTTCTTAGGCTATTGTTACTTTAAACACATTTTTTTTTATTTTAATCTATATTGAGTATTTTGTTAAAACCAGTTGTTTTAAGTGATTTTTATCGTTAAAAGATTTTATCTAAAAAAAATATATACGTTTTGAAATTAGGTATATCTTTTGTATCTTTTATATTCTGAATTCACGTTTTTGTTATTTACGTAAACACTATTATAGACCGTCCTTTCGCTAGCACAACAGTCAAATGGTATAGTTATACAATATTCATTACAAGGGCGATTTTTACTAAAAATAACATCCCAAATCTTTCAGTTAAACGAAAATTTATATGAAATGATTACGGTACGTAAAATGTTCCTCAGACTTACGAATTTACTTTTACAGAGCAACGTGGTTCATCATAAACTAATTCAAACAGTTTTGATAATTCTCGCAAGGCAACTTCGCCTTTTGGAAAGACGAGTAGAAATTGAGATTGGTCCTTTTTATGATTTTGGTTCAGCGACTAGTCTTTCAGTTACTGAAATAAAAATGCATGCAAATGTTCCAAGAAAAAAGAAGCATAAACAAGGTGAAACCAAAGATGGTGGTGGTAGAACAGGAACGACTGATGGCAGAAGTGCCAGAACATCAACAGACAAACACAAGGGTTCTAAAGTGGGTGCAGATGGGAAGTCATCAAAATATGGTGATACCTCAACGTCATCAGGCGATAAGTCGTCTTCCATCACTAAATCAGGAACGGATAAATCAGCTACTGAAAAAGCTTCTGGAAAGTATACTGAAAAGACTGGACAAGAAAAATCATCCGCTCGAAAGACATCTATAGAAATGTTATCAACTGACAAGTCATTAACTGATAAATCATCCACAGACCCAACTTCAACAGACAAGTCGTCATCAGATAAAACAAAAACATCAACTGATAAATCATCCGCTGCTAAGTCATCCACGGATAAATCGTCTTCTGACAAAACAACAACAGAAACCTCTGACAAAACAACAACAGGAACCTCTGACAAAACAACAACAGAAACCTCTGACAAAACAACAACAGGAACCTCTGACAAAACAACAACAGAAACCTCTGACAAAACAACATCGGGAAAAACTACGGACAAGAGCTCGTCATCAGCGGTGACATAATTTTATTTACTATTTTTTGCTTTGCGGTACCTATCTATCTTGACCTATATTCCCTAACTTAGCTTCCATCAGCATTTGCCGCAGAATTATCTTACACTTCTGGAGAAGATTGAAGAACAGAGAGAAAGGCAGCTACGTATCATCCGTCAGGTGCAGTCATGAAATCAATAATGGCATAACTTTTTGTTGTTTTTTTGGTCTTTTTTTAGTCACGTCTGTCAATAATGAGCTGTGCAGTCGCAGTTTTTTATTTTTATATCTTTTTCATCTCGCCGTCTGGTAAGTTTTTATGTATATTCAGATGAAATTAAGTGAGTATATATTTTTTAAAGTGTATTCATGACGTTCTTGTTTGTTTACATGACCATTAAATTAACATACTTTTTTTTTAGAGAGCTGACTCACGTGAAGAGTATGAGAAAACACCGTCACCTATGGCCTCTATGGATTCTATGGGTAATATAATAATATTTACTTTATTTATCTTAATTAAAATTTCCTAATTGTCATTCTTTTTACAGAAAAGCAGTATGAAAAGTTACTTATAGGTAAAATAAAATCATTTTAATTTAATAGTAACGGAAATGTTATTACTAACTGTACTATTCTAATGCTTTATTTTTTGCGTAGTTCAACGCGTACCAACAGAAGAGTCCAAACAAGCAGATGGTAAGATACTTTAGGCACTTTATTTGTTAAATATTCATTGTTATTAAACATGATTTCTTTAGGTCGTACTCAAATGGGAACTCGCAGCGCAGTGCCGCGCTTATCGATCGTTACTCAAGAAGAATTTGAAGAACTTGTGGCGGCAGTTCGAGATTTGCAGCGTCGATATATTCCTGCAGGCACAGCAGGATTTCCTGAAAACGCTCAGCTTTTAAATGATTTGCGTAAAGGCGCTTCATTAACAGATGCAATGGCAGCTTTACAACTGTCCGTTCGAATAGAAGCAGCAGAAAAGGCATTAGAAAAAATGTTGTCACTGGTAACAGATCTGGCTAGTATTATGCCAGGAGCAAATATAAAAGCAACAGCCAAAAAGGTAACCCTGACAACTTTCATCATTGTGATATATTATTGTAACTTTTGTGCGTTCAATCAACACACTTTTTGAACAGAGTATGGCAACTGATACTAGAACCGGAACGGGAACGGGAACGGGGACAGTAACTGAAGCTAGGAAGGGAATGGCTGCGGTAGCTGAGACTAGAACGGGAACGGAACCAAAAAAGGAGACAGAAGTGATCTTTGGAGCAGACAGCGCTGCTGTATCAAGAAAACAAGAAGAAGTTTTTTCAAAATCACAAAAATCTCTTGGTCAAAAATCTTCAAAAGAATCAATAATGATGACCGGAGTTCAAAATACACTGGGAGGAATTGAAGCCTCAACAAAAAGTGTTATTCAGCATGATCAATCCGTGGCTGGACTTAAAGTAAATCCTGATTGGATAACTGCTGACGAACTAGAGTTAGTTATGACGATATTTTCATACCATGTGATCAGCCACATTTTGCTGTTTTATTAACATATACGATGATCGATTACAACCTTACAACCTATTAGTTGTATTCGGAGCAGAGATATGCAAAGAACACCTTTTAGGTCTGCTAATTTATATTTTTATTTACAGCACCGTAATTCAAGACTTGTATGATAATATAATAAAAACGGTAAACACAGATATAACCCGCAGCAACAATAATGCGAATAATGCTTTAAGAATATCCGGCAGAATAGGTAAATACATTACGTTGAATATGAAACACATCAATAATGTTATCAGTAAATAGTCCTATGTTTAATACAGGGAGTTAAAAAGTAAGAGCTTAATTTTATGGGTTAGGCTAGAATCGACTCTACATGACAGGAAAAAAATAAAAAATAAACAAAAAAAAGTAGATTATTACAGGACATTTGGTAGTCGGTTTATAATCCCGAACCATGTAAATATGCAAAAGCCTACGGCAAAACCATAGATACTTTGCTCATTTATTTTTTCAAAGACCAAATGTGTTGAGTTAAGTAGTGTTAGTATGTAGATACTTTGAGCGTATGCATATCTGCTAGCTTGGGTCGATCACAATGTACAGTTTTATTTCTTTATTTTTATATTTAATTCAAGGCAGATACAAGGTGCAGGTGCTGCAGGTACGCAAAAACATGACTCACTTTCTTATAGCCTCAGTGCTGATTTTAACAGGTTACATCTATAAAATACTTAACTTACTTACTACTATTTTACTTAGTTATTCTCTTTTGGAATATATACATAAACTTTTACATGTGAATAAATAAAAATCAGTCTACTGGGTTCAATAACCTTAGTTTTTCTTTATGTAAATGATGTTAATCGTTATGAACAGGTTTAAATTTTATCCTTTGTACTTTAACAACGGATTTTCTTTATCTAAAATGTGTTTTTAATAGTAGTTTTTTTAAATTTTATTCTGTAATGAAGAGTGGTTTCTGAACCACTTCCTTAAAGGACAATGGATGCTTTTAGTGACTCTTAAACAAATGTCTGCGCACAAACAAAACTTTGTTTAATGTGTAGAGGACATCAATACGAAGAATAGACTGATTTTTATTTATTCACATGTAAAAGTTTATGTATCTATTCCAAAAGAGTATAACTAAGTAAAATAGTAGTAAGTACGTTAAGTATTTTATAGATGTAACCTGTTAAAATCAGCACTGAGGCTATAAGAAAGTGAGTCATTTTTTTGCGTACCTTCAGCACCTTGTATGAAAGCTTAGCTCTTAACCGTAACAATTCCAAGATATGAGCGATTTTATACAGGAAGTTTTTGTATGATCCGAATCCGAAAATCCGAAACTTTGAGAAATATAGAAAAAATACTCAATGGAGCCTCAATGCCGATTTTGATACAAATTAAAAATACATCATTAGATTAAAGAAAAACTATTTTGAATAAAACACCAACCCTCCATACAAATTACCCATTGCCCCTTGGCTCGTACTTTTTCTAACAGCTTGTATAATGATTACTGTTTTGAACAGAGGAAAAATTGAATGAATCACTTGATCTCGGAGATCGAATGAGTGATTTGGAAACACTGGTGTCAGATTATGCGGATCAAATTACCACACTAGACACTGGATTATCTTCCCAGGTAATAAATACAGTAGTTTAGTCGACCATGAAATTGCCTTATCACTTTTGACAAAAACTCCCATTACAATAAAATTTCGATAAGGCTCATTGTCAATAATGACAAAGTTGCTGTCACTTGGTCTATTAAACAAAAATAGAACTTGTTGTTTTATTATATGCAAACAAAGTTCACTTCTACGGTGGTAAAGCAATTTTATTGTCGACTATACATACCTAGTGCCAGTCAATTTGTACAAAATAATAGACACAATTATCTGTCGAGTTAAACTGCAAGCTTTTCGGTTGAATTTACTACTCATATAACATTTCAGATGACAAACTATCAAGAACAATTAACACAGATGCAGCATGACTTAGAAGCTGGTGTAGAAACTATGCAAGAAGCTTTAGCGAATACTGGCGGAGACACTGCAGGTATAATATAATACTTTTAACAGCCTCTGTGGTCAGCTGTTTCTGCTTAACATCAGACGGAGCAGCATCGTTTGCTTAACTTTCTATAGTATAAAATTAAATTAAAAAACTTTATATGCATAGTATACAATTGTCGATTTGCATTTACGCCATATTCATAGTAGTCCGGTCAATCTAGACATAAAAATGAGAACGAAGGTACATAAATTCGCATCAAGCTGAAAATTGGTAGAATTGTTAAAAATGTGATTATAAATAAAACTTAAAAGTTCCCCATCATTCCCGTGTATGGAAAATTTTTTATTCGAGGTCAAAGGTCAAAAAAATGAGTTCGCGATTTTCAGCGAAACGGTAAGTCTTATTATAATAATATCTTAGACAAAAATTGTAGGTCATCATATTATCTATCAACATGTATCAGTGCTTTTTTTTCTACGAGCCACCCTTTCTGGGATATAACGATTCAAAAAGTTGTTCAAGTTGTTATGGGCATAATATGCATGAGTGCGCCACGTATATACATCTCTTATCTAGAGTTGTTATATATGATGAAATATTTTTCTATCGGTGATTGTAACTTATACTTAAAATATAAAATATACATAACTATAAGAATATCAGGTCAAATGAAACCCAGTCCCTTACTTCATACGCCAGTGTAACTTCGAGGACAACATCTGTCTCTTGTTCTATTGTGTGCGTGGCTAGGGTCTTACACCTGCTATAATAAATGAAATACCGTTAGTCTTGAGTGACACGCTGTAGTGAAATCACGTGTTTATCCTAACCTATATCGTGCTGTTTTGACTTTTATAACAAGTTGGTCGACAATACATTGGAGCCAGTTCAAACTTTACCCCCACCTGTATCGGAAAAACTGCTAAACACCATTTTTTGCAACTGCAAAAAGGGATGCAGTGCTAAATGTGGTTGCAAAAAAGTCGGACTGTTCTGCTCTTTGGCATGTACAAACTGTCAAGGCCGGTCGTGCTCCAATGTTGAATCACTAACAGAAGAGGATTCGTTTGATTACAACGAGGATACATCACTATTGACGCAATTTACTTGCACGCAGAATGAAGATGAAGAAGAACAAGAACAAGAAGAAGAAGAAGAACGAGAACAAGAACAAGAACAAGAAGAACGAGAAGAGTTTGACGGTTACAATTCAGACGAATAAAATTCATCACTTTTTAATTTACATCGCTTTTTATCTTTTACAATATTTACAAATTTCCGTAATTTTGCAATATTTTTAAATTAAACAGGATCACAACTGACCCGTGGCTACTCCACGACACGCCTACTGGGGAAACCAAGTTAAAAAAAACGCGCTAAGTACACGTAAGTACTACCTCATAGGTGGCGTGGAAACGTGTGCATATTATGCCCATAACAACTTGAACAACTTTTTGAATCGTTATATCCCAGAAAGGGTGGCTCGTAGAAAAAAAAGCACTGATACATTTTTGATAGATAATATGATGACCTACAATTTTTGTCTAATATGTTTTTATGATAAGACTTACCGTTTCGCTGAAAATCGCGAAATACTCATTTTTTTGACCTTTGACCTCGAGTAAAATTTTTTCCATACACGGGAATGATAGGGAACTTTTAAGTTTTATTTATAATCACATTTTTAACAATTCTACCAATTTTCAGATTGATGCGAATTTATGTACCTTCGAATGTCTAGATTGACCGGACTATAGCAGCAGTCATATTGATTATACTTATTACAAATAAACTATATAAAAAATATGAAAAAATAATAATCATATTTTAAAAATTTGCAAATAAGAATTGCACGTCTGCGTAGTACTAAAAAATAAACGCTCGTTCGCGTACGCCCACCCACCCGATTGAAGTTACGTAAGCGTCAGAACCTCTGGACCAAGTGCGATATTTTATGTTTGGAGACTATCAATGTTCAATACCTTTTTGATACTATTTGATACCTAAATTAAATTATCTAGTACCTCGACGAGCAGTGAAAAAACATGAAAAGAAAGTGGCCAGACATTCTGATTTCAGGTTGTCTGGACAACATTTTTTTCACATAGTTGGAAACAATATACCTTAATTATTTATTTGTAAATATTCAATACCTTTTTAATACATACCTTAATATATATTTTTTTTTCTAATTTTATGGTGTCCCAGGAAAAAGGAAATTATACTTAATTAACTAATCTTTTGTTGAGTGAATAAGGCATTTTTTCTTATAGTCTTAGTATTATTATATTATGCCATATCACTATTAATTTACGTATACAGCATTACTGAAACACTAGGTACATTATAGATTATTGCTAATTTTAATTATACATGTAATAGAATTATCTCATACAATTAATCATCATTAGCTTGACTTCCGCATTACTGGTTATCAGTATAGTCAGTTGATCTCTCATACTAGCTACATAGTAATATTTATAATTTACCTTTGCATTTACATTCTAAGAACACTAATGGCTATATTTTTTTTTTACAACGATATCTATGGCCCTATCTTGAGCCATCTTCATCCAGTCATACATATGCATAATATATTATGTATAGGTACTGCAAATTAAATAGCCAAATAGCAATAAGTTTTGCTTCCTAAAGAATTTCATTCATCCGTAACTGTTTTCTGGTACGCCATAAAATTAAAAAAAAAAATTATGTTAAGGTATTAAAAAGGTATTGGGCTGATCGTGCCAACCGGTCCCACTTCTTCCGTATTGGGCAGTCACTGCTAAAGGCGTTGTGCCATCTGGGCTTTGCAGCAGTTCCTGCAGGAAGCCGAGGCTCCAGCGTCAGTCCATGTGGGGCAGTCCATGACAACATGACCTGACTCCCCACAGTGGCTGCACTAGATCTCCTTCTCCCTACAGAAACCCCTACTGTGGCCGTAGCCTAGGCACTGGGTGCACTGCACGAGTGGCGACTGGTCCTCAACTTTGACCCGCTGGAGGTCTATGTGGGCATAGCCGGCTGTCGTGAGTCTCGACCATATGACCTGTCATTACAATAATACACGATACAGTCATCACTATGTGATGGGTATGAGGATTTCGCGCCTTCTTTTTGTATTTAATGCTGATGCGCTTTTCCTCTTCTTTTATACCATGGAAGATGGACTTGTTCTGCTTCGCCATCGCCTCCAAAACCTCGTTGTCCGTTCTGGTTTGAGGATGTTCTTGACGATGAAGAGCGGGTCTTTATTTTGGGCGTTTTCGGTTTTTAAGCCTTTGCCTGAGGCATCGATGCGTCTTTTAAGTTTCTCCCTCTCTTCCTTGGTGTCGCAACTAATTATTATTTTCCTCTCTTTTGCCTTGCGGATTTTAGAGACAGTGACCCATCCCCACTTGGCGTCCACTGCCTCGCGGATTTGTTCTATTACCGCGTCCCCCGTATCCTGGTTGTTGGTGGATGTTACTATGACCGAGTGTAGTGTTGTGGGTCTTTGCGCAACTTGCAGGGGGGGAGCGATGTTCGCGGTGGTCGTCGCTCCTTCGGCTCTCAGCATCTGTAGTTCGCTCAGGATGGTGTCAAGCTTTCGATGGACCCTACTGATGTCTTGACCGAGATCCTCGTCGGTTTGAGGCTTTTTGGCTGGTCGTGGAGCTTGTAGTTCTGCCGTAGGCAGAGTCAGTATGTCGGTGGCTTTGAGTGTGCTCAAGCTCCGGGTAATATGCTTGAGGCATTCGACAATGTCATGTTTTATTGCAGACTTTATGTTACGGGTGTCCTCCATTCGGATGGTAGCGAAGGACACCACTTCTAACAAGCCTTCCAATGTCGGTTTCTCAATTGAACCGGCAATCACATCTTCCGCGGTTTTAATGTGTGGGTCGGAGGGTTGCGGTTTCGTTTTATAGGTGCTGGTCTGGGTTTCGCACCCTGTGTCAGTGGCTGGCTTACTTTGTCTACGTAAGTTTTTGATGGCTGGCTGAGTGGTTTTGAAGCCATGATGGTAGGTAGGCTTCACTCCAGGCTTTTCAAATTTACCACTTAGTCTACGGACCACTGAGACAGTTTGGTCGGTATCGAAAGTGGTATTAAGTGCCGGTGACACCTACTTTGTAACCGCATAGGTTGGTAGGGGGTGTCAGTATAAACTTTAAAGTAGTGTATAGCGGGTTTTGTCCTAATTAAAGGTGTATAATAATAATATTAACAACCGGTATTGACTTTTAGAAGTAATACACCTTAGATGAATGATTGGTCTCGCTGCACTCGACTAGATACCGCCCGCCGGCGTACTTGTAAAATGCGGCAAAAAATACTACGCCGAAGTCGGCGTACCCGAGTCAGTCTCAAACTGTGTGTGAGGTGCGCGTACCGAATGTTTTGATAAATTTTGGTCATAAACCAAAGTAAAATGCCAGTTTGCGTAGTTAAACTGTAAAAATAATACAACAAGAAATAAGAAGGACACCGTTCTTACACACACACTACAATATTGAGTTGCCGCATTCACGGAGCTATTGTTTCTAGGTAGCGCGGTATCTAGTCAAGCGCAGCAAGACCAATCATTCATCTAAGTAATACACCTATTAATAAGTGAGAAAAAAACGTCAATTTCACAGGTAAGTCAAGTCCGTGCGTAAGGACCCAATCTTAGATAAATCATTATATCTAAGGACCCAATATTATTGTGTCTTTTATATTGTTAACTTACCTTGTTGTATCATATCTGTCGGCAAAGTAAAAAAGGATAAACTGGGATTATGGTTGTGTGTGTTGAGAGATCCTCATACACAACAGGTTTTTTTCCAGACATTTTCAATAAGCACCCAACAAAACTCGTAATCGCGACACCCAAACCAAGAAAAATACGTGTATAGATGCTGATCGGCAGCGCTCATTGACATACTTGTTATTCTCCGTTACTACAGCAACATACGCTGCCCGATCCGCGTTTGCGGGGTCAGCCCGCGTCATCGCGTACTCCTTTCCCGTGCTTTTTTCTGTGTGCTAATGTAGGTGAACTACGAGCTTGTGTGCGTGCGCTTGTATGAAGTTGCCGCACTCTCGTTCACTCTAGTTTTGCTGACGCCGCTCGGCCTGTGAGACCGCTTGTCACCAGTTAAAGGTTAAGGCGCCGCCGCGCCATGCTCATTTGTGCATAGAATGTGAAGGTGCCCACTTTGAGCAGTACCTGCGAGTATCTTAAACTTGATCGGTAAATACCTATTATTAGTTTATTTTTTAATTGTGTTAATAAGTAGTTGAACAGTCTATATTGCAAATTTATATATTCTGTATTAGCTCATGAGGTGAAGCGGGTAAATGTTGTTGTAAACAATCAAGAGAGCACAGAGAGCGATTCTCAAGGTGTCCACTTTCCGCCCTTTCCTTTTTCCTACTAACCTTCTATATTGATCATGTAAAGTACTAATAGTCCGTCAGGTATTTATATACTAAAGCAGCACAAAACATGCTTATACCTCCAAATTTTTCACGTACCTAGGACCACTCCTCTATAATAGACTTAATGCGATAGCAAATATATATTCCCTTAATTACAAAAAGTGTAAGATAGCTTTAAAGGATGCCCTGCAAATAATGTCCTATGACGATACAGATAAATTGTTGACTGTAGATAAGTGAACATTGCTATACTTATTTAATTTTAATTTATATTTATTTCGTAGATTTTGTTTTATAATTCAAAAGAAAGTTGCTAAGTTTATAAGTTAACGCTACGTTTTTCTTTTATTTGGTTAATGTTTTGATTTTATTGTTCACCTAATGCATATGTAAAATATCTATTAAGTAATTATAATTATACTTAATAGAAAATGTCTCGCCCGAAAAACAGGATTTCCTAGTTCAGGCATGACAATTTGTATTTTTTCCTAGTTAGTAAGAATTCGTATGTACCTTTTGTTTTATTTTGTAAAAAATATCCAATTAATTATTATTATTATACTCTTTATTTATTTTTTCCATAAAACTAGATTTTTACAATATTTTAATATAAAAACAATAAAACTTTATAAAAACCTAATCATAGAGTACCGCCAGCAGCGAGGCAGGGCCCAAGCTACCGGTGGTCAGGGCTGCAGAGTGAGGAGCCTCCTGACAATACGTGCCGTGTCAAGGAGTACTGCCTTTTGCACCTGACCCTTGACCCAACCTTTCAGCGAGAGCCTCTCTAGGTGTTGATCGAGGCTCTTGGCTAAAAGACCGTTTGCCGAAACGACTATCGGTACAATAATGGTTGAATCCACATCCCACATGGCGGTAACCTCGTGAGCCAAGTCAAGGTACTTACTGAGCTTGTCCTTCTCGGCTTTCACGAGGTTCTCGTCATGAGGTATGGTGATATCAACCAGTATTGCCTGGCGCTGGGATCGGTCGACCACCACGATATCAGGCTTATTGGTGACAATTATTATTATTATTATTATATTGCAACAAAAGCATACGCATGCGTAAGCGTAAGGGCAAACGTAAGCCACTTTACGTAAGTTCATCGACTTAACGTCCGCCCGCTGCGCTCTAATCTACCTACTACGGTCGGCACCCCTATTCTCGTCAGTCGACGGTCGCTATTTTGATTTACACCGAAATCGTTATACAGTTTGTCCAGGGATGTAGTAATAAAACTTTAGGAGCAGTATCTGCAATATATTTCATCGACGAAAATACCCCTTATGGGGGGTCAATTCCAAAACCCCACAAAACTGCAGAGACTATTGGTTTTATTTTACCAAAACTCGCTTAACTCATAACATTAACGGCGGTTTGAGTTCTACGTCGTGCAGGAGCTCGATTTTGGTGTTATTTTAAAGGCAAAGGTGTAGGCTAGCTAGTGCAATAAAAACACGCTATCAAACAACTCCTTTTTTTAATTGCCGAAAGGAGAAAGTATTTTTTTTACAGTTTTTGTGCGCATTCGGGCACTTTATCAAAAAATAGTACTAAAACGAGACCATTGACATACCTTTTTTTATAATCACTTAATAGTATTTGAGTTACATAAAAAATTGATGCAGCAATCACTATTCTCGGTCTAATAGTTTAAGAGCTATTGTTGTTTAAAAAGACCCCTTTGTCGCGAGTGCACGTGCAGGTAAGCGATCCTCGTCTTTTGTTGCGTTGTGTGAGCAGATACGGATTTTTTTTAGGGAGTTAGAAAGAGACAACTATTCTGTCAATTGAATGTATTTATGTATTTTATTATTATTTTTATTTTTTTATTTTATTTTTATTTTATTTTATTTATTTATTTATGTATTTTTTTGGTATTTTCGTCGATGAAATATATTGCAGATACTGCTCCTAAAGTTTTATTACTACATCCCTGGACAAATTGTATAAATCAATCGGTTCCTTATTACTTGCTCCGTGTTAAAAGTATTTAATTTAAGTATACCAATTACGATCAGCTGTAAATTTATGGCGGGAATGCAAATCTGCAAGTTGTATAATAATATTATTGATAAAATATTACTTTATCTATTTTATTTAATAATTTAACAGCTGTAGCCGAACTAAACAATCATTTTACGAACCTTCAATCGGACTTTGATATTGCTTTAATGAGGCAAAAGCAGCTCCGAGATATTCAAGACACTTTATCTATTGATATCCAGGTGCTTTTTCAATTTTAAACACAAATTCATTAATTAACATAACATTTTACGTTAGATAAAAAATCTTAATTTTCTGTTTTACTTAGTCATTATGGAAGCAAATTGAAATACTGAGAGACACTAAATCTGATCGGGATGAAGTGGCAGACGCTCTTCGCGATAAAGCCGGACTTGCAGCCCTGAATGGGTTGGTATCTCGACTAGAATTTGATGCGGTCAGAGGAGACTTCGAGATACGTATCGGAGCCGCTTATAAGAAGTTTAATAACCAAGAAATGATCTGGCAGGTATTGCTTTTCTATTTCATTAGTTCCATAAGGATGAAAATATCACAGGGAGAATGGTAATACCCAGGTCAGAAACTACCACGCTGGCCCAGTTCAAATTAGTGGCAGCCGGAACCAACGGCTTCACGTGCTTTGCGAAACACGAAGGAGACCGAGATCATGCTTTTTTGGTCATCCATCCGATGACCGGCCTTTGTGAAAGTGGCTTAACTTTAGCAATGGTATACCAAGCTCGTTTATTTTATCGAGCTTTTTGGGTTAGTAGTATTTATAGCATTAAAACATTTACATTCTACAGAAAGCTATTGACGAACTTCTAAGAGAGCTAAGTGAAAAAGCTGACTATATTCAAGTCATATCATTACAAGACAGTATCGCCAGGTATCTCGATAAATTTAATAGCAGAATACATGCCATGATGGAGATAGTAGGTGAACCCCGTGCTGCAGCTATATCCAAGAAAATGTTTCGTGACACGGCATGTCTGTCTTGTGCAACTCCAGCTCATTTGGATATGGCAGCACCCAAGGTTGGACCTTCGATTCCTCGATTTTCGGCTACGGGTGATGATGGTAAAAGAAAGCGTGGTGATGATGGGGATCATGGCGTATGCTATCCTGGTTTTCCCGTACCACATCCAGTTGATTCGAGGTAAAAGAAGCTATATACATCATTTTTAATAACGAAATGCAGTTATATGGACACAAATACAAATAAATTTTTCTAATGATTACAGGGCCCATCTTTGTAATCGATTCTGTGGCGGTTCACATACAATGTTAAATAAAACAATAAGCCGAGTACCACCAAATATGATTATAAGCACCCCCAGACAAGTTAGTACAGCAGTTGGATCAGATGGAAGGGTAAGAATCTGGTCAGCTACTGCTTTTACTCAGCCGGTCTTTGCATCGCATTACCTGCCGTTCTAAACACAATCTAAACGTTCTTGGTTTTTACGGGCTCAAGCAGTAAGTATAATTATTAACAATTACCAATAAACTATCAGATTTAGGTTGAAACACGTACGAGATCGTTTGTGTTACAAATATTCTTACCGCCTCGCACAAAAAGTATACGGCTTCTGTTTTTTCATTCACTTCTTCTTACACTTTTTTGCAGCTTAGCTAAAATTTTCTAGAATTCGGCGTTATTCTAGTCTTCAATCAATAATAGCACTAGATAAAGTGAGATAAAGGATCCGGAACAAACATGCTTGCCTCGTGTGACTACCTTACCTATACATTTCTATTTCTAATTACAAAATTTAAAAAAATGTTATATAGCATCAACTTCAGCTTATCATACCTTACCTTAAGCATACATAATTAAGCTTGCAAAATAGGTATTTATACTTAATATTTACTGTCATAAAGGCCTAATATTAAAAGCAATGATTTGGTAATATTTCTCGTTCTGCTTTTAAATCGTACAATATACCTACTATTATTGATCGAAGATTCTACTACGCTGCTGCTATGTGGGACGATACTGGCAATATAAAATATTCTTCAACTGAGGTAGAGATGCAGTTTACAACAAAATATGTACGTTTGATGTTGTTTAACGCCATCTACATTTTGTGCCGTCCTAAATATAAACGACGAAGGCGCCACAGTGCTTTTTAGAACCACTTAGAACGTTTTTTCGTCACTGCCCATAAGAGGACACTCAAGTATACCCGGACGTTTGAATGAATAACCTTTATTTGTTTTAGACCTATATGGTAGATGAAACCATAAACATAAAGCCGTGCAAGCCCTGTAATGTTCCAAAAGTATCTCAGTTGGAAGCCGATCCAGGTTAGAAAATATTTGTCTTCAACAGAAATCGTAATAAACAATTGCTACTTTTACTATCATCTCCAGACATCAGATCTCATTCTACAGAGTTATTATTAACGGGATTCTTACCATGTTTATTATTTGTGAGTATCCGATAAATATTTCGGCACAGTTGCATGCGCCATGATCACGGAATGACTGTAATGTGTAATTCTGTGATCATGGAGAGAATCTTAAGGTGACACTTTAAAACGCTAACTGTTTATTGTCATAATTTTGATTGCCATACATCATATGGTATAAAAATCAAAAAGCATAATATTTTTTGGCATAATATTTTTTTATGCATAAACATAATAACGCAGAATTGTTGAAAGGCATAATGTAAAAAATCATAGTCTATATTTTTGTTTGACATAATTTTATTAAGCATACTATAGCACGAACATTTGAAACCGCGGATATTGCCGCTCCACGCACCCAGCGCCCTCTGCGCGTACGTCGTCCGCCTTCGCGGCTATGTTCATAGGAGTTCTTGAAGGATCGGCGCCCGCGAGTCCGTCTGCCGCGGCACGCCGACCAGTCGCACGCGAAGCATTCAAAAGAGGTAGACGATATGCGCTCTGCCCCGCGCCGTGCTCTCATAGCATACGAAGTATTCAGTTAGTTCAAGTATGGTATTACAATTGTATCGCAGATTGTGAATTACATGATCGGAAAGTGCTTAAAAGTCGTTTAATTGAACTCACAAACCCATCCAAACCGGCTAATCGGCTACAAACATGGCGCCCAACGTGGGGCCGTGTGGGTTCAAATTTTAGTAAAATTACGTTAAGTACGTGCAAATTCGTCAGTAAAATACAACTGTGAGTGCATTTTGCATTGTTTTAGTGCCCAAAACTGTGACTTTTCTAGCGTTTTTTCGAGTGGCGTGTGTGATTGTGTTTCGCCCTCGCCCCGCTAGCGTTACGTTTCCGCGCGCACGCAATACCTACAAACCTGAACAATATTTCAACTTATGTTTAGTACAATATATATTTAAAGTAGAACTTTGTAGGCACCTGTTACGTGGTTGTGTGTGATTGTGAACGTTATCAAGTGTTTTTGCCTATCTTCATACACAGTTTCGTGTGGACAAAGTTAGTTAGAGGGTGGCTAGAAGCTCTTTCACATCGTTTAGCGAGCTGTTACAGTTAGCACGAGCAGCCGAAGATGTGCTTGAGGAAGGCCGTGCTGGCGTGCAAGCGAGAAAATTTACCACGGCACCTCTCACCCCGCCGATCGTAGGGGGTCATTTTTTACCGACGTCTACGCCAACAGCTAGTGGCTCAACAATAGTTGATGGTGTGAAGACATCGCCCAGTAATAAAATAATGAGACCTAGATGCATCTTCTGCAAGGTGTTTGGTCACACGACAGACGAATGTAAAAAGTTGATAAACAGACGTGAAAAAGGAAAAGCTAAAGAAAGCATCAAAATTGAGCCAGCATCAGCGGAACTACGCCCGTCGCTGTCATGTTTTGGATGCGGCGCGCCTGGGGTGATTAGGTCAAACTGTGCCACGTGCAAAGAAAGACGTTCTATGCCGCCCGCGACTACTACGTCAAGTTTTCAATCAGTGTCCGCCCGCGACAGTGCGTTCGATCCGCGAGTACGTCCTATATTTGATATCGAAGTGGTCGGTATAGTAGGGACCGCGTTATTGGATACCGGTGCGAAACAATCCGTGGCTAGTGTTAGTTTAACAAATCATTTGCGTGCTAATGGACAGCATTTTTCAAATGTAACCACTGAATTGAAATTCGCGGACGGGGCACAGCGTGTGCAAACGGTAGAAACAGCCTCGGTTATAGTAAAGGTGCAGGGAGTGGCAATACAAACGCTTTTCATAGTTCTACCTGGTGCAACGGAATCCTTGCTTGGAATGAACTTTATTAAGGATGCGGGCATGGTACTCGATTTTAATAAAAATCAATATCGCTTAAGTTCTACAGGTTATTTTCCGCTATGCTATGAACGGGACCAACACACCGTAGTTAGTTCGGCGATGGGTCTCCGCGAGTGCGAGGCTGTCCTTTTGTCTAAGTCAGAGAAGGAGAAGCTCTCTACACTCATACAGCATAACTCGGATATCTTTGGTATAGGGGGAGGGCCGACTCCATTTGCTGTACACAGGATTGATACAGGGGATGCTGTGCCCATTTCTACACCTCCTTATCGTGTTACGCCTGCTAAGAAGGAAATTATACGGCGTGAAATTGATCACATGTTGGACCTAGGAACAATAGAAGAAGCGGAGTCAGAGTGGACGTCGCCTGTGGTTTTGGTTCCAAAGAAGAATGGAGAAACTCGCTTTTGCGTGGATTATCGGAAATTAAACGCCGTGACGCGTACCGACAAATATCCACTGCCTGTAATCGACGACCTATTAGCTTCTGCTAAGAGTAACTGTATTATGTCGACTATTGACTTAAAATCTGGGTACTGGCATGTAGAGGTAACTCCAGAGGACAGACACAAGACCGCCTTTGTTTCACCCTTTGGAACATTCCAATTTCGACGCATGCCGTTCGGCTTAAAGAATTCACCGTCAACGTTCCAGAGACTAATGGATCGGTTCCGTGCTGGATTCAATAATCGTCGCTCTGAAAACAAAGCAGGCATTAAAAAAGAAGCAGGCTCAGGCTCTAAGGATCCGGTGATCGTAGCATATTTGGATGATATTCTTATCATCTCTGACGACCTAGAGTCACATCTCCGTGACCTACAGCGTGTGTTTGATCGTCTGCGTAAGTTTAATCTCAAAGCAAACAGAGATAAGTGTGTTTTCGCTAGAGTAAAGGTCAGTTACTTGGGGCATGTGTTAACGGCCCAAGGTATTGAAGCGGATCCCAGGAAGGTGCAAGCTGTGATGGAGATGAAGCATCCTACGAATTTAAAAGGGTTGAGGACCTTTTTACAAACCTGTGCATGGTTTCGCAAATTCATCCCACGTTTCTCAGAAGTTGCACAACCTCTGACCGACTTGACAAAGAAGAATCGACCCTGGAAATGGGAAGCCAAGGAAAGTGACGCTTTTGAAGAGCTCAAAAAAGACTCAGTACTAGTCCAGTACTGCGACAACCAGACTTTGAGCAGCCTTTTGTTCTGCGCACTGAGTGCTTATGCACTCGGTGCCGTTCTCATGCAAGGTCCCGACTCGAAGTCTGAGCAACCTATAGAATACGCTAGCAGGTTGTTGTCAGCAGCAGAGAGAAATTACTCTACGACGGAGCGGGAAGCGCTGGCTGTGGTGTGGGCCCTCGAGAAGTTCCGTGGATACCTCGAAGGAGCCGAAGTTCATGTTGCAACCGACCACCAGCCGTTGAAGTGGTTACTCTCCTTGAAGACTCCAAGTGGCCGCCTTGCCCGGTGGGCCCTGAAAATTCAAGCTTACAATCTAAAGGTTGAATATACTCCTGGAAAAGGGAATGTGGTGGCGGATACCCTCAGTCGTCCAGTAGCTGACGTTGCAGTGGACGAAGGCCCCACCTGTGATATATGTCCAGTTTCAGTTGACTTACCTCATCGTACGCCCGGAGACTTGCGGGCAGCGCAGTTAGAAGATCCTGAAATAAAGAAAATACTCACTGACTTCGAAGATAATAATGCTGCAGCGCGATGGACTAATCGTGGTTATTATATATCACATGGAGTTGTGTTTCGCTTCGATCCGGATAGTGAATCTGAAGAGCCTCAACTTGTTGTACCCGAATCTATGCGTCAAGAAGTTATGAAAGAACTTCATGACGCACCTACGGCTGGTCATCTGGGATTGGAGCGCACTCTTAAAAGAATTAAGGAAAGGTTTTATTTTCCAAATATGCGGCAGTACGTCAGTACGTATTCAAGTACCTCAAGACATGTGATCTTTGTCAGAAGTTCAAACCAACCAATTTGAAACCAGCAGGTCTTCTACAAACCCCTATTCCGCAACAGAGGTTTGAGGTTTTAGCCATGGACCTGTTCGGCCCCCTGCCTGAAGGAAACAAGGGCGAAAAATGGATATTTCTAATCGAAGACGTGGCGAGTCGGAGGGTCGAGTTGTTCCCTCTTGGAGAAGCGAACGCTGAGAACTGCGCAAAACTCCTCATTGAAGAGATCTTCATGCGGTATGGCTTTCCGCGAAGAATTCTCTCGGACAATGGCACACAGTTTGTATCAGCAGTAATGCAGAAAGCCATGCACGTTTTAGGGATACAGCAGAACCTGACTCCGGTATATCACCCAGAATCGAACCCCGCAGAGCGGAAGAATAGGGAGATGAAGCAGATGCTAGCTATGCTAATCGATCCTGAACATCGTCGTTGGCCAGAAGTGTTACCAGCAGTGCGGTTCGCATTAAACACTGCACATAACCAAGGCACAGGACAATCAGCTGCTTTCATTACCTTCGCGCGTGAGTTCCGATCACCTATAGATGTCGTTAATGACCTAAGAACGGTTGTAGATCAGGAGAATTATGTTCCTCAGATAACGCCTTACCTTCGAGATTTCACACAACGCCTGCAGGAAGTCAAATGGCGAGTCGAACACCAGCAGGACGTCCGTAAAGAGACTTCTGATAAGAGTCGCCGACCAGGGCCTACATATAAACAAGGAGACCTCGTTCTCGTAGAGAGCCATCGCCTGAGTCATGCAGCTAAAGGTTTCACTAGTAAGTTTGCCCCAAGACGGGAGGGTCCGTACGTTGTAACTAGGGTAGTTTCCCCAACCACCTACGAGGTGGCAGATAGAGAGGATAAACCTCGCGGTAAGTACCATGCCAGCCTCCGGAGCCCGTATGTAGGAAACGCGGAAGTTGTTGTCCATAGTCGAAGGCGAGGAAGACCGCCAATTGCTAAACGACCGGTTGCCAAGCCAGCTTCACCGCGTTCTGCTGACTTGGAGGGGGAGGATATAGCAAGAACATTTGAAACCGCGGATATTGCCGCTCCACGCACCCAGCGCCCTCTGCGCGTACGTCGTCCGCCTTCGCGGCTATGTTCATAGGAGTTCTTGAAGGATCGGCGCCCGCGAGTCCGTCTGCCGCGGCACGCCGACCAGTCGCACGCGAAGCATTCAAAAGAGGTAGACGATATGCGCTCTGCCCCGCGCCGTGCTCTCATAGCATACGAAGTATTCAGTTAGTTCAAGTATGGTATTACAATTGTATCGCAGATTGTGAATTACATGATCGGAAAGTGCTTAAAAGTCGTTTAATTGAACTCACAAACCCATCCAAACCGGCTAATCGGCTACAATACTTTAAAATGCATAATTTTACTATGCTTAACTGTTAACATTCATAATTTTGTTTTGACATAATCTTATGTTGTTTTAAGGGGTGTATTTCATTTCATACAATTACAAATGAACTAATTTCATTATAACGTTCATTGGATATAATTTTTACTTGGCCTAAATACACTTCTTATAACAACATTATAGGTACGGTCGCCCAAAAAATTGGTTTACCACCTAAGGTTGAGTGTCGCTTGGCAGATTCATAGGCGATAAAGATTAGTTTCGCTTGCAGATCGATCTGACAACTTCTATTGCCATCTTTATTTGACGTCTCGATAAATTTAAATTTCTCGATATCGCACTAATATTGAAACTTACATTAAATTGAGCAATATTTGCGCCCTTTCAGCAATAGTCAAGTTAGCAGGCATTGAAGATGTTATTTATATGCAATTGAGTAAAAAAAAAATACGGAAAATAAATCGATTTTCTGAGGAAAATAATAGAAATTAAATTACTAAAATATATTTGACAAATGTCAATTGTCAGTTTTATTTTTATCAAATAGAATTTGGTTGTCTATAGAAATAGTTTTTATTACTTTTGTTTAGAAAATTTATAATTTTGTGTACAGTCATTAATGTCTTATTCATTTGTAATAAAGGTTAAAATGTCATGCACTTATAAGTGACCTACGACGTATGAATACTTAAACGCCTGCACATCATTTTATCCAAAATGTCAAATTTCTTCAATACTGTTTCAGCCATATCATTAAGGCATATAAAGTTCAAAGTCTATTGAGGGAATTTAACAGTGTATGGTAGGTTGATGTGCGGGCGAGTGTACCTGAGTACATTCAGTTATTCAAGTTTTCAGTTACTCGATGAGTTTGTAAAGCTTTCTGTTTTTTTTCAGCGCCTGAGCTTCCTGATGAGTTAGACCGAATGAGTTCTGGAATGACACCACCGGACTATCGTGTGCCATCTGCTCAGTTGACGGAAGCGCATGAAGAGAGCATAATATCTGCGACGGCTCTACCGCCTGAAGACGAAGACTAGATACTAACCTTCTCTAAAAAAATCCAATGAGTAAATTTTCAAGGGCTCTTACTAATAGGCGCTTCGTGTCGCTCCGCTGCCGTACGTTTTCATATTGAACGCCAGCCGCTTGACAGCCGCAGGACTATTTTTTTTTCCTTTAGGTGATGGCTTCGTGCAATTAGCACATTTAGCCAGTGTCAAACTAATTTTCTTACAAGTAATATATAATTAACATTATTTCCTTCTTGTATAGATGATGATGAATGTTAATAGAAATGAGAAGTGAGAAATAATATACCCTCCAACCCCTCGAGTATCTCAGTAAAGATGTGGGGCTTTACTAAGTCCTCGGGCAGACTTCTTGAGAGAATTTGAAAGTGAAGTTGCACTGTTCTGTTTCATTTGCCAACACTCATGCGCACTTACGAACACTTAACGGTTAATAGTCCACCATTATTTCATATTAATATTCGACATAACACAAATTTTAGAAAATAAAACAAAACCGCAGACATGACTCTTTACTTTCCCGCCAAGAAGTCCACGACTGTTTTATTAAAGAACGCAGTACATAGTGCAAACGAACAGCAGCAGCAGAAGCATGAAACGAAACGCCTAATTTAAAAGAACCCTAAGGCTTGTTTCACACGTACCTCAACCACACCTCACCGTTCGCGACAAAAGGTGGTCAAGCAGTGGTTACGTGTGAATAGTGTCGCTGCGGCTTCTTGCGGTTGCGTTAGTGTTACCTACAAAATGTTTGCATTGTGGTTGCGACGTGGGTGGCTGCTATGTAGAAAGGTATCAAACACTCGGTCAATAATGACGGCAAAATGTGACCCGTGTGAATTCAACTATAAATGTTCATACAAATTAGCGCCCGCCCACGTTGTGGTCTGGTTATGGTACGTGTGAAACAAGCCAATGATTCCACAATTGGAAACTTGTTTTTTTATAAATTTATGTAATGCGTATCCAATAATTGTAAAAATTTGTAAAAATCGTGTGGTTGTGTTTTATTTTTATCGTAGCTGGGACAAATAGAAGAGCAAGGTTGTTCTTTTTTTAATATTCTACCACTATTTCAAATTAATATGCGACAAATTTTAGAAAATTAAATAAAACCGTAGACGTACTCTTCACGTTCCCGCAAAGAAGGCCTTTGGTGCTATTTAAAGGGGTTCCGTAATTCCGAAAGCCGTTTTACCGATTATCATTTCAACGAAAACTATTAACCGCTCACTCAATTGAACGATGCCTTAATTTTGTACGAAGCTTTAATTTACCGATGTAACGATTCACCGAAAAACCAATTACCGAAGTTCATTTCAGCGACTATACATAATAACAGACACAATTATTAAATCGCTGTAAAATTTCACCGAAATTTAAGAGAATGTAGGTCAACGCCTCGGTGGCCGAGTGGTCAAGTGCTTGGCTCGATATCCGGAGGTCCCGGTTTCAATTCTCATGTCGGGCAAAGTGCGTTTCGAGTTTGTCGATTCATAGCCCGGGTTTGTGATCACTAACCCGCATTTGGCAAGGGTGGTGATAAAGCCAATACTTACCCATCAATTGTAGCGAAGACTTAATTTCAAAGATGGAGGCTTTTACAAATACAAATACAAAAAGTCATTTAAAGTTTCAAAATAAACTTGTACCACATAATAACTAATAGAACTTGTACAAAGTTAATTTGGAACTCTATTTATATCTTTTCTCTAATATATATAGTTTTGGGAACATAAATAGAGAGTTTTTAAATAAAGAAAATCAATTCAAACGACCGTAATTTATTATTCACAATCAAATTTACAAAACTACTTATAACAATCAGAGGAACAAAATACTGGTATCTAACTATAGTCAAACCTAATTACACTCAACACTATTAACATTACCGATAAATAGGCCTCGAATATTACGTAACGCAACACAACCGATGTACGCCTGGAACGCTCGTAACAAAGTGAAACAGCGCCGGCTCGTGGCTCGTTTTATAAGCATAACGAGGGTACTTTTGTCGTTGGTGGGGGATGATGCTTAAAATAAATATATATGTAGGAGCGGCGGGCTCTAGGACGGCATCAGGAGGGTCTATTGTTATTTATTCTAGTACAATTGTTCATACGAACTAATTATTACTTGTGTCCGCACTAAACACAAACAAAATCTAAATCTTACACGAATAAAATACAAGTGGGAGCGAATGACGAATTCGTGAGCCGCGCTCAGTCACCACCGTGTCCGGAATTCAAGTGCGGAGATCTGGGTTCCTCTAAATATTGTAACAAAAACAACCTCTCACTGAGCGGGCTCACGACACCGTCCGGCGGCATGTGTGATGTGACATGTTGGTGTGACCACAAGTCCGTACTGGTGATGATGTCGCCGTCGTTCCCATGGTACGCATTTCATTAAACAATGAGAGCTTTGTAGCGTCTCAACACTCCATAGCGATAAGCTCGCTAACGTAAACAAACTGTACGGAGAACTATGACAATTAAATACAAGGCAAGGGAACTCGGCCGCGGGCTGCGCGCCGACATAGAAGATTTGAAAATGTTGTCAATTTCAAATCTTCTTATCGATATCTATACATATAATAAGAACGTAGGGATAAAAAAATCTGTAATTGCAAGATATAAAAAAAAAATTACACAGGTTGCCTTAAAATCACTTATGGAACACGATAGAATAGTTTTAAAAAAAATTGTTTGTTTGTTTGTTTGTTTGTTTGTTTGTTTGAAGTGGATAAACTCGAGAACTACTGAACGGATTTTGATCCGGTTTTTACCAAAATGCTAAAAAAAATCCGGAGAATAATATAGGCTACATAAATACTCGAAAAATACAGGGTGTCTCATTTAAATCTGTCAGTATGGGAAAGTCTGAAACTATAAGACATACGAAGATCTGTCCTTAGGAACCATGTCATCGATTTTAATAAGAAGAAAAACTGCATTCATACATTTAAAAAAAACCTGTACTCAGCTCGGAAATCGAACCCGGTTGTTTTGAAAAAAATAAACTTATACTATTTCTATTTAGATATCGATTGTGTAGGTCTTAAGCAGTAAATGGCTCTTTGAAACATGATGTCTAAAATGAATAAAATGCATTGTTTTCACGTACTTTAATTTATTTTAGTAGGTGTTCGAAGTGACCACCGTTACATTCAACAAGTTCAGGCATGTAAAATTGTCTCTATGGTTGTTTGTACCTCTTTGCTTGTTTTGTAATTGTAAGATCGTTACCTAAACGTGTTGAATATTGTATTGACCTACACAATCGATATCTAAATAGAAATAGTATAAGTTTATTTTTTCAAAACAACCGGGTTCGATTTCCGAGCTGAGTACAGGTTTTTTTTAAATGTATGAATGCAGTTTTTCTTCTTATTAAAATCGATGACATGGTTCCTAAGAACAGATCTTCGTATGTCTTATAGTTTCAGACTTTCCCATACTGACCGATTTAAATGAGACACCCTGTATAATAAGAACGTAAGGATAAAAAATCTGTAATAAAAAATAAAAAAAATACTTTAAAATCACTTACGGAACACGAAAGAATAGTTTAAAAAGAAATTGTTTGTTTGTTTATTTGTTTGTTTGAACACGATAAACTCGAGAACTACTAAACGGATTTTGATCCGGTTTTACCGAAATGCTAAGAAAATTCCGGAGAATAACATAGGCTACATAAATACTTGAAAATTGTTAAATTTTGATTTGGTCTAAACCGGGATTTAATCCTTGGTTGCTTGGCAACTGTTGTTTATTATGTAACATAGGGGAATTTTTTTTAATGAGTTTTACGGCTCTGGCATTTGAGGCTCTGGCTCTCTATTGCTATCGTGTTTTACGGCTCTGGGTTCTTTGCCCTTTTGAGCCTGTCATTGATAGTTGTTGTCATGAGAATACCGATTTTGATGCGGTTATCACCAAAATGCTTAGAAAATTTCGGAGAATAACATACAAATCGAAAAATGTTAAACAAATTTTGATATACGTATTTACGCGACCAACTGTTAGATTAACGTTCGTTGAGTTATTATTTTAGAAAAGTTTTGTTACTTTCTAAGGTAAAACCTAACCCTTTATAAATCTGTGAGGCACCTAAGCGAACATTAGCACCGCAGTAGTAAAGCAACGGAAAATAAAAACAAGCTCGAAATCACGCACATCATTAAACTTGGCTGTACATAGGTACACCTTTTGTTTCATTTTTCCAAAATAACCAATAATAATATGGCTATTTAGTCGCGCCTGCGCGCGGCGCTTATTGCAGTTTTCTAATACACAGAAATGTTAAAAGTTAAAACATTACCTATATTTGGCGGTATAAACCTCTGTGTCGTTGCCCAACATAATGTCTCTTTTTTTAGTTATGCATAAAAATGTTACCTACTCATTAAATTTGGCTGTATAAAACTTTGTATCATTGCCCAAAATCATGTCTCTATTTTTTAAAATATTGCACATAGAAGATATCTTGAATTACATAGCATGGCTGTATAAAACTTTGGGTCGTTGCCCAAAATACTTAATGTTATTTTTTTAAATCTATTTGGTGAAAAAACGCAAGAACAGGAAAATTAAAAAAAAAATTGGCGCTCAAATTTTGAAACGAACAGTAGGAAATTTTGATGTTTTGCAATGCAATAAGTACCTACCTATTTTTATTTTGTTAATAATTTTCAAATTATATTAATTATTCATTGTGTAAAAGTTTTTTAAAACATTTTATGCAGGTACGTTAAATATTTCAGTACTTATTCAGATCTTATAAATTTTCAAATAAGATTTATTCATTGTGTAAAAGTTTTATGAAACATTTGATGCAGGTAAGTTAAACACATATTTCAGTACTTATTTTACATGTAAGCGGTTTTTTACTTTGGTTTCTTAACATGTTTATAGGATAAATCGGTGTTCAATGATACAATATAAGCAAGTAAGTATCATAACAATTTTAATATCATGAAACCTTTAAATAATGAATTTTGTACATACTTCTAGATTACAGAAAAATGGTTTTTCCATTCTTCTATCGCATAAGACGATGGCTACCTCTGGTATCAGAGTTGCAAAAATGTTTAAGTTTGCAGGGTACAACTGTATTAGAGGCACGGACTTCAGATTTTTTTTTTTATTAGAGGTAACTTCTTTCTATGTCCTGTGATCTACCTCTAAAAAGCTACCTACCTAACAAGATGCCACGAAGAAGTTCAAATTTATCGCAAGTATGTATGTAACATAAAATACTATAATGTATTACCTAATAGACAATAATATAATTTATTACAGTTCTTAATTTATTGATATTTTGTATCTACGAATAAGAACATAGTTGGTAAATAGTTTTTTGTGCCTTCTGGCCGACAACCAATAATCCTGGACCGCTACCTGCTACTCGATATCCAGCTTCGGTGGACAAGGCAAAAAATATTTTGAAGTCCGTGGTTGGACAGTATAACAGTAGACACATTTTAGCTAAGATACACCAGTGCCTAGGACGACTCCGGACGAGTACCTGAGCTGTAAAATACCAATTTTATTACATACTAGCTGTGCTCGCGACTTCGTCCGCGTGGAATAGTGACTTTCGGCAGCATTTTTAATTTTTTAGGCTCTTTTCCCGTTTTTGCAACATTTTTCACTGATGCTTCGCTCCTATTGGTCGCAGCGTGATGTTATATAGCCTAAAGCCTTCCTCGATAAATGGACTATCCAACACAAAAAGAATTATTCAATTCGAACCAGTAGTTCCTGAGATTAGCGCGTTCAAACAAACAAACAAACATACAAACAAACAAACTCTTCATCTTTATAATATTAGTATAGATAATTGAGCGTCAGTAAACCCATTTCAGGTTTGTATGACGTAGCAAATACGCGCAACCCACCGAGAAACGGTGTTGTATACTGAATGTATGTGGAGGGATAATTGAAACGGGAAACTGAGTGAGAATCTGTATGAACGGGACGATTCTGTGCTTCAAACTGAATATATGTATGTACATATATTCTGTGCTTCAAACTGAATATATGTATGTACATGGCAGAGATGATAGTCGAAAAAATAAGAGATAATGTATGAAAATAATGATGAACGTAAAGGAGGCACAGGAAGTATGCCAGAACCAAACTAAATGGAGATCGATTGTCTTTGTCTATCTCAGCATTCCCAGCTGAAAGGATATTAAGAGTGAGTAGATGTACGTATGTCGGTAAATACAATGTCAATTTTCTAAATTTCCGATACATATAATTTTATTATACACTAATAAGCTTAAATAGATACCTACATAAAAATTCAACTGTACAGACTACAGCCTTAAGCTCACGCGGACGAAGTCGCGGGCAACAGCTATTTAGAATAAGTGTCAGTATCATCTATATATATCAAAATCAATTGCTGTTCGTTTGAGTGGCTAAAACTCGAGAATGGCTGGACCGATTTGGCTAATTTTGATTTTGAAATATTTGTGGAAGTTTAGGGAAGGTTTAAACGGTGAGAAATATAAATAATAAGTAACGGAAATTAGTGAAAAAAAAAATAACTTCCAATAAAAAATGTTTCTTTTGTTGTCATGGAAACTGTCAAAGCGGTACGAAGTCCGCCGGGTCAGCTAGTTCTACAATAAAATTGTTTCGTATTTTTTCAATTTTTTTTCCAAAATGACGATGTTTTGTAACTCAGAATATTACGATATTATGCTGAATTAAATTAAATATTGTTTAATTCAGATTTCTCATCCATATGGGTTAGTAAGACTTAAAAATATTGTTAGTATTATATTATAATATAGAGGTAGGTACATAGGTGCTAAGCGTAGGCCATGAAGATTAGAAGATTTGAAGGAGTTATGATCAGAAAGCCTAACTTGCAGAACGTCTTTAAAGCAAAATGTCTAAAAGGTAAATTGCCTTAGCAGCATTACGTCTACTATGTTAAAATGTCTAAGAAGCAAAATGTCTAAAAGGTAAATGGGCTTAGCAACATTACGTCTACTATAGATAGCAATTTAAATCGTGCTCACGAACTGTATCGGCAACAATTTATCGATGGAAGACCACCCGGTGACCAGCGTCGGCTACCTTCGTACCAGTGTTTTCTCAACATGTCAAGACGCCTACATTCGATAGGCTCCTTTCATCGGTCTACTGAAAGTGGACGTCCAAGCACAGTCTATGCCAGGCAGGCTGAATTAGTGTTAGCGCATTTTGAAGAAGAGCCAACCACGAGACTAGCCGGAGCAAGATTCGGTATGAACCATGTTGCAATTTGGCGAATTCTTCGTGACGACAACGGTCACCCCTGTCACTATCGCCGTACACAGGAGCTGATACCCTCCGATCATGCACCCAGGAGGAACTTCTGCAAGTGGTACCTCAGGCAGTTAGAAGAGAACCCTAATTTCGTAAACTATGTTATTTGGATGGATGAGACAACATTCCCGAGGTCAGGACTTTTAAATGTGCATAACGATCACGTTTGGGCTCGCAAGAATCCACACGCTTCACAGCAGGGCAGATTCCAACACCAGTGGCAGCTAAATGTGTGGCAATAATAATAATTAATTCTAGTATATACAATTTTCTTTATGATGTGTGGGCTGGCATTTATGACGGGCATGTCATTGGTCCCGTCATTTTGGCATCACGTCTGAACGGTAGCAACTACCTAACGTTTTTGCAAATGGAATTCGAAGAGGCGATTGACGACTTTCTTGTGGCCGATAGGGATTACTTTGACAACCAAAGGAACATGGTGTTTCAGCACGATGGAGCTCCGGCTCATTTTGTTTGCGACGTGCGAGAGTATCTCAACGTTCGCTTTCCGCGAAGATGGATCGGCCGTGGGGGACCAGTGCTATGGCCCACTCGTACTCCGGACCTCACACCCTTGGACTTCTTCTTATGGGGTTATGTTAAGAACAGAGTCTATTTCTCCGATTGCCCAACGGTTTTCGAGATGGAGCAGCGTGTAAGATCGGTGTTCGCGTCAATAATACCGACGATGGTGCAAAATGCCACACAAGCAATATCCCGACGAGCGAGGTTGTGCATTGAGCAAGGCGGAGCTCACTTTGAGCCGTTCCTGTAAATTTAACGTTCGTTACGAAAAAGTAAGTGTTTTTCTTCGTTAGGTTAGGTCTTTTAAAATCTTCCAAAACTCGACTTGTAATATCTATCTAATCGAATTCTGTACATTTTGTTAGTACATATGTCTCTTTATCGTTTCACGTATTAGGTAAAAATGTACTTAAACATTCTGCGTAGTTTACTCTTTAATTTTACTGAAATAGGGATTGCACATCGATGAAAAAAAATGGTTTTATTTTTTTTGGCGGTAAGTCATACAGTGATAATACGGTTCTTAAATATTATAAATAGACTTCTTATTAGGCACTATTATAGAAATAATATTCACAAAATCTCAATTATAGTAAATATACCCTACTAAAAACACACAACGGAACAGCACAAAAAGCTTGTAACTTCGTGAGTTTTCAAGATATTTTTTTTTTGTACTGGTTGATTCTTTAAATAAAAATATTTGACCCGTGTTTCGGTTTTCGTATAAAGTAAAAATAAGGTTGTATATATATATATATATATATATATATATATATCTGTTTAATAGAGCTAGCCTAACTGGCAGTTAGGCTAGCTCGTTTGAAGCTCCTCTGGTAGAACGTAGGTAGTTGCTTGTTACTCTCGTTTATTCCTTTTTAGTGATTTGTAGTGACCATGTCCTTGAGCGAATCGCTTTGCAGCAAGTGAGTGATTAAATTAAACAAATGAGTTAAAATAGATTAGATAATATAGGATAAATACTAACCCCCTTATTCATAAAAACTATTTATGCATTATTTAGTTAAATATTGTTTTGTCAACGTCACACAAACGTCATTTTAAATTTGAGAAAAAGTTTAATTTAAATTTTAATGGTCTAAGAATTAACTAAATAATGCGATTGCTTATATAGTTTTTATGAAATCAAAGCGGAATGATAAAATTTTATCTTCTACATAATAAACACAACTAGAATAACGTTTTAATTGTAGATAGATAGGGTACCTACTACCTAATTGTTAAAAAATTTCTGAACTCATCCTTGCGCTATCTTTTACGACTAGGGATCCATTACATAAAGAACAACTCGATTTTCTCTTGACAATATTTTATTCTCGTTTTACAAATTCTTATTAGTCAAAACCTGTCCATTACTTTTAACATCTAAACTGAATGCCAGTCAGTAACAACCATAGATATAATTCCACTACCTATATTCCAACAAAATAAAATAACAACTCCTATAACTCCCATCAACTCCTTTAAATCCCAACTTAACTAATTTACTAACAACTTCAACCCATCAACTTCTTTAAAACCCAACTTAACTAACTTTACCATCCTTTTTTTTTTTTTTTTTTTGGTCACCCAGGGGAAAACCTGCTGACGGGTTTAACCGGGGATGGCCGTAGCCGACCCGGTAAAAACCCCTGGGGGGCAATCCGCCCGGCGCATAGAGAGGACTCTAGCGGGACCTTTACCACGAGGGCAATACCTCGCGGGAGCCTCATTGCGCGCGACTATGCACGACAAAGCAACCCGACTTTTACGACCTTGCGTATCCACCTTATGGTGAATACGCTGACCCAACAACCAGGACCTGCATGCCCACACCCTTCCCCCCCTTGTGAACATGCGGACACAACAAACCAACTGACATGCCCACACACGTTCGTGGCCATGCGGACTCGACAACCAGAGCAACGTGCCCACCTATTGTGGGCACGCGGACTCGAAAACCAAAACACCCAAACAAGACCAGAACGACATGCCCACCTTAGTTGGGCATGCGGACCACAACAACCCTAAAGGACATCACAAATAAACTGACTGAAGCGGGATCCCATCACGGTCGCTTTGAGACAGCCAGGCAACTCAACTGTTGTCTCGCTGCTCATCGCTTGCGATATTGGGTGCCCACTTCAGTTCATCCAACAAAACGAACAATACAAATAAATATATACAACACAAAACCCTATGAGGTGGAACCCTCCGTGGTCGACCTGAGACAGCCGGGCGTCAGCCAGACTCAGTATGTCTCCCACTTCGGGTCACCACCTCAACCTTCGAGACCAAAGACAACGACCCAACGACACTCGAACCCACAAAAAACTTTACCATCCTACACACAATTTTATTATTATCTTCATCAGCAATATCACCGCTAAAAACCACCAACAACTTTATAACCAATAACTTCATCACCAATAACTTAATCACCAATAACTTCATCCAAATTCTCAATATCTCCAACACCAACCAACTACATTACTGAAAAATCTCCAAAACCAAACTTCAACATTTTTATAAAATACTAGCTGACCCGGCAAACGTTGTTTTGCCAATTATTTCTAGGGAGTTTGTCGGGTAGAAAAAAAAAACTAACTTATTGTAAGTGTGTGAGGATGTGGTATATGAGTGAAAGAGGCATGGAGTGCTGTGAACGATGACGGTATATAAAAATAACAAAACACCGAACATTTATTTTTTTACTTTATTATAATTTAATTATTATAATTTGAGGAGCTCGATGGCGCAGTGGTTAACGCGCCCGGTCTGCGAGTGCTGAGGTTAAGCAACTTTCGCAAAAGCTTGGATTGGATGAGTGACCAAAAGTGTATCAACTCGAGCTCTGTGCTTCGGAAGCCACGTAAAGCTGTTGGTCCCGGTTGTATTAGCAGTCGTTAACAACCACCAATCCGCACTGGCCCGCGTGGTGAATCAAAAGCCCGTTCTCCCTATCCATCCTTAGGGAAGGCTCGTGCCCCAGCAGTGAGGACATAAAATGAGCTGATAATGATTATCATTTATTCCTATATATATCATTAATTACGACAATAACACTAACAAACAATATCAATCTATTAATGCTACCGTGTGTACAATATTTTTTGTTAGCCCATCTTTAGCTAACACAAACAAACTGGATGGTTTGCCCACTCGAGAGCATGCCGCGTATAATTTGCCGTGTGAAAAACACACCATGTGCTCAAATCTAAGCCACAAACAGACATCGTTTGGCCTTGGGACTTATCGATAGTCATTCCTACTCCGTGCTGTTTACTGGGTGAGAGGTGACACCGGTAGACGCCTGGCGGAGACAACTGATCAAGTGATTAATATGGCTATAAAAAATAGGGGTTGGTAATAGAAGAGTGAAAATTTAGGGTTGAATGTATTTTTTGAGGCCACATATTTAAAACCAAAAGAATAAAAAGAAAAAAAAAATTGGGGTTATACATAATATATTTTTATGAACCAGTATCTTAACTATTTTTAAAAAAAAAAGAAACAAAATTTACCCTACTTGCAAATCAATAATTATTTATTAACGAAAACTTACTTCTAAACTAATTAACAAAATAAGAAATTCTTAACAAAATAATCTAAACAGAAAGCACGTCCAGCACTCGCAGCGCCAACCGAAAAAGTGAGGCGTCGTCGTCCGAAATGAATTTGCGTAGCGCTTGCCTCCCCTCTACAACGCCTGATCATATCACGCCATACTACGTCACGAGTGACGTATGCAGCTAGGCCCCGCCTCCTGATGATCCTTTTCTAATAATATATTACTTTAACGTGCAACCCAAAATGGATAGAAATCACTAATCTGTTATTATCCGGTCAATCATCCAGCGATCGCGATCGTCATGACATAACAGCACGAGTGTTCAAGCAGAAATTCAAAGCGCTTATAAACTTCATTGTAAAATATCATGTCTTCGGAGACGTACGATGTTGGATGTACTCTGTAGAGTGGCAGAAGAGAGGACTGCCTCATTCTTCTGGTCGAAATAATAAGACCAGATGAAATTGACTCAATCATTTGCGCAGAAATTCCCGACGTAAATCTAGAATTGTATGAAATAGTGAAGAAGAACACGATTCATGGACCGTGTTGTGAACTGGACTTGCATTACGCGTACGCCGACCGATATTTTGACGCCTTACAGGTGGCATTTTCTTTAAATCAATAACATTATAGAACACTACGATAAACCTTCAAACACACGAAACACCGATATCTTTTGCAAAAAAAGCGTGACGTATTGTCCATTTAAAGTTGTCAAATGTCAAATGCTCTGTACATTCTGTCACATTCTCTCACTCACTTTTCTCATGATATTTTAAAAAATCATATTTTAGTAAAAAAAAAATATTTTTTCTTATAATTTTCTTCTGTACAAACCTTGTCCTGACAATAACAAACTCAAAAAAAAAGAATTATCCAATTTTGTGCAGTCGATCGGAAGTTATGCGCGTACATACATTTCAGTGATTCATTTTTATTTATATAGATCTCCAAATCATATTCAATACCAATCTCCAACATCATCAATACCAACCTCCAACATCATCAATACCAATCTCCAACATCTTCAACACCAATCTCCAACACTATCTTTATAAACTTCTTCATCACCAACTACAACATGATGCATATCATTAACATCGATGCACATCATAAACTCCAACAATGTCGATGCACATCATCAAATTTCTCCCTCTTGATGTGTATCGTCTTGAAAAATACTTGAAAAACAGCAAATACCTACCTAATACTTTTCTATTTCTTGCTTCCTGCCTTCTAATTTTCTCTTGGCAATAATTTATTCTCATTTTACAATCTTCATATTAATCAAAACCTATCCATGGTCCATGGTAAAAGTAAATTATATAATTACATTATTACAATACTCGTAATACAAAAGGCATTAAACCAGAGATGAGTAAATTCCAACAGAGTCCAAGCTTCCTTACATGATCCAATTATTTATCCAGTATTTTATTATACTTCGTATCTCTTCGAAGATGATTACCAGTTAACATGCAGCAGTACGTAGTCTGATGCAGTCCTTGTCACATATTTTAAAACCTACTAAAGAAAAAAACAATATCTCTGTCTCACTCCCTGCCGCCCTACACAGCCGGTCGCCAGACGGCCGCCATTACGTTTTTTTTGTGCGGTCTAAGTCACACGTTCGTGTTGTTAATAGTTAGTAATACTTCAATCGCGATCATTAGTGCTACTATGAGTGGAAAAAAGCGGTCGAGAGACGACGATTATGTTCATTAGAACAAAATAATAAATCACGGCGTTATCGTCATGTGCATCGTAGAAAAATATTAACCTCCAAAAGTGAATCTTTAAAACGAGTCATCTCATTAAAAACGGTTAAGGAACACACTGTAAGTAGGATTCCTTTGTTTGCTAAAAGATTTTCTAATAAGCCAATGCACACGCTCGGCGACACCAACAGTGCATAGGCGCCGCGCCGGCCGGCGCCATCATGTCGCGACGGCTTTTGTTCTAAGCGTATTCAAATTCTGCTTGATGCTAGGTATATTATTGCGTTGGCTTTTGTACCAGTGAACAGTATTCTAGGTCCTAGATCCTAGAATCTAGGATAAAATAAAATATACAAATTTAAAACGACTACTTAACTACTTAGTTGTTCATAAACTAGACACAATAGAAATTCAATTGTTCTTTGGCACTGTGGTTACATTGGGCGTCCAAGTATCTAATTATGGTATAAAATAACATACCTAATTATTTAAAAGAGTTTATCGTACCTACTTCCTTTTTTATTTACACTGACCAAATATCATGAGCTCCATGTATTGTATTTGAGCATCAATAGAATTCTATGATTGATAAATTTAAAATAATAACATAACAGTGTAATCATAGTCATAAGTATTTATTGCATTATGTATCCTTCTTTACGAATGGAAATATTTTACGAATTTTATATTAGAGTTGTTTTGGGTGTAAGTAATTTTATATGTAGTTGTATCCTGAATTGACTAAGTTATTTTAAAAATATTGGGCGATGACTCTAGTGCTATATTCTGCACCATTCAGTGACAACTTGTACAAACATGTTTCCACTTGTAGGTAACATATTTTATTGTATGATTTATCGAAGAAAATAGTCACAGTTGTAAAAACGTCCATGACTTTAGAAAACTGTCCCAGTGTGAGTGGGCATATACTTAATCTAGAAATTATAGTGGCTTTCACAAAAATGAATCAAAAGAAAGATGTGTGTTCTCAGACAAAACAAACAATTACCCACTTGTTATTCGGGTTTTGGGAAAAGCCCTTAAACTGTTAATAACTAAAAATGAAATGAAATGAAGTAAAGTAAAATGAAATGAAATTAAATGAAATTGAATAAAATAAAATAAAATTAAATTAAATTATTTGAAATTAAATTAATTTAAATCAAATTTAATTAAATTAAATTAATTAAAATGAATTGAAATGAATACACAGATCTCCACGCAAGTCGTGTTGAGGGTTGTTTGCTAAACTCCACGTAAATTGTGTTGAGGATTGTCTGCTAAACTCCACGTAAATCGTGTTGAGGATTGTCTGCAGAACTCCACGTTAATCATGTTGAGGATTGTCTGCAAAACTCCACGTTAATCGTGTTGAGGGTTGTTTGCTAAACTCCACGTAAATTGTGTTGAGGATTGTCTGCTAAACTCCACGTAAATCGTGTTGAGGATTGTCTGCAGAACTCCACGTTAATCGTGTTGAGGATTGTCTGCAGATCTCCACGTAAGTCGTGTTGAGAAATGTCTGCTAAACTCCACGTAAATCGTGTTGAGGATTGTTTGCAGAACTCCACGTAAATCGTGTTGAGTATTTTCTGCTAAGCTCCACGTAAAACGTGTTGAGGCTTGTCTGCAGAACTCCACGTTAATCGTGTTGAGGATTGTCTGCAAAACTCCACGTTAATCGTGTTGAGGATTGTCTGCAGATCTCCACGTAAGTCGTGTTGAGAAATGTCTGCTAAACTTCACGTAAATCGTGTTGAGGATTGTTTGCAGAACTCCACGTAAATCGTGTTGAGAATTTTCTGCTAAGCTCCACGTAAAACGTGTTGAGGCTTGTCTACAGATCTCCACGTAAGTCGTGTTGAGGATTGTCTGCTAAACTCCACGTAAATCGTGTTGAAGATTATCTGCTAAGCTCCACGTAAATCGTGTTGAGGATTGTCTGCTAAGCTCCACTTAAAACGTGTTGAGGATTGTCTGCAGATCTCCACGTAAGTATTGTTGAGGATTGTCTGCTAAACTCCACGTAAACCGTGTTGAGGATAATTTTGTATTTACTTCACGTATATCGTTTTGTGAACGACACAGACACTATAATGCTATGTATGTTTAATTGCCTTTTGTTTAATTTTTTTGTTTCAACACTAGAATAGATGCATAATTGTTAAGTTCCGATTTTGCGGAACATTTAAAGTCATCTACTCGGCTCGACTCTAAACGTAAGGGGGGCGCCGCAAGCATCAGCCACCGAGTCACGAGAGTGCCCCATACCGAGAAGGAGCAGGCGGCTCCAGCTTTGGCGTTTTGCAACCGAAACAACTACAGCTCGAAGACCACGCAACGAAATCGTGGGAGGAGAACTTTACTTCAGAGGTACCTAGTTCCTAAATGTTAGTTAGTTAGTAACGACCCTATAATTTTATCTTGGGTCAATGGCAACAAAAATTCTTTAATAGATATCCAATAGAATACAACCTACTACAAAACAAGAGCTGTACACTAAAAGAGGCTGAAATTATTGACGGTTGCATTTCTAATCTTACTAAGTCTAGTTTTACTTCAACTTGCAGTCCGTGCGCAAAACTAATATATTTCAGCAATTTTTACTGTTTCTAAACTGAACGGCAAACACAGCTTATATTAAATCTAAAAGGTTAATCATGAACACTTTAAAATTGAAGATTTTCAATGAGTTTTATGAGCCATGAGCAATGAGTGATGAGCAAGACCGTACGGTTTTGAGACTCATGGATCAAAATGACTAACATGGCAACAATAGAACAATATACTTACTTTTTAGCATGTATGAATATTGAAGATCGTTCTTTACACAAATTAATCTTACTACTTTTTTTGTACTTTACTTGTTTTGTGTACTCCACCATTTTGTTTACACGAAACTTCTAACACATAGTAAATATCCTATATCTATTCTGTGCTTCTAAGGCCTGTATTGTGTCAGATAGTGTGGTGTGTAGTGCATATTGTGCATTTTTTTTTATTGAATACAACAACCATGACAAAATCTTTAACAGATAAAATTGATCTTGAATAAAGGATAAGGTTATTAAGTTGCTAAATACCAACAAATTTACTTTATGATAACTTTCTGAATTTATTGAACTTCTGGCCTTAGCACGCCCAGCAGTTCGTTATGGCTGGGTTTACACAAAATTGTAAAAGTGGGAAAAATATTTAGTTTTTATTATTCCAATAATAACAAGTAGAAAGTAGTTTCTTTCTGATTCGAAAAAACAAATATGATATGGTCAACTTGAATTAAAAGCTGATATCCATGCATTAGAAACATTTACTTCTCATATTTATGTCTAATATACTTATTCGGATTGATCGTGTCGATCGTGCGTCACGTCAGTTAAATGTTGATACCGAATGGCAACTTGCTGGATATGCGCTTATACCAATCATAAGAACATTTCGCTAGCCAAACTTTGACCTTTTACCAGCTTATAAAATGACAAATGCTAGAAATGCGCTTCATGGAAGCTTCATCCTCAATCCGAATTAATGAATTTACCAGTACAGTTACAGGAAAAGAGTAAGCAATGCCAGTACATTGCTTACTTTTTTCGCATTCCTACCGTGTCACTTCATTACCAAAAAAAAATATTCAAAAATTAAATTGGAAGCGGAAGGCATTGTTGTCGTGCCACACTGGTCATTTCAGCAGTGGCACCTTAAGTATCAAAAAAGGTTTGTTTCTCACGAAATTATATTTGAGCCAAATACGTCATTGCTATATCCTTCTTTTATTATCCGGCAAGCTCTTTTGAAAAGAGGAGCTCCATCTGTGTATTTTTTTAATAATATGGCTTCTTTTTCTATAACCACGTTGAATCAATTTAACTCATCTTTAAAGACTTGGCGGGAGTTTTGCCAAGCTAATTATTACAATTATTGTGTATATATGTGTATATATTTTACACAACATTTAATATCAAGAGCTAGTGGATACGACAAGATCAACTATAGTTTAAACACTTCAGTATCCTCACATGGTATGATTACTAGACTGTTAAAGGGCGTTTCCGAGTAAAGATCTCCTAAGCCAAAATATCATGATACATGGAACCCAAATCTTATGTCCTATTATTAAAGTGATGTTTACCCATATGGTAATTTAAGTTTTTGTGATTTATCACTTAAAATAATTACATTACTTGCAATTGCATCTGCTCAGCGAATGCAAAGTTTAATGAAAAATTAAAACATATGCCTTGTTAAAAAGTATTACATATCAATAAAAATCATTGATCTAATTAAAACATACAGACCCAGCGCCTACCAACCACTTGTCGACTTCCTTCAATTAAAGAAAATCCCAATATATGTCCAGCACAGGCTTTACAGTCAAAACAAACAAAACTTTAATTATTAGAATGATGAGAGTTGAGAAAAAGTACAATTAGCATAAAGTGTAATATATATGGTATACAGGTCTGTTTAGTGCACGCAGCACACGCGGCCATCTCGGCCGCGCGCCACTTCGGGATTAACCGTGGGTCTTAAGACTGCGGGCAAGATTTCCCGTAAATATTATAATCGAGATATCAGTACAGTCGGCGGCAGATCAACCTACCCAAATCTGTCAAATTTCTCCAATGAATATTGATCTTTGTAACCAAACAATAAAGTTCAAAATTGATTGTAGAAATTTGACAGTTTTGGGTAGGTTGATCTGCCGCCGTGTGTACATCTGTAGACAATAACAAATTAGCAATTCTTTTTCTTTTCTTTAATACATAAAACATAAATTTGTGTACATTTTTACAATAATAATACTAGAAAAGTTAGATGCGTATCGTTTTCTTTAAATAATGTATAAATCACTTTTTGTTATCTGCTTAAAATGTTGTTGTCTGCAAAGATTACATAAGAACTCTTCATGTAATAAATCAAATTTTTCTTTTGAAGCTCTAAACATCTGCATGTTAACTGGTAATCATCTTCGAAGAGATACGAAGTATAATTAATAATTAAACGAACTTACCTTGTGAAGTTCGATTATAATTATACGAGTATCACGAAGAAGATGATTACCATACTCCCACCCAACCCAACTTCGAATACATTCTCCTTCCTTACCCCTTTGAAAAATTTGATTTCAGTTACCTCTAAAATTAATGGCGGCCGTCTGGCGACCGGCTGTGTAGGGCGGCAGGGAGTGAGACAGAGATATTGTTTTTTTCTTTAGTAGCTTTAAAATATGTGACAAGGACTGCATCAGACTACGTACTGCTGCATGTTAACTGGTAATCATCTTCTTCGTGATACTCGTTTATACGAGTATCACGAAGTTATAATTATTTATAATCGAACTTCACAAGGTAAGTTCGTTTAATTATTAATTATACCTACCTACTATGCTTCCTTAAGAGCGTTTACGCCGCACACTAGCGCCGCCAATGAAAAAAAAACATATATAGTAATTAGAGATAGAAAATCAAATTATGCTCAACAAACTATTTGAATGAAGTAATTTAGCATTTTTACGTTACTTAATGAACACCTGACATGTTATGGTTTAGTTAAATACGGCGTTATAGTTTAAAGTGGCCGTAACGTCTTAATTAACTAAACCATAACATGTCAGGTGTCATTTCTTTGGTAGGGTTGTCAAATGACGATAAGATAAATAAAACAAAATATTTTATTTTATCTAAACCTTCTAAGCCTTACAAATAAACAAAGAATAAGGTCCGAATAGTTATTCCGTGTTTTGTTCCTGTCATATAAACGTCATTTTATACAAAATGTAAAAACGCAAACGTGTAATTGAATCTTGTGTGGCACCCGCAATTCCATACGCAAAAAGCATGAATCGCAGAATTCGCAGTCACTTTACTATCTTGGATTATGATTCCGTCATAATAATATATAAAACCAACCCCTAAATAAACTATTCAAAAAGCTAACCAAGTGATTCGTAGTACTATAAATCCTGATTTTTATGAATTAATAAGGGTTACCCTATATAAAGATAGGTATCACCAGAAGAATAAGATAGCTACATAATACTTGCTTTTTCAACTAACAGGCCTCTCCAGTTATATCTACAGCTTCATGGTTTAACTGATATAATAATGGCGAAATAATACATACCAGCAATCTTTAATAAATTAATATTATTTCCAAACTTAAATTAAGTACATACATCATCATCATCATGTCAGCCAAAAGACGTCCACTGCTGGACAAAGACCTCCCCCAAGGATCTCCACAGCGACCGGTTTTGTGCTGCTCGCATTCAGTGGCTACAGTACATAGGTACCTACATACTTAAAGAAAATCATAATTTAGCAAAATTATTCAAGTGTTAATTAGTGATCGGGATCGAGGGGACAAATTCACCTAAAGTTGCCGACAAGACAAACACTTGGTTTGGATTAACCACTAAAATGTTGTTAATTTATTTTTATGGAATCACGGATCCCGTAAATAGTTTTACTTCTAGTAGTCTTAGTACACATGAAATTAATGGTATTGTTGTATTTATTAGTAATTCCAATATTCGCAATTACAAAACATTTTTTTCTAAATGTTGATAATTTCATGCCAATCATAACACCGATGATTTTCGTATAGCTCACGAGAGTTTACATTACATACCGATACCGAATAGGCAATTAGGCAGTAAAATTGACGAGATAGTATGAGAGATAACCTATTGAGAAGTTGTGAAATAATCAATATTTAGTAGAAAAAAATGCGGACGTAGTAATTGTTTTAATAAATAAATTACCAACATTTTAGTGGTTTAGTCTTTTCTTGTCGGTAATTTTAGGTGAATTAGCCCTTCAGTAAATAACAGATGAATATTCTCTTAATTTTTTTTTTCATATTTTAATTGGTATAATATTACCTCTTTTATAGGGTCCGGTAAATCGAATCTTTGATATACTTAGAATAAAATAAAAAGTAAAGTAGGTATACCCGGACCAAAGATCGGTGCATCGGATGCATACTTTAATCTAAGCCAAAGATATAGTTCCAATCACGGCGCATCCCTATTTACACCGACTGTCAGTGTCACAGTGACAGTGACTGTCAGAAAAGTTGGTGTTCTCTTGTGCTTGTGCGACGTATTATTCTTTAATAATGCTACTAATACAAAGAGGTTGAAAGTTTTTTAGAATACTCATAGAGAAACTTCGTCATTCGCGTAAAAGTTACAATACTGATACAATATTTTCCCAAAAAACCGAGAGCAGAGCTCCATCACCATTCAATTCAACTAGTATATTTTAATGAAAACTGAATAAAAAAGTAGTATATTGTATGATCTGTTTGATTGTTAATTGTAGGTTTGTAACACAACAACAATTTGAGAAATTGATAGTAAAATTAGAGTGAAACTGAATAGTGTCAGAGAAGTAATAACCTCTATCAAACTTGCCAACAGGTTTCGTGGTGGAAGGTAAAAATGCACAAAATTCTTGAATTCCAAGCCGTTGTATTGGCAGCAGGAAGAGGATCACGTCTGCCAGATGTAGGCGGGTCAGTATCAAAGTGTCTGCTGCCTGTTGGACCCTATCCTGTGTTATGGTACTCATTGAATATGCTTGAGAAAATTGGACTGCAAGGTATATCTACAAACAATATTTTATTTAACTTAATAAGTACAATGCTTTATTGCTTTGTTATATCATTGATTCCATCAGTCAGGCCACTTTATAATACTTAGTGGTTTAAAGTGGTTCTACAAATACTATATCTAATAATATAATATTGTTTTATTTAATTTTCAGAAACTATGATTGTAGTCCTTGATGAAGATAAATCAAATGTTTTAAATGCATTAGAAAATTGCCCTCTGAAAATCAAGTATGAATTAATAGTGATACCATCAGAAGAGGATTGGGGCACGGCCAATACACTTAACCACATTAGTAGTCGTGTTAGCACTGATCTCTTGGTAGTTTCTGGAGATTTAATAACTAGCATTAACATCAATGAAGTTTTGAATCTGCACAGGAAACATGATTCAGCACTTACTACATTATTCTTCAACAATGGTCCCGAGGAGTGGATTGAACTTCCAGGGCTCAAAACAAAAGTCAAACCTGATAGAGACTTAGTTTGTATAGACAAAGAGACTCAAAGACTTGTCTTCTTAGCAAGTGCTAGTGATTTTGAAGAGAATGTTATAATACCTAGAATACTCTTAAAAAAGTTTGACTCAATAAGCATGTTCAGTAGATTATTAGACGGTCATTTGTATGTTATGAAGAATTGGGTGTTGCATTATCTTGTGGAAGCTGATAAATATACTTCAGTTAAAGGTGAATTAGTGCCGCATATCATTAAAAAACAACTGTCAAGACCTAAAACAGCTGCGGAGAAGAAAGGCACTTCAGAGAAAAATGTAGAAGTAACAAGAAATATTTTTGATTTCGCTGTTGAGAATGGGTATGAGAGCAAAATAAGAGAGATGACTACATACAATGATCATCAACTTGGTAATAAAGGTGTTTACTATAACGATATTATCAGATGCTATGCGCATATACCTGAACAGAACACATTCAGTATAAGAGTTAATACTCTTTCCTCGTTTTATCTTTCAAATAGCAAAGTAAGTATTGTACTTAGTAGTTATCATATTTTTATTACTTGATAGGCAGCAAATCTGCCTATCTCATTAGTTGTCACAAGATGGCTCATTTAAACCTAATCTAAACTACGTGTGGTGGAGTTTGGCCCAATCTCCATGTATAGGAAAGCCTAAGGTTAGCAGTGGGACATTTGTACGATGGTGATGAATGTTTTTTAGTTTCTATTCTATATGTATATTTCATTTCTATATTAAAATATTATTTCATGAAATGTTTGACGAAATACGTATTTAAAACTTGTTAAAACTAGAAAACAGTGGCTAAACTTAACCCAAACCTTATTCTTAGCAACTGCTGTGTAGTTGTTTCACTTCCTGTTTTATTAAATTATGTTGCTAAATAATAAAATCTTATATTATGAGAGGTTTAAATTTTTTAAGTCAATATAATTGAATTGAATGATTGAATGATTCTCTTGATATTACAGATACTGTCAAAGTGGGAAGAGCTGACCGGGTCACCTTTAGAAGACAGATTCCATCCAGACAGTGACGTGAAAACAAAGCAAATAGATGAAAACAGTACAGTGGGTTACAAAAGCCTTGTCAGTGAAAAAACATCAATTAAGAACACTTTCATAGGTGCCAACTGCACCATTGAAAATAAAGTCAGATTAACCAATTGCATATTGATGAATAACGTCACAATAAAAGAAGGGTAAGACTAATCAAATTTGTGTTATTTTTTAATCTTTTACATACATCAACTGTTATTTGATACTTGAAATTGTTATATCACCATCATGGAGTATGTAGTTGATAAAAAGTTCTATACTACCTCGCTGCTGGATTTAATCACCTTTGTAATAAACTACTGACCTCAGATCCAAAAGAGGTAGGTCCTGAGCACGATTCCCAGTTGGCGGTAGATACTTGTTAAGATGGTGGTAGGACTTGTTCTTATTCTGCCTCATAAGCTACCACCATCAACTCTAATGTAAGTTTTATACGCCATTCAATCATGTCAACGAAAACGAGAATCTGTATGGCTTTGAAGTAACACCTGGTGTCAAACGATGTGAGTTTGAATTGCAAGTATGTTATACAAATTTTCAGCTTCTATGTAACGAGGCTGTATCCCGTCAATTATTTTTATTGAGATGATTACTTAAAACGGAAGGCTCGGTGGCAGTGTGGCAAATCGCTCGGCCTGATACTCCCTAGGTCCCGGGTTTGATTCCCAGGTTGGGCAAGGAGTGGTTTGTATTCTTCGATGCGTAGCCCGGGTTTATGATCACCAACCCGCAAGCTTGAATTAATTTCTGTTATGTTATGCTGCTGCATTAACAGTCGTTAACAACCACCAATCTGCACTGAGCCTCTCCCTAACCATCCATAGGGAAGGCTCGTGCCTCAGCAGTGGGGACATAAAATGAGCTGATGATGATGATGTTATGTTTGTCGCCAGCTGTGCGTTGCAAGAGTGCGTGGTGTACACGGGCGCGACGGTGGGCGCGGGCTGCTCGCTGCAGTACTGCCTGGTGGGGCCGCACCATGCCGCGCCCGCCGGCGCTGCCGCCACCCACCAGCTGCTGGCCGAGACCAGCGACAGCATGATCACACTTGGATAGATGTTAAAGTTTCAGAAGTAATATATTTTTTATATGAAATTTAAGGAGTGTTTCATTTTAACCGTTTTTACTTGTTTTATACTTACTCAAAGACTGTGCGTTTCGACTTCAGTAGACATTTTTTTAAACTGACATGCATATCTAGGTAATTAGTAATATGATTTCAGTATAACTTCTTGCTTTTTAGAGCTGTTTTTACTTTTTAAGTTTCCTGTTTTCTGAAGTCGGTTTTTTTTGTTAATAATTATTTTATTTTACGATTTGTTAGTGATGGGTAGACGTAGCCCTAACAAGGAATCTTCTCGTATGAGAAAACGACAGCCTAGTAGGTAGTGGTATTCCTATGTAAAACTTCAATTTTAATTAGGTATTATTTTTGTACAAACTAAACATTTTGGCATATTGAACCGTATGAAGTAAGCCCAACAAAAGGTAACTGCTGTAAATCGTTAAGGAATTCCCTCGACTGTCTATGGTCTCCATCATCAGACCTGTAATGGCACTTATAACCCATATGGGTGCAAAGTTCTTATCAATAGAAATTAATTAAAACCAAACACAAGGTAGCTACTGTTAAACGTTGAGGAGTTCTCTTGACTGTCCTTCGTCTTCATCATCAGACCCCTAAGGACAGTCACAACCCATCTAGGTTTAAAGTTCTCATCAATACAAATTAATCAGGCCCAAACACCATGTAATTGCTGTAAATCGTTGAGGAGTTCCCTCGACTGTCTTTCGGCTCCATCATCAGATCGACTCCAGGCCTTCATTAAATAGTAGTGCTTTAAAATACTTAATGAAAACATTAACAAACGCACTAGTCGCCACTACGATATTTAGAGGTTCTCCTCGATTTCTTCGGGATGCCATCATCAGATCCTGGTTTCCTTATCATGGTACCACTCTTGGGATATCTCCTTTCCAACAAAAAAAGAATTATCAAAATCGGTTCATAAACGACGAAGTTATCCGCGAACACACATAAAAAAATATATATACGAGTCGAATTGAGTAACCTCCTCCTTTTTTGAAGTCGGTTAAAAAATAGGTATGAACCTCTCAACATCCCTAGGACTAAAGATAGGTACGCAAATAGATTACAAGGAAACTTAAATCGACTGTCGCTGTAAAGTTAAATACTACGTAATAGTAAATACGGTCAAGTTTAGTGAATCTTGTTAAATACTAAGTAAAAATTCCATCTCATATGAGCAAACATTACCTACTATTGGACCTTGGCACTAAACCGCCAGTCTCGTTATACTAATACGAAAATTACATAAGGAATTTCAGTGCACCTATTCATAGCAGTTGACCATGCCGTATATAAAAAAGTACTTTGTAATCATGCCTTACCCATAAACGAATTCTGCAGATAATTAGTTCTGAGTGCCTAGTGCGAGTTTTTATCGCACTATCGTTAATTTTAATGTACTCACCTTGTTTTTGTTCCAAATAAATACATTTTATTATTATTCGTTTGTCACCAGGTATCGCTGTATACATGGTTATACAAATTCTCTTGATTGAATGCTGAATAAAATTCGTAGTAGGTAGGTAGTATTCAGATAAAACAACTTTTACGGGTCTACTCGCGTTTATTTTACACATTTGATTTTATATTATTTTATCCTGACGTTTCGAACCCTTTGCAGGATCCGTGGTCACAAGGGGGTTTCGGACTGATCACCGAAATACATTTTATCGAAACCCACTTCTACACTGCCATATCATCGAGGAGCCATATGACCAATGGGTTATTTTACCGATGGGCCATTTCGTCGAAAAGCCAAATGCACGCAATCTCATATCACCGACAGTACATTTCGTTGAACGCCATATAAGTATTTGAAAAGCAAAAAATAAAACATCTATCTAAATCAAAGAGTTTTATTGCAAATAATATTAAATCAATAAATAAAAAAATCCCACTATGTAGTTAAAATCATTTTTACTTAATTGTGGAGGTTGATATTTTCTTTCTGAGAATGCATCTTAAAATGTCAAAGTATTTTTAGGACTACTTTCATTTAGTTTTAATATTACTTGTTACTAGTGTGATTATTGTATTTACGAGTTGTTGTTGTAACATACGTGGTGTGATTCGTGGTTCTTGTCGTGGTTGATAGCGCCCGATTATGAAAGACAGTACCTATTCGATGAACGATTAGAATCTATAAGTACCATTTTTAATTAAGGGAGTACAGTCAGCAGCAGAAGTCGCTGACCACTTTAGTACTGTCATAAAAGTTGATAAGCGTCTCAAAGGTATATTCACTATGTTCGCGAATCTCTCGCGCTCCGCGCCTGTGCAACTGCTCCACGGAATAAAAGAAAAGGATACGTTTGCAAACGTCTAACGCTCTATATTTTCGAACATCGATATACGGAATAAAATTTTGCGTATTACGTCCATCATCTCTTACGATTTTTGACTAACCACGGCACAGTCATTTTCACATCAATATATAACCACGGCTTGGTTGGCTCCAAGCGGATTGGTGGGTTTTAACGACTGCCATCTTACACCAACAACAGGGCGCAATGGCTTTACGTGCCTTCGAAACACAGAAGCACTCTAGATATTTAATTTCACCTATCAGCTGGACCCAACATTGCAAAAGTTGCTTAGCGTGTAAAATTGTAACCGGAACACGCTGGCCGCCGCGCTCCTCTGTCAACTGAAACTTGGTACCGATATGTAGGTACCTAATGTTGCCATGGCGAATTTTTCAAGCTAGTGCTTGACGCTTGTTTAATACGCTTCCACGTCTCGGTTTCGGAGAATCTAGATAGTAGGTACTTATCTACTTGATAGCAAGGGACGTTCGAACGTTAAAGAACGGCCAAAACTACGGTTTATTTTCTCGCAGCCAGTAAATGTCCGGTTACACTGTAAATGCCATCGCCAGTCAACAACAATGTCTTCCCCAAAAATAAAAAAGCTGTTAACCGGCGTCGTATAATAATGTTTACTTATTACACCTTAAAAAAAAACGAATAAAATTTTGAGCTGTGCCCGAATTGTTAAGGGGTCGAATCCCAACTGAGGCAAGTCGTCTTCTGCAAGATCTATTTTTAAGTTCGATATAAATATAGTATTGTGATATAAATATAGCATGAAAACGAGCTTCATTAAATTTGCCAAAATAGTTACCTATATTATTAAGTTAAAAAAATGAGGTTTATGTTGAAATTTGGTTGGCTTTATTACAGTGTTAACGATCCCGCTGTCGATACCGTCTATATTTTACAGTACTAAAAGCTTCGGAAATATCCTTTTTGAGTAAGTTCTCTTACAAGTGTAGTATTTGCTTATTGTTATTAATCGTATTCATTACGTAAAAAATATGCCGTTAGCGAGGCAATTACATACATGTTATTTATTAGGTACTTATCGCTTTAAGTATTTATATTATAGCTGTATAAAAACGAGGTTTTTTACTATTATATAAAAACCTGAAAACCGTTTCTTCAGTTGTAGCTCGTTACAGGAACATAGTCGATCCGCTACAACTTTCGCAATGTGCAATAAAGTAGTATGCAACGCATTTATCCAATTAAATTAAAGATTACATATGATATGAGAAAAGACAGGGAATGATCACACATTTTCAAATGCCTGTAAAACACAAATTCAGAAAAATAATTAGTATTTTTGTCTACGGAAAAAATTGCCTTTAAACGATCACCTCTTGGCAGAGCAGTCGTTGTTGTCACACGGTATCGTTAGGGGCTGCGTTATTCGCATCACGATATCTTGCACTTGCAACACATGACATCATATGGGAAGCGATGGGATCAGTCATGCGTGCTAAGACCTAATTAGTTATTAATGAGTGAGACGTTCTCGGACATTTCCCAAGACTGTAGGTAGCACTTTCAAGTTTCAATGCATTAGAATGCGGACGGCAAGCTTGCACCGCGTGCGTATGCTAGATTGATCTGACAGACGTTACGAGCAAGCATTAACAGTATTGTAAACAATGAGTTACACAATACTTTACTAATTACATTTGATGTTACTTATGTGTAATGAGTACCTAATGACGTACGTAACTTGTTAGGATTATTGCTAAGTTTAGCTATCAGACTTTATCCATGCTCATGCACGCATGATCCGAACCCCTGAGGAGAATCTAGTATGGAACGGGGACACGCACTTCATCATCATCAGCTCATTTTATGTCCCCACTGCTGGGGCACGAGCCTTCCCTATAGATGGATAGGGAGAACGGGCCATAAACCACCACGCGGGCCCAGTGCGGGTTGGTGGTTGTTATCGACTGCTAATGCAGCCGGGACCAACGGCTTTACGTGCCTTCCGAAGCAGGGAAGAGCTCGAGATGATACATTTTTGGTCACCCATCCGATTACCGGCCTTTGCGAAAGTTTCCTAACCTCATCACTCGCAGATCCGGCGAGTTAACTACTGTGCCATCAAGCTCCTTACATCCTCCATCACGCACTAGTGCGTGATACAACAATTCCCTACAGTAGGTAATCGTCTGACAGTGTTTCGTTTCACACGGCTTGAGGAACCCTATAAGTTTCTCGCCGCTCCTAAAAAAGTCTGTCAACACTAAAAATGCCCATAGGCAATCAACAATCTCTCTACAAAAGAAAACAGACCCTCTCACGGGCACGAAATCTCAAACCAGCTCGGAACAGTCCGAACGCAACTGTGGCGAGATTCCGTGTCCGTGAGAGGGTACATGTGTGCTCGAGCGCGTTTGTGTGAAGCTTACCTTATTTTGTGCCTTATCGAAGTAAAAACGGTATGTTCAGTACCTACTCAACAGATTGTTTTTATAATAATAATATATTAGGTATATATTACCCTACTAATATTATAAATGCGAAATTTTGTGAGTATGTATGTGCGTATATTTGTTACTTCTTCACGCTGCAACGGATAGAGGATTTGGATGAAATTCGGCATACAGATAGTTTATAACACATAGGATACTTTTTATCCAGATATTCCCACGGGAACAGGAACCTTGCGGGTGAAACCACGAGCGGCCGCTAGTATGTATATATTTCTATTATATTATTTATATTCTACTGGGATCGCTCTATCATTACGGACAGGACTATTGTCGCCAATAAGCCTGATATTGTGATGGTCGACCGATCCCAACGCCGGGCAATACTGGTTGATATCATCATACCTCGTGAAAGCCGAGAAGGACAAGCTTAGTAAGTACCTTGACTTGGCTCATGAGGTTACCGCCATGTGGGATGTGGATTCAACCATTATTGTACCGATAGTCGTTTCGGCAAATGGTCTTTTAGCCAAGAGCCTCCGATCAACACCTAGAGAGGCTCTCGCTGAAAGGTTGGGTCAAGGGTCAGATGCAAAAGGCAGTACTCCTTAACACGGCACGTATTGTCAGGAGGTTCCTCACTCTGCAGCCCTAACCACCGATAGCTTGGGTCTATCCCAGCTGCCGGTGGCAACCTAGGTTAAGTTTTTTAGAATATATTTTTATATTGTAAATATGTTTTTTTTAATATTGTAAAAAAAATTCTTAAGATGTATATTTAATAAAGATAATATTAATAGTTTATTACAAAAAGGTTACACAACATATGGGTTACAATAAAGTCCCAAACGAGGTAATCCTGTACCTTGGGGACTTAGAGTTTGAGATTTGCATAAAGCTATGAGTTATTACATTGTTGTATGAGACTATACCTAAATAAAAATTTTAGACAGATATATTTTAAAAACATAAATAAAGAAAAAGAAAGAAAATATAGGATGTGGTGTGTGTGTGTGTAGGGTGTGTGTGCGAGTGCATGTGTGAGTGAGGGTGAGTGTGTGTGTGTGAGGGTGTGTGTGTGAGTGTATTAATGTTAAAATTTGTGTATGTGTTATTAAGACCGTCCAACTGCTTCATGTTTTTGTAATCATCGAGCCAACACTCCGTTAGAACGATGACATCAAAGGTTGTGTTTAGTTGGTGGTATTACAACCAGATTGTCAAAGATTTCGGTAGCTCAGATGGCTGAGCTGTCGACCGATTTTAGGTTTGTTGTTTTTTTGTAACTAAGTGTTGCAAACCAACCAGCAGCGGGTCACCTGGCGGAAGCTATCACTGCCACCATGGACATCCGCAACACCAGCGGAACCACAAATGCGTGTGTTGACAGCCATTAAGGAAATAGTAAAACTCGATTCTTGAAAATCCCTAAAACGTAATGGTCTGGGGGAATACCGCCGCCGCCGGTTATAGTTATAGGCCTACTTAAAGCAGTCTTCTTTTTTTTAAATGCGATGCTATAGAATTTAAAATGCAAAATAGCAATTTAAAAGTAATTAACAGTTAGATTAATTTTACATAGCGACTGTTGGACAGAGTTGTGTGAATCGATGAAAAATATTAAGGGATATAAATCAAAGGGTCAAACAGAAAAGCAATTATATATGGTGTAGTCTACAAAAATCATTAGTTTAATGGCAAACCCCCTGAAGTTGTGTTAGATTTTACATATATTTTGTATTCAAAAAGGGCGACAAAACCCTGCTGAAGAACTAGGCCCATCGCACTTCTAAGCCACGTCTACAAGGTTTTTTCGAGAGTCATAACGAATCGTCTCGCACGCAGGTTTGATAACTTCCAGCCTATCGAACAAGCCGGTTTCCGAAAAGGCTTCAGCACCATAAACCACATACATACGCTGCGGCAGGTTACACAGAAGACCGAAGTGTATAACCAGCCTCTTTGCTTAGCGTTTGTAGACTATGAAAGGGCCTTCGATTCGATTGAAACATGGGCCGTGCTAGTCTCTCCAGCAGTGCCAAATTGACTACCGGTACATCGAAGTGTTTGTATAAAAGCGCTACTATGTCAGTAGGTACGTCTTCAGGTCCAGAACTCGAAACCTATCCAGTTGCAGCGAGGAGTGAGACAGGGAGATGTGATATCACTGAAACTGTTTACTGCTGCACTGGAAGATGTTTTCAAGCTCTCGGAACTCGGCATCAACGTCAACGGCGTATACATCACTCACCTTCGATTTGCTGACGATATAGTGGTCATGGCTGAGAATCTGGAAGACCTCGGCACAATGCTCAGTGACCTCAACAAGTAGGTCTTAAATGGCCATAGAGAGGACGAAAGTTATGTCGAACTCACGTGTTGTACCCACTCCTCTGAAGGTTGGGGACTCTGCCTTTGAAGTTATGGACGATTATGTTTACCTGGGACAAACGGTAGGTCCAACTTCAGCAAAGAGGTCAATCGTCGAATCCAATTAGGCTGGGCAGCGTTCGGTAAGCTACGAAATATCTTTACGTCCAATATACCGCAGTGTCTCAAGACGAAAGTCTTTAACCAGTGTGTGTTGCCAGTGATGACATACAGGACTGAGACGTGGTCGCTCACTATGGGCCACATAAAAAGACTCAAGGTCGCTCAAAAAGCAATGGAGAGGGCTATGCTCGGGGTTTCACTGCGTGATCGAATCAGAAATGAGGAGATTCGCAGAGGAACAAAGGTAACCGACATAGCCCGAAGAGTAGCCACTCTTCGGGCTCAAGGGCTGTGGGCAGGGCACATTGCTCGCAGGACTGATGGCCGCTGGGGCGGAATAGTACTTGAGTGGCGACCGCGTACCGGAAAGCGCAGTTTGGGCAGGCTTCCAACAAGGTGGACGACGATCTGACGAAGGTCACGGGAAGCCGCTGGATGCGAGCAGCACAAAACCGGTCGTTGTGGAGATCCTTGGGGGAGGCCTTTGTCCAGCAGTGGACGTCTTTTGGCTGAGATGATTGTATTCAAATAGATCCAAATAGGTAGGTACTTTTATAATCCCACAGTGGTCACCGCCAAACATTCAATTAAAAGCGCATTAATTGCCACTTAAGTTAGCAAAACTTAAGTTTCACGTTCTTATCGTCTGTAATTTTCCTTCCGACAATAAACCTACTTCCTGCTACGTAATTTTATAATCTTAAGTGTCGTCCAACCGACAACCGAGTCAATACATCACTATTATGAATACTGTTATGCTCATTATTGCTGTAAAACACATATAATAATATGCATATGGACCTCGTGTTTCATGTCGTAACAGCACCTTCTCTGTAGTGATATAATATTATTGCAGCACGTCTGATCGAGTTACAGAAATAAGACACAAATTGTGGGAGACCTAAATCCATCTCTGGGCTATCAACTTTATTGTCCGTAAAGAAATTGTAAAATGGTTACCTTACAGTATTATTAGAAATTAAATTAAATTATATATTTTTATTGATCAGACAACAAGATCCAATAAGACGTTAGTAGGTATAGTATAGGTTTACCTTCATGGGTAGGTATGTTATTTTGTTATAATACCAACCAATAACCATGGTATATGTAAAAATAACAATTAAACATAATCAAAATAACTTCGTTCGCAACAAAATTTTCGTTAAATTATTAATAACCATAATTTCTTCAAAATAAAACAACTGTTTTATTCTTAACTTCTAAAATAAATTGTAATAACTACTTAAACTTTAAATCGGATTTCAAAGGTCTATTTTTGAAAAAACTCAACTTAATAATGTAGGTACTTAATGTAAGAAACAAACACTCAAAAATTTTTTTTTTTTTAAACTTGCGAAAGGTCGTGAGAACAAGTCCCATTTCAGTGTAATTTAAATTGTGAAGGCAAACCTAAAAAATAAGAGAGCTTTGAGAATTTTGTCTTTGGAAGGGAGAAATATATTTGATGTTTGATCATATCTTAAGATTTTAAAAACCAAACACAAAATAAGGAGACTGCCGATGTTATCCATCTCTGACCAATCCGACCACAACTGTTCTGAGATTGTTTGTGTGTGCGTTACTCGAGCGCGGTATGTATTAAGCTTACCTACTGGTTTCTTCATCATCATCATCATCATCATTATCATCATCATCTTCTTCATCATCATCATCATCATCATCATCATCATCAATTCATCATCATCATCATCTTAGCCAAAAGACGTCCACTGCTTGACAAAGGCCTCCCCCAAGGATCTCCACAACGACCGGTTTCTCCTTATTTAGTGCCAACCATTTCAACGCTTGAAAGTCTCCAACTTCTCACATTTCAGCTTATTTGAAAATCTTGTATTGTTTTGGGCGGGGTTTCTTACAATATTTTTGCCAAAACCCACTACAAAAGTTCTGCTTGGCTCTACGTTTTCCCCGATCCGATCCGAACCCTTCGGAGATTCTAGTAGGGCACGGGGACACACCTAGTGCGTGATGCCGTATCATAGGCGACGCACCGCTAAACAATAAATCTCATACGGAGCGTTTACGCCCCGTACCATAAGAGAAACTTTTTTTTTTCTTCAAATTAAAACTACAAATTATTTAAAAAAAATGAACTACAATATTGAAGTGTGTGTTAACTAATCTACTAAGAAAATTTAGATGCTTAAATCGCTCTGGTTAGCCTGTAAAATGCAAATCTGTTTTAAAAGAGGTTACTTTGATGTTTTTTTCTCTGTTATAAAAGTTGACAAATCGTGTTTCTGCAACTAGCAAAATGAAGTCAATTAAATGAAAAATCATGTCATCAAATATCACTTTCATTATGTTTTGTAATTGTTGGGAAAAATCAAGATCCCCGCCACGTAAGTTTCCAATACGTCACCTTAAGCATTATAAATAATATACTGACCAGTAAATGCATCTTCTATTCTGTTTACTTTGACCGATTTATCATACCAATGCATTGGTATGGCAGCTCGCGCAACTCCATAAGTAGCTTTTATTTGCAACTGACCCTTTTAGATATTGTTCAAGAGTAAATTACAAAGAGTTATCAAATATGTTTCGAAACACAACATTGTTAATTCACAATTTCAACATTATTGCAACTAAGTACACAACTAACCAATTGCATTCCCGTCAAGTGCAACTCGCAGAGTTATTGGAAAGAGAATGTCTTCATATTATACAGCATTTTGTAACGCGCGTCATATTTTTTGGCGCCATTGTCAAATTATTGCAACAAACAGATTATTGGATATTGCGTATAGATTGAGCTAGGTCAACGAGGTGAAGCAACATGCACTGTTATATAACAACCTAGTACTTCAAAGCTATCACCTATGTCATAAATCTAGGCTTAACATAAATGCAGCACAGTCTCCTGCTATAGTAGTCACGCCAATCAAGAGTTTAAAGTTTCGTGAATGTGGCAGTGTGGTGTGTCAGTTACAATTGACTGCAAATTAAGACGAGGATTTTTTCCTTTTGGCGACTAAGGACCATAAGGAAAAATTACTAGGTATAAAAATGTCGAATTCATAAAATTAAATTGTCGAAGTCTATTTATACCGAAATATAAAAATGTCGATACTTATAAATGTGAAGATGTAAAAATGTACATGCCCCAGAAAGAATATGTCAATATTTAAAAATGTAAACATATTATTTTGTCAAGATTATGATCCAGAAAGTTTAAGAATAAAAATGTCAACAATCCCTTACCGAATGTTCTAAATACGATACTTACCTATTTGCTCCGAGTAGTGGAAGTTTCAAGACGATACTTTAGACCATGAAGGTGGAAAGCCTCTATAGAGATAGGAAGATAAACAATCTATTTTAATTTTAATTTCTTCCTTGCTGGTCTGGGAGGAAAAGAAAAACTTAGAATGTACCAGCTGCATCTCGCCCCGTGACCTTTCATGTGGGCACTCTGCAGGCGATGGGCTAGCAACCTGTCACTGTGTGTCATTTGTTGTAAAGGTGCTACTTTCTGGCCTACTCCTTGCTAAACGTGGCTACGTAGCGTGGCAATAATGTCACCCTCTAGCTCTGCCTACCCCACATGTCAGACATGTGGAAAAAAGGCGTGAGCTATATGTATGTATGTATGTTTGCTTAATTGGAAGTACCTATGACTGAAGTAAAGTGATATTTATATGTCAACATTTTTATACTTAGGTAATAATTATCTTAGATTTTCTTAAGAGACGACATTTATATTTATATTTTGCCTAAGTAGGCAATAATCATCTTAGACTTTTTTTAATGTCGGCATTTTTATACTTATTAATAATACATCTCTCCAATTTTCCAACTTGACAATATCAATTATTTTAAGTTATCAATTAAATCCCAAACTCGTATCCCTCATTATATAGAAATATTCTCATTTTGCAGGATAAAAAGTATCCTGTATGCTCTCTTAAGTTGCTGTCATACACATGCTATATTAATAATATTTTTATATCTAAATCCATTAGCAATTTTTGCGATGATGACAACAGACAAAAATAAAAACAACACAAAAAGATAAAAATAAAAAAATAATTGTCTTAACCGCTGTTTTTGACCTCGATTATATTTATCGAAACATATTTAACGAAGTACTCGGCCCTGTTATAATTTTCTTATACTATTGAAGAAGATGTGTATTGTGAGGCCAATCTCCTAAAATCGACATAACTGAGCTGGGCTTTTCTGTGCCAAGGTCGTGAGCGTCGGCCTGTCATGCTCTGTTTGTACTCCAACGCGGGTAAATCACGGAGAAATGTTCTTTCTACGAATCGAATAATGCAGAATCGATTTTACAGACTAAGATCGAGTATGCTACACCTCTTTACTTCTTCCTGAGTTGATTTCAGTGACTTTGATGGTATTTTCGGAGTGGTTTGACTGTTAGTGTATTAATAAAAATTGGTGTAATACTAAAAACTATGGTGTATTTATTTTGATTCAATGTATTTATTAAACCATGCTAAATAATAATTATAATCTCTTATACGATTAGTAAGGCGGTCCCAATGATTAACAAATTAAGATCAATAAGCCACAAATGCTTGGAATAAATTATTGAAATGAATTTATTGTATTTTTCTTAAATGAATTGTGTCGGAGTTTAAGCCAATAGAGTGAAATCTTATTATTACCATAACTCATTTGACATTTGCAATTGAAATCCTAGTGGGCTCTTTTTTTGTTAAGGCTACATGTGGTGTGCCCAAAGTGGGCTCTTTGTTTCATTTCTCTTATATGTAAGATTATTAAAAAGTCTTTAAAAAGTTGAATAAGTAAATTACATTTCGAAAAAAAGACAGTGTTGATAAAACTCCACGAGCGTTATTCGAACCCGCACCCCATGACATGCCGGGCCATGTGCACTACCAATTATGCTATCGTGGCGTGAATAAATTCTTTAATCAAACAATTTCAAAACTATATTTTTTATTAACTCCACTGAAAGTTCGATGTTTAAGGAGTTTCTTCTTAACTACTACTTCAACGCTTCCGTTTTGTCAAGTGCCTTTACATAATGTCATCAAAATATTAGTCAAAGAAAGGCTAGAAACTTATCTACTGATGTAAACTTAAAATAATAATAAAATTAGGTTGGCATCATTTTTAGAATAGTAAGTTTATAGCTACAATGTATTTAAAAGCGACATACAATTCAGATATATAACCCCGCCCGATCCTCTAAATGCCACTTCACATTTACAGCATACACTAAACATGCACACTAGTTTAGGCTCAAGACACCGTACTCGTAGAACAAGGGTACGACGAACCGGTTAACACGCGCTCTATACCAGGTACAGACATGTACCTGGGCGCTTCTCTCCACCACCACGACCCGGTCAACCCGAGCCGAGGTCCGAGCCTTTAGAGGCGGCTGCAGTTATCAATTATTTTTATAATTTTATTTTTATTTATTTATTTTTATTTTTATTATTTTTATTTTGTCAAAATGTAGGTAGTCCGAAAAAATAGTAGCTACGTGCTTAGGATTATTGTGTACACTTCGTGCTACAATATTATTTCGATACGTTGTTTGTGTCATCAGATAAAGATATCGACTGCGCTAACTGCATTGATTAATTGCTGTTCACATATGATTTATGGTGAAGTTGAATATTTCTTGTAGTAAAATTTGTTTACTGTGGTATTTACAAAAAATGGTACATATTCTAAAAAGTATTTATGATTTATTTTAAGTATAAGTTCATGCTAGATTGTTATAATTGATTTTTTTTTAACTTATTTATATACAACATTTTACCCTAGTTTTTTGTTTCAGTGACTATAATCTTTAGAGAAACGTAAAGAAACATGAAATTTTTTAGTTTGTTAGGATTATCAAACCCTCAGCAATTATATTCAATGAGATTTTTTTGCTCATTTTTGCACTCCTTGAACAAAGTTTACGAATCGAAATCGTACGAAGTTTACGAAATAGTACCGTAAAAATCCAGATTTGTTCAATGTGCTAAGCAACATCCTCCCATGAAACTGACGACTAAGCAATTCCTGCTATGTTTTAGCGTTACTAGACGAACCTTGTATAGTTAACGATGTCTGTTTTTTGTTTAATAGTTTATTTTGTGTTTTTATTCATAATAAAGCAAGATAAATAATAAATTGACGCATAAACATTTATTTTACGTTGAAATAATACATTTCCGGCTTTTAATACTTTCGTCCACCTAAAAGTTGAAAATTGATCACTGTGCGCCCTCGGGTTGTTCCTCTCCCCGATCCCTATCCCGACGCACTAGTGCGCGATGCCGTTCCCTCTAGAAAACCTCCGAAGGTGATTCGTTTCACACGGCTTAAGGAACCCCTTGAATTTCTCGCCGCTCCCAAACAAGCCCGGTGAAACTGCAAATGCCGTTTAAGGCAATTAGCAAACACTCAAAAAAATTACATATATAAATAAGGTAATTTGAAAAACAGCAGCCGCCGATTTAAGAAGTTATACCTACTAAGTAAGATTATCCTTGTCATTTATTTTCGGTTTTTTTATCATCAGCTCATTTTATGTCTCCACTGCTGGGGCACAAGCCTTCCCTATGGATGGATAGGGAAAACGGGCCATAAACCAAGGCGCGGGCCCAGTACGAATTTTAATGCCGCTTTAAATGCCTTCCGAAGCACGGAGGAGCTCGATATGATACATTTTTGATCACCCATCCGGTGACCGGCCTTTGCGAAAGTTGCTTAACCTCAGCACTTGCAGACCGGGCGCGTTAACCACTGCGCCATCGTGCTCCTTGGTTTTTTAGTAATAATAATAAAAACTTTGGAGTTTGGGGGTTAAAGTTACTCGCGTCCGTAGGTTTACCCTTGAGACCCTACACGTGACCACTGGGTGGTGCTAAATGAGTGACACTGTCTGAGTGGTAGAGCCATGCTGCGTTGCAGCACGAAATGGGCCGGCTCGCCCGGCGAAATACCACCCTCTCACAGAGTATCGGCGTGAAACAACGGCACTCGTTGCTGTTGTGTTTCGTCCGGTGAGTGAAAGTACCGGAGGCCCATCTCTCACCCCTCCCCCCTCCCAATTCCTACTCCCTCCTCAAGATCCAACTCCTTCCTCAAGGTCGGCCACGCATCCGCGATTACTTTGGTTTTGCGGGTGTCCATGGGCAGCGGTGATTGCTTTCCATCAGGTTACCGCCTGCTCGTTTGCCTCCTTTTAAAATTAAAAAAAAAAAAGTTTTAGCTGAGATTAAAATAATTCTATTATCTGCTAGAGTTTAGAAGGGTGTCAACGAGGCACATTATAAAAATATTTACTTAAGCACATCCAATTACTACCGAGTAAAACCTCCACACAACTTAGCATCTAGCGACTCCAACAAAGCGGCAGGACGCGGACTATAATGAAAGTCTTTGATCACTGTCGCACCGTGTCACAATAAGCAAATACATTTGTTTTAGAAATTTTGTTGTCAAGCATCATAAGTGCTGCGATCTGCTGTCGCAATGAGTATTTGGCGACTTTCTTTGCCGACTGTACAATGAAATACTTAGTGCCACCCATGTGTCATCATCGGTCATCGCATAACTGCTCTTCCTACTGATTTAAATAAATATTTAATCATAATTATTGAAATGAAACAACTTTTACGGATCTACTCGCGTTTATTTTACACATTACTTACACATTACATGGAGACAGTCTCCCTGTGACCACGGACCCTGCAAAGGGTTCGAAACGTCAGGATAAACATTAAGTAAGTAATGTGTAAAATAAACGCGAGTAGATCCGTAAAAGTTGTTTCATTTCAATGTGTAGTGTTCGCGTAAACTTTAGAAAACAATATCATAATTATTTTTGAATATTTGCAGGTAAATACTTTGTCTAAACAAGGAATAGCCCTAATTTATTATAGTACCATTGGGGATAGCTCCCTAATTATACAATTCGTCAAAGAATATGATGATGATGTCAACCTTGCCGATTTCGGCTACAGTGACTCGCTTCTGAAGTTTGAGTTATTTGAGCTTATATGGCGCTTACATGGCTGATATCCATATAAGAAATGAATATAGGAAGAAATGTTTTTTATTTTCTTTTAGTTCACAAAACCGATAATAGTCATAATGACAATTTTATAAAACATTAAAGTAAGATTAGAATTGTATCTTCTAGATGCAAACCTGTCATGCGTAAGTTAACATAACATATCTACGAGTATGACAACTACTAACTGATAATAAATCTTTTAAACTAAAAAAAATTAAAAGATATTTGGACTACAAATAAGGTTTTACATATTTGATTGTTTTAGTTTTACATATTGTTTTCTATAATTTACGCTTAAAACTTAACATTTAAGATTGACTTTAATTTAGATTTAAAGGAGGCTTCAGAACTTGTAAATATATCAATGTCGTGGCGTTGTATTGAATGTAATAGGCGTTGTATTGACAAGATTTTGTAGAATGGAAGGCTCAAGTCTCTTCTGCGGTGAGTTCTGACTTCTAATGTATAACACTAAGGTTTTCAATATTATCAAACTTTTTTAAAAATTATACAAACATTTATAAATAGCTTGCCTACTTCTTAACTGATCTTTAGTATTTGTAAAAATATTATGATCAGATGTTAATGACGGTAGTTGTTGACATTGAATGGGCGCCTTTGGCTTTCAAAGTAAAAAGTAAATAGTGTTGAATAATTTCGGCGGGCTCCGGTTAGAACCACGATAGCTCAATTGGGAGAGCACCTGACCCGGTATGTCAGAAAGGTGCGGGTTCAAATCCTGCTCGTGGAAATTTTTTCAACATTTGTGTTTTTGTAATTTGTTCGCAACAAAATTTGCGTTAAAAATTATATAAACATTTACGGGTCAAATATTTTCATTTAAAGAATCTGTACAAAAAAAATTTAAATAATATCTTGAAAACTTACGAAGTGACAAGCTTTTTGTGCTGTCCCGTTGTGTTTTATAGTAGGGTATACTTTATTTGAGATTTTGTAAATGTTATTTGGTCAAAATGTAACATGGTATAAAAAATATTGAAATCGATTCTATTACTGATTCTGAACAAACAGTGTTCAGGTTTCGTATAAACCAAAAATTACATTGTATATCTTTATTCTTTAGGTAATCCTACAATGTTTAAAACAATATGATTGCGATCTATTTCATAGTACCATCATCATCATCAGCTTTTTTTTATGTCCCTACTGCTGGGGACTATGGACCCCCATAGTACCATACAAAGCCCCAAAATTATTTAGACCTAATTAATTTATGTGTTTCCACAGTACCTACAAAGTTCACTAGGGACAAGTCAGTTGTAAACTTGTTGAGCCTGTATTTTGTAAAGTACATTTGATGGTGTAGAAATCGAATGATGTAGTAGTAGGTACGTGTGAGTGAGATCGACCAAACTGGCTTAGCGCTGGCTAACTATCCTTTCTCCTACAAAACACTTGCAAGTGAAGGTGCACATTTTTAAAAAGGTACGTTTATTATCTACCTCCTTACGTAAACAAACACGAACAGAAACAGGTCCAATTTTTAAGAGTGCCCGTCGCTTCATCTGGGTCAAGAAAAAACGATCTGTTATTATTTTTAACCGACTCTAAAAAAAGGGGGAGATTATCAATTCGGATGTATATATTTTTTATGTATGTGTGCGCATATCTCCGGCACTGTATGGTTAAGGTTCCACTGGCAAGTAGCTATGGAACGCTTCCTTAGGTTATAAAATAAAGCCTAAGGGGTGGATCACTTATTGAGCTGTAGTTTAACTAATTATTTTTACTAGATGAAATATGATATATGAGTGGACTGTATTTTTTAAGAGGTTTGGTTCAGCTCGGATCCACAACTAAGGTAATTAAGCCTCGTTCAGTAAAACCTGAGATTAATTTGAAAACACCAAAAAAAACATCATGGGCAAGGCACTTGTACCAAGATTTAAGGGAAGGTTATATGGGAAAAAACACTCACTGTTGCTGCAGATGAGATCCAGTTCACCACTCTTCACAATTACCACAATCACAAGCAGGCCTGCTGTATTTAGTGTATCGATATATCCAATTTATTATAAGAATAAAGTGTTTTTGGAAGAAGATTAGCTTGATTTACTTAGATTTTTAAAACACTGTCGCGTAGGCGAGGTCAGCCATTGCAATCTGTTCCACACGGGGCGACGGACCGAGACGTTATTTTGTCAGGAGAAGGAAGAACCTCATACAAGTGCGTAGTATCAAAATATAATTAAAAATGACGGTATGCTAAGTAATTTATGAACGAGACTCAACAGGCACCAACTCAAATGTGTTTTTTAATCGATAGAATTTTTAAATATCTTTTATATTTGTAGTCTGAACAAAAGATAAAAGGGTCAAATATTATTTAAAAAAAAACAGAACGACAACAAAACTTAAAGTTAAACAAAATAACACCGAAATGTAATCACTATGCAACCTCTTCTTTCGTAGGGGCATATTATCTAAAAGTATATAATTTATTGTTTCAGATGCTATAAAAAAAACAAAAGCATTTGACAATGTTGTTGTGAAGCTATAAACACTAAAAGCTTTTGAAATGATTGCTCAAATGAACCAACTTGTTGTAATGAAAGTGGTGCGGTCGTCTGCGGCCGGTCTAGCGGCGCGCGCGCAACGCCGCAGTCCGCGCAGTACTTTCCCGGGCCGCGCACGCCCGCACCAACTCCTTGCAATTACGACACACGGAATCAAACAGAAATTACGTGAGCCCATTTGAAGCGATTCCCATTCAAAGTGTATCAGCACGATCCTCGCTACAAAAAATATATCTCGAAAGCAGTATTCGGGCTACGTCGCGTGTTTATGTGCGTGCACCGTCCAAAGGTGATTTAGCTATTATTTTGTTAAAAACGGAAGCCTGGGGGCTGCATTTTACACCCGACTGCAAGTTCCTAGGTAAGCTGTAACATAACATTAAACGCAATTAAACCGCATATTATAACATAATAATACCAAAGCAACAGCCGTTCCTAGAAATTTTGAGACCCAGTTTACATTGCATGCGTTTACACATAATCTGTTTTTACACACTCTGTGTACACGTAACTGCAAACATTGTTATGTTCACTATTTAATGCACTATTCTTGTTCTTGTAAAAATTACCGTTTAAAAGTATCTCGGGTTGCACAAGATCGTAAATTCTGTTCAACCCATAGAGCGTGGCGCTACAAAAACAACTTCAACAGTGCATACAATTAGTTTTCGCTTACAGTTTTCACGCAATTTTTAAGATCATCTTTGTTTGTTTACTTTGCTTACATCACAATGTGCAGTTGAATATTATGTCACTTTGTGACGAGTGGCGAAAGAAGTCCAATGTCATAGTGTATCCGTATGACTAATGTGTCAAGATTGTCCCAGCCAGTGTGAACTAGGGAAGCGCTTCCGAGTTCGTAACTCCCAGCGGGCCACGTAAAAACTGCGTCCACGCACCAATGCAGACAGACAGCGCAGCGGTTGGTGTCTACGTAACCGATAAAACAGACCATTACGTTATCTTAGCATTCCATTTCTTGTAATTAAAAATATAATTATTTTTGAGTATAGTTTTTTAAGTTACTGCTTATTGACATTTAAAAAATGTACTTAAATACTTAACGAGTCGCTCTGACGTTAAGGTTGACACGACGCTAGATTTTGTGGTTCATTTTCCAACTCAGATGAAGCTTCACCCGAGTTCTTCCCGTAATAACACGTGTTGTGAGACTCGATACTACTAATAATAAAAAATACTTACTTGAAATTGGCTAAATGCTAGACGCGAAGCCATTAATTAAGATACCTACCTCCAACTCAGAACAAATAGTTATTGTTCTGATTTCTCCAAGCTATTCTAGACTACTGCCAAGCACAGCAGTTATTTTGACGGCAAGGACTTATGTTTTTGTGTTAAAGTCTCATTAAGAATCTGTTTTATTGAAAAAAGGGGTGCTGAATAACTGGTACGTGTTATTATCATAATCAGCCTATAAATGTCAGGATCTTGTCTCGACGAACATCAAGACATCTTACATTAACAAATCACATGGACCTAAACAGGTTTAAGGAAACTTTTGTAATCAGTGATAAAAACAAACGTTCGTTGTTTCAGTAGATGAAACTAAAATGCTTAAAATTATATATATATATAAAAATCAATTGCTGTTCGTTTGTCTCGCTAAAACTCGAGACTGGATGGACCGATTTGGCTTATTTTGATTTTGAAATATTTATGGAGGTTCAGGGAAGGTTTAAACGGTGAGAAACATAAAAATTAAGCAACGGAAAAATCTAAAAACAACCACTTAATTTTCCAATACCAAATTATTTGTTTGTTTTGTTGTCATGGAAACTGCCAAAGCAGTACAAAGTCCGCCGGGTCAGCTAGTATATATATATGTATATTGATATCTTATAAATACAGTTAATAAACTACAACTCCAATATTATTAATTGGGTAGTATTAAATCGGGTGACCATAAAATCCAATAAATAGGGTTTAAAAAATCGCATATGATTTACTGAATAACAAAGTGGGCGAAAAACTGTGGGCGATAACAAATATTAAAATCGCCGACTTGAAAATTCAAATTTTAGTAGCTAGTTATTCAAAACGATCAGTATAATAAATCGTAAGCGAACAATTTACTATTTTAGTAACAATTTGACAACTCATATTATATTCAAAATGTTGCATATACTTAACTTCAAAAGTGGTGAAAAAAAAAACTTCGCACGTACAAAAACGTCGTTTCTGGCGCTTCGCCGGCCGCTGCCGCGGCACGCTCGCTCCGCTCGCTCGGCTCGCGCGTTTTTGGTCACCATACTAACCTAACCTAACCTAACCAACTCGTTAGCCTTTCTTCGTGGCGGGGGGCTTCGCCCCGATAGTTAGTTACATGGTATAATTTTCGCCCACTCAGTATTTTTTTCGCCCGTATATGTATTTAATTCGATCAGTTGAAATTTTGTATGCTAGCTTAGATTAATTATATCTCATTTTCAGTAGCTCATTTTTCCTTTTTTTTGTGATTGATGAATATCGCCAGTTAAGTTATATTTTTGCAAATGCATATTCGCGCTGCTCGGCTTAGTTTTATAGTACCCAATTAAGAGTCGCATTTTTTTTAATTATTCGCCCTATTTATAATGTCCCTTATTAATTTAACAATATGATACCAGAAAATAAATAAAAAATAAAAACAAAAATAAAAAGCAAATAAATAAAAATAAAACTAGACATCTAGAATAAAACTAGACAAATCTTCAATAGGCTTTCAGTTTCATCAATGTAATAGTATGCAAGCTCTACTTTCGTAGCGGCAGGAGAGTAGCTAAAATTGCCGTAGTATAGGTAGGAACCTATATTTTCTGTAGCTATTGAAATACATGTTTTAATAATTTGTTTGTCTATTTAAAATTTAAACTTTCACTAACATAAAACAAATAGATATACTTAATAAAATAAGGTAAAAAAAACAACATTTACCTTAATTTTTGGTTAATATGTTTATATTTACTGTCCGACATTATCTTTATCAAAGTCATCGATTTTATAAACAAAACCTAAGTTAATAAAGTAGCTTAGCTACGTATATCAGTTGATGAACGTTTTAAAACATGTATCACATTCACAAGTCTATTTTGTATTTATTTAAATGAATCTCTTTCAATACACCACCACAATCAGCCCAGTCATGACCTACGCTAGCGTAGTTTTCGCGCATTCCACGCCCTCCTACTTGTACCCCCTACAAACCCTACAAAACCGATTCATGCGAGGCGCGACGGGTTGTCCGCATTACGTTCGTAATGTTGACCTCCATCGCGACCTCGATCTCCCCACAATCAAAGACTTCACGGACTTCAAGGACGTCTCCCGACGTTACTTTGATAATGCCCCCCACCACCCTAACCCGCTTTTTGTGGCGGCTGCCAACTATAATGTTGAAGGCCTTCCACCATCAAGACGGTACACGTCCAGGCGTCCTAAGCACGTCCTAACCGAGCCCGACGACCCAATAACAGTTGCGAACGCCCCCCCGCCCGATCCTCCAAATGACAGCACACATTTACAGAATACACTAAACATGCACACTAATTTAGGCCCAAGACACCGTACTCGTAGAACAAGGGTACGAAGAACCCGTTCACACGCGCTCTACGCCAGGCACAGTCTTGTGCCTGGGCGCTCCTCTCCTTCTCCACGGCCCGGTCTACCCGAGCCGAGGTCCGTGCCTTTAGAGGCGCCCTCGGGTGGTTCCGCTCCCCGATCCGATCCGAACCCTTCGGAGACTCTGGGAGGGCACGGGGACGCGCACTTTTAAGTGTGCGATGCCGTACCCGTCTGGAAATCCTCCGAAGGTGATTCGTTTCAACACGGCTTGAAGTATCCTTTACGTACCTCGCCGCCCCTAAAACAAGCCCGGTGAAGCTGAAAATGCTCAGTGGCAATCAGCAGTCCCACTCCAAAAAAAAAAAATAACCACAATCAGACAAAATCCAAAATCGTCTTACTTAAAAATCTTTGTTTACCTCAAAATTCCGTTTTCGTTTGTTTACGAAATGGTTATTTACAACGAATTTCTTTATCTCTTAATGTTTCGGAGTTCCCCATGAGGATATGGATCCATGGGATTGCTAACCTGTTTAAAAAAGAGTAATACCACGTACTTAGTGACTGAATAGGTAATTACAAAATCTCAGGCTCACAGGCAATATAAATCTTCCAAACTTGAAACTTATTCATCACATGACGTCCTTTAAAAAGTTTAATATCGCTTTTTTTACATTTTTATTTTATTTTATTTTGTTTGGGGAACAATTTTACTCGTAATTTAACAAGTTATGAGCTAATACTAAGCTACCACATTTAAAAGCAGAAAAAATTAACTAGGAAAACAAAAGTCATCCGCACTTATTTAGGAGTTAAAATAGTTTTAACCTGTCTTGCATTAGTACAATAAAGATCAAAGCGGCTATCTGAACTGAGCTTTTTGAAATATACTGGGCCGCAAAAATTCCGGGTCGCTTATAAAAAGTGTGATAGTTTCTTAACCACCCAACACAAACTAGTGAAACTGTAGTATGTTATAGATGACTGACTTATACATAAAAGAAAATAAATAACACGTTTGTAAACTGTATAATTTTATTTAAGTACTAAAAAATACACTTCTAACTTTTGACAACAAAAAAATACAACACAGTTAATCTGCAAAATGAAAGATTTTCTGTAAATTTATATCTTGTATTTCCTCCACGAGCCCGTATCGCTTCATTAAGGCGATGTGGCATGCTGTAAATCAAATTACTAATACGGTTTTGGTCTATGTTTGACCATTCTTCTACTAGCGCACTTCTTAACTCACGTAAGTTAGCTGCAGCTGGAGAGCGTTGTTTAACGCATCTCCCGAGCTCGTCCCATAAATGCTCTATGGGATTTAAGTCTGGGCTGCGAGCTGGCCACTCCATGCGGGTGATACCAACGTCTTGAATATACGCGTCGACCAAATGTGCTGTATGTGGTCGCGCATTATCGTCCATAAAAATGGAATTTGCGCCCATATTCACCAAGAAAGGACCAGCATGCTCATTTAAAATCTCCTCTACATATCTGGGAGCTGGCAGAGCACCGTATTCTATAATTACTAACTCCGTACGATCCTCTGAAGATATCCCAGCCCAAACCATTATTGATCCTCCACCGAATGGCACCTTTTCCTCAAAACACGCTTGACGATAACGTTCATTTGGTCGCCTTTATACTCTTCGTCTCCCATCGTGTGCGAATAAACAAAATCTTGACTCATCGGAAACCATAACCCTGGACCAATCTTCATCTGTCCATCGGTCGTGTTCTCGAGCAAACCGCAACCTGGCAACTCGATGTTCTCTGAGCAATTTAGGGCCATTTGCTGGCCTATAAGGCTTTATATCAGCTTCCCGAAGTCGCCGCCGGATCGTGTCAGAGCTTACATTGTTGTGGTGAATTTCTTGAAGGCTATTTCGAACCTGAACAGCCGTGAGATGTCGATTTCTTAACATAGTGCTCACGATGAATCGGTCTTCTCGTGTAGTTGTACACCTTGGCCTGCCATTCCCTGGTCTCCTGATGTTTATGCCGGTCTCTTGAAATCGCTGGAGTACTCTTTGGACCGTGGATAAAGATAAACCTACTGTTCTAGCAGTACTCCGCTGACTCCTTCCTTCTTGTACCATGGTGATAATTCGTGTACATTCTTCAGTAGATAACGACATGTTGGTGCATGGTTGATGCACAAAATACTGTGACCAGCCAAAAAAACTGTTTATGATGACAGGCTCGGTTTGAAACAAAAGCGAGAAAATTTTCTATTCCAAAGATTTGAATTTTGATATTTTTCTAAAATCGGATTTCTTTTTTTAAAGCTGTGACTTGTTCAAATGTGACCTCTTTTGATATGTATAATAAGCGTCACAAATCTGCCTATAACATATTATTTATACGAGGGATCTATGTAAATAACTTTGAGAGATTTCGCGGTTTTTCTAAATGACCCGTTATTTTTGCTGTCCAGTGTATTTACTAGATCTAATCATAAAACTATTCATTCTGTAATAAGTACGAGCGAAGGGATTGCGAAGCAATGTGTGCCTAGACGTAATTTTTTGTCTGTGACTTTTAACTCTATTTTGCTGAGGAGCTCCGGACAGTCTAATTTATTTTGGGCAATTTTCATAAGAAAGCAGAGACATCTGCAATGTTTCTGCATAGGTAAAGCGGTAAAAGATGAAGAGCAGTGCAACGTTGTTCACAGACGTCATACGGTATATTAAACTTGGCGCAGAGAAAACAAGTAAATTTCTTCTGTATCTTTTCAATAGCATTGATATAAATGTCATAATCTGAGTTCCAACCTTGAGACGCGTATTCTAGATGGCTTCGAACATAGGCACAGTAAATTATTTTTATAGTTTTCATATTTTTAAAAGGCTTTGACGATCTTATCACAAATCCAAGAGCCTTGTAGGATTTATCAACGACATGTTCTATATGCTTGTCAAATAACAATTTGCCATCATTGATGACTCCCAAGTCTCTCGCACCAGAGCTTCTGATAAGTCACTGATTTTTAGGTTTGTAGGCAAAGGTGAATGTATTGCGTTTACGAGAGAAGTCAACAAATAAACATTTGGAAACGTTACATTACCAATTCACTCCCTAGACCCGGAGGATTAAACCGACTCAAGAATTGAACCTAGAAGTTATATTCCTAAGATGGGTGAAGAGTGTTTTTAGTGTAATTATGTAGCCCGTTTTTTGATCATCCTATTTTCTAAAACATAGCAAATTGCATTATTACTGGTTTATTATTTAATCATTCAAAAAAGTAAATTAATAATCTATAACTGTCCCACTGCTGGGCAAATGCCATGGGTTTAAGCCATTTTAATCACCACGCTTCCCAAATGCGGGTTGGGTTGATGCTGGGACTGTGCTTTTTAAAGCCGTTTGGCTCTAATTATTGAATTATCTAATTATTAGCTTCTCTTGGGCTAGATAATTGGTGTGAGTGTAGGAAAGTTTATTATTATTATTATTATTGAACTTATTGACAATCATAACTTTCTTCGTTACGTAGATCCTACTGTGCTTGTTGGGGGCATGCATCCAATGTAAGCGCCATGAATAAACGCCTGTCTCCTAGAAAAGTACCTACTGGGGCTCAATTTTTTCTTTTTAGATTAAGATTGCTCTAAATAAGCTCTAAATATTTATTAGGGTATAAAAAGTCTGGCTATTTCTATTGCTTTCTGGAGGCATGGACGTCTTACATATTATAACTGTACCTACATTAATTGCTGTAAATCTAATTCATAAAAAAATTGTCTATTCGACTTTAATTTATTAATTGCATTGATATTCACAGTTAGTCCATTGAGAAATAGTTCGACCGTGCACAAAGGTCGTTTATTAAATTCTGCATGCCACATTAGCACATAGGTTTGAATATTTTAGATAACAATTTGGTATGGAATATCTGGGTACAAACTTATTCAATTTTAATATTATTATACTATTAAAAAACGTTTTATGTTTAAAGAACGACCAAAAAAATATGGAGCTTAATGAAAATTGGATAGTGGATAGTATTTAAATAAACATTTTTATTTCAAGGTTATCTTTTAACTTAGAATAAATATTATTAACGGGATTATTACCATGTTTATTATAGTGTTTGAGTATCAGTACATCCGTGATCATGGCGCATGCAACTGTGCCGAAATATCGGATACTCAAACACTACTATAAACATAGAAATAATCCCGTTAATAATATTTATTCTAATGTAAGTGACCATGATAGTTCAAAAAGTTATATGTTTTAACTCCCCAGATCTAACTATTTTCCTGAAGCATAGAAAGTTTCATTAGAACTGACTGGTTTATTATAACTCAAATTAACTATAATATTAAACTAACTAACTAACGTCTAATTTAAGAAACATACCTACGTACATTTCAAATTCTTTGAATAATTTAAAAACTAATACATTATCAAAAACTGATTTGCAAACGATTTTTATCGTCTATCTTTCTTCATCTCTCGTAAGAGTAAGTGCCAAAAGTCTAAAGATAGAGTCGAAAGTCCGAAATCCGCAACTAATGACGAACTGGCTACACTGTGGCTAACTGTCGCAACATAACAGTACTACTAACATTGTTATGGCGACAGATTATATTATCATTTCATACATAAAGATTATATGAGGAAAATAATAGCCACAACTAGCAATCCGTATATCAAACGTGCGTAGAATCTATCTATGGACAAGCAAGTTATTTGAAACTTTCAATAAAGGTCATTGAGCTGTTGAAATAAAGTACCTACCTATGTAGCGTCGTTTACATTACATAAGACTACGTTTCATGATAAAAATAATTTATGATGCTCAATGTTCAAATATTACCCAAATTGTTATGTTTAAATGAAGTACCCAATGAACGTTAGTGCCAACGAATAAATAAATAATATATACTTAGGTATATTTGCTGGAAACTTGCTTGTAGTCGCGCGGTTGATGGCATCAAACTAAGGAGTCCCGAATCTTAGAATTCTGCATTCTGAAATAAAACAAAACGTGATGATTTATTACAGAAATAAAAATTACCTATATAGCTATAGCATCACGTCAGACTAAACTATTAACTATGTGTAAAATAAACGCGTGTAGTAATATAGAGAGGTTCATATAGTGCTCGCGTAAAATTTCGAAACCACTAGTAGATTTTTTTAAACTTGTTTTTCCTAATAAAACCTAAATAAACCCTTCAAATGGCAATAGGAGCTTAAAACCAAAGAATAGTTACAAAATATAATCTCCTTTAAACGTCAAAATAATAGAGTTTAGCATAATTAAGAATTTTTTCGATAGTTCCATATTAATACCAAATACGTGCTTGAACACAAAACTAAATGTCCCATCTCTATACTGGTAGCACCTTATTAGCATCAGAGTGCTTAGTGCGTGGTTTATTTGCTATTTAAATTCGTTAGATCACGAACAAAAACGAGATTTTATATGGCAAAATTTTAACTCTGGTCATTTGCCACCACGTCCGGACGTCCTAGTGGCCGACGACCGGTTGGACGACCCAGGTACCGCTGGGAGGACGAGGTCCGTAAGGACTTGCGCGAGCTCAACGCGGATGACTGGCACCAGGTGGCGCAGGACAGACCCAGATGGCGACTCTTATTATCGGAGGCCAAGACTCACTTTGGGTCGTTGCGCCATTCTAGTTGGTTAGTTTCATTTGCCACCTTGAAACTTACCATGAAATCTTAAAGCAGTTTTGTAGCAGTATTGTTGCGGTTGAGACGCGTGTGAGGCGTACATACAGACGCCTGCAAATCAAACTATCCAAAACTGTCAAATTCCTTCAATAAATTTTTAACCATATGCCAAAGACATAAAGTTCAAAATCTATTGAGAAAATTTGTCAGTTTGTTGTAGTCTAATGTGCAGTAGTATACTCGTATACATACAAGCGTCTCGTTTCCACAACTGCAATAACATTGCAGTAATACTGCTTTAGGAACTCTTGGTAAACCCTAGGTGCCTTACAAATAAACTAAACCTACTCCTAGTGCCTTAGAAATAAACAAAGAATAAGGTCCGAATAGTTATTCCGTGTTTTGTTCATGTCACCTAAACGTCATTTCAAATTCGAGTAAAAGAGACAAAACACGGAATAACTATTCGGACCTTCATCATCATCATCATCATCGGCCTATCTTAGTCCACTGCTGGACATAGGCCTCCCCTAATAAGCGGCATAGCGCCCTGTCCTCAGCTTGACACATCCAGCATCTGGCTGCAGTCTTTTGCAGGTCATCATCCCACCTGGCCGGAGGGCGTCCTACACTACGTTTACCGAGTCGTGGATTCCACTCAAGAACCTTATTATTCGGACCTTATTCTTTGTTTATTTGTAAGGCACTAGGAGTAGGCGTTATTTCAATGCCACATTAATCGAATCGAATTCATGAATAGTAAATAAAAGTCGAACTAGGCACCCAGAGTGCTTATTGTGATTATTATTGCCATTCAATCACGTTAACGAACGAAGACGAAAATTTTACGTGGCATTTAACTCTGTTCATTTGCCACCAGGAGGCGCCGCGCCGTTTCAATGTTATCCTAATTCTCGAATGGTAATAAAACTCGCATAGGCACTCTGATCGCCGACACCAAATAGGGTTCTCGATGTCGATTGCGCAACCCGATTGTCCTGGAACCTTAGCTAGCGTGGGGCAAGCGAGCGCGGCCGCGGCGAGCACGTGCGTGCGTTAGGCAAGTGGGCCCCAGTGGCCGCTTGCAAAACGCATCGCTTTCTAATCAACACAAACATTCTAGAATATGGGAAAACTGCATTTGGCTGGGATGTGGAAACGTTATCCAAGATGATATTGGGTAAGGTAACCTGTGGCTTCACCGAAAACTCTGTTGGTTAAGTATAATTAGTGGCTGTGTAACGAACGTAGTGTAGTCAAGTTGTGTACATATATAGTATACTAACACTACTAATTAGGTAGTACAAAAATAAAATTGTAGAATTGAAAAATCATGTCGATTACAGATAGGTATAATGTTTTTAGATTTAAATTTTTTAGATTAATTGTGATTTACGGTAAAACTTGTTGTTTTATTGATATGTTATGTACATTTTACACATACTCGTATATGTAACTAAAAAAATATTTTTTTATTTTAAGTTTTAGTTAGAGCAGTCTTAACATTTTCTGATATTATGATAGCAAAACCGAAAAACATTTTAAAAAATAGACGTTGTCCATGAGGCTCACATTTTTATAAAATTTTCAAACATGCGCTGAGACCTAAGTACAATACAACGATTTAGACAATCTTCACAGAATTTCACTTTTAAATACTTTCTCACGCTAAGAAAATTAAATAAAAAATATATTTATTATAAGCAGTTGATTGTTGTACATGTACATGGTGTATTCAGTTCGTTTTACAGTATCCACTTTAATCGCGTTATTTCACACGCCGTTACATAAAGCCAGCCGCATCTAGCTTCCATTATTCTCATCGACCGTCACCTGAATGGCAGGAAGAACTGCGACCCCTTATTAACTACTTCCACTTAATGTGGGAGATGCCTGCGAGAGGCAGAGAAAGCTAGCCTAACCAATAATTTATTTGTATCCAGTTAGCAACTTCCTATTTTTTTCCAATTTCATTAATGCACTGCTGCTTGGTTTGATGAAATGAATGATGAATGATGTCTTCTAAACCAGAACTTGCACCATTCTTGTCAATGAACACAGTTTTTTGTTTTATATGTGCGACAAATCACTACTTATACTGAGTATAATAAATTGGTAGAGTACAAATTAACTTTTTAATATTATTATCTCTACTATTAATAAGTAGGTAAAGTTTGTGACTCTGTTTGTTTGAATAAAGTAATCTCTGGAACTACAGAACCAACTCCAAAAAATATTTCACTTATAGGATGATACCAATAAACAAAGAGTAAGGTCCGAATAGTTATTCTGTGTTTGGTCTCTTTTACTCTAATTTGAAATGACCTTTACATGACGGGAACAAAACACGGAATAACTATTCCGACCTCATTCTGTGTTTATTTGTATGTGGGTTAGGCTTTATTTTATTTTTATTTCATCTTAGTCCTCTCGTTTTATGAATAATGTGACTATTGTTAGTTGTAGTGTTTAAGCATCATGTGTCATTACTTTTATATATGTTTGGCCTTGGCTGTTTATGTACCGATTAAAATAAAAAATTAAATAAATAAATAAATTTCTTTTTTTTAATTCCAAGTATTGATTTTACGGAAAAATAAGAAATCAACGCAGACAAAGTCTCGTGCAAAGTGCTAGTTATTTATATAATACATTAATTAGTAAGTCGTACAACATTGTGTAAATAGAAGTGCATGTCCTACCACCAGTAAAAAGCAAGAAATAATTTTATGTCAGTTTTTGTAATCTTTGAGATGTGTTGGTAATCATAAACCGCGAACTGATGAAATCACCCCTAACTCTCTCGTTACCTAACTGTGTGAACTATCTAACGCAACATTAGCATCATCTCGAATTAGATGTAAGTACAGTTCTGCACTGACAGACATTATTCCACGACATTAGTCATTCAGATTGAACTTTGCACAACTCTTCTGTTTCAGGTTTCACACAACAAGTCACGCAGATCTATTTTTGAATATTTACATGAAATCCGATTTCTGAACTGGTGACAATCCTTCTCACACTATAATTTCAATTGCGAATGTTCGCTCGTATTTGAAGTCACCGGTGACTATCTGACGCTGAAAATACTCGAACGCAACTCGAACGATTTGTACTAAAATAAACAAAACGGAAATAATAATTTAAAAACAATTATGATTTTTTTCGACTCGCCGGTAAATTAAAGAAACACACTCTTAATCTGCGCATATGTTTAATTATTAGATCTTGAATGTAATGAAAAAACATTTACTTTTTACATAATTTCAAAGCGTGCCAAATCTCTTCCGAAATTATTTAAAAAAAATCTCGTTTCTTTTCAGTCCCTATTCACACAACTTTGTCGAGTTTAACTAGTTTCACAACCAATTAAAACTAAGTATATTCTGATTTGTGAGAATATGCAGAACAAGTGCATTAATCAGGTTTCACTACCACAACTTACTTGGTGGGCCGCGGCCGGTTGTTGACCCCGCGAAAAACAATGGAAAACCTATAAATTAGAAATCATTCTGTCATAAAGAAATTACGAAACAAGGTATGATCTTTAATGGATCCTGATTGTTATATTAATTTTCGATGCTAATATTTCATTAAGGAACTTCTTATGCTTTCATCGTCATCATCATCATCTCAGCCAAAAACGTCCACTGCTGGACAAAAGCCTCCCCCAAGGATCTCCACAACGACCGGTTTTGTGCTGCTCAAATCTAGCGATGCTTTAATTTACCTGTTATTCTAACTTACAGCAATGACACTTAAAATAACAGAAAACAACGTTTAAGAGCGTTTACGCCGCACACTAGCGCCACTAATGAAAAAATAAACATATCTAGTAATTAGAGATAGAAAATCAAATTATGCTCAACAAACTATTTGAATGAAGTAATTTAGCATTTTTACGGCAACTAATGACCACCTCACATGTTATGGTTTAGTTAAATAAGACGTTACGGCCACTTTTAACTATAACGCCATATTTAACTAAACCATAACATGTCAGGTGTTCATTAGGTGACGTAAAAATGTTAAATTACTTCATTCAGATAGTTTGTTGAGAATAATTTGATTTTCTATCTCTAATTACTAGATATTTTTTTTTTTCATTGGCGGCGCTAGTGTGCGGCGTAAACGCTCTTAACTTTGTAATTTCATACAAGACTAATAAAAGATACATTTTATTGATATCACGAAAAACAATTTACAGATTTACAATATCCCGTTTAGTAACAGGCTTGAATAAACAAATTATCTTTACTTAAAAAAATATATATTAATCTTATATACATTATATATTAACCTTATAAACTTTGGAATTTAGAATTTAACTAGAACATTTGTATTTCTAAAAGTAGGTACACTGGTACTCCAGCCTGTTCCCAATAACATAGACATTAAATCATTAGATTCACATGCTAATCGCCTAGGAAGAGCCAGTGGAGTGCAAAAGTTCAACCTTTCACAAGCGCATGTAGGTATCATTTGATGCGGCAGCTGTGCTTCGCAGTTACTAGGTAAATATGTAACGTTGCACAACGGTGTTGTTACGTCCAGGGTTTACGGCTATTCTGTTACGGCATCCATCAGCGCATCAAAGTTCCGATTGCACGTGATAATCGAAACACGCTTTAGATCCAACATTGTAATGGGGGAAGGTAACTTTGTTGCTGTTTCGTTTTTGTCCAAGTGCTAATTAGAAAAGTAGTACTCTACATTTTCGATTTCATATTTTTTAGGGTTCCGTACCTCAAAAGGAAAAACCGGAACCCTGATAGGTTCACTTTGTTGTCCGTCTGTCCGTCTGTCTGTAAAGATCCTTTATCTCGGGAACGCGTGGAGGTATCAAGTTGAAATTAAAACCATATACTCAGGTCTGCGGTCCCTTGAAGCTGTGCAATAATCAAACTTCTAAGTTAACGAAGAAAAAAGAGACGGCCGTTTATGTTGCAAAAAACGTATATTTCGACACTCTCAAGGGAATTAAAATGCATAGGGTACTTGCCGTTTACCTAGAACTATGAAATTTGGCAAGTAATATCGTCATATACTACAAGTACAGGGAAAAATCTGAATGCAAAAACGGGGGTCCAAATTTAGAAGTAAGTTAACCGTGTCATATGGGGTAACGTATGAAAGGGCTTCATTTGCACAAGCTTAAACAGATTTTTAATTATTTTTATGATGTATAGTTTTCGATTTATGACGAAGAATGAAAAAAGTCTCCGATTACCACCGCGCCCGAGGAGGCGCGGATGGTTATGACGGGTCCAGCTCCCGCATTCCAGGCCCGAGAGCATATAATAATATATGGATTCAGGAGAAGGAGGGGGCCACAAGCTTTAGGTAGCCCGTACGCCATGTTAAGTGAGAGTAGCCAGAGCAAAGCTGTCAGCTAACAGGGTACCTAAACTTTAATTGCCGTTGGTGAAAACGGGCATTAGCCCCTGGTTCATGCCGAACGCTCACCTGGACAGTAATAAGGCCATTGGCTCCGGAAGACATCTAAACCTCCAGTTCCTTTACACGGCACGTACAAGCAATAAAGAAAAACTGTGATCTCGCTTACAAACCAATCGTCCCATTGTAACCGTATAGAAGGTAATGCTGCAATCAAAAATCCACATGAATTTAAAACAATCGAAAGAGAATAAAAAATGAGATTGTGTGCTATGGACTCGCTATTAAGAAATCAATGATTTCGTGGCAATAAATTTTTATAACTTTAATTGAGATTTCCTTGAATTTATGTTTTAGAAGGCGCTTTTCAACAAGTTTTATTTTCAAATGCAATCTAGACAAGAGGTCGAATAATAACATTGAATTGACGAGGTCGAATGCAGTGGTGATATTTGAACTTCAGATACTATTTTAACACACATGTAGTTAGTTAGTTAGTTATCTTTAAATAGTTAATTATAAATTATGCTTTTTGGTGTAGGGTTTTCAAGCATAGAAAAGAACTTTGAATTACATTGCAGACCACATGGCCACATAGCAGGCCCTACAGGGTTTATTTTTCAACTAATTTAATTATTATTCACAAAATATATTTTATTTAAGGCCATGTAAAATCTTATAGGTAATTATCATCGCTTTGTAAATTCATAAGAAACATGATTCAAAATTAAATAATATGGTAATATTTCAAATAACTCTTTAGATAATTCTTTAAAAACAGAATATTTTTTTATGGAAAGAGTAGAATGGATAGAATTAAAACATTATTCATTATAGTTGAAAATTCATAATTCATCTTATTTTGCCATTGCCAACACCAGAAGTGAATCTATACATGTGAGGTGTGCTCAATTCTCATACAATGTGTGCCGCTGCACGTAAACTGGAACGTACGAACTACCATTCGTCGGCTGGCACTAATGAGGCGGCCGACGTGTTGCATTTTTATGTAACTCCAGTATGTACGAAATATGTATGAATTCTCCGTATGTTCGTGACTGATAATACTGTCAGTCAAAAGTCACGAGGAGAACGATTTACTTATTTATTTATTTATTTAAGTGATTTACTTGATGAACTCGGGTTATAATAACAGAATATCTTTATTTAACACAGGGGCCAAGAAATGTCTTACTAGAGAAAAGCCTTCCCACTAAACAACCTGTTAGAGACATTGTCCCTACTAGATTATATAATCATAAGATCAACTATCACCCGTAATAGCCTATGTTATGGTTGATTGTTTTCTTCTTTTTTTAATTTTATGTAATTTCCGTTTTTCCCCTTTATCAGTCAGGGGACTTTTTAATTTTAAATAGTGCTATATTATTCTAACTTAATCTATGTGTAAACTATATTAAACTCAAACTGTGAAGGTTTTAAAGTTTATCAAGATTAATAATGTACGTTAATTGTAGATCTACTAGATTTAAAGAAATCAATAATCAATTTAAAAAACAGATCCCTTTATATAGCATTAAACTTAGTATTTCAGTTGACTCTGGTCAAACTACTTGTGTGAAGATATATAAATACTGTTTATTTCTACCAGGAGTTGCATATTTTTATAAGATTAACCCTAAAACTAAGGTTTACAACCCCAAAAATCTCGGAATTAATTTCCAGTAGGTACAAACCAAATATTCATTTAAAAGAAACACGTACATGTTAAAATTTAAAAATATTAAAGAATATCTGTAATATATGTAAAAATGTATTCACCTTTAATTAAAATAACAAAGGATTGCAAATAATACACGCCCATTACATTGGCCAAGCCAAGCAAAAAAACGGCACGGCCGTACCACCATTTTCTCGAAACAGTTCAGGCTATTTTCGACCCCCTATCCTATCCCCTATTCTCTACTAAACAATCTAATTTAATATAATATATGTATTACTTGTGAGATACATTGTGTTTTCATGCGATGGCCAAGTCAATCTATTTGTTTAAAACATAAAAGATTTTTATTTTTTTAATATTGATATGTTCACTATAAGATGTTGTTAGGTTAGCTAATTACGTAATAACTTAAGACAGAAGGTCCCTTAAGTAGGGACTGAATAAATTAACCGACTTGGTATTAAATGGATCTCACAACTTTTTACGGTAGAAGAAGTGAGTTGCAAGACTTGGTTTTTTTACAAATATGTTTTTAATGGCTTATGTTTTTAAGACACCATTAATTTGTACATGCCATTAGGAAGAAAGCAGGTAGTGTTATTCTTATGGGTCACCACCACACAGCTTATGCTAACTAAAGAATCAATATAAGTGTGCGCTGTTCATTGGACCACTACTTGACACTTATATTCGCAATCGCAATAACCACTTTATGAACCAAACCATAATATAGCAACAATGAGACATTAGATTTTATTCGCGACTACTATCGCTCATTGAATATAATATTTACATCGTATTTGTTTGTGTCCGTATTTCGGAAGGCACGTAAAGCCGTTCGTTCCGGCTGCACTGGCAGTCGTTAACAACCACCATACCGCACTGGGCCCATGTGGCGGTTTATCGCCCGTTCTCTGGTGGTGCTTCCATCCTTACGGGAGTGGCCCAGCAGTGGGGACGTAAAATGAGCAGGTGATGTGTGTTGTGATGTGATTTGTTTATTAATATTTATACAGTTAAAACGAACTCGCCTAGTGCGGTAACAAAGCGTGACTAGTTAAAACGTTTATGTGAAAATATGCAAGATTTTATCAGTACGTCCGTTTGTTCGTTGAGAAGTCGTGAGAAGGTATTTAAATAATTACCATATGAGGAATCGGTAGGTACGGCATAGTTCATTAAATTTATTTTCTATTTTTATGAAGATTAATTAACAAAAAAATATATAAGTAAAAACAAGAAAAGACGAAGATATTTTTAATCTCAAACCTAATAGGAAGGAAAAAATATTATTGATTTTCGAAAGGATAATAACGAATATATTTACTGAGAATATTTCTACTGTTTACTTATCACAAAATATATGACGATAAGTTTTATGAAAAACGTGTGCTTTATATCCCAAAGGTTCTTCTTAAATCAATGTAAACAGAGTAGTAAGATGATATATCTATTTTTAATAGAAGCCGCTTTAAGAATATTAGTAAAAAACAGAATAGTAGGTATGAACCCTTAGGTAACTATTCTTTTTTCCTATATGTAGCCACGTGACTAAGTTGTTATATTAGGGGAGTTTTGTGGTTAGTCACTAGATAACAATTATAGTCTTGCATAGAAAATGTATGGGAATAGCGACCTATGACGTCACTATTTCCGTGTTTTACTAAACACTTTGTAGGTTACAGATACTCGTGTTTAGGTCAAGTCAAATGTTTGATGTTGTGAAGAACTGTTACGTGATGAGATTTGTAGTTTCAATGTTCGGGATTTAAAAAATCTATTAACTTTGAAATGTTACAGCATGTCTATCTATACTATACTATTAATAAAGAGTTAACGTTTGTGATTTTGTTTGTTTGAGGAGGGTAACTCTGGAAATACTGGTCCAATTCCAAAATTCTTTCACTGATAGAACGCTACATGCGGGTAGTCTAGGCTATATTGTATTTTTAAAAAGAGTTTTGTTTTATAATCTTAAATCCACGCGGACAAGATCGCGAGTAAAGTGCTAGTCCGTAATACCTCAGTGGTCTGTTAAAAGCACCTTCACTAAAGTATTATGTGCATAGATAGAAACAGATGATATTCATTATAAATTGATATCTCCCCAATAGTTCACATATCTAATAGGGTAGACTAAATTCGAAATACTAAGTGAAAATGGATTTAGATATTTAAAAAATATAATACCAGCAAAAACATTTGCTTACCTACAAAACATTACAATGCACGCTTCTCATGTAAAACGAATCATAATTTAATTTACTTTCTACATAAAAAGATGAAACTGATAATATAACAAATTTTAACATCTCCTATTATTAACACTGAATACAGAACCTACCTATTCAATTCTCACAAATAACATCCCACACTTAACAGCGCTATTGTATGCGCAATCGTTACAAGCACTGCTATAAGACACACTTATTTACATAACATCGTTATTATAACAAAGCTTACGATCCAAACGCATTATCTGTATGACTTAGCAATTTGTTTATTTTTTTAAGCGGAGACCTCGAAAATGGTGGCCTAATGACCGACGCGTTACCAACCTCAATACCTCTAACGTGTGACATAACAGTCATAACAGTTGCGTTATGTGAGTTCTAGTTCGATGCTCCCTAACTATAGTGTCTTGGTATTATGGTCAAACAAAGGAATATGTTCCGTACTGTTGCAATACGACAATTTTCTATTGATATCCAACATGCAACTGCTAATCCATCTTGCGTTGTGTCGTGCAAATCCCCGACTTGTTTCGGTTTGTTAATGCCGCTTTTGTTACGATGAGCGTTTGCAATCATCGTCTGGTGCACACGGACATTAGTAGAATTTGGTGTTGCCAAATGTTGAACAGTTGCACCATTTACTTGAAAATTAGGACGCACCGGGTCAAACATTTTGTTTTTTGACACTCATTTAAAATGAAATGAAATTGATTTATTAGAACACACAGTTGGTACAAACTTATGTAGGACAAAAATTTAAAAATGTTTCCTAAAGGGAGTCCACACAGCATTTGTTGCAAAGAACAAATCACTACAACGCTTATCTATCGCAAAAGATGTTTCTTGAGAAACATGGGTTTTACTTTTGCGAAAATAATATTAACCTATTTCTAACTAGTGTTCTATTTCCAACTAGGGTTTGTCTGAGAGTTAGCTAGATCTAATTTGTATCTGACGTCATAAAAGTATGCTCATTCGTCTCCTTGACATGTCCTTATGTATATTTACTAATTATACATGAATGTGAATCGTCGCACCCAATCGTGTGTGCGCACCGAACAGTGGACGTTCTTGAAATATTTGAAAGGAAATATTTTTGCAGCAGGTTTACGTTATTGAAGTTAATTGTCCTGATCTATTTTCAAACTTTTTTAACGAGAGTTTTCAACACGATATTGCTATAAAAAGAAAATGTTATACAGTTTCAATAGTTCTTAGTATTCAAATAATAATAATATTCGCATGTTTTGTTCTGTCATAAAATAAACTCGATGGTGTAATGGTTTTAAGTGTTTTCGGGAGCGAGTGATAAGGAATTATATAAGATACTAGTCTAAAAAAATATCTAGAGCATTTTAGGGCATTAGTATAGGTACAAGCTTACGTTACGTTCCGTAACGTTACGTTTGTCACAGCTCCTGTGGCGGTAGCCAAAGTAACATTAAGAAAACGATAGCGAAGTTCGAAAAGAATAAAATGTATGGGATTGACATAAGCCGCGCTAAATCACGTGGTCAATCTTATGTCAATCCCATAGATTTTATTCTTTTCGTTACTTTGGCTAAGCCTACTGCTTAGATAGCAGTCGTTACCTACTATGCACATATTATTCTTTATTTATCAAAGTTATTTATTGCAAACTAAGCATTGAAGATATACTGCTAGATATACTGCTGATATACTGCTAAGAACTAAGTCGCCTTTACTGGTACTACAATATTCTAAACAAAAATATGGTATATAAACAAAACTATTTTACACTATCACTTAAATATAATAGGTAAACTAAACTATGTACGTAGCAGTATTAAACTGTATAAGTAAACTTTACAAGAGCCACTGACCGCACCGGACAATAGTTAGTTAGCTATAGATACGTGTCCAGTCGAAGGATCAACTCGCCTCAGGCTCTAGTATTTAGAAGACAGGTTGAACAACGTGTGTCCGTCCTGCCCTGGCGTTAAGGGTGCGCCAACCAAAAAATGCCAAAAATGCAGTTACGGTTAAGTAGATATAATTGAAAATACTATCGTATTAAATGAACAAAATATATATTTAGTATCATAGGGAACGTGTTTATAATTTGTCGGAACCATAAATTCATAACACGCTATAGTTTTTTCTACAATATCATTTAAAGTTGGGCAAAAATCATGAAAACGAGTGGCGGCGTTTAGTAGATTTCTTATAGTTTATCTAAATTATTGTACCTCTGATTTTGTCTAAACAATATCAATGGATAAACTACAAATTGCTAGACCACATTTTCGATTCATCAAGTGGTTATTTAAATAATTATTTTTTATTAAGCACCTTAAATTCCCCATACAAAATTAGTATGGCCGCGCGGCATCAAATAAATATGGACGACGACATTTCAAATAAAACATATGACACTTGTCACTTACGGACGGCGCACCCTTAAGACTTGACGAAAATGGTCTTCTGCAAGAGATAGTTTGCTAGCTATTGATTTGAGTTTACTAATTGCTGTTGACCGAATTTTCATCGTCACCGCACTGTTTTGGGGGCGGCAAGAAACTTAAAGGGTTCCTCAAGCCGTGTGATACGAAGCACCATCAGAGGATTTTTATAGGGAACGGCATCACGCACTAGTGTTCCCGTGTTCCCTACCCTACTAGATTCTCCCAGGGGTCCGTATCGGATTGGATTGGCTTGCTTTTGGTATGATGGTCTTCTTGTATAGCCAGATTATTGGTAATGGAATTACCGAAAATAATATAAATCTGGTTAATCACTTTATTTCGCATCGGTGGTTGGGTGGCGGTTTTGACGCCTTAGTGGCCGAGTGGCATAGCGCTCGGCCCGATACCCGAAGGTCCCGGGTTCAATTCCCAGGTCGGGCAAAATGTATTTCGGATTTTTCGATGCATATCCCGGGTTTGTGATCACCAACCCGCATTAAGCAAGCGTGGTGATTAAGCCATTACCCATCAATTGTAGCGATGACTTGATTTCAATGATGAAGGCCTTTGCCCAGCAGTGGGACAATTATTGGCTGTTTACTATTACTTTACTACTTTTTTTCACGATGGGGGGAGCACTTGGCCTACATCTCTCTTTAAGGTAAGTGAAAGCAAGTCTAGAGGTAGAAGTCAATGTCAATCATTACCCAAAATCTTCAACTTCTTGGAAACAAGCTATCTTATCTCCTAACTGAAGGAACTCAACAATGATACTAACATTTTTATTATGGTGACATGCTTAGGTAATTTGGTTATTTATACATACTCGTATTGCACATATCCCTTAATAGCCTTTTGAGGTGAAGTCGTCATGATGAGCTACTACATAAACTTTATTGCATAATAGGAAGAGACATTTTTGACTTCTAATCTCTAGTGTACTTAATTTTGTTTTGTACGCGGGCAGCAGCAGTAGCGCAGTAATAGACTTAGTAGTATGATATAAAGATAAACATTGTATCTTCTAATTATATAGATACCTACATCCATTCATAGTATCAAGTGGGTCAAACTAGTTAAAGACAGAAAAAGATCAATCATGAAAAAGTCTAGTGCAGCTGCTTATCAGAGCGTATAAGAAAAGAAACTACTGAAAGATTTATTGATTTAGCTTTATTGTTTTCTGCTTTAAATAGATTTTTACTCTTTTCTTTTATTGGGATAGAATTTACTGCTTAATCAGGTGAGTTATTTTTGTCAATTGTTTGTTCAATATTGGAATCTGCTAAGTTTTATTATTTAATGTAGATTACATTTAGATAAATTCACTTAACTTAATTATTTTACCTCGTTTAGTATGAAATGCCTACCTACGTCGTATACAGCGTAATGACGCTTGCATTTGCCTTACATGGTAACGCACGAGGTATCAGGATGAGTTGCTGACCCTGTGGCATTAGTTATTATGCCTTTGCATTATAGCCTTAACAATTTCTGCCACGAACATAGCAACGCAAGACGCTGCTGCTAGGTGGGAGAAATGGTGGTGAGGATATTGAGACTGGTTCTATGTTCAAACCATACCACCGGCGAACAACAAAAGAAATCGGTACTACGACGAGTAGTCGTCGAATATATACCATTGTTGAGACATTTAGCTTGAGTAAATAATAGAAATTATTTGCGCTATCTTCAGAAACTACTTAGTCGTCTATCGTGTATGTATGCACTCAGTTATGATTAGCCTTTAACCTTGAATCAATAAATATATACTCAACTGAATTCATTTTTTATTCAAAGACATAAGTTTACAAACACATCACGTATTGCAATGGACTGATAAACTTAACAAATAGATATTACTGATTCAAGCTGATACTTGTGAAATACTTTGATCATATTTTTACTTCACTTAACGTGATAATACTAGGTTTAAACCACCATCAGTAAAAAAACATTTCAGCACGAATTCACTAACGCACATTGTATAATTTAATACTATCATTAAATCACTTAAGTCTTAAACAACTTATTTTATTCGTCTATGCATAAATGAAAATTACTCGTAACTCATCACCTTTTCACACTGGAAGCAATCGATTTTCTAACTTTCATTGAGAAAGAAAGAAATTCTATACGGTTAGAACCACGCTAAGTCTCTAGAGAAAACAAATACTTTCGCTGGCAACGCCTGACCTGGGTCTGCCGCTAGATGCAGCGTTAGTTATTCAAATGTATGCTCTTTACTCTTATAACCTTCGTTCAAAAAGTACTGTTATTTGTTTACTAACTCAGTTTCTCAATGGACATTTAGAACGCCACTTCCTTGGAATCTGTCGCAACTCGCAACTAAACACATTCTGTCAGAAAAGGCCTACAAGAAAAGGCAATTACTCTTAGATGACATTTTCAAGGTAAAATTTAAACAAAAGAACATCACCAAATTAAAAATGTAATATTTTTTATCGACAACTTCATAGTTTGACAGTGGGGTATTATAACTACTCTGTAGAAGAAGTCAGCCTCGCACTTTTAGATTCGCAATTTTATTGGTTCTGTGAGAGATATTGCTTTAAAATGCAAATAAAGATCGCATCTAACAGTTACCCTCGACCCGGTGGCTTACTCTCTGTATTTGCTCCGTTGTGGTCTATACGACATCTCTTTGCAAAGATAAACGTAGCGTGTTTGTTTTCTGTATTGCATACTTGTGCTAATTCATTCCATCCTCTCTGTTAAAGAAGCCAAATTTCAATAATAATCTCCGACTTCTAGTTTAGTCTAGACTTCTAGAAGTAGTAATACTTAATCATTAGCTTTGTACTTTTTATATATTCGATTTTCAAAGTGGACGCAACACGTAACAAAGAAGACTGAAACGCCATAGGCTTGACCACTTATTACTACACATTATGTAAAAGCATTCCTGTAGCGAACTTATCGGCATACCTTGTAAAAAGATAAGCAATCTACTTTCACAGGAAATAGTCGGCAAGCAAGAATAATATTTAAGTACCCTTTTACTATTGTATTCCATAAATTGAAACTCACTAGTATAATGCGTCTGTATAATACATTCATTAAATACCACAGCAAGACCACCTACGGTGTAAATAATTGAATATTTACTGACGCGGTAGCTTTCTTACAACGGGTTCAATTGGAAAAAAAACACCAAAGCGAGTAGGACTTACTTGTGTTATCTACTCGTTAAGTGAAAATAAATTAAGTATATCTCTTGCGTAATTTATTTTTTTAGGAAACGATTACATGAGCGTTTATTTTATATAATATTAAAGAGGGCAATTAAATACCTACTAAATTAAACACAATTGATTAATTTGTTTTATTGGAGTGTTTAGATGTTACGTTCGTTTTGCTGTTCATAAGACAATTACAAAAGTAAAGTATTTACAAGATACAAACCAATCATTTGTTTCATCTACGAATATATTGTTACTTTGTTGTGATATTGATTCGTCAATTCCAAATTTTCAATGTGAATATGTATTCTGTCACAATGAAGAAGCGAATAATTTGTAAATAAAGAACACCCACCCAACAAAATCAGATTCAAATATGTTTTTATTGTGAACGCTTCGATAACTCGCTAAAAGTAGGTAATCGGGGTAAAATCCCTCTGATAGATGCAACCAATGAACCAGGACCGACTTCCGTAACCCACTGAATAAATGAAAGTTTTCGTAGTTTCTTGCGTATCAGCCATAACGTAATTATTGATGAAATGCGAATTGAAGTCTAGAAAAATAATTTGTTTTTTGTAACAAAACCTCCTTTCCAAGTGTTTTTGTCACATTATAAAAAAAAAACATACGAATTGTATAATGAATGTGCCTTTGTGGTGATTTATATAATGGGATCTCTAGCAAAATGTTTAGTGTATATAATATGTGTTTTATTATTTAAATTTTTAATTTACTTTATATTTAGTTAGAAAATAAAGTTTTACTAAAAAATCAATCAGCCTCAGGGTGTCGGTACCTATGAAACTGACGTTTTGTATGAAGGTTTTATCTAAAATGATATTTTTATACTAACGTGTTTTTAATTTTCTTAGCATCTATTTAAGTTAACAGTATAAAAATTGTAGAGTAGTGTGTTTGTTTCACTAGCTAAATATAGCAGACATATAAAAGAAAAAAATCAAGACACTTCAAAGCTACAATGAAACAAAAGGTCAATTCCGCGAACAAAAAAAAAGTCAATTTAAAAAAAAATGGGCGATAAAGACACAAAATTAATAATCATTGTTAGTCCTGAAGCCTAAGTAACATAGTCCTAATTAAAGGTGTATAATAATATTAACAACCGGTATTGACTTTTAGAAGTAACACACCTAATATTAAATGAGAAAAAAACGTCAATTTCGGTATTCCCTTTCTTCTCCAAATATCGATCATCCGAAAATCAAAATCCCTAAGGCGTTTGCTATAATCATCACTATCCATAATGTTCGCGTATACGAAATTTTATTTAACCTAATCGTCTTTAATTCTAATGCTTTTGTGTCATAATATCGGGTGCTATAATAATTAGATATCCTAATTTTTCTTGCTATAATGTCACATGTCCTAAGTGTTATATTGTGTAATGTATGTTAGTCCGAATAGTGGTTGATAATAATATTATTTTTATTTATTAGACAACAGAAATACTAGCTGCCCTAGTCCTGTAGGTCACGTGATAGGTTAGAAATTTAAGATACTCGCGAAGTATGCCTTTGCTTATGTTTTTAACACCTCGTCTAATGTAATGTGATATGCAATAAATAAATAAATAAATAAATAAAGCGCAGCGTAGCGATTGTCTTGAATTTCGAGGTTATTTTTTTTATTACAAAACAGAAATCTAGCTTCATAATTTTGATTTTAGGGCACGTTATATTATGAGACATTACGTTAGGGCTTATAACTATTATAGAAAAGCATTTTATGTCTTTTAAATATTATAGATTGTAATATTTATAGCAAAAAAAATTAGGTCATATTATATTTAGGGATTTCGATTTTAGGGCAAGTGATATTATGAGACATTAAGTTAGGGCTACTTATCATTCGGACAGAAGATGATTATGTCACAAAACATTATGACACGTTAGATTATGGATAAAAAATTTATGAGACAAAATAGAGAACCGTCAATGTCATAGGAAAGGACCTATTATTAAAAAACTGCAACTGCATGTTTAAGCCTGTCATTTGTCGCATGTGGAGCAGTGCCGTGGAAATAGACGTATTCTATTAAAATTCTCTGCACCACAACTACACTACAACTGCGCGACTACTACACTACAGCAGCACGAATCCTGCAATAAAACTAAAAGGACTAAATGTTACCTTATAATAATAAAATGAAAAAAAAATTATAGTTAAACGGTTTTTATATAAAAGCTAAAAAATAATACGGTACACGTAAAAAATAAAATCGTTGAGCGCACTTTTATGTAAATAGCATTTTTTATAGCTTTTAGTACAATTTTAAATAAAACCGTTTAAATTAAAAAGAAATTTTAACTTTAACTTTTCAAAATGCTTATAATAGGTGTGAAAAAGTTGCTCACGATCTACTTCAATAAACCTGCACAAAAACTTCACCAATACTGCTGTCATTACTACACAAATGTCAAAATATTCTAATGGAATACGATTATTTTGCAGTAAACGTGCAGGTGTAGTGCAGTTTTGTTAGTGGAATACCTATTTGCGTTACTTCTCCGTCCCTGCAACACTACGGCAGCAGCGCTGCATAACAGAATACCGAAACGTCAAAATTTACTCATTTTGACATACGCGACGCTGCAGTGTAGTTGCAGTTATTTAGTAGAATCGGCCTACCGAGCATTGGCCCGGATCACAGAACAGTTAAACCTTCTTTATCTATTCCGTGGCCCGGATATAAAAAATCCGCGTTTCCGACTGTGAGATTTCCAAGGCGTTCCGCTCGGGGCTGGATGATGGCGCGAGCGTCGAGTTAGGCAATAATGTGGATTTTATTTATTTATTTATTTCATTTTACATGCTAGTTTACAGCTACATGCTAGTTTTATTGAACGTTTACTTATTATTAAAATTGTAATGGCCGACAACTATTACATATTCAAAGACAATTGAGGAGGTTAGGATCAAAACCGCAACATATCCACTATTGGGAATTTCGTTTTTTTTTCCCGATTTGTACTCTAAACAATAAAATATACCATTTCACAGGGACAGTTTAATTCAAAACAGCATATTTTCCACAGTATTTCATTGTCTAATATTAATGTTTCGTTCAAAACTGCAACATATCCATGGTTAAAAATAGATAATTTTGAAAATGATTCAAAACCACACATATCCGATAAGTATAATGATATGTTACTATAGTACAGGTCAATACCACACATATTCTGTTCTTTTTCGAATTATCGGGATTGCGTTGTGTTTACCTATTCAGTTTAAAAAAACTAGCTTATGTACCTACCAGCATCTGTGCATAGGTAGGTAGTGATTAAATTTTCTTTGCCTACCAGGTTGGCAAACTGGCAATAGGTACCTTATGTACCTACTGAAAAGCCTACTGAATGAAGTTGTCAATTGTCATATTTTTGATATTTCGCTCGCTTTTCGTGGTGTTTGCTCCTAGGTTTGCTCTTTAGATGTGTTTTCTAACAATAAAACAATAAAATTTCACACATTTTGAGATGGAGAATAAGCAGATAAACTGTGGAGTTAAGAAAAAATTACGAAGAAGACGACCAAGGGATATTGTAAAAAATGTTAAGTGAGTCTTTTATTTTTTATCCGAAAATATTCTAATGTACCTAAGTATTTTACCTCCTACCTCTAAATGAGCTCATGAGACGTACTCTACATGTTTAAAGAGTATTTTTTTCTTTATTGTAGGTATAGCGACAAAGATCCTCTCGCATTGAACTTCACAAGGAATTGCACACACACGTCTGACAAAACATTCAAGTGTAACAAAGTTCAAATACGTTTAGTAGTGAAGAATAGAAACTTAAGGACACTGAAACATTATGACTGTAGGTAATTTAGAAATAAAAGATTTGATTTTGCTAAGGTTTTTTTTTATTATTATTCAAAACAAAACGTCACGTATCCAATCACGTTACGTTCAAAACAACACTTACCCAAATAGGTGGTACAAAACAGCACTTATCCTGATTTGTTTTCACAAAACCACACTTATCCAAAGAAACTTCTCTGGATTGATTGATATCGGTGTAAGCAATTACATAACAAAAAATTGTTTTCAGTGACCTATTTCTCATATTCAAAAATGGCATACTTAAAAAAATATATAAAAATAAGTACATAGAATTATTATTTTTTTTTCGGTTTCTGTCTTTTTGACAAAAGTGGATATGTTGCGGTTTTGATCCTAACCTCCTCAATTGGTTTGGTATATTTTTCTTTGTCTGAAACGGTGTATAGCCTGAATAAAATTTTATTTAGTTTATTAATAAGACGTATTTTGATATTACATTCGATGCAGGAAATTGTAAAATATGAAATATAAAATTACTAGATAAAAGGCCAATGAATTACATATATTATTTTTGGATTTAAAATCCTTATACATCTCGAATAAAATCATTTAAAACACCGTTTTTTTGGAAACTCTCGCCTTAACTAAATTTAACAAATTCTAATTACGCATAGTTAATCTATGCGTAATTATCTTCGTCTATTAAATTAAAGGTTTATTTTCTTTGTGATATAACATTTTGCACGACTGAACAAGTTCTTGATTACCTGTGATGTTACAATTTTATTATAATCCTGCACTTTCTCCGACACTCAGAACTCGTATGCTGGACAACTTTTTAAAAAGTTCAAACTAGTTTTACACCAAAACTCCGAATCGCAATCAATCTATCACTGTTTGCTATAAAGTTGAGTAAGCCTCTGTAATTACTGTAATACACAGTGTATAATAATAGTGGCTTTCGCGTGCGATGGATGACTTTGAAATGTCAAGCGACTTTCGCATAATTTGATCATTGGGAGTGGATACTGGGAGAGCTACGCACCCTATGAATTATGGTTTAATAATAATAACTTTAAAAAGACGAGCCCAACCTCTCGACCCGGTCACCAGAGCCAGTTTAGTGGCACTCTTTGGTTGTTCCGCTCCTGGTCCGATCCTAACCCCACAGATAATTTAGTAGAGAACGGGGACACGCAATAGCGCGTGATGTGCATTATGCCGTTCCCTCAAATATAAATAAAACCTCTGGCGGTGGTTTGACCACCTGGCTTAAGAAGTCTTCAAGTTTCTTGCCGCCTTTGAAAAGTCCGTTGACTCTGAAAATGCCGCCTGAGGCAATCAGCATACTCTCTAAAAAAAACCTTTTGCTTACTTTTCAATATATTTTTTTATTTAAGTATCATGGCTCATTTGGGTTAGTTATAATAATTACCTTAGCCTATGTTAGTAAAATTAACAAATTCAATAAAGCTAATTAATAAATTAAAAATAAAATTACATTTAAATTATTTACCAAACAGATACAAACACAAAGCAATAAAATCAATAAATTAATTAAATATAATCAAACCTTAAATTAAATAAAATGAAATTTAAAATTAAAACATTATTTTTACATAAGTCAGGTGAACCATGTCACAATGGTAAACATCATCATCATCATCATCGGCCTATATTAGTCCACTGCTGGTAAACATACTGACAGTCAAACCTCACCTCAAACACCTGTAAGGTGCTGTTCCGGCTGGCACACCGCCCGCCGCTGACTTTTGCCTTTAACTTTAAAAATATGTCTAAAAATACACTTTATTTTTGAGTAGCATTTAATTGCATAGCAAATAATATTATTATTTTTTAATATATTTAATTATTGTAATTGGTTATGGTTACATAACAAAATTAGTATTAAAATAATAATAATAATTAATAAATATGCATATATAGCATTATATTGATTCGTCACATCGGCTTGACCTTGTAACTTACTAGGTAGTAAAATAACTACATTATTTACTATTAAATCTAATAACAGCATCTCTTTTCAGATTCAAGCATTTGAACAAACCTGCGGCAAATCTTCCTCAAACGGTAAAAATAAAAAATATTTTGTTTTATACTTAATTGTGTTTAACTTTTATCAGCTTAATCACTAACTTTTAAAATGTTATTATATATATTTTAGAAAATTTAATTCTAATTGAAACAAGACGTTACTTTTCTACTCGGAACTTCATACTAGCGTCATGATTCATTATTTTTCATTCTTAAGAAAAAAAATGGAAACATACGTCGAGTAATTTTAGAACTTGTTTCAAATACCTAACTGAGCAAAGGCTTATATACAATGTGTTCTAGCAAAGTCTAATCAAAATAAAATCTAATCCCTAACTAGAAATTATTGTACTAATTATTAGCGAAACAAGTATATATGGATCGTAGCAAGTGAAAAAAAGTGGTCTCTGCCTACCCCTACGGGAAAGAGGCGTGATTATATGTATGTATGTATGTAATAATATTAAAATATTTAACTATATCTTAGATTATTGATTGAATCTTTCTCTATTGATTTTTTTTCCATAAATAGCATAGTAACTCGTTTTAATGACATGAAACACATTATTATATTACTCTTTATTTTACATATTAACATATTTTAACCTGACGTTTTGTTCATTCTCCTTATATCATAGACAACGCAAAGGGTTAATCTTTCAAAATGGCTCAATAAAATCTTTGAATATCGTTCACACAAACGCGCTACTCTTTTATATCATTACAACCGCTTATCTATAATTAAAACGTCAGTTTCTGTTGCACGCTATGAGGAATCACTCGCAAACTTAGTTGTTATGGATAAATCGTGGAAATATGACATTTTGATAACATCTCGTACATTTCATTAGCATTAACAATTCCTATAATTAGTATAGAAGGCAGTGGCATTACTGTTAATACTGTACGGCTCGTAACATTCGCTACGAGTAATCTGATCCATGGCATGTACAATCGTGACAGTTATCAGATAGAATATACCTATTCATTATCTAATTCAATTTAGAAAGTGTAAAATGCTAAAGCTATGGATCAGTATTACGCAAATGGCGCCTGTGTGGTTTGATTAAACGGAGCAATATAATTTAATCTGTTGCGCGTACTAGATTGATAAGAATGTTTTGGAATGCGTAATAGCGTGTTTTTCTGACAACTTTTTGATAGAATCACATTTCCCAGACAACGAATTGTAGACATTATTATATGTATAATATTTAATTACATGTTATTTTGCATTAAAAATACTTTATTTGTATAAATCTATACTTAAAAAAGCACTTGAATTATTTTGTACGTATAAGAACTGTATAATAACTATTAGTATGCTATTATTACAACGTCTCAAGTCTCAACAGTGAGTCTATAGTCTGATTTTGTCATAATGACTACAGTATTTATGCAAAGGTTCATGCTACTTTGTTATTATCTTTAACTGTATCAGCAGCAAAATATCCGAAAAAACATTTATTCGAATAGCAAGATATAGCTAGAACGCGAAAGTTGATTCAGCTTATTTAATGTCACGTTCGACTCTGCAGTTCTTTCTCAAAACAAGGTGTACAATAATTTTAATCAAGCCTGGTTTATGATCATTAACTGTCATGTGAACTCACATGTGCCATAAGAAACGCAGGAGGAACTTTCTCTGCCTGTGAGCTCATTTGGAACAAGTCCGTGCTTCGTGGTGCCCCCTAGATCGCTTCGCCCGGCCCAAATTTCTCCCGACAGCCGATATACGAACCGTGGGAACGTACTACTTTCTCAGTGTTAATTTATTGCCGTGTCGACTTTGAGGCACGTAAGACGTCAAAGTAACACTAAAAGAGACGTATATCAAAGCAATTACTATAAAAATATTAAAAGCATTGAAAATCAGCTTTTTGAAAAAAACGGTCTTTATGCTGTTTATGAATCGCTAGGAAACATACAAAATACTCCACGAACGAAACTTGCGTGTTCAGAGTTTCACACCGCTAGGCCAACCCAGCCATCAATTTTATTCTCTTAACGTAGTTATTTTAAGCTAATAAAACTAAGTGACTCAAAATTGATTACAATAATTACGTAATATCTGATCTCACTCTATTATGAGGCACTTCTAATTCTAATTCATTCACTTAGATAATTTGTTCGACTTTATCGCCAATTCGTGCGGAGAAAGTGTCTAGATTTTAATTTATAATGCATTATGGTTCAAGTTGAAGTATCATCCACATCATTAATATTCTTCACTTTCTTGTCGTTTGTTGAAATTACTATTCGTATTTTTTAATTATCTAAGAATTTAACATTCGGTAACATTCTAAATGGTTTTTTAACTTATTACTTATATATAAATCTATCTATCTAACCAATATTATAATTTAACCGCCTCTGTGGTCTAGTGGTTAAGACCACCGGTTTAGACCCAGAGGTCCCGGGTTCGATTCCCAGCGGGGATACATGTTTGTGTACTCGGTTTGGTTGGCAGTAGGACTTGTTTGTCCGCCTGGCTAGCTACCACCATCTTATCTAAATATGTCGCCATAACATCAATGTTTGCTGCATTGTTGTGTTCCGGCAGCTAGAGAAGATAGCCAATGCCTGACTAGTTGAGGATCCCGGGTGAAGTGCGCTTCTACCAATTGGCCTTATCATCACTTAACATCAGGTGAGATCAAGGCACTGTGCTTACCCGTAAATATTTAAAAAAAGTCTTATCTTGGCCCGCTTTTGTTTTTAGTGTTTATAAACGACCTACTATTATCATTGTCCTGTAACACGTTAGCTTATGCCCACGATATAAAAATATACTGGCAAATTTCTTCTCTCGATGACTCTACTAAACTACTAATTGTTAATTTAATAAATAGTTGGTGCCAAAATAACATGATGGCGCTTGACGTTAATAAATGCAATGTAAAAAAAAATATTAAGTATTCTTATAATATTAATAACAATATTTTAAAACGTGTAACAACAAATTAGGGATCTAGGTGTTGTTTTTGACTCCACGTTGTCATTCCGAAACCATATTGATGTAGTAGTCAACAAAGTAAGGCTCTGGGTTTTATAAAGCGTATTTCCAAACCATTTAAAAGAACCGAGTCTTTTAAGCTGCTGTACGGTTCACTAGTTCGCCCAATACTAGAGTACTGTTTTGCGGTGTGGTAACCAATTTATTCAACCCGCATCAACAGGATAGAAGCCTTCCAAAAACGGTTTTTGCGTTTTTGAGTAGCAGATTGAGTTTAAGACAGTCGCTTCTAGATTATGAGTTTATATTGAGACATTTCGCTTTCAAAAGCTTACAGCACAGGAGGCAGGTTTTCGACCTTTTATTGCTGCATAAGATCACCAATGGAAACATGGGTGAAAACCTTTTGGGTTCTTTAAAATTTAAAGTAAGCATTCGCTCCACTCGCTGCTCAAGGCTTTTCAGTATACCACTAACCAACAATAATGTCTCTTACAATAATCCTATGCACCGAATATGTCATGCATACCATAGTCTGAATTCTGATTACGATATTTTTAATCATAATTATCAATTATTTAAAAAATCATTACAATAATTATAGTTTCAATTTGCCCAATTTAATTTTTAATTGTAAGTTATATTAACTTTATATTAACTTTTTATTTCTTTTTTTTTCTCTTGCATGTAAGTAGGTATTGAATTATTGAAAAAGCGTTGTTAAATTTTCACATAATTATGATTTTTATTCTTTTTTTCTTAAATGCTGTGCATAGCAATAATGGGTCAATTGTTAAAATAATAAAAAATATAGCTTTATTTCGATTAGGGGAATGTTATTATCTATATTTACTTTATTTTTATTTTAATAATGAATTTGTCAATTAGACTGTTTTTTTTTTTGCCTTATTAAAATAAAATAAAATAAAAATAAAATAAACTAAAATGGGTAATACTAAAAGCCTACTACTAAAGTAAAGCAAAGGTAACGCTATGGTTGCATAGCGTGATATCAAACTTTTTGCAGCTGCTGCTTTCAAACATACCGTATGTTTGTTTTGCTCATTTTGCACACACATCCTCACAAACAAAAATATACAAAGTTAAGTTTACTGCGAGTACATGTGCTTTATATACCTAGCCTGAAATAATCATAATCGATTTTGAATTCAATAACGGTCCAACTGTAAATGTAAATATTCTTGATTTTAATCTTTTATTTTTTATCATCTATTAATTATCTATGACGTTTTGGTTTTACCTTTTCTAATTCAGATTTTCAGTTAGCTTAATAACTGGTCTATCAATTTTGACAAACTTTAATGTAAATAATTTGACAATTTAGTGTTCCAAGCGAAAACATTTGTTTACTAACCCAAATAGTGCATTAAACCAGTATCGTAAGAATGTCGGTCAAAAGCCCATATAAGAATAACTAACCTTTTTTAGAGTTTCTTTTACCCAGAAAACAGAACACCTTCGCTAGGAACGTAAATTATGTAAATATTTGGCTCGGGCACTGACTTTCGGATCTTGACACAGATCTGAGCAACCATTAGCTGTATGGCAATTTTAACATTACTAGTTGGTAACCAAGCGATTTGATTAAAAAAATACAGATTTGTTTTATTGTGCACGAACGTCATGAACGAAGCGTTTTCAATAATTACTTGTAAATTACCCAAATAAATATTCAATGTAAAACTTATTTTCCCATAATATGAAGTTAAGTGATAAATGAAAACAAAAAGAATCAATCACTATCTAAGGTGATAATTAGGTACATATTGCACATATTTGACCACGTAACTAAACTGGTGACCGGGCGATTATACACTATGCTAGTCCAATGCGGTTGATAAAAACGTCTCACGGCTGTGTTGATTTGTCACGCCTGTCTTACAGCGTGATTGAGTTCACACAACGTAGTTTATACACGTTCGTTACAGTTCTGAATAAGGTGTGGAGAAGCAACGTACGCGTCGGCAAGGTGAAGACGGAGTGTGGTACAATGCTGCTTCACTAGATATCTTCATATTTTTATTTTTAATGATTATTTCTTTAGCTCGGCCAAAGAATAGTACACACGCCTGCACATCAACCTACCACAAACTGTCAAATTTCCTCAATAGACTTTGAACTTTATCACTGAGTAATATGGTTGAAAATGTATTGAAGTAATTTGACAGTTTTGGAAATGTTGATGTGCAGCGTCTGTACACATTTGGTTCAGATAAAAGACATGTTAAAATTAAAAAGTCTCGGGAGAGTCGTAGCTTATTTAATAGTTTTATATTCTTTACTATGCGAAGCAGCGTTTTAAAATTCGTTTAGCGATCTGGAGTCTACATCAGCTTGACATCAGGTAGAGTAAAGTAATTTGCCTACTTCGATCATACGAACGTTCTCCACGATTAAGATAGGGAACATTATCGATATGCATCAACCGGTTCATGCTCGTGCTATATATGTTGAGTGACAGTGACCGCAATGACAAGTGCAAGGAGAAAGCTGCACTCTGCGCCTGCACCGCGCCGTTGCTCTCATGTGCAGACGTATACAGAGAAACGGACGTTTACATAAATACAATACACACGCCTGAATTCTCGAGAGTGTGAACTGAGACGGAGACACAAGTCATATAGGCAGTAGCGATACGAATTTCCGATTTCTTGTTTTACTAAAACTGTTTTCTGTTTTCTTTTTCCATATTGCATTTTGTCTGACTAAAAACATCGCTGCGTCTACTGTGCAGTGTAAACGCATTGATATGTTAATTACATTCATCAAAAAAAGTGTATCTTATTGTTTGATATAAGGTAAAACACTAGTTTTGGCAGGACTCAAACGCACACCCATGCCTAAGATGTTAAAGTCTATCAATTTTATAAAATATACTAGCTGACCCGGCAAACGTTGTTTTGCCATATATATTATTTCTAGGGAATTTGTAGGGTAGAAAAAAATAACTAACTTATTGTACTTAAGTGTGTGAGGATGTGGTAGGTATATGAGTGAAAGAGGCATGGAGCGCTGTGAACGATGTCGGAATATAAAAATAACAAAACACCAAATACTATTTTTTTTTAATTTATTATAGTTTATTCCTTAATATTATTTATTTATTTTATTTTATTTAATCTTTTTCAACATAAATATAACATGGTGGACTTAATACTTGAAGCATTCTCTACCATATACACTTTTCAACTTTCGCGTTCGATAATTAAACAAAGAATTTAAACGGGGATAGACTGCTGTCGGGATGTCAGCCCGTGACCACGGCCGTTGTAACTCGGTCGAAACGTCGGGTATAAAGAAGGTATTATACCTTTTCACGTGTGCGTTAATCCCCGTTTAAATTCATTCTCTACCAGTCAACCATAGGGCATATATATCATTAATTACGACAATAACACTAACAATCCATTAATCTGGGTGAGAAGTGACACCGGTAGACGCCTGGCGGAGATAACTGATTAAGTTATTAATATGGCTATAAAAAGTAGGGGTTGGTGATAGAATGGTAAAAATTTAGGGTTGTATGTGTTTTTTGATACCACACATTTTAAGTCAAAAAAATAAAAAAATATACAAAAAATAAAAGTAAATGTTTAGGATGGACCACCCTTATCACTTAGGGGTATAAAAAATAGACTACGGCTTATTGTCAGACCTACCGAATATACATATAAAATTTCTTAAAAATCGATCGAGCATAGCAACTAACATGTGACCCGAGAATGTTATATATAGATATATTAACTAAATAAGAAAAATTGGTAATGATTTGCAGCACAAGAACCTTTTATTAAACTTGGTTACAAAACTGCCTAGCTCTTGGAAAGTAATGAGAGACAACAAATGTAGACAGTAAAAACACTACTGGATATTGAAATATCACGTAATAATTGAAAGTGATGAGTGTAGATACTTACTAACTACAGCAACGCTTGCACCAAAGTTCTACAACAAGCAACACGACTACACAGTCAACCATGCGAGAATAATATCGATAATTAGAGCACGTTTACAATATTAGCATGTGGACACATGCGCAGTTCGTAATATTAACACAACTAACAAATATACAACGTATAACAGTATCGTAATAATCCACAGCCGTATGTTACAACTTGTATGTATATTTATATACGAGTATATCACTCGGACTATTACTGCTCAAATCACAATGTTGTTTCAAAGGCGTTTTCAGAGACATGAAAGTAATTTTTATGACATTATTTTGTCATTAATTGTCTTAAAACCAAAAATTCCATTTTTACATTAAGTTAATATAATTATATACATGAGCTCACATTATCAACACTGCCTGGGCATTCACACTTTGAATTTTATTATAAAGTTAAGTGATTAAAAATTATTGTTCGCTAAATTCTAGTGGAGACCATAGTTTTTGTTCAAACAATTTGTTATGATCACTGTTACTACAACAGCGAGCGACCTTTAACAACATTTAATTAATTACCTATATCTTTTTTTTGTTTCCGTAAGTGTAGTAACCTCTAAAAATACGAAATTGTAATATTATGTAGTTACAGCAATCTACTACATACAAATTTAACGAAATCATTACAACAGTCGGATGTAGGTACATCGCAGAAGGTAATGGCTCGGTAACGACGATGCGCTACTAGCGTCACGACGCACGGTATTTCTATATGTTGCGTTTTTAGTTTTATTATAAACAAAAACTTCTGTAGCGAAACGCGTAATGGACAGAGCAAGTCGCCCTTGGTCGCGGCCGATTCGTAACGCCTTGCTACGGTTTGTGCCTGCGCGCGTTGATGTCGTTTGTATTGGCTGCGCAAGCGCCGATAACGTCTACTAGTATGAACAAACTCCCAGTAAATTGTTTTGTTACCTTGAAAATTTGTGCAAGCACTACATTACTTTTTGTTCTTCACAATGTATGATGGTTAAGATGATTAGATTTAATATTGTGGCTTATGAAAGAATAAAGCAACCATCTTCAATTGGACACGTTCATGTTAACTTTAACATATACAACGTTAGTCGGAACGGGGGTACTAAGCCGAAAGGAGGGTAATTTTTTTTTACTGTTTTTTTGTTTTTTTTATTACATTTACATTTGATTGGTCTACAAAAATCTAGTAGGCTACGGTTTTGACGTAGGTTCTCAGCAAATAGGTTTACCTCTAATGTCAATACACGGGCATTGTAAAAGAGTCGAGTTTTCTCTCCATAGTTGGACTAATGTATCCAATAATATTAACTTTTAATTATTATTTTTATTACCGCCAGGGCTACCACAGCGTAATTTCTTTTGAAATCTTAAAAAAGCTGTTAATCTAAAATTATCTAATTTTAAGGAAAAGTTCTTAGACAAAAGTTATTCACTATCATGTATACTTTACCCTCCTTTCGGCTTAGTACCTCCGTTCCGACTAACGTTGTATACGGTCACATTTTGTCAACTGCGGATAAATTCAACAACTTAAATAAACTATTTTTATGAAAAGACCTTAAATTTTTATACGTTAGCTTTCAAGAAAAACGCCAAAAGACATTTCGATTAAAAAGTAAACATAAAGCACTTTCGGTAGTTTTAATTCAAAGGAGCCAACAGAAACAGAGAGGCCGCAATGCCTTCACCGCTTACACGTGCCCGTAGTTTCATTCAAAAGAGCCGACAAAAAGGCCGCTGCTGCTCTTAAAAATATTAGAATTTTTGTGGCAGGAAAAGTAAAAAACAAAATTGGCTAAATTTTTTTTTAAATGCTAGGGCCTTATTTCTCTGATATAATTAGATTTTTTGTTAAAATATTCGCAGTTGATAAAATGTGACCTTAATAGAGAGCTGAGATTTAGTTATTGTATTGATAAGTTTGACGGGCGTGTTAGCAGTCATAATTTTACATATTAGTTAATTTGTGTACTCGTATATAGATTTGATGTTCTTCTTGTGCGGTTGTTAAGAGAAAACGTATATTTATGGACTTTATTAACTGATATATTTACAAAAGATACAAAAAATTTACTTAGAATACCAAACCATTTAACTAGAAATAGCTAAATTAGAAAATAAATAAATGATGGATGGATGAATGAGTTCAATGATGCAACATCGGAAACAGCACTAAGTAAATAAACAAAATGAGGCAAGTAGAGTCACGCAATCGTCGATTATTAAGAAGTGTGCACTTACGTACTTAATGCTTGTTAAATAGGAAACGAAGATCAATTCGGAGTATTGAGCTTGTAAAACAGTTATCGGAGGTAAAGTCAGCAACAAAAGTCGCTGAACACTCTAGTACTTTGTCAAAGCAAGTAATGAATGGGACGCTTCAACTGTCATACTCTAATTATGTTATTTTGACAAGCATAATTAAGCAAATTGCTGTAATTCAGAATAAGTGTTGAAACATTTTTTACAAACGTCTCTCGAACCTGCATCCTACAATCTAAACTAGCGGCCCTAATGTCTACCTTAGGGCCTCTGTCTTGGCAAGAAGACTTAGCTCAGCTGCCTATGCGGTTAGAAAAATAAGGTCACTTATTGTTATAGAAACGGCAAGATTGGTTTACTTTAGTTACTTTCACAGCGTCATGTCATATGGTCTTTTATTGTAGGGCTCAGCGCCTGACTTTGATACCATTTTTGTGTTACAGAAAATAGCCATTCGAGCTATTTATAGCCTTAAACCCCGTGATACGCTGAGAGAGTTATTTAAGCAGATTAATATTTTAACTGTAGCTTCACAGTATATTTATGAAAATATCGTTTATGTTTATAAAAACTTAGATAAATTCGAAAAAAAAACTAATACCCATAATTTTAACACAAGAAATGAAAACAAACTTGCCGTTCCAAAACTTAGACTCAATAAGGTCGGTCATTCATTTGTTGGGAAATGTATAAAAATATACAATAAAGTGCCTTTCACTCTAACGGAATTGCCACTACACAAGTTTAAGACAGAAATAAAACAAGGTCTATTGAAAAAAGGTTACTATAAAATTGATGATTATTTTAATGATAAGAATGTGTGGTCATCTTAGTCTGCTCGCCTGCACATGTTATTTCACATTGTAAGTAGTTACACTTATTTTATAAAAGGTTATTATACAGTCAAAGAATATTTAGATGATAAAACAGCCTGGTTATAATCATTCAGTTTTCATTTAGAGTATCTTGAGTGTGTCATGCTCTCTTTATTGTCTCTGCGGTGGTGGTGTGTGTGTCGGGTCGTTACGTTCCCTAAAATATGGTTGACCGAAGCGATGGCTGATTCATATGTTATACTAGTGAACGGGTGCCGCCTGTGGAGGCTGGTCTGCTCTTGCATACTTACTTTATTTTTAGTATTATTCACTATAGTTTGACTTAGTTTTTCTTAAACAATTTTTAACTTTTATTATTAGAGTACCTACTGTAGTGGTACTGTATGACATTGTGGAAATTAAAACTTTTACCTGATGTAAATTTGATAACTTAGATTTTTTTATTTATTTACATGTTGTGCTGTCTTCTATATTTTTTTTGTTTATTTGTAATAGAAAGTGTCCTGCTATGATAGGGCATTTCCCAATATTTTTGGCGCTGTAAGGGAGAAAAGAGCTGGATACTTGCTGAGTTTTTTGCCGGTTCTTCTCAGTACAAGATCTCCCGCCCAGAGTAGACTTACGAACCGATGGCATAGTGACATTCATAAAAGCTACTTGAAGCCTAAACTGAATAAATGATTTTGAATTTTGTTTTTTTTTGAACTTTGAATTTTGAAATTTCTTATCAATTAAAACATATAAATGACTATTACTTTATTTATTTATTTTCTGCAATACTAATACATGTATTTATAATTTTGTCAGTTGCTATAACGTGTATTATCATTTACGTACAGGATACCATCTATGTTCTTTTTGTGACAGACCTTGCTGATGGCTGCCGATGGCCTTTACAGAATAACCGGATGAGGTGGTACCAGAGCAATACTAAATGGAGGTAAATAAACAAACTTTTCGCTGGCTAGCGCCGCTTGCAACTCGGGTATCAGGTAAAATGCTAGAAATGGTCAATATAATTCAAGTTGTTCAGTCGAGTCTTATAAAATATACAGATTGACTTTTTATCACCGTCCAAACCTTCTGAGATGACTGAGACTGTCCTGATGACTGACTGAGATGACAAACGAACAACTCTTACTATTGGACCAACTTCCTAACTCGAAAATAAAATTCAGCTGTTCTATACATTTTGGTCGAATGAATATTGATGTTTTGTATGGAACAGCTGAATTTTATTTTCAAGTTAGGGAGTTGGTCCAATAGTAAGAGTTGTTCGTTTGTATCATCACAGAAGGTTTGGACGGTGATAAAAAAGTCACCCTGTATATTAGCAATGTCACCACTACTCATTACCAGTTCATTTTATGTTTGCCACTGCTGGGGCACGAACCTTCCCTGTGGATAGAAATACTACAGGGAGAACTTGCCATAAACCACCATGCGGGCCCAGTGCGAAAAGATATTCTTATAAAAATAATATTGGTACAAAGTCTTACAGGGTTTAAAGTGAAAAATTAATTTTGAATTTAACACAATTTTAAAAAATATATCAAAATCAAAATTATAAAAGATACTTATAGCCTAAACAATATAGTGTTATATGTGTCGTACTGCTAACATGGCTTTAAGATGCAATTTTAAATATTCGAAGCTTACGCGACATTGACCTTTCCAGTAGCATTATTAACGAATAACTCGTTGTTGAAGACATGCTTCAAATTTTTGAATATTTTTATAACGACGACATACTTATCAAAATCTTCTGCCACCTTTTTAATTCTGACCTTGTGCTATTTAAATACAATATCAATATTGTAATGTTTGATTATCAATCACACCTTTGTATAATGTCAACAAAGAAGTAACGAAGCATTAATTTATTGGAATAACGTGTACGCAAAGGTGTCGTGCACACAACCAAACAACAAACGTGAAACGACGTAAACGCAATCGCAAAACGCAAAAAGGTTTACTACCTCATTAGACAAATGTCAGGTGGCAATTACAAATGGCCGGCATCACAGTATGTCACGCCCCAATATATAAAATAAGTAAAAGTATTTCTTTTTCTTTTTATTTTGGTACACAAAAAAACTCGGAGGAGCTCGATAGCACAGTGGTTATCGCGCTCGGTCTGCGATTGCTAAAGTGAAGCAACTTTCGCAATGGCCGGTCATCGGATGGGTGACCATAAATTTATCATCTCGAGCTCCTCCGTGCTTCGGAAGGCACGTTAAGCCGTTGGTCCCGGCTGCATTAGCAGTCGATAACAACCACCAACCCGCAGTGGGCCCGCATGGTGGTTTATGGCCCGTTCTCCCTATCCATCGATAGGGAAGGCTCGTGCGCCAGCAGTGGGGACATAAAATGAGCTGATGATGATGATGATGACACAAAAAAGACAGAAATCGTACGAATTTTCCCTAATCAAAAATAATAGGTAACTGTTTTTGTTAAAATTAACTTTTATGCTTTTGCTTCTAATTGTCTAATTGTCTAACTAACTAAAGTTTCGTCTAAGGTTTACTTTTCCTACATATCATTAAATTTAAAATTGAAATGAGGTTTCAATTTCTAGTTCTAGGTTCTAGGTTCTGGGTACAGTTCTAGATTAGATAGACTATGGTTCTAAATAAAAATAATAATTTCATGGAACAGCTTCATTCTACATTGTTTTAATAAATAAAATTGTAACATCACCAAAATGCACGAAAGAGTTCGATTGAACGCCTCTGAGAGTCTAGTCCCCTATCACTACGGCCTTTAGTTTTGTCGCCGCCCCTATTAAGTCCGGTTACGCTGTAAAGGTCATAAGCACCTTTCATTCTTTTACCTTTTAACAGGATGAAGAAAAACGAAAAAAAATGCGATGAAGCTTGAAGTTTGATATCAGAACACTACACTATAACAGTTCAAATTCAATATTTTTTAAATTTGATTATTCAATACATGGTTGCTTAGAAAAAAATGCTATTTAGCGATAAGAAGCAGCCATTTGTATTGTCCAATTTCTGTATAAAATAATAAAATAAAATAAAATATACTGTATGGAGTACAATAAAGAATATTTGATTTTTTTTCGTCATTACCTCATCTATAGAGGCTGACTGGAACAATCATGCAATATATAGACCACCCATGAGGAAACAATTAGACAAGCGATTTAACCTTCGTTTGATAATGGTTGTTTGTTTATTTAGAAGAGGCTGTAGTAGTTCAAAATTCAAAAAGGAGTCAGTTCAACCTAGTGCAATTATTAATGCATTGCTTTTTTTAGAATGCAATACTTATACATAATTTATTTTTATTTTGCGTCAAAGTAGTGCTACTTTAAAAATATATTTTTTCTATGATGTTAAATTTATTAAAGAATATATTTAGTTTAAGCTGACTGGAACAATCATACAATATAGACCACCCATGAGAAAACAATTAGACAATTTAACCTTCGTTTGATAATGGTTGTTTGTTTATTTAGAAGAGGCTGTAGTAGTTAAAAATTCAAAAATCTAAATCATTTATTCAGTTTAGGCTACAAGTAGCTCTTGTGAATCGTTCGTAAGTCTACTCTGGGCGGGGAGATCTTGTACTGGCCGGCAAGAAACTTAGCAAGTGTCCAGCTCTTTTCTCCCTTACAGCGTCAAAAATATTGGAAAATGCCCTAACATAGCAGGACACTTTCCATTACAAATAAACACAAAACATATAGAAGACAACCACAACATGTAAAAAAACAAAATAAAAAAATCTAAGTTAACTTTACATCAGGTAAAAGTTTCAATTTCCACAATGTCATAGAGTACCACTAAACAATACTCTAGTAAAAGTCGAAAATTGTTTAAGAAAAACAAAGTCAAACTATACTGAATAATACAAAAAATATGATAAAATTGAAATTCGCGCCGTTATAAAATATCTCTGCCTAAAAAAAATTACTACTGAGCACGTAAATCTAGACTTGAAAGGAACATTTAGGGGTTAATGCTCCTTTGTACTCTACGGTTGCGCGGTGGTGTGCCGAGTTTAAGAGAGGAAGAACTTCAACTAAAGACGACCTGCGCTCGGGACGCCCTACGACAGCAGTTACCAAACAAATAATTAAAAAAGTTTAAAAAAATTTTTTTGCCAATTTGTCGTGTTACTGTTCGTTTTGTACCTGAAGAACTAAAGATTTCGATAGGAAGTATCCATAGTATTTATACATTTGGGCATGAAAAAAGTATCAGCCTGCTGGGTGCCTAGAATGCTTACAGACTAGCATAAACAAACAAGACAGAATTTCTCAAATCAATTTGGAATTGTTACAACAAGTTCCTGACCGATTTTTGGCCTGTTCCCGCGGTTAAAAGATCAACTTAGAGGTCACAAATATGGCAATGATGAAGTGATTGCCGCCGTACATGATTTTTTAAGCGATCAAGATGACGATTATTTCAAATCTTAGGATTAGAAAAACGATATACCAAGTGTTAAACCTCAAAGGTGATTATGTCGAATTATAAAATAACGAAAAATAATATTTATCTGCTTCATACTCATTATCACTTTTTAGGGTTCCGTAGCCAAATGGCAAAAAACGGAACCCTTATGGATTCGTCATGTCTGTCTGTCTGTCCGTCCGTGTGTCACAGCCACTTTTTCCAAAACTATAAGAACTATACTGTTGAAACTTGGTAAGTAGAATAAATTTTGGGGGTTCTCCCCATACTTAGAACTGAAACTCAAAATTTTTTTTTCATCAAACCCATATGTGTAGGGTATCTATGGATAGGTCTTCAAAAATAATATTGAGGTTTCTAATATCATTTTTTTCTAAACTGAATAGTTTGCGCGAGAGACACTTCTAAAGTGGTAAAATGTGTCCCCCCCCCTGTAACTTCTAAAATAAGAGAATGACTAAAAAAATATATGATGTAATTACCATGCAAACTTCCACCGAAAATTGGTTTGAACGAGATCTAGTAAGTAGTTTTTTTTTTAATACGTCATAAATCGTAAACCGCAATTTACCTTTCATTAAATCAACTCAAATATTAAAAAAAACATTTAAAATCATAAACATAAACAAGAACTTTTATATTATGTTACTTGCTGCTACGGAACCCTTCATGGGCGAGTCCGACTCGCACTTGGCCGCTTTTTATTGAACCCCCTAATTCATAACAATAAACTTTTAAGCAACAACAATTGTCAAACATCGTATACAGTATGCAATCATTGTTTATTATGCTTTTTTGATTTACATTAACGTAACAGTGTGCAATGTGGGTCACCAAGACGACCAGAAGAAGGTCAGTGTTCTGTCTGTCTGAATTATGTACGATCACTTAATTGTTACTCAATCAAAACATTGTTACGCCAGCTGATGTGCCGCGGGGGAAAGCGATGGTGCGTTGATAAGGTAATCGATGTTTGTACGAATTCAATATCGATAATCAAAATATAGATATTATTATGACAAGTTACGACAGCTATATTGAGTTTACGTTGATTTCTGTGTGTTGCTACTACAGTTGCAGTTTAATAAATAAATATAATTCGTTAATTTTACACAATTGACAGTCTACGAGGTTTCTGAAGCCGACCGGGCGCCGGCGGTTTGAGCAAGGAACCCGAAAAATCTATATATTAATACGTGAAGGATAAACTTTGTACCCCTTTTTTACGAAAATTGCGCGGACGGAGGAGTATGAAATTTCGCACACTTATAGTTTATATAGAGATCCGAATGTTAATTTTTTTTTTAATTATGCATAAAAATACATTAAATCAATAAAACAAACATTACACACACTACCATGTATTTGACACACACGCATATTATACACTTTTCAAAAATTTCAATAATGAAAGAGGAGCGGCCGAAATCTTTTAATGCCAATCTAAACTCACATTCTATCTTTTTTAATTTTTCTGGGCGACAACTAGTTCAATTTAATAACCATCGAAGTTCGATATGATACGATATCAATACAAGTATGTTCAATTTCGCAAGTCTCAAATTTTTGTAATGTCCTTAGAAAATTCAATGTGTAAATTTACTATAAAAACGTACCTAATTATATATGCTAAACTAGCTGTGCTCGCGACTTCGTCCGCGTGGAATAGTGACTTACGGCAGCATTTTTAATTTTTTAGGCTCTTTTCCCGTTTTTGCAACATTTTTCACTGATGCTTCGCTCCTATTGGTCGCAGCGTGATGTTATATAGCCTAAAGCCTTCCTCGATAAATGGACTATCCAACACAAAAAGAATTATTCAATTCGAACCAGTAGTTCCTGAGATTAGCGCGTTCAAACAAACAAACAAACAAACAAACAAACTCTTCAGCTTTATAATATTAGTATAGATAAGTGCTTCGTCATCGGCCTTGATCTTTCAATGAAACTTACGTAATCTAGTATTATAAGTATTCTGAACTTACGATGCTATGTTGACAATTGGGAGTGCAGAATTAATTATATAATTACAAGTACATAAGAGTAACAAATTGCGGTGCGTGCCAGTCAAGCAACTGCAGTGCTTCGGAAGGCCCATTGAACCGTTGGTCTCTGTTGTTATCGTAAGATGACAGTGACACCTACGTTGGGCTAGCGTGGTGGGTTATTGAACGCTCTCCCCATATTATGCGAAGGCCGAAACCCAACTAAAACTATAAACACCTAACTAAAATTAGTTGTTGTGTTACCTTTTTTTTAACTAGGCTTTGCGCGTACACCAGGATTAGGGGCGACCCCGTGTTATGTGGGATCTCCTCTTCTCTCGTCCAGCTACGAAAACCTTGACGAGGGGAGGCGAGGTATACATACCCACTAAAAACCTAGTACCATCGTTTCTCTCCCACGGGGATCGCTCGGTATCACGAATTGCAAACACCGAGTTATATAGTACTTGTTTTACCTGATGTGATTGATTCAAATATATTAATAGCTGTATATACTCGTATTTGTACAGATTTTAAGTAATGTAAATGTTACCTAAAATTATACATTCATGCCACTTAGTTGTTCTTAAACCAGACACAATAGAAATTCAATTGTTCTATGGCACTGTGGTTATATTGGGCGTCCAAGTATTTAGTATTATTTGCGCTAACATTCAATAGATGAGGTTATTAACTCAACGCTTTCAGTTTCGATTGAAGCTGTAAAACTTATGTTATAACAAAGGCTGGTCGGACTATTTGGATTGTGGTTTCACTAAGTAGATCACTCCAAAACAGACGTTGTTACGTAAAGGCCTTGGACAATACGCATATGTGCAACTATTGCACGTGCATTTTGGGTCTGATCAGTAATGATCTCCACAGAATATTTTACGTTAATACTGATGTAATGTAGTAATGTAAAGAATTACTTAACTTTACATACTGATTGGTGTGTTAGTTAACATTTGTTTTTAATTAAATCAGCTTATTTAACATAGTTTGTGATTAATAATAAACATAATAGTTGGGATTTATTACGATACTTCTTAGAATAGTTTTATTCAATACTAGCTGTCCCGGCAGACCTTGTTCTGCCCTATTTCTCTAAAACAAAGTTATATTTTTTATGTTAATAGCTGCCTCGACAATGTCGTTTTGTCAAATGTTAGTGGCCTGTCGCAGTCAAATAGAAGTAAAATAACATTGAAAGACTACTATCATCATCAGATTACTACTCTAGTGTGATGATATTTTTATTGTAATGCCATAGGGTACACGATATTTTTTGTTTGATTACACTACGTAAATAAATAAATCTGACCTCTAATCAACTTGAAGGCATACCAAAGATAATCCTAACGCGGCTTTGTTTTGATTGACTTCAAATGTTTGACAACTGGGGTCAGAGTGGTTTGTTTGGGGAAAGAAAATTGTTGTTTTTACTATTTTCCTCGTATTTTTTACGTTTTTTCTCTCCATAAGAACCTTCCTCAGACTTCATCAAATACATCAAAAAAGAAATCAGCCAAATCGATTCAGCCGCCCTCGAGTTTTGCGATTAGCAACACATTTAGCGATTCATTTTTATTTATATAGATTATTTTTTTGGTTGGACGTCTTAACCATTTTTTGTCGGAGTGGTATGAGGTGGCTTGCGATAGGGACGAGTGTAGATATAAAGGAAAGGCCATTGTCACGCAATGGGTCACAATATGGGCAAATGAAACATAATATCATAAGTCAGCCTGGTTAGCTACCAAATTCTTATCTGAATTTGTCACCATAACACCAATTTAAGTAGCATTGTTGTTCCAACTTACGTAAGTGATAAGATAGCGAGTTTCTTAATAGTTGAGATATTTTGTATGATGTGTTGCTGCATGTAAGTATATTATATACACTCAAGGGCACATCTAACCGCCCACCCCGTTATTTTCATACAAACTTGCTCACTTTGCGACTCCTATACATAAAAATGTCAATACATTTCTGCAAAGATCTGTATGCTAATGTTTAGGTTAAGCGTTCGAAATGCCAATTAGCATTTTGAAAGGGTACCGAAACCATTGCATTTGTCCATAGAGGCAGAAAATGAATGCTTCATCACATACCATACAATGTGATATGGCAATAAAGTAATGCTTTGCTTGAACGTAAGGTTTGGAAACGGGAAGAAATTTGTAAAACTGTTCAAAGTGCTAATTGGACAGGCGAACGCTTAATCTAAACATTAGCATACAGATCTTTGCAGAAATATATTGACATTTTTATAAAAAATGTCAATATATTTCATTAACATCAATGGGCGCCTTTGGCTTTCAAAGTAAAAAGTAAATAGTGTTGAATAATTTCGGCGAGCTGGTTAGAACCACGATAGCTCAATTGGAAGAGCACCTGACCCGGTATGTCAGAAGGGTGCAAGTTCAAACCCTGCTCGTGGAAATTTTTTCAACATTTGTGTTTTTGTAATTTGTTCGCAACAAAATTTGCGTTACAAAATTATATAAACATTGACATTTTTATGTCTAAAGTGTTCGCAAATTGTGCCTGTTTGTATGAAAATAACGGGGTGGGCGGTTAGATGTGCCCCTGAGTGTATATATTGAAACTAAACATATAACTTATAAAAAGACCTTTTGTCTAAGGAGGGACTTGAACCCTCGATCTTTCGCAAACCTGGCTCTTCCAACTGAGTTATCGAGAAATAGTTTGTTATGTCAATTGTCTTTTTGTTAAATTGTAGATTTTATAAATGTCAACTCATAATCAGCACTATAATAACATCAATGGATTACGAGAGTATTTATTAAAAATATTAATAGCGTAGATAATGCTGTAACATGATTGATGAAACTACTGCTTTCACTGATCGATAAAATATAAAGTGGAACTGATTCCAGCGGTAGATTGGGCAGCCGGAAGATAGTGATAAAGTCATCGACTTTTTTAAGTTGATTACAATCATCTGTTGAATAACAGCACCATAAAAATAAACAAGTTGACTGGACTAACGATTGAGATCGTTCATACGGACACAGATAAATAAACAGAAAATAAGATTAATTAACTTAATGCTAGTAGCACTAATTTAGTTTTTTCATGGAACTTCAGCGAACATCTTTATTAGAAACTCCAATTTATTTTTAGGGTTCTGTAGTACCTACACCAAAAAGCTTATTGTCTCGTCATGTCCATTTTTTACAGAGAAAAATGGAATGAAGCTACGTAGATAATATAATTCGTAAAAGATATACCTAGTAAAAGTTTTATCTACTCAGTGGTAAAAGTCTAGTGCTTGTCCTAACGTAAAGCAAAAATTACTTAAAATTTGGACTACGGAACTCGGACTCGCACTCGGCCAATTTTTGATGTTCTACATCAGGTTTTTTCTACATACGTATTATTGTACCTGCACATTGCCCCACATCAACCTACCACAAACTGTCAAATTTCCTCAATAGACTTTGAACTTTATAACTAAGTCATAAGGTTAAAAATGTATTGAAGAAATTTGACAGATTTGGCTAGGTTGATGTGCAGGCGTGTGTGTACGTTAATTACTACTTTATTATGGCTTAAGAACTAAAATTAACTCAAAATCAGAACCGACGCTGAGAGTGACTTGCACCGAAACACACTAATTAGAATTAGCAGTAATCATAAAACGTTGCTCTTTATGTTTCAACTTCAAGAATTGACATAAATGAATTCATAATTTAAATATTATTGGTGGCAGTCGCTAGTTAGTGAGTTTTTACTTCACTAACTATTAGAGTAGGTAATAAATGAATAAATTAGAGACGCTTTAGTGGTTTTTCTTCTTTCGTTATTCTAACTTTCTGGTAGGTAAATATTTAAAAGTTATACGGGGTGGATATCCTTATACGCGGTCAGTGATTGCCACTGGCCATCAGCCAGGAAGGAAGTCGCATTAAGGTGTGATGCAACTGTGGGTCAAATTCAAATTCAAAATCATTTATTCAGTTTAGGCTACAAATAGCTCTTATGAACGTCATAAAACAAAGCTGACATAACTGCACTAATATTCAGAATATGTAATAACCAAACCACATTGCTGCCTACCAAAAGTAGGGGCCTAACTTAAAAGTAATGTTTTTCCAGTACAGCCAATTAAAAAAAAGGCAAAATGTTTTATTGCATATCTTTTTAGTAAAATGCATAAAAATCACAGTTGTTTTCTTTGAACATTATAATAACTGGTAATCGAACTGGTGTTTTATTCACAACTAGTTGTCGCCCACGACTTCGTTCGCGAAGACTACACTATCCCTTAGGAACCTGTTACAAGGATAAAAACTCAATCATCCAAATCCGTTCAGCCATTTTCATGTGATGCGCGGTCAAATAAACAGACAAAAATTCCAAAAACTGTTGGAACGTGTTCTGTTATCGATTCTAAGTATCCCCAGTCAACTTTTTTTCGAATATCTTCCATGTACAGACTTTCGACCCTCTTTAGCTTTAATATATGTATAGATTATCTTTTGGATGTTTCGAGTACAATTTTCCAATAAAGTGAAAAATAAAACATTTTGTAATATGCCGGTATTCAATATACTTAGGCAGCGACGCAGCGACATATTAGCTCACAATTTTCATTTTTTATAAGACAACGGGAAATCACTTGACCTTATCTAATACTAAGTGACGATGAAAGCGAAGATAAGAGCGCGCTTGACCCGGTACCCTCAATTACTTAGGAACTGGTTACCTCATGTTAACAACATTGTAGTGTTATTATCGATGCACAAATATGCTGTCAACATTGTTGTTATGGCGACAGACATGCCTTTTTATGCTAGGGAAAACTTATTATCGAGTACACCGCGCTCGGGGAGACACGGGTGGTTATTAGAGCTCTCCCCCAAGGTAAGGGGGGCTACCCATTAAAACCCTTAGCAATAGCCGCCAGGATGACTGGTACCGCCAGAGTTGAGGGATCTCTAGAGCCCTCGATAGAATATCTACCCTCGTCGGGATCTCTGGCAAACCCAGGATATCTGGAATGGAACGTCGGAGACCACTAGTGTTTCCATAAGACTGCAAATGCTATTAAATATACGAAAGAAACTAAACATGCCTAATATATGAGATTAATTATAATATTCGTAACACGTATGAATAGAATACGTTGTTGATGTTTATTGCATATAAACAAAGTAATAAAGGAACTTACAATACGAGTATTGATGTAGATTATAAAGAAACGACGTCAAATACACTATTTATAAAAAAAACACGTCTATATCACTGAAACGAAGTCACGGGCAAAATAACTTTGTAATTAAAAGAGATCAACCTTCGCCAATAATCAAATTAAGTATTAATTAGCGTTATGTAATTGTGTTCCCTTACTTAGGACTGTGCAAACGTTTATAGGTTAGCACAGTATCGTATCGTATCAATTTACCGAATAAGTAAACGGTAAACACTTAATTACGCTTATTACACACTTGAGTATACAATTGTCCGGACGTAAATAATGAGGGTGCTGTCAAATAATTACCAATATTGCTATGCATCAATGGAAGGTATACCTACGATTCCAATGCAATATTATCTATTTCACAAATCGCAATACAAAGTTCAGTAGCACACTATTTGGTTCCGATCCGATCCGAACCCCTCGGAGAATCTAGTAGGGCACGGGGACATTCACTATTGCGTGATGCCGTTCCCTCTAGGCTCTAGCAAACCTCGACGGTGCAGTGCTTCGTTTCACACGGCTTTCACACCCTTTAACTTTCTCGCCGCCCCACAGTGTCGCGAGTCTTTATCATAAATGCATTTTTCGAAGATTTTTGCAGCTGACTTTATCATATGGCAACATAATCTTGAATAAATTGTCCAACCAATAAAGGTAGTTTTTGTATTAATTTATTATAAAAAAAAATCTTAAAATTTAGAATTATGATAAGTTGTAGTATGGACTCGCGACACTGTGCGCCCCCAAAAAAGCCCGGTGAAACTGAAAATGCCGTATGAGGCAATCTGCAAACTCTCTCCAAAATAAAAAACTATTTGGTTTCACTTGGTGGTAGGATACGGCTCAGAATTGGGCTGGATGGAGCCTATACACCTATTTCAGCCGCTCAGTAGCATTGTTCTGCATTACGGTATTTTATTATGTATTTTGAAGGGATCTTAAGGAAGCTTGACTAGATCCTATGAAATTACAGACTCAGAACAAAGACACATAGAGGTTTAAGCCTATATAAACTGAACATTCTGGGCCTGCAAATGCCCTTAATTTTGCAAGCGTCCATAGACTACAGTCGTCGCTTTCTATCAGGTGGCCCGTATGCTTTATGGCTTTATATTGGATCATCAACACATTAAAAAATACAAAGTTAAGATACATGATTTACGTAATGTTGTTATATAATATTGATTTGTGGTATTAAGTCAAGATCTATGATTAAGCGTCCACAAAGCTATTTAATTATCGAAGGGCACTTCCATTCTATACATACCGCACCTTATATGTCAAAAACACGTTCTCGTTAAGAAAACGTTAAAATAATTTATTCAAGTTTCTTAGCATGTGTGGTAAGTGACACTTCTAAATACAATGGACCTGTAGAGAAAATCCTTTTGCGGTAACAATGTCACATACCAGCACAATGAATAATAGTTCTCACACGTGTATACGCGTGGATATTCACAAATTCTCAGATTATGAGATGAGAAAACTTTTTTGTGTCATTGTGACTGTGAAAACAAATGAGATAAACATTCTCGTAGTGCATTTTCTTAACAAATATTATTTTAATGATGGTAGAAATAAGCGGGAATTCACGGAGTTCGAATTCGAATAGTGAAAAAAAAATTAAAATACGAGTACAATATAATACACAATTTCAAAATGAAATATTCCTTATCTAGATCATTATTTTGTTTTCAATAAAATAGGTTTTTTACTCAGAACGGAGTATTAAATTAAAATCCAAAACGCAGCATCTGGAAATACTTAGTTGGGTAAAAATATATAATATATATACCTACGTATTATCGGAAACGTATACAAAAGCTCATTATATTAAACAGCACGTTCGGTACGTATTGCATAAGGCTCGGTACCTTCCGCATAGCCAGCCGCGGAAGCTGGCCAAGGAAGCGGCGCCGGCGCGGCGTCAGGGTCTACACTGCAAATTACACGACACCCAGTCACGTACCGAGCATACTGCAATGGACGCCGGTGCTGCTGCACTGGGCCAACGTGCTTATGTGAATGAGGAAAACTGGACTGGAGTTAGCATTCTGTCTATAGATATATAGATAAGCATACCATCATCATCATCGACATTAACATCTTAGCCAAAAGACGTCATCTGCTGGACAAAAGCCTCCCCCAAGAATCTTTACAACGACCTGTATCTCGACCTGCCCCCCGACCGATGACGTCATAAACCACACACGAAGTCAAAACGATCGGTTAGGCGGTCGGGCCCCTGTTTTGTGTTGCTCGCATCCAGCGGCTACCCGCAACCATCAACAGATCGTCGGTCCACCTTGTTGGAGGCCTACCCTCACTGCGTTTTCTGGTACGCGGTCGCCACTCGAGAACTGCTCCGCCCCAGCGGCCATCAGTCCTGCGAGGGATATGCCCTGCCAACTGCCACTTGAGCTTATAGTAACTCTTCGGGCTATGTCGGTAACCCTTGTTTTTCATAATCAACTAAGGGTGCATTCGTGGAAGGAGTCGTGGGCGGTCGCTAAAAGTCTGTTAGGGTTCAGCTATGAACTAGTAATGTGCATGATTATTTACATATAATTTTACGCTAGAAATGTTAGTAACCAGCTTCACATCTATACCCGCACCCCATGACATGGCATGTCGGTGCGAGTTCGAATCCCGCTCGTGGAATTTCATGAATGCCTGATTCCATCCCGTGATCTTGTGGATAGACCACCGGTGTTCAAATTATGGGTTCAATTCCCATCAGGTATAATCAATTTAGATGTCAGATAGCCAGTTCCTCACTAGCAAAAAAATCCTTTATTACCTACGCGTTCTTTGGCCTTGTCGCGCTAACATCGTGAACTGTAAATTACATAGATAAAGTATTTATTTTTAAACTATTCAGAAACGCGTTGTCTCAGTTCTGAGCGCATAGTTTTAAAAAATAACGATAACAGAGAAAACAAAACATTAACATGAATAGTATTTGGAGGTCGAATTGCACAAATGAGAATTTGGCTCATTCATGGCTAAGCTGTTTGTCAATACTTTAATACGCCACAGTTCTTTGCCCGATAATTTGGCGCCAGCATCAGCAATAACTAAACTATAAGCACAATTACTAAACTAGTACCCACGTAAAAAAAATATTATCGTTTTTAACAGTTTTTACAATAGCACGTTAATACCGTTAATAACGACTGACAAGCGAAATTATTAATAGCTGGTGAAACTCGCCCTCAGTGACGTTATTATTACTTATTGTGAACTCTCAGCTGTTCACACAATGTCTTTTCTTTAGATGCTGTTTTTGTTTAAGAATGTCGACAACAATATTTTTATTCAATCTTTACAAATGGAAACAATTATTTTATGAATTGGCCGAGTAAAGCATTGTCACGCTACTGAGGACATTTATATTCAAGGTTCTATTATCTACGCTTCTTCAAGGTTTCTAGTTATGCTGACCATAATTCATTAAACATACATAACAGCTAGATTATAGCGAATAGTTAATATCCGATATCAAGCTTATAAACACTATACTTACATCAATAAAAATATGATCAAAATGCTAAAATATATAATAAATTGTCAGACGTACTAATTACTCGGCTATTGATCATAAATAACAGAGAAGATATAAGAACCTTTCGCTTTTTTAAAGTTAGTAATTTAAATTTATATCATCCGATTATATAAATAGGTAGGTAATTACAAAAGTATAAAACTATTGAAAAACATTACATTGTTGTAAAGTTTATATCAAATCCGGGTTCAAATCCTGCTCGTGGAAATTTTTTCAACATTTGTGTTTTTGTCATTTGTCTAAACAAAATTTGCGTTAAAAAATTATATAAACATTTATAGTTTATATCTTTTGTAAGGATTCTTGTGCCATTCACAGCACGAGTAGTATGGGGGTTGTACCGTCTTACATAATATGACATGCAATAAACGATCTTATTTAAAACTATGTTAAACAAAATGTAAAAATAACATTTCTAACCAATTGTAGTTATTTTTCATTGCAGAATCAAAATATGAGGCGGTTATTGTTTTTTATTAAAAGTTATTTTGATTGAAAGTCCTGTTAATCATCCCAGAAAGTTATGGGCATCAGTTCACTTCAGTAGTCTGAATGAGCTATAAAGATTGAACCACGATTTCTCGCATTCAACCCAAGCATCTATCCGTTCGCCCACCGACGACGCTACTAATGATATACATATTTCTAGTCAATAAATATTTAAAGGCAGACTCAATTGAACAAACCTTTTTGTTGTTACCAGACAGAGCACAGTATGCGACGTTTGCACCTGACAGACAGACACCTGCGTGTAATGTTGTGGTGCATCCTCCTCGGCCTGCAGCCCGCCTTCGGTGGCATCCTGGACCCCTTCAATTGGGCCCGCTCCGACCGCATAGAGGTCAACATACCCTGGCTACCGTGTAAGTTATGTTTTGTTCAAAGTCCAGCAAAAACTACATACCTTTAGACGCTTTTTGCTGGAATCAAGTGTGACATTCATCACATGCATAGTATATTACTAGAACTGTCACCATCACAGGTGGTTTGAGGCGAGGCGCGGGTTTATTGCGTTATTTCTATGACTGTTGATTAAGACCGCCATAGTATAATGAGCAATTTTTTTTAGTAATACGAGCATTTTAAGGTAATATTTAAGATACTTATGCCTGATTTCACCATTGACCCTAAGTTTTAGGTGACCCCTAAGCCATGTTAGGTGACAGTTTTTGGAGCAAAACCGTCACCTTAAATGGCTTAGGGGTTACCTAAAACTTAGGGGTCAATGGTGAAAATGGGCATTAAGTAAGTAACTACTAAAATGGGTGTCTTGCGTTTCAGGCGTCTACAGTGTCACTCAGAATCATATCGTAGGTTAACATGAAGAAGATAACTTCAATGAAAACTTGGGATCAATGTTATATTTAATTATAATGTAACCCCGTTCTAGCGTTGTGCTTAGAAAAAGTCAAATTGAAACGTTAATTTAACTAGTATTTTATAATAGTCCATTATTGATACACAAAAGCTTTCACGCCATCTATTTGGGAGGACAATGAAACAATTTATTGGTGCTTTGTTAAATGTAGTGCACTAAGTGTAGTCTTTTTTTGTTATCTTTCCGAATATTATAAATATAATATTGTTTGGTAGCAACAAAACTAAACAAAGAGCTAAAGTGATGCTGTAACTCTATTGCAGTGTTTATTGCTATATTTAGAGCTTAACCGCAGAACGGTGTTTAAAGTTAAACCCATGTTTAAAATATATATTTTTGTATATTGTTTTCAATAGCCAAGAAATTGTCTATGTCTACTTATGTCATGTCTTCTTACGTACAAAATCGTTTTGTGGTAAGCCAAACAATGTTTGCACTCAGAGATGAGGTACGTTTAGTACCTAATCGTTAAAATTATAATATAAACAATAATTGAAAATATAGTTGTTAAAGAAGTAGCTATGATTTTACACTTTAAAAAAATGTATCATTAAGGACGCACTCTTTTCGTAAAACAATTATAGGTACCAAAACGTCTCTGACTACGGCAGTTAGACACATTTAAGTTTAACCCTTGACATCTTATTGTTGTTAGTTTTTTGTAGTAATAATTATGATTGGTACGAAATATGTAGCTGGCAATAAAGCAAAACAGTTTTATTATATTCTATTATTATCTTAATTTTTCAAACAAACACATACTACACGTTATCAATGCGCTAAAAATGGCCAGCAAACGTAGTAGTGGTAGTAGTAGTAAACAGCCTATAACTATCCCACTGCTGGGCAAAGGCCTTCATCATTAAAATCAACTCATCGAGCAAACATAGACTTATCATCAAAGATATCTCTTCCAGCTTCTTTTTAACCGACTTCAAAAAAAGGAGGAGGTTATCAATTCGACTGTATTTTTTTTTTGTTTTTTTTTTTTATGTTTGTTACCTCAGAACTTTCGACTGAGTGAACCGATTTCGGTGATTCTTTCTTTACTTGAAAGCTGGTGCTTCCCTTGTGGTCCCATTTTAATTTGGTCCAGTTCTGATGATGGGATCCTCGAGGAATTGAGGGAACTCCTCGAATATTGTAGGCATACCTATCGTGATTTTGGTATTTTCAGAAATAAGACAAGCATTTGCATTCAGAAAGTATCATTTGATGAAGTGTAACTGATGAAAAAGACCACAGATTGCCATCGGAACTCCTCAATGATAAGTATTTCACGGGTGGCGATAAAATATCTCGATTAAGATAATTAAGCGACTATGACGAAGCAAAAGAAGACAGGCACCGGAACTCAGTTTTTGATTTCCTACTTTGAGATAGGCGTTTTCTAATATACCAATGACCTGCAAAAGTTTTTTTAACAAATATTAAATTTGACTATTATCCACTGTTGATTGCAGTTGAGAACGAAACGAGATGCTACGATGAGCTCGGCTGTCTGAACATTACAAGGAGCTGGTACCACCTCATCCATAGGCCTTTCAACGTGTTCCCTCTGCCCAGAGTCGTCATCAACACGAGGTATGTTGGTTCCTATCAAAATTTCAAAACCTTTAAGGTATACATTTTAATGTCTTATACAAGCTTCAAAGTAAAAAAAGCGCAACCAGTGATTGTGGAGGGTGTCGTGCCGTAAGGTCAAACCTTTTCTGAGGCGCTCGATTTTTTCAAGTGTTTATATTTGTAAAACTTGAAATCGGTAAACCGAGTTCCAAAGTGTATTTAAAAAATCGTATATTAAGTCATCGAGCCGGTTGCACAATACGTTTTACTGATTAGTTCACGAAAACACCTAAAAAAAGAGTCTTATAACGTTTAGAAGGTAGGACTACCACAGGGTAACGGACTTTTGACATGTGATTTACGTCACTTTGAACATTACATTTTACGAAATAGTAAACGTTTGCGCAACAGAGAGATTAGTGCGAGTTTTATTCACCATTCAATTACTAACAAAAATAAGAAATTGTATAGGTATATATTATTTTGAAGTTTTTGCATTCACAAAGCTATATATAGTTACAAACTTAGAAGATAAAATTTTACTTGAAAAAATCAACCAGCCTAAAGAAACTCGAGCGGGAATCGAACCCACGACCTTTGGATAACCGGTCCAATGCTCTGACCGCAGAGCTACCGAGGCCCCAGAAGCTTCGTTAAATTGTAAAAATTTGTATGTCAAAATGTTAACTCTCGTTTTTGTAACGTGATCGGTTGATGAACAAACTCCGGCCTGATGGGAGATCATATAAGCTCTTAGAGCAAGAGCAGCATAGTAGCAGTGTTGTTGCTGTTGTGAAAACGAGACCCATGTCCCCCCCGCCCGATCCTCCAAATGCCACTACACATTTACAGAATACACTAAACATACACACTAGTTGAGGCCCAAGACACCGTACTCGTAGAACAAGGGTACAACGAACGTTCACACGCGCTCTATACCAGCTACAGACATGTACCTGGGCGCTTCTCTCCTCCACCACGGCCCGGTCAACCCGAGCCGAGGTCCGAGCCTTTAGAGGTGCCCTCGGGTTGTTCCGCTCCTCGGTCCGATCGGAACCCTTAGGAGAATCTAGTATAACACGGGGACACGCACTAGTGCGTGATGCCGTTCCCTCTAGAATACCTCCGAAGATGATTCGTTTCACACGGCTTGAGGAACCCTTTAAGTTTTTCGCCTCCCCCAAACAAGCCCGGTAAAGCTGAAGTGAAAATGCAGCTAGAGGCAACAGCAATCTCTCTTAAAAAAAAAAAGAGACGCGTGTCCCGATCCGATCCGAACCCCTCGGAGAATCTAGTAGGAAAAGAAAAGGGGACACGCCTTCGTTATGTCACTCCCTCTAGAAACCCTCTGACGGCCATTCGATCACATGGCATGAGGAACCCTTTAAATTTCTCGCCCCCCGCCCTCAAAAAGTCCGGTGACGCTGAAAATGCTGCCTTAGGCCAACAGCGAAATTTTTCCAAAAAAAAGAGACGTGTGTAGCGCCGTGTATACAGGCATCTCGTTTCCACAACTATAACTTTGCAGTAATACTGTTCTATGAGCTCATGATTAGGCTCTGGTCTCTAGTGTAAATGCTGAATTTTTGTATTGTTTCCAGGTTTATTCTTTACACAAAGAAGAACCCCACTGACGGCCAGCTGCTGAACGTAAACCTCAACAAGACCATAACGAAGTCCAACTTCAACCCACAGCGACTCACCAAGATGATCATCCACGGATTCATCGACACTCCGCTCTCCAATTGGGTTAGTATTTTATTTGTCACTTGAGAGACTTTTTCACCACAATACCTAGAGTTCTGATTCAAACGCCCCGGAGTATCTAGTAGGAGATGGGGACACGCATGTGTGATGCATCCCTTTTTAAAAGCCTTCGCGGATGTTCAATCGCCACGGCTTGAAGAACCTTTTTACTTTTTCGCCGCGCCCACAGAAGCTCAGTTCAATTACGCTGTGAAGGCCATTCGAGGCCAACAGCGATCTCTTTAAAAAAATAACGCCTTTTGATAGAATTCTACCCAGAATTTAATTGGATGGGTTTTGGGTTTGAAGGATACTGTTCTTGTAAAATGAAAAGCATCATACTCTAGCGTGCTCTACCAAAAGAAGTAACTGACTGCTTCATGGTCGGCAAAGCTCGTGACACGTTTGGTATTCCAAGCGTCTATAGGCCACTTGCCATCAGATGAAGCGTTTGCCCAGTTGCCGACTAAGTAACATAAAAAGCACTCTCTTCTTGTGCCATTTATGTGTTATGAGCGTTTACGCCGCACACTAGCGCCGCCAATGAAAAAAAAAACATATCTAGTAATTAAAGATAGAAAATCAAATTATGCTCAACAAACTATCTGAATGAAGTAATTTAGCATTTTTACGTCACCTAATGAACACCTGACATGTTATGGTTTAGTTAAATACGGCGTTATAGTTAAAAGTGGCCGTAACGTCTTATTTAACTAAACCATAACATGAGAGGTGTTCATTAGGTGACGTAAAAATGCTAAATTTCTTCATTCAAATAGTTTGTTGAGCATAATTTGATTTTCTATCTCTAATTACTAGATATGTTTTTTTTTTCATTGGCGGCGCTAGTGTGCGGCGTAAACGCTCTTAAGCAGCGGTCAATAGCGGTTGGTAATGTGTGAAATAAATACATGGTCAAAGTTGAGAGTTAGACATAAATGCAAGTGCAAAAATTGTTGGACACAATTTACGTCGCCAAAAAATAACAGATTTTTTTATTGTTTTCTAAAGTTTACGCGAACTCTACACATTGAAATGAAACAACTTTTACGGACCTACTCGCGTTTATTTTACACATTACTTTTAATTGATTTTTATCCTGACGTTTCGAACCCTTTGCAGAGTCCGTGGTCACAGGGAGACTGAAGTGTTGTTTGTCTCATAATTAGTTACAACAGATTTATATTGAAATTGTACGGGTTGAAAGCTCGGAAGCAGGTGGCTGTATTAATATTGTTGTTTAAGACTAAAATCAATTGCTGATCCCTAATTAAACTATTAAAGAAAAAGAAATTGATCATTAGTTTCAAGAAATACCTAATAACTATTCTGACTCAACAGGTTAGCGAAATGAAGGATGAGCTGGTGAAAGCTGGCGACTTCAACGTGGTGGTGGTAGACTGGGCTGGGGGCAGTCTGCCGCTGTACACGCAGGCCACCGCCAACACCAGGCTGGTGGGGCTCGAGGTGGCGAACTTCGTCAATACGCTACAGGTAGCTGACACTAATCAATAATCCCAAAACTTAATTGTCCCAAAAATCAAGTGTCTTGCAAAATATTTGCAATTATCCATCTTTAAATGAGACTTGACATAATTTGTAAAAGTGTAAAAAATGTAATAAGTATTCATATGCGTAAGTGTATATCAATATTCTATTGTGTCTGAATTTACAGCAGACGACGATTTTATTTGGATTTCTACAACTAAGTACTCTTATTTTTTTAGTATGGCAACAAATTTTATAGTATTGTTGTCGTGGTTGTAGCCCACCATGACAATGTCTTCTTTGATTTAATTATGTTTTGATGTTTGGTTTAACCTGTATTTCATCATCATTATCGTATGACGATGACTGCTGAATATAGGCCTTTTCTAATGGACGCCATTGAGCCCGGACTTATCCTACTGCCTGTATTGCGTAAATGAAAAAGTAAAGTTTTGGATATTGTTTTAATAAATAATTATCTTCTGTATGTTTATTTAACAGAAGGAACACGGACTGAATCCACTGGATGTGCACATTATAGGGCATTCGCTAGGAGCGCACACGGCAGGTTACGCCGGCGAACGAATACAAGTACGTGACAGTATTACGAATGCCATCTAAGATTCTCTAAAAATCGGCATGTTTCATATAGAAAATTCATATTGTCTTTGATTTAGCTTTTAAATTCGTAGGGTTTAGGAAGAATAACAGGACTAGATCCCGCCGAACCCTATTTCCAAGGGATGCCGACCCAAGTGAGACTCGACCCTACTGATGCTCAGTTTGTCGACGTCATACATACAGACGGAAAGAGCATTTTCCTCTTAGGTAATCCTACAATACAATTGAATCATAATATTATATACATTACACATATTAAGCTTTTTATAATCCATCGCACCTCCATTATGTGTATGCGAGATAACTTAAACTATTTATCGCATGTACGTGTAGCATAGATAGTTAAATATAGCTTTGTCGCTTTTCGTAGTTTAATTTACTAACACCATATAGTAGGTATATGTACTCGTATTTATGTAAATATTGTGCTTTTCGCTATTAGTCTCATCATTCATTCTGTATAGTTTACCCTATATATTATATCCGCATTTCAACTAATTATCGACATGTCTATTCTGCGCGTGCGACAGACTTTGTGTTTATGGCAGGATATGGGATGTCTCAGCCCGTCGGACACTTGGACTTCTACCCGAACAATGGGAAGGAACAGCCCGGTTGTGACCTTACCGAGGGCCCGCTTGTACCCCTCACTTTGGTGAAGCAAGGACTCGAGGAAGCGTCTAGGGTCTTGGTAGCCTGTAACCACGTTAGGGCTATCAAACTCTTTACAGAATCAATCAACGGAAACTGCCCTTACATAGGTAAAAACTACTATGAACTTCTTGATGGTATATCTGCTTGGAGTTTAAAAACTTATATTGGAATTTGGATGTTTTCAGGACACCAGTGTCCGTCGTATCAGCATTTCTTAGCAGGGAAGTGCTTCCACTGCGGTCATGGATGCGCTATCATGGGGTAAGACTAAAACAAATCTGAGGTTTCCCTATACAATATAGATGTCTTCATATTGCGTCGCTTTGCGAACATACATAGGTACATCACTTTTCACTAAGTCATGAGATTAGTCCATGTTTTGATGGCATGATGCTATGGGTGATATAAATAGCAATCAAAGCTTAATTCTTCGATTTTCGGGCTAATAGCTAATTTTTTTTTTAATAAAAATATGACTTTATTTCACACCTTGCCTTACAGATTCCATGCAGACAGTTCTCCAGGGTTAATAACGAATAAAAACAACCAGACAGAGAATGAGGTGTACCCGTCAGAGGAGCATGACACGATTGGCGCTAAGTATTTCCTGAGCACTGGCAAAGAACTACCTTTTTGCCGTACGTCCGAAACTTTTTAGTAGATAAGAGCTGATTCTTAATTTACCCTAAAAAAATACGTTAAAAAAGAACACATTTATTCAATTACAAATATAGTATACTTAGGTAAGTAAGTACAAGTTATTGACGTGTCTGACTGCGGCAATGTAGGTACATTGCCGCAGTCAGACACGTCAATAACTTGTTTTTGTAAGTAAATAACTTGTAAACTATCCCAAAGCAGGGCAAAGGCCCCTTCAACATAGAAATCAATCATCGCTACGGCTAAAATTTGTTGTAGCGATGATTAATGTAATGTAATGTTATACTAATGTAAATGAACGTCTCTGAGAACGGCAGTTAAATAGTCACCAAGAGCCGGGTTTAACTCACCATTCGATCACGTTAACGAAAGCTAGAATTTGTATCGCAAAATTGCAACACAACTCGTTTGTCACCATCACGCTGCTTTAATACCATACAAACTTTCGTTTTCTTATACGTGATCTTATGTTGATGAAAGAAGTCGCACTCGAACAACTGCAATGTATTAACTTGTCCAAATATTTTTTCAGAACGGCATTACAAAGTTTCCATTCAGCTAGCTAATCCCAAAGGAGCAGAGTCGTGGGTTCAGGTAAATTAATCTTAAAATCACCTAAATAAAACAGTTTAGTTTTATAACAACACAAATCACTTTTATTCTTACTCACTAATGATAATTAACTAAAAAAATATATTTAATTAGCACTAGATACGGCCACAAACCATTCTAACGCGCGATTATGGGCCTACCTCCTCATGTATTGTTTGTGTGGGAAGGATTGAGCCCAGCTGTAGGGCGTATATTTGATTATGAATAAATTATTATAAAACATTGTGTTTGGTTTGCGTGTACATATATGTAAGTGACTGTATGTTTGTAACTGTGACTTTGTGTCCTTAGCCGATGGTGTAAGCAATGGGATCGGTTTCTAACTACTTGTAGGTAATTGTTTTACCAACTTTAAATATCTTGTCGTGTCAGTATACGTCAAGGTATGATGCCACGTTACGATACCAATGTTCTCTACATTCTTGTAATGTCAGTGAGTCAGTGGCAACATAGTTATTTACTTCCTTATTTACTTTGTTAAACTGAGTGAATAAATAGCAAGAACTGTGCTATTCCTGAATTTCTTTTTCTCAAAACCAAAATGCTCTTTTTCGAATCTGCTGTTTTTGGAGGGATGACAGAGATACTTTAGGTAAAAACAATGTAATTGAAATAATATGTAGTGTTAATTCCGCTAAATCACTCGTTTATCCAGTGTGGATACAGTACGCATGCACCGCCCTCCCGCCCGTATTATAATATGCACATGCAGAAGAATCAATGGATGCATGCGAACATGCAAACCAATACCGATACAATACCCTAGCCTACACTATACACTTTTAGCTAGACTAGCAAATTATAAGGTGTTAATGATTTGTTCTTCTTTATTGACAGGGCTTCTTGAAAGTGACCCTATTGTCAGATCGTGGAGTCATACATGGGATGGATTTAACACCAAACAATTACGTGAAGTAAGTTATGGTTGTAATAAATATTAAAGATCAAGTTAACATAGTCGATTACAAAAAAAATATAAAATGATTACTTTAGTCTTACAATGTTATACATGTTAGGCAAAAACCATAATGCTGGTTTGCAGCAATTGCATTGCATCTTTGACAGTGTATAATGTCTACTAATTTTAAGTATGATGGAATCATATCTGTACCTACCAATTCCATTAATATTGATTGTTTCAGATTAGAGCATGGCACAAGTTATACCATTGTGGTTACGCACCCAATGGATTTGGGTGGGAAAGTTAGGAAGGTAAGCAGATAATGACTTAGGTATAAGTACAATAATTATCAAGACACGTACCAAAAAGTTTGGACAATCGTTCCTTTGCCGAACTGCCCGTATGTGGAATGCGCTTCCCGCACACGTGTTTTCCTCCTCTTTCTCTCCCGGGTTATTTAAGCGGGGCGTGAAAAAGCATTTATGCAGGCCGCCATAGTGCGAGCGTTCGGCATAGCGTGGTAGCGCTGTGATGAACGCTTTCACTTCTTGGGCTTCACTGGCTGCTTTTCATCAGGCAGGGTGAGGCCATTTTGGCGTGCCACAATAAAAAATAATAAAAAAAAATATTATAAAGTAATGCGGCATACTGAAAAAATGATTTCATTTATTTATTTGTTTATTTATTTATTTATTGGGCAGTCAACAAAAACATGTACCACCAAACAAACAGTAGGTATAGGGTAAATGCCAAACTTAATCTAAATAGGTACCTACAGATAGACAGCCACAGCATGCGATGTGGACTAATAGTTATAAAATTAACTAAAGTAACAAATTTTACCAAACTTAAAATTACAAAAATTTTATTAAATACCTAAAATATGATTTAAAGTTTAAAGGGGGCTTACGTAACTATTTCTAATAATCTGTCTGAATTTGCGGGCACTGTCCTGAAAAATATCTAATACTTCCAAATTATTTGGCCGAGACAGAGTGTTATTATTGTCTTTGGATCCTATTTAATGATTACTATTTATTTTTTATTTTTTTGATTATTTTATTTTTTTTATTTTCCTATTTTTGGTTACCTAGATTGCTCTTCACTGACTTAGGCACAAAAATGATAAATCTAGTAATAGGTACGAGGTAGTTTTTTTGGTGTATTGAATTTGATTTTTTTCAATGAGATCGGGGCAATCAAGGCTACCGCTCATCAACTTAAATAGACACATGACATCAAGAAGTGTATTCTGTTTTTGAGGCTTTCAATTTTGTAGTGTTTAAGACGACCCTAATAGGTTGCAAGAGCTTTAGCAAGGTGCGTTCGGAAGGAAAGATGCCAAAGAAATGTTTTCTGCACACTCTCCAATCGTTTAATGTGAACATCGTATACAGGTGACTAAATAACACTACAGTGTTCAAGTATTGACCTTACAAGACTGTTATAAATCGTTATGATAGCTAGGGGGGGGCTTATAAATACTTGGACGCTCAAGGTAACCACAGTGCCAAAGAACAGTTGAATTTCTATTGTGTCTGGTTTAAGAACAACTGAGTGATTATATAAGTACCTTCAATATCTTTAAACGGTCAGCTTAGGCCTTAGACTGATAACTACCTATGGCAAATTAATCACGAAATCAAAGGTGCCAGGTAAAATTCCCAATTTCCCACAAAGACGAATGTTTGAGTTATGATAAATAGTTATATTGCTACTAGATTCTCCGAGGCGATTCGAGTTGGTTGATGAGAGCGGGAAACCCGAGAGCGTCTCTAAATTATAGTACCCTTTCTAGGGTTGACTTCGCGAGACTCACGCAGGTAGTCGTTTTTTGAAGAGAGTTTGCTGATTTCCTCTTGGCATCTTCAGCGTCATCAGACTATTTTGGGGGGGCGAGAAACTTAAAGGTTCCTTAAGCAATGTGAAACGAAACACCGTCAGAGGTTTTCAAGAGGAAATAGTGCGTGTTTCCGTTCCATAAAACAAAAATAAAAAATATTAAAAAAAAAATTAGTTATACAATAAATAATTTTTATTTTTCATACAATATTTTCCGAATTGTTCGGACCAGGTGGATCGTAGATAGTGCAGTGATTTATACTTAGTCTATATTAATCCACAGGTGGAGTTATCGTGGGAGTACGATATGAATGTACTGGAACCGCGATCTCTATGCATCCTGTGGTGCAACGACCGGCTGTACGTCAAGTCGGTGATCGTTGATCAAATGGAGCTACCGACTAGAGGGTACTTAAACGTCAAGTTTTGCTACTTACAATGTATTGTTTTCTAAAGTTTACACGAACACTACACATTGCAATGAAACAAATTATGCGGATTTATTTATTTTTATTGTTTATAACTTGTTTTTAGGTAACTATACATACTGTATAAACATAAGGTTATATAATGATGTTACGCAAATATTGTTACGAACAAATTACAATTTGAAAAACAGTGTTAAAAAAAAATCCACGGGCGGGCAGTTGGCAGTGCACCTGACCCGGCAAGTCATGGGGTGCGGGTTCGCATCCCGCTCGTGGAATTTTTCAAACACTGTCTTTTTACATATTGTATTTTCGATAATTTGTTAATTCTTGAGTTTTAATTAGCATGGGTGACTCTGATTACTTACACACCTACAGGCTATTTAAAAATGTAATGTAATCATTTACAAATGAGATTTTATAACAGCCCGGCAATACATCTGTTCCAGAAAAAGAAACGTCGACTTCACCAGCAAGTTGTGCACGCCGAAGCGTGAATTTGCTGAGATCCCGAACCGAGGCTCCGCAAGTTTCTATGACAACTGCGGCAGGTAGCTGTGCCATACTCATAGACCTGGTGTCGTGTACATAATCTAATCAAATAAACCCAGAAGGAAAGCTTTAACGACCAGACTAAGGACACAAAGTGACGCACGTCTGGTCGACGTTGTTGAAGTGTTGTGTTGTGTTGTGACTGTCCTCAGTGACGTTGTTACAGGGTGAAGAAAGATATCTTTCTCTAAATTATGTCTGTTTTTTGTTGATCTTGTATTAGTGTTAAGTGTCGATAGTATTGTATTTTTATTAAGCTATGATGTACTGATTAAAATACTCGTGTTTAATATTGCTTGTTGTATTATTGCCAAAACTATTTAGATTTGATAAAGTAGGTTACCTACAAGGAGTAAAAATATTTCGACTATATTACCAATCGTTATGTTAAATTACAATCTATTTTACATTAACAAAGTAATGAACATAACATTCACAAAGCGAAGTCTATTGATAATGGATGCCAGAATATTAAAATAAATAAATAAATATTAGACAAGATCACATACATTGTTCCGCAGACTTTGGGTGGGGCTAACTCCCGCGGCTACGGAGGTCGTATTACTAATCGTCGTCGTTAATATTATATATTACATAGCAGGCTTGATTCTGTTTTGTTATTCGAATTAAGGTTAAGGGAACTAAGGTTAAATTCTGATCTACCTACGTCACAGATAAATAATAGTTACTGCGTAGTCTACGTGCTGTGTCTTTAAAAGCACGGAGTTCAAGATGATAATTTTTGGTCACCCATCCGACGACCGGCCTTTGCGAAAGTTGCCCAGACCGGGCAAGACCGGGCAGAACGCAGACCGGGCGCATCAACTGCTGCGCCATCGAGATTCTTTAAGTATAATACTTACCTATAGTCTACAAATCGGATTGTGTATGATAAGCTCAACTCAAAGAACGAAATCGCTAGTTGAGCAAAAAACAAACAGCTGCACTTGTAAATCCTTTTTCGAGTGATTGAAGCCAAAATTACCTTCTTTTGTTACTGATTTATATGCATTACGAAATATCCATGTTCAAAAGAGCGCGGTGAAGACTGAAAAATAAAATTAAGCAGCTAAGCGCAAGGTTGAGCGCATGCGTAGTCCGCGCTTTGACACTTGAATGGTCGTAGCAATGTACGAGCCTCAGAACAATATCTATGAGATACGAGCAACGTAGGTACTGAATGTGCATACAATCTAAAGCAATGTACGTCTACCTTCTTAATACCACAGTTATATTAAAAGTATGTGAGTAGCCAGCCTGGTATCAATATGGCAGGTGTTTTCTATTCTGAAGTAATGTGAAATTACTACCGGTCCGTAACAATGTACGAGCAATGTACTTTAACATATTAAAAGCATAACTAGACGCGGAATACGGTTTGAGAGTTGTTTAAAAATAACTTTACATTTCAAACCCTCTCAAGAAGAAGATTATTCATTTAACCATTAACCACTTACAATTTTTAATACTTGGCTGTATAAGCTAGATCCATTTGCATTGCCTATATAATTAACTATTTATCATAATTAATGGCTTCGCGTTTAGCATTTTAGCCAATTTCAAGTATTTTTTATTATTAGTGTTAAGGGCTTAGAGCATTAAACCAACTTTAATGCTCTAAAGGTAAGGGTACAATTGTACAATTGTACGGTAGATAGAAATTAAAATGGAGTCTCACAACACGTAATAATACGGGAAGAACTTGGGTGAAACTCCATTGCCTATATAAAATTAAATAATTATCTTAGTTAATGGCTTCGCGTTTAGCATTTAGCCAATTTCAACCGTTTTTTTATTATTAGTAATAATGGTACAATTGTACGGTAGATAGAAATTAAAATGGAGTCTCACAACACGTGTTATTACGGGAAGAACTCGGGTGAAACTCCATTGCCTTTAGAAAAAATAATATCAAGGATGAGGGGTGCGTTCCGAGTCACGATTATATCGATATTAGCGCCTCAGAACAATAACTAAAGCTATAGAAGGAAGGTTAAAATAAAAAACGTGCAACTATGTTTAGTTCCGTTCTATCTTATGGCTAGAAAAGGAGATTGGAGTGCGACAAATGGTTGACACTTAGTTTTTATTTTTTTGTATTCTTATGTCATTCGGTCATCAGAAAAATAAAATCTTGAGTCCTTTTGCCCGGCTAAAATCATACATTGATTTAAAAGCTGACAGTTCATTTCACAAATCTGGTGACACCTTCGAAATAACGAAAGAAAAGGGACACTCGATCTCTTTCCAATACATCTCCTAGGTTCATTAGATAGAATAGTGCGTACTGATGAATTTGTGTTGTTATTTTAGTCCGGGGCCTCGATCGCGGTAAATTACAAAAGCTGGGAACGACATTACCAAAACCAAACCTCGACCAAAAACGTCACGTTCAACACATTTCGTATCGCGCTAAATACTTTAACGACAATGATTTGGTAAATACGTTGGCGCAACGATCGATCTTTGGAGCTAACGAGCGATCGAAGTTTTCCTTTTAAATCCGTATCGCGGTAGGTTTTTGACAGCGGTATCGACCAAAGGTGTGACATGGGTGTGACGCTGGGAACCTATCTAACGCTGTATTATTTGTGAAATATAATATTTGTAAATATTTACAAATATTATATTTCACAAATAATTCTACAGCTTTGTAGACAAGACAGTTTGGGAAAATAGTCTGAGAATGGGGACTATTTAGGAATGTGGACCTGAGGTACCTGAAGGACAAATAGGTACCTTACCATTAATAAAGTCCCATAAAACCAATAGGTATATTCTCAGTTTGACTGTGGGAACAACAGTCTATAATAATAATTTAGCATAAGGTAAGGAATTAATTGTTTAAATTGTCTTATGAGGCACTACAAATCTAATATTCTGCAGCAGACTATTCAATATATTTGTCAGATGACTGATCTCATATTATGGTCACTTACGACTAGTTACAACACAACTAAGTTGGGATGTATGAGAAATTAACTGTGGTGTTGTAGTAGCTAGAAACAAATAAGGCGAATAAATGATTATTAATTTAGTCACATTTACATTTAATACAAATATTTTATTTGACATTCTAAAGGCAATGGAAATAAATAATTACATAGGTAATATTTATTTAATTTGCCGAGCATACAATTTACATTCAAAACTAAATTGATATCTGATTGAGCCTTCTGCTTCTATTTAAGAACACTTTATGCTTCCTTGTCCTACCAGCTTTAACGGCATGCACAATATAAACTTCGGCACTGTAGAAATCAGGGAATATCCAATGTAAGATCAATAATTATTATGCATTATACTAGCTTGTCTTCAATAGATGTTTATTTCACCAAACTTTAGCTGTTCCCGGTGGTGTACTATGAGAGTAAATAAATATACGATAACATCTCTGGCTGCAACAGTAAGGTACCACGTCGACTTTGATAATCCATTTCCTTGTTCAATTAGAATATTTTATTCATCATCAAACTTATGGGGTAAGGGGGTGAGGCTGTTTTCATCACTGCATTTTCGCATTCCACACCTTTGATTCAAACACTGGGAGGCTTAGTCCTTGTTCTTTTACATCTTCCTTATTTATTTACTTTCTGTGGCTGTGATGTTTTCAGTCTAAGGATTTTGTTTGGGTTTATTTTCAATTTAATTTTTTGGTTCAGTTTTCATTGCCATGATTTAGTGAGTATTTGAGAACCAAGCAATGCGAACCGTGTAATTTTAATTTCACTATTTTCACTACATATTGTTTTGTTTCACGTAGATAACTACAAAATCTAATGTCGCTGTTCTCATTTATTTATCAGACCAAAGGGATCTTGTTCAAACAGGCAATTGTTTAGTTTTTTTGTGGTACATGGTGATTTATATAGTGGTAATTAATTAATTTCATGAAAAATTATAGACAATTAATAAAAAAATAGTAATTTCCCCCTTAATCCTAAAGTTAAAGTAAAAAAATATATTTTTTTAAAGACGTTAAAATGAAAATAAAAAGTTCTAGCTCTTTACAATATCTGTCGAGTATTTTCATAGTTTCTACTTGTAATTTTGCATAAGACCATCATATTGCGTGTTTAAAACAATGTGGCGGTGTTTTCAACATTCTTAATCGAGTATCGATTGCAAATATCACACCTAGTATTTTTAATACTCGTGGCAAGTACTAAACGATTCAACTTTGAGGAAAATTCGCTAACGCTAACACTACGACATCGGTTTAATCGTCAGGAAAATTTTGCGCGATACCATTTTTGACATCGGCTAAACCAAAACCGAACCAAAACTTTATCGTTAACGTTTGAACGTTTGAGTCAGTTTGAGATGTTGGCAAATAGCGCGATCGAGGCCCGGTTTCTATAGCTTTAGTTATTATTCTGAGATTAGCGCTTTAACAGTCGTTCCGAATCGCCGTGAGCGCGTTTCCGAAATCTAGCGTGACGTCGTCATTGTCTGCGCCATCTTGTGCTCACAGCGATCATGCCTCGGAGCGAAATCACTGTGAGCGTCCTGTCAGTTAGCTGTCAATGTCAAAAGTAGCCTCCGCCGGCGCCGGCGCCGCGCGCCGTCTGGACGCGTGAGCCGTGTGTTTTAACTTTTAAATTTTTAAACATGGATTTTGTCAGCCTTATTGTGAGGGACGAAGAAAAAGAAAAAAACAAACAAAGTTCGAGGTTATGAATAACGTAAGCTCGGTACCCCGTGTGGTGCCGGGGATAAAGAATTGCACCACCCCATCTCTTCCCGTGGGTGTCGTAAAAGCCGACTAAGGGACCATTCTAGAGGATGGGCAGCAGCATTTCTCTGAAGTTACCCTCAACCTACTGCGATCGCTAACCCGCCTGCCAAGCGTGGCGATTACGGCAAATACCCCTCATATCCTTGGGGGAGGCCTTTGTCCAGCAGTGGACGTCTTTTGGCTGAGATGATGATGATGATGAAGCTCGGTAACGAGCGTTCCGAATCAATCTGTCATTTGTCGGTTTTAGCGCGATATCCGACTCGGAACGGCCGGCTGTGAGCGTTCGTAGCGCTGTAATCTCTATAATCGTGACTCGGAACGCACCCGAGGTAACGGTGACAGTGACATTCTGAGACAGTGACAGATTAAAATAAATTTAAAACGTCAGTGAGATTCTTGGCGGGAAAGTGAAGAGTCATGTCTGCGGTTTTGTTTTATTTTCTAAAATTTGTGTTATGTCGAATAATAATGTGAAATAATGGTGGATTATTAACCGTTAAGTTTTCGTGAGTGTGCATAAGTGTTGGCAAATGAAACAAAACAGTACAACGGCACTTTTCAAATTCTCTCAAGAATTCGGAGTAAGGACTTAGTAAAGCCCCACATCTTTACTAAGATACTCGAGGGGTTGGGGGGTATATCATTCTCACTTCTAATTTCTATTATCATTCATCATCATCCTATATAGTTTATCTACTAATGAATTTAAGAAACTAATGACATGGCAGCATGGTCTATGACCGTAGCCGGTTCCTCAGGGAACAAACTACACTCAAAAAAAAACATTAAAACGTCAGTGTTAGCAAACAAACTATAACCTACCTACCGATCACGATCAATGATAGGTATTACAATAAATAAAAGGAAGCTACTTATGTACCGATAAATAATGTAAACAACGCTCTTGTTATACAAAACCATGTCTTCACACACCTCAAAATTAGTATTAGGATTGTCATCTTTAATAACAATTGGAATTGTCACATACGTTCACGTAAAACAGCAAGCAGACAGGTAATAGAACTAGAAAATTTAATAGCTTTAAAGGTGGCAGGCTGATGTGTGCGAATTCCGCGCCTGCTGAAATCAGACTATTATTATGATCTTTATTTATAAACTTTTTAGGAAAATATGGCTAGACAAAGTACTTAATCATAAAAATCTTAAAAGTAGCTGCTCTAAAAGTTAAGTTTTAACTTAACTTAACTTGGTTTACTTTATCTAAATTATATTCTTTTAATATTACTCAACCATTCAATATGAACTACTGAGATAAAAACCTTAAAGGCTAGAGCTAACCTTGTTAAACATTGAATAATATTTCACTCACACTGATTGACAGTAATAATAATAATTTCTTTTTAGATGGCTCTCGCTATGATTTAGCCAGTGTCTAGTTTTAAGGCAGGTTATTAGTGTTTTGTTTTTGTCCGTAACTCTGCTTAAAACTTTAATAGGTGTTTGTTGTGCTTGTACAAGATAGAAACTGTCTAAAACTGAGAGCCAATTTTAAGGATACAAGTAGCTTCTGATTGATTCTGTTGAGATCCTAAAGTTATCTTCAATGAAAATAATTGTTGGAAGCTGAGTGCCACATAGGTTTACTAAGTATGTATAAAGCATATGAAAATCTCTATTAACTCTGAGGTAGTATCAAAATATTGCCATAGATGTATAACATTTATACAGTTAATTTGGTTGGAGTATTTCAACAATAAATCTTTAAAGCAATTAAAATCAAGGAAATATGGATTTAGTATGAGTTTTGTAAATGATTCCATTTTCTAATACTTATAATATGATTATAATCACCTTTGTTTATTTTAATTTCAGAGAAAAAATGCATGAAGGTGTTGTTAAAGACATAGAGCGCCAACAAAGGAAGAAAATAGAAAACTTATACATGTTGGAAAAACAAAATGAATTAACCAAAAAGCTAAAAAAAGAGTTGGACAGTCAATAACAACGAATATACATAAGTGTTATAACACATGTTTATTTACTACTAGTTTTAACATTAGGAAAATGATTAAAATAAAATTATACTATTGCTTGTTATTTTCCTTCAACCATGCCTCTAACATAACATCCTTAAGGTTCAAGTTTACTCCAGTTGGTCGACTCTGGTCTGTGCCATCTATAAAACCGTCATAATTAACTTTCTGTTTAGCAACTGCAGCCAAACATTCAAAAGTGCGAGGTTCCCATGATGCTAAGTCTGACAATGACTTCTTGTCTAGCATGATATTAGCTCTATCTAGCCCCTCCTTCAATGTGTAAAAAGTAATATTGTGCTGTTCACAAGCTGCTGTAATACGTGTATTCCAAAGATCTATCATGTCCTGCTTTTTCAATTTTCTTGCATATGTAGCATAGACTAAGGCACGGTGTACATTGCGAACGGCGACAGAATAACAGTTCCTACGGCGGCCAATATAATGCGCAGCCAGTCTGAATATTCTTCTTTTTCTCCAAAACTCATCAGGTCCCCGACAACGCACCCAATTTGCCACAGAGAGGAACACCATTTCAGTCTGGAAAAAAATAGGTTATATTGTGAGCAAGTTTGGAACCAAACATTTATTGTGTTAGCGTTATCTTTAGAATATAAATGGATGTAAAGTGCCCAATTTAAGAAAGTGCCCGACAATGTTACAAAACAAACCTTTTTTGCACAAAATAGAAAGAGAGAAAAATGAATGACAGATTCAATTCAATAGGTACAATTTTTTTTTCCCTTTTGTTGATGGCTTCGTGCGATTAGCACATTTTGCCAGTGGCAAAGTAATTTTTCTTACAAGTAATATATGTATAAGTAAACAATATTTCCATCTTGTATATATGATGGATAATAGAAATGAGAAGTGAGAAATGATATACCCTCCAACCCCTCGAGTATCTCAGTAAAGATGTGGGGCTTTATTAAGTCCTCGGCGGAATTCTTGAGAGAATTTGAAAAGTGAAGTTGCACTGTTTTGTTTCATTTGCCAACACTCATGCGCACTTACGAACACTTAATGGTTAATAATCCACCATTATTTCACATTAATATTCGACATAACACAAATTTTAGAAAATAAAACAAATCCGCAGACATGACTCTTCACTTTCCCGCCACCACCTTGTGAACATGTGAACTGAGGGCCCACCTCACAGAATGCTGATTTGCCTACCTAGAGCTTTTGCGACGGAGATATGAAACCTTATTTTAGCCTTTAAATTCATTGTACCGGATTCCTGAAGGAAGGATGGATCAATTTCGGTGGGCCCTCAGTCTACATGGATTTGAGGTTAAATTGTCAAAAATCGTCTTTTCTGCGTAATCGTATTCGAATGTACCGAAAAGATGACCATTCCAAACCAATGTGACAGCTACAAATACATAAAACAACTAAAAAAGCATTGACTTATATTATATATCGATGTAAAAAAGATAATTGGGACGAAGATTTAGGCAATTATTTATTTGACAATTGGTGAACCGAGGGACCACAACTAAACATCTAAAATCATCGTTAATCTTGCATGAAAATATAAATAAAACAGAGATTCTATGTTATTTAGTCATGCCAAATGCCTCATTTACCAATTAACACCAGTTCTTCAATAGTTTTAGAAAAAAATACATAATTATGTTTTCCATTGTAGTCAACGTAGGGTCACCATGATTAAAATTATTTACTTCATGCAGGACAGGACACCTTAATTTTTTTCCTAAACATGCTTGATAATGGGATCATTATTTCGAGATTTGTAGAAATTGCAGTACGCTCAAATACACGCGAGCAGCAGCGCCTCCTGGCGACTTAAGAGAAGAGTAAAAATTTTGCTCTACTTCGTTTACGTTAACGTGATAGAATGAAATGAATACTCTTACATTATAAAGGCTGCTAGCTGCAATTTGTCGTAACGATGGGCGATTGTTGTCAAAAACAATTGAAGTAGGTATTGAAATAATTTGTTAAACGATTGTGTTCGAATATGAACCAAAATTATTCGATAGTTCGTCGAATGTAAGTTGTAACTAGGGTAGTTGTACCAGTGTTCGACAGGAATCAGAGAGCCTAGTGCGAGTTATTTTTGACGAAAACGAGAATTAGTATGGCATTTAAGCAGCGCCTTCAGGCGACATACGGGAAGAGTTAAAGTTAGGTCATATAAATTTTTGTTTTCTTAAACGTAAGCGAATGGATAGTAAACAAAACTCACACTAGGCAGCAACTGATTTTAGACTTCAGCAACAATAGAATACTGACCTCCTGCTTCCTAGCTGTCATTCCGTAAAAATTTAATGAAAATCTAAAGTCATTAATTTACTGGAGTAAACTGACAGATGCTAATGTCACATTGTAAAATTATGTTGCCACATTTATTGTACTAGTGATGAGTTTCGTTCATTGTCTGAATGACATCACTCACACAAAGTCAGTAGAAACGTTTGATATAAAAAGGTACTTAATTAATTATAATATAGGTAGGTATATGAATGTCTCTTTTACCGAGAAATTTCACCTGACAGTTTAGTTTTCAGTGTTTGTTTTGCTTTGGGAGCTGTTATTATTCAAAAATTTTGGGTGTATTTTAATTATTGTAATTTTTACATCATCCATCTTTTTGAAAGAAAAATACAGATTTAACCACCGTGTACGATTACCATTTACTGATTATCAATTAAAACAAAACAGAATACTATAAATTGATAACGTTGAAATGGAGATAACCGCAACAATATAAGGTACAAATAAGGCCTATGCTCAAATAAAGCCTGTAGTGCGGAAAAGTCGATTAAAATATATTTACATCAAAAATATTTTACACACGCATAGACGACAGCTCCACGACTCGGCAAATAGTGCTCGAAAGACCCGCTCGCGCTCACAGCAACATTAGTGGCCGGTCGTTTGTGAAGGACCGCCGTTTTCATCGCGCGTTATTAATTTGTCGTAATTTCTATCGTATTTTAATACGTTATTCTTTGAAGTTTTGTTTCAAGTAATGTATAAGGATCACGATATAACTTATCAAAAAGTTAACTATGACTTTAAATTGTAATTTTTAGAATATGCTAATTAAATACTGCTTATATTATTTATAAAGTACAATGTACTAAATAAAGCCTAGTACCAAAACGGGCTACGTGGTCCGAAGAAAGCTTGAGAGCGGCAGTTAATGATGTGCGTTGTGGGCGATTGTCGACTTACAAAGCTACCTATTACGTTCCAATGCCTTATTTAATTTAGTTGCATATCTTGTTTAATTAAGGCATATCAAAATATATTTCATTTTTCAATATTTAATAATATTTTTGAAATGAAAAATGAAAAATCACTCTGACCCGTTCTAAAACCATTTTGTATCACTTTCTCACATAGCACTTTCTCTGTCTCCGAATGAATTTTCACATGGGTTACTTTTACGACAACTTAAACATCAACTATTTACAATTACTTTTAAAAGCATCGTCAAACAGTACAATTATTAAAACTAAATAATGTTATTGTCGCATGCAGCACGGATCGCGCTCATACCTATTTTGACGCAGACTAGAATAATAGACAACAAAATCAAATTTCAAAACGTGAACAAATTACGCCGTCAACTAATAATCGAGTAAAAATAAGCGGTAAAAGTAATAATGATTCATACCGTAAGACGTCAAATTGAGTGCGGGCAGACTCCGACTCCGACCGGTGCAACTGTCTCGTTTCCGCACGAACTGTTCGTAATCTATCTGTTCGCTTTACTCTCCTTCAGTAAAGTGTGAACTAAATGATTTACTTGCTAAGTGGACTAGTCCAATTGAAGGATTCATTCATGAACGACTCATCTCTATGTCTGACGATGACGAATAAAAATATATCCATTGCATTTTTGTTTAATTTTATATAATTCGAGTATGTAATTCGCCTTTTCAAGTTATCATTTATTTGCCTTTAAATGTACCAATGCTAATATTTTTATATCGATTAAACAGAACTGGTCTAGGAGGTTTCTTAATAAAGTAAATAAAATGAGTAATGTGATTTGATTCAGGACGTAATGAGAATGAATGAGTGAGTAATTGATGTCAATCTTCTTGTCACAACACTATTTTCTGTTCATCAGAAACTAGGAACACCGTAAACGTCAGATTACTCCAGTGAATTAATGATTAGACTATATGTTATTTTTTGGCGACAAAAACTGTGTCAAGCACTGGTGCCACTACGATACAATGCGAGCAGGAATAGCGCAACGAGGCGCTACATGAATACGAAATACGATTTAACACACTCACTTTTACCGATTGTCATAAAAATTTAAGGTTTTTTCATAAAAATATTTTACATAATGTTGTTGACTTTATCCTCAAAATATTTGCAGTTGATAAAATGTGACCTTATACAATACAACATACATGTATAATACTTGTATATCATGTACAAGTATATAAGGTCACATGTGCTTTGATATGAAAAGGTCCAAAAAAATAATAAAGAGATTAAGAATAAAGACAACTTTATATACAATTATGTGTTTTATTGATTTTTCCTTTAATTTTAAACTACATGATGAACTCCTAAAAGTACGTGCCGTTTGGATTTGGCGGTGCTTGTCCTATTGCAAAGATCGTGTTTAAAGACTCCTCATTTCATTTTTAAACTACATGACGAAATCCTAAAAGTACGTATACCTACTTACAGTTTGGATGTGGCGTTGCTTGTTCTATTGTAAAGATCCGATAACTCGACGGGCGGGCGCAGTGACTATTTCTAGTTAGGTTAATTCATAATACAAGTTTTTCAAAATTAATCAACCTAAATCTGGTCGCTTTGATCAGACCCAGATGATGCCCATGGAGAACATAGCCATTATGTAACGCTAAGATGAAAAGGCCTAATTTTGGAATCATAATAAAAAGTGTAATTTCTCCCGCACATATTTTTAAACGAGGGACTTATCCTTAAATTATTAAAATTATGGTCACCCTTTACAGTCGTTGTCCATTGTAATAAAATCTTCAAATTGAAGACTTCAATGTTCTCTAAAACTATTGAAGTACTGGTGTTAATTGGTAAATGAGGCATTTGGCATGACTAAATAACATAGAATCTCTGTTTTATTTATATTTTCATGCAAGATTCACGATGATTTTAGAAGTTTAGTTGTGGTCCCTCAGTTCACCCATTGTCAAATAAATAATTACATATATCTTCGTCTCAATTATCTTTTTTAGTTGTTTTATGTATTTGTAGCTGTCACATAAGTTGTCACATTGGTTTGGAATAGTCATTTTTTCGGTTAATTCATGCGTTTACGCAGAAAAGACGATTTTTGACATTTTAACTTCAAAATCCATGTAGAGTCTACAGTTGATCCATCCTTCTTCCAGGAATCCGGTACAATGAATTTAAAGGCTAAAATAAGGTTTCATATCTTCGTCACAATAGCTCTAGGTAGTCAAATCAGCATTCTGTGAGGTGGGCCCTCAGTTCACATGTTCACGGTACCTTCATACGTCTGTGGTAGGTATAGGCCAGTACCTATTAATAGTAGTGTTGTGTAGTACGCGTACTAAGTACTAATAGGTAACGATACTCGGCACTGTACGAAAAGAAAAGTTACCGAACGCAAGCTCTTCATAGGACAGTCGGACTATTAGTACACCGTCTCCCGCTAATCGCTACACTCGACTCAAGTGCTTAATGTTGCTTGTCCGAATTACTCCGAATGTCCGAAAGCGACGGAACAAACGTACTGTATGTACGAGAAAGCGAGATAGTTGTTGTAATCGCTATCGAATACACACACATTATGCGAGATAGCAAATCAATCGCTTACGTTGACCATGCGTTTTATTGATAGAAAATCTTGCTCAGCTATATTTAGCGCAAGGATTACTGAAATGTTCAAAAACCAGCTAGTGTGTAGTGTGAGCAAGTGATCGCGCTTTGTTAAAGCGCCCTGACGTGATTGAGTATTTGAGTCTGTGCGTATATTATAATGTCTAATATTTATTAAATAGCTTTACCCAGTTCAAACATACACTTAAATAATTTTAAAATGGTTTGAATAAAAGTGGCTACTTTTTGCAAAAAATAGTTTTAAAGCTATTCAGTTGGCTGATAAGATAACAGTGCCAAAATAGAATAAAACAGCAGTGAGTCTATAGAGGATAGCTCACTGACCTCTATCTATATTATACATTACAGTATACTTATAGAGGTCGGCGGTATAGATAGGTAACGACTTTATTTCCGTGTACTGTTAGGTACTATTAGTACTAATAAGGTGTACTAGTACTTTACTCGGACTGTACTAGTACAGTACTAAACCGAAAAGTGTCCGATTAAGCACAAGCCTAATTAATAGTAGTCTTTGGGTATAGGTAAAATTTTTTTATTTTCAATTTTTTAATATAATTTTTACTTAGTGCTACGACAGACTAAAGGAGTAAGTTCATACGGCCTAAAATTAGGTATGTTTACAGTGGAGAAAAGTCTAAAAACTCTTTTTACCAAAAAGGAATACATATTTTTTTCTCTGAAACTATCAATTTATCTACGAATTGTGTAAAACAAAATGTTGTTTGTATTGCTATTATCTACCTATATACTGTAAAAAAAACAAATCTAAATTCGGACTTTTGATGCTGCGTAGGTAACCTATATTCAAGATGAAACAGTGTGGCGCACAGTGGCGCCGTCGCATCGCGCGTCGGTGGTTGTTGTCGGGCGGACTGCACTATAACTGTTAGACGGATTTTGTTTAATGTAAACTCTTATTGTAATAAAACAATTGAAAAGTATAAAGATTGATCTTTTATTAGTTATACATGAAACAACACGCCGCCCGCCGCCGCGCGCGTGTGTCGTCGGTCGGTGCCATGGGCGGCATGGTGGGCCCCTTAAGAGCGTTTACGCCGCACACTAGCGCCGCCAATGAAAAAAAAACATATCTAGTAATTAGAGATAGAAAATCAAATTATGCTCAACAAACTATCTGAATGAAGTAATTTAGCATTTTTACGTCACCTAATGAACACCTGACATGTTATAGTTTAGTTAAATATGGCGTTATAGTTAAAAGTGGCCGTGGCATTTCATTAGTGTCGCTAGTGTGCGGCGTAAACGCTCTTAACTCAGGCTCTAAAACTTATCATTTTACAGAGTTATGCATGCTGTCTTAAGAGAGGTTGAGAAGAGCGAAGCGACAAGTGTTAAGTGCGAGCGTGGCAAGTGAAAAATTTAAAATAAAATTATATTATTTAAACGAATCGATCATTAAGACGTACCTACGTACGCTATTTTTGTAAATTTATTACATACTAGTTGTCGCCCGCGACTTCGTTCGCGAAGACTACACTATCCCACAGAAACCTGTTACTGGGATTAAAAGTCCTATGTCCTAGTCCGTGTCATGGTCTGTCTATGTGCAAAATTTCATCTAAAACCGTTCAGCCGTTCTCGAGTTTTGCGCTTAGCAACATTCATTTTTATTTATATATATATAGAAGATATTTATGTACCAGAAGTAAGGTGTAATTATTAATAACTAACAAAATTAAATAGGTACCTAATTCATTAGGTACTTTTACTCTTAGTAATTATCAATGACCTGTAATTTCGTAACAGATACATGTATACATTTTAATATCTCTAAATCATAAAACAAAAGTTTTTATTTATAATATAAATATATTTTTAAAACTAAAAATTAACGAAATCATTTTACATCTATATATCTTCCTCTTCAGTATCTTCCGGGTTTAGTTCACAAGACTCACTAGACGCTTCAAACTTTTCTTTTACGGATACGAAATTTCTCCCATCTACTGGATAGATTGTCGTCAATACTTCCTTTTCTTGATTTGGTTTGCTTTGTTGTATTATAAGCTTTAGCGTAATTATCTGAATTAAAACATCAAAAGTAAAAATATCTTAAACTTAACAAGCTAGTATTGTCATAAAGTTACACTATGGTTCAAAGATCTAACCTCTATAATAACTATTGTCACAAACATGGCTAAATGGGCGTTTAAAGATACTATTACAAGACGAAACAGTATAGGAGCACAACCAGACGTGTTGATAGAGTAGGTCCCCAGTTCCTTAAGGTAGTTTGATATACAGGAACCGCTTTTACAGCAACTGCAGACAAAGAAAGGTAAGTAAGTACTTAAAATTTATAAGTACCTATTAAAATACCTACTAATATCACAGAACTAAAATCGAATTGGAAACAAAACAGAGTAGGTAGGTTAGTTAATCTCGAATTAAAAATGGAACAAGGGACAACGCCTACTACTACAAACTCTTAAACCTTATTAGAATTTAAACTTTATCAATATGGGATATGGTTGAACATTCATTGAAGAAATTTGACAGTTTTGGATAGGTTGATGTGCAGGCGTCTGTACAATAAAACAATGCAATCAAAATAATCTCTAAAAATTCGATTCATTTGTTTTTTGTTTCTCTTGAAGAATTAACCGACATGACAGCAGCAAATGGGGGAATTCGGCAGTTGATGATGCAGTTTGGTGGGTTTTATGGTTTTAACGACTGCCATTAAAAACAACCGGGAAACGTGCTGCGCCATCGAGTTTGTTGATAGTAAATCTAGTGAGGTACAGACGCCTGCACATCGAGTCAACCTACCGTATAATGCTGCAACTTTGCCAACTATGCCCAACTTTGCCTATTTCATTTAGATTACGATATCTCACGTTTGCTAAGTTGTTTCTTATTTTGATACTAATAATTTTTTTTTTATTTTGATACCATTTGATACTAATAATTTTACATTATTATGCCAACATATTTTACTTTTTTCTTAACTGGCAACTCAAATGTTCTCTGACAGTTGAGTCAAAAAGTAGAGTTATTTACCCTTTGAGCCCCGAGCGCTTGCCGGCAAGCTATCTAACAATACAATTTTATTGTGTCTGGTACGCTCGGGGCTCAAAGGCTAGGGTATAAGGTAGGAGTTGAGTATACAAATTCGGAGAGAGTGCAGAAAAATATCGAGTGTGCGTGTAAATTTTCAGTTTCTGGGTAAAAAAACTTGTTTCCTTGAAGTGGTAACGTCCTAGGGTAATAATATAATGGTTATTTTCCGTAGTACGTTATATTTTTTTGAAAATTACACAATTTCAGCTAAATAACCTAGTAGGCAAAGTTGAAAAGTGTTTTGTAAACCTTAGTGACACAACTTTGCCTAGGTCTAGGGTTGTCACTAGTAGGATTTTAATTTAACTTAAAAAAACAAATAAGATTAAATGAAAGCTCACCCACCATGCTCTAACTTCGCTTTTTATTATTATTAGGTGCATTATTTTTTATTTATTGTGTTATTCTTTATCACCTGTGTGTTAAGTGTGCTTACTTTAATTTTTGCAACTGAATTTTATACCAGTATCACCCAGCCCATTGAGGTGAAATGCGCGCAATACATTTTTATGATAAGCATGACTAAGCTAATTCTGTAGCGAGGACTTGGGTATTTCTTCTCTCACCCATCAAACCCATACATAGCCAACCCTTTTATTGGTTTTGAGTTTACCAAAAATTAAGAGTTTTATTTATGTACTCGATAGTTTAATTTCTCCTTTTTAGTGTATTTTTTAAAAGTTTTTTTTGTTTTTTTTCAGTTTTTTATTTATTTTACTAACCATGTATGTTCTTACTGCTGTACAAAGGCCTTCCCGATGTTGTTTATTTTGACAAAACATAAATAAGTAAATTTTAAATAAAGGTTATGATTTTATTTTAACCACCTTATTTTTAAGCATAGAAATATGAATAAAGTATCTCTACTTTATTCAAAAATGGCCAGATTGTCGTGTTTACTACTAGTCGGTACTGTGGGCGCCAGGTAAAACTGTAATTTATGTAGGTAACTAACTGTTTTTAGAAAAATAAATTTTTATTATTATTATCTCTAGTATTAATGTCAATCTCAATCTTTAAGATATTTTTCTGTTATATTTTAATTTAACGATTATCTTTTGTTCTTATAATACCTACTTAAAAATAATGATCAAAGTAATTTTAAATGTTATTTTAAAAAGTAGGTAATTAATTATATATTTTTTTTTTATTTTTCACAATCCTACAGCTAACTTTGTTTTTGTATGAAGAGTTTATGACACTTGCTACAACTTTGCCTATAAGCTATGAAAAAAAAAATCGCCAAAATGGCATTATTGTAACTGTCGGGACTAGGCACGGTGTGTCATGGACACGTAAAAAACTGAGAATGTGAACATCCTATTTATCGAGATACTCTTCTAGGCAAAGTTGTGTCTTTCACCTACAACTTTGCCTATGACTTCCCGCACTTGTAATTCAGAAAACTCGTATGATATAGAAAAGATTTGGGTCGTATTGCCGAATCATAAAGTCTATATATCATTGACAACTTAATAAAAGCTATAACGATAAATAGGTTCAGAGATATTTACAAAAACTTCAAAATCCAGGCAAAGTTGCAGCATTTTACGGTATTCAAAACTCAAATCTTCAATAAATGTTCCACCATATGCCATATACATAAAGTTCAAAGTCTATTAAGACAATTTGACAGTTTGTGGTAATCTGATGTGCAGGCTAGGGTACAATCGGAATGTGAGGCACGCTCCGTATAGTTATTGGCATTGCCAGGAGCCTACCATTGTCACAACTGCACCACACTCTGCTTACTAAGACTTAATCTGGGACTCTGCAAAAGAGCTCAAGGTATAAGCCACATGGTCCTTCGAGCCAGATTATTGTAGGCTTCTTTTGATTGTACGCTATTGCTCGAATCCATTAGCGTGATTCGGACTTATAGGTATTATTATACACAACGCAACGCTATACTAATTTTACTTTTTATTTTTAAGTGCTAATTGCTACGCTTAACAATTTAGCTGTCCAAAAATTAAAACAATAGATAAATCAATTGTTATTATCACATGTGACTAATGGAACAGGGAAGTTGTTAAGCTGTATTAAATATTTATAAAATAAATACAGTGAAAAAATTAAATGCCTACCCGTACCAGCAAGGAATCGAACCTGGGTCTTCCATAATCCGGGCGGCTGCACTGACCATTATGCTACCGGGAAAGCTGACGTAAGCACTGAATTTTTTTCACTGCTTTGATTTTTGACTGCTTTTTAGCGGCAGCAGTGCCATCTATCTATCCAACGGTTATTGCAACCGATTAGCTATGCAGATTCATCTTTACAGATGAAATTATTCGGGTAGGCATTTAATTTTTTAATTTAATTTTTTTTCGGGTAGCAATTAGCACTTAAAAATTAAAAGTAAAATTTACTACAGCACTGTGTTATCAAAGTGGTATTTCATCTGCAATGAATTGATAAATCTTCATAGCCAATGGGTTGCAATAACCGTTGTTGGATGCCGCTAAAAAGCAGTCAAAAATCAAAGCAGTGAAAAAAATTCAGTGCTTACGTCAGCTTTCACGGTAGCATAATGGTTAGTGCAGCCGCACGGATTGCGAAAGACCCAGGTTCGATTCCTGGCTGGGTCGGGTAGGCATTGAATTTTTAAACTGTATTTTATAAATATTATTATACATATATTATATTATACATAATATGGAAGCGGAATAAGGTTTATTTTACCTTAAGGGCACGCTATCTGCTATTTCCGTACTTTTTTTGAACATTTTACTTTTTTTTTCGGATAATGGATCCCATTCGTAATCACGAATTTTATCATACCAGTCTTTTGTAAACCAATCATTGTATGAGTTTAGCTAAAAACGAAATGTCACATCATATATACACATATTAATCCATTAATACTATTTTTATGATTAATATATATTTTATTATACCATTAATATCTAGCTCCCTTTTTTATTTTAACCTTTTCACCGCCCAACTATCCTGCACGCGATGTCCCGCTGTACGCCAACGTATAAATGTATTTTAATAAAGTAGGTACAAAGAAGAACTTCTATAGAAGTGCTGGCGTGGACGGCACGAAAATCTCGAACTTCTATAGAAGTTGTTGGCGGTAAAAAGGTTAATATAGTCTTTTTGTGGACCTTAAATGTTTTAAGGACAGTGGCGGAAAATAAACAAATAACATACACCGTGTTTAAACAAGTGCCACAAACCCATAAAGAGATAGATATATTAAAGAGATATGATATGGTATAGGTACTCAAAAAGGAAGATATCCAACGAAGTTTTTGGAGCCGGTGCCAGTCCGCGTTTGTAGTCAATATTTCATGCATAAGATTGAATGTACTATTATGATTTTAATATATAGCATGTCGTTAAATGTTTATGTTAAAGTTACCTTGGCTGGCACCGACTCCAAAATAACAATAATTGTACCTATATATTTTCCTAATAAAATTATTGTCTTTAAAAGTCTAACGCTTATTTTTTACTTTTTAGTGCAATTTTATCAATCTACTTTTTTGGAGTCGGTTTTTGTTTTTGTTAAAATTTTTGTTTATATCTCTCTTTTTAGTGAATAATTTCGATCTATTTATCAAAAGCGAATATGAGAAAACGAGAAACGCCTATTTCAAAGTAGGAAATCAAAAACTGAGTTCCGGTGCCTGCCTTCTTTTGCTTCGTCATAGTCGCTTAACTATCTTAATCGAGATATTTTATCGCCACCCGTGAAATACTTTTCATTGAAGAGTTCCGATGGCAATCTGTGGTCTTTTTCATCAGTTACACTTCATCAAATGATACTTTCTGAATGCAAATGCTTGTCTTATTTCTGAAAATACCAAAATCGCTATAGGTATGCCTACAATATTTGAGGAGTTCTCAATTCCTTGAGGGATCCACCATCAGAAGTGAACCAAATTAAAATGGGACCACATGGGAAGCACCAGCTTTCAAATAAAGGAAGAATCATAAAAATCGATTCACCCAGTCAAAAGTTCTGAGGTAACAAACATTTAAAAAAAAATACAGTCGAATTGATAACCTCCTCCTTTTTTTGAATTCGGTTAAAAAGGAAGACATCTTACCCCACAACACTTCAATGTCCATTGTAGATTATCTAAGAAATGCTTGTACTTTGGGACAATTCTATAAAATTTCATACTATGATTTAAGTTTATTTCAATTAAATCGCGGCATGAAATGATTTTCAAAAGACACACAATGGCTGCTATTGCATTAATCGCAATAATCCAGAGAATACTGAGCCAAAGAGGGCAACAGAAAACTTTTGCTTTGTGGCTGAAAATGAAAATATTTAAATTAAGTTGAAATCATTGCAATCTCTTAAAAATTGCAAAATATATTTAAAGGTAGGTAGTGCTATTTATATTTTTGTATTACTTAATTTTCAATCCATTCGCAATTGAGCACAACATATTGATGTTGGTTGGAAGCATTATAACTCCTGAGAGCAAGACGAATGCATTTATCACATCGGTTCCCGTTAATAACAATATGTCACCAATAACTGGAAACAAAAAATATTAGTATCATCATCATCATCGCAGCCAAAAGACGTCCACTGCCTGGACAAAGGCCTCCCCCAAGAATCTCTACAACGACCGGTTTTGTGCTGCTCGCATCCAGCGGCTCCTCGCGACCTTCACCAGATCGTAGGTCCACCTTGCTGGACGTCTGCCCACACTACGCTTTCCGGTACGCGGTCGCCACTCAAGGACTGTTCCGCCCCAGCGGCCATCAGTCTCGCGAGCAATGTGCTCTGCCCACTGCCACTTGAGCTTAGCAACTTTCGGGCTATGTCAATGTCGGTAACCTTTGTTTGTCTGCGGATCTCATTACTGATTCGATCACGCAGAAAAACCTCGAGCAATAATAAGAAGGAACGGCCTGGTAGCGAAGAGTCTCGCCCAACACCTTAACCTTTTTACCGCCAACAACTTCTATAGAAGTTCGAGATTTTCGTGCCGTCCACGCCAGCACTTCTATAGAAGTTCTTCTTTGTACCTACTTTATTAAAATACATTTATACGTTGGCGTACAGCGGGACGTCGCGTGCAGGATATTTGGGCGGTGAAAAGGTTAAGAAACTCTCGCTCAATGGTTGGAACAAGGGTTAGGTACAGAAGGCGGCGGTCTTGGACACGGCGCGGATAATCCGTAGGTTCCTGTCTCTGCAGCCCTAATCACCGGCAGCTTGAGCCCTGCCCCGTTGCCGGCGGCACCCTAGGCTAGGTTTTTTATAATATTTTAATGTTTTGTATGTGCTTTTGTATTTTACTTTTATATTAATATTATATCAAACCTAGGCTAAGAAAAAAGATAAATAAAGAGATAATAATACTAATTTTATATAAGTGTGTAGGTATATAAAATTAGAAAACCATAAAAACTTTTTTAATTCGGTTTTAGAATTTAAAGGTGATGCAGTGAACAGACATAAATAGAAACCATAGAAAGCCTTTTGGCCATGACTATAAATCTAAAAATGTATTTCTACAGCTGGAGACTGACCGAAGCGTAGCATCATCGTACCGTACCATTCGTGGCGAACTTGATACGTCAAGCAAGTTGCACCAATGCTTGCAACAACGAACAATTTACGTTAGGTACGGCAAAATGCTCGGGACAGTTTTAGCTAATAATTAGACTGCGATTGCAATACAAACAGATAAATACACACAGAAAAAGAGCAGCAACGACCAAGTTATAGCGATCAAAGAAGTGAACCATAAAAAGCACGCTGCCCACACAACGAATGGAGAATTCGGCCCATTAAAATTCATAATAAATAGGTAGTCAGAATAGGAACAGGAACGCAGATCCTTGATATACCAATATTATCAAAATAAATGCAGCTGAAAGTTTTACTTCTCGAGTTTATTGAATGATCACCATAGAGGAGTAATTTTAATGAATTTTACGCAGTAGATGACAGACACAAGACTTCAAAAAACACGAGCCATAATATCCAAGAAGTTTAGATAACATGATAATAGGTAACTTAGAAGGATGGCTAAAATAAAAATCGTGCAACTATGTTTAGTTCCGTTTTATCTTATGGCTAGAAAAGGAGGTTGGAGTGCGACAAATGGTTGACACTTAGTTTTCATTTTTTGTATTGTTATGTCAAACGGTCATCAGATAATAGGTGATCAAAAAAAATCTTTGAGTCCTTTATAAAGTCACTCACTACATTACCTCAAATATGACGTCACAAATCTGGTGACACCTTCGAAATAACGAAAGAAAAGGGACAATCGATCTCTTTCCAATACATCACTTAGGTTCATTAGTTAAAATAGTACAAACTGATGAATGAGTGTTGCTATTTTAGTCCGGTTTCTACTCAGAATAATAACTAAAGCTATAGAAACTTTTTAAAGGACTCAAAGATTTTTTTGATCACCGATTATCTGATGACCGTTTGACATAATAATACAAAAAATAAAAACTAAGTGTCAACCATTTGTCGCACTCCAACCTCCTTTTCTAGCCATAAGATAGAACGGAACTAAACATAGTTGCACGATTTTTATTTTAGCCATCCTTTTATAGCTTTAGTTATTGTTCTGAGGGTTTCTACAGCTTTAATTATTATTCTAAGAGGTAAGTACATACATTTCAGTACTATGGTCATAAAATCATAGAAAACCGTACCGTCCGTACCCAGTACAGGATTAACCTAACGGCAAAAAAGGTGCCTATGGACCCGCTTCGTCTATGGACGCATCAGTGAGAATTATTTTTTTTGTTTAGCCTAGAAGTTAAGGGCCCCGTAGCCTAGGGGCCTAACATTATTTATTTATTTATTTAAAGGAACATACACAATCCTTACAGGCTAAACCTAATGCGATGGTGCAGTTACATGGGTTATTCCGCTAAGAATATACCCTCAACACTGTGGTAGGTAGCATCACGAAGGTATTTCGTGAGTAGAATAGGACGACGATCTCTGTATACTTACTTACATCTGATCAGAGTCTAAGGCTTATGCTCATTGTTATAATTTCAATCGTGTCTTTTTTAAATGTACCCAACTGCTCCTGACTCTATAGTTAAATATAAAAAATAAAAATAAAAAATTTCCTACACTCACACCAATTATCTAGCCCAAGAGAAGCTTCGTTATGAAACTCGTTATATGGTTGCTAGACAACGGATAAACATACTTAAAATACTTTATCTACACTAATGTTGTAACATTCTACTTATGTTTCCAATACTTGACTTATAATTACTACTGTTATAGCGCAGACAACAAAACACTCAATTTAAGCATTTTCACATGATGGTATAATATCCACATCGATATCGTAAAATCTCATTATAACATCAATAAAACGCGACCAATTAACCTGGCGAGCCTTATGTCAAAATCCTCATACAAGTTGTATAAAATTTTGATATTAGGCTGGCTTTTGAAAACAGTTGGGTTATACGTGAAAACTTCGTCGAAACTACTAAACTTACATACACAAAACTCTTTGGTAAGATCTTGTGCCAATTAAATAAAAAAAGAACAGCGCGCGCTCGCTCCTGATTGGCCCTGCGCGCGCAGCTGCGCTCTCATTGGTTAGATTTTAATGGCGGCAAGTTCAGTGTGACAATACACGTACGCGTGAATTTAATGTTTCGCAATGTGTTTTGTTTTTAAAATACAAATTAAAAGTTAAAAATGGACAGCGACGATGACATTTGTACGCCTCCGGATATTCTAGAATTGGCAACAAAAGTAACTCACAATCATTTGCCAGAAAAATCTAGAAATATATATGAAAAAGAATATAATAACTTTTTGGCATGGAAGATCGAAAAGAAAACTACATCATTTTCTGAAAATGTCATTCTTGTGTATCTCAAAGACCTCTCCGACAAATTCAAGCCATCTTCTATGTGGGCTAAATATTCTATGCTCAAGTCCACACTGAGTATCTACAACAATATTGATATCACGAAGTATTCAAAAGTCATAGCGTTCCTGAAACGCAGTTCAGAAGGACACAAGGAAAAAAAGTCCTTGACGTTTACATCAGGTCAAATAAAGATGTTCCTGAAAGATTTACCTGATATTTTGTATCTTTTTGAAAAGGAAAGTGTATTTTAGTTCTGTTATTTAATCTACCTAGTACTTACGTACTACACACGCAAGTTATCTAGACACTCCGTTTAAGCGCTTTGTGTATAAATTAGGTAGTAGGTACCTACACTTTACTACTTCATAAATCATAGTTTTTGCCTTGGCTATGTACCTCAAGCTTATTATATCGTTTATTGTTACAGGTTGCACTAATCTTCGGCATAATGGGGGCATGCCGAAGGCAAGAGCTATACAACATCCAGTTCGATGAAGTCTCTAACATAGACGACAGTACAATCATGGTGAAAGTTTCGAAAACAAAAACGAAAATAGATCGTTCTTTCGTTGTGACGGGCAACTACTATGCCGTATGTAAAAAATACATGGAACTTCGTCCGTCGAAACCCTGCCTTTTTCTTGAGCTATAGATCGGGGAAGTGCGTCGATCAAAGAACTGGTATTAATAAATTTGGTGCTCTGGGAAAAACTATCGCAAGTTTTTTGAATCTGCCTAACCCAGCGTTGTACACGGGGCATTGCTTCCGGCGCACCTCGGCGACCCTTCTCATAGATAGCGGTGGTGATTTGACCGCACTGAAACGACACGGGGGGTGGAAGTCTTCTACTGTGGCTGAAAGCTACATTGATGAGTCTTTAATGAATAAAATTCAAGTCTCAAATACGATCTTGAACAGTATAGAAAACAAGACGAATGAAGTAATTATAAATATTCCAACTCCGTCTACGAGCTCTACTGCTTGCCCCGCGACCGCTATAGCTGCTGGATCAATAATTAACATTAACTTTCAAAATTGTAAGTACCATCCAAAATTTGAACAATTATTATAAATAAACTATTGTCAGCTTTTACTCTTGTTGTTTGACTAATTGCATTAGTGAAGATAAAGTAGTGTATGCAACTGCATATAACACGGGTATTAAAACACTCGTTACTATTATGAAACTCACAATCGTGTTTTAATACCCTTTGTAGCTACCTACACAGCTGCACTGCAAGTCATGAATACGACGCGCGCTCACACGCTTACATGTTACGTGTCCCGTCCGACGGCCGCCGCCTACAGCCGCCGCGAATATTTATATGCGGCGCGCCTCCGCAAGCCGCTGCGTCACGCCGATCGCAGAGCGCCCTAGCGTTAATATTGTGTAAACTTATTAAACTACTTGTTAGATACGCCGCTAGTTGTAAGCTGTAAAAACTGTATAATACTAGGCTAAGGTTTTTCAATAAATCAAAACATCGTCGCTCGCCGCGCACCCCCGTGTGCCGCGTGCCCCAATCGCTCCGCTCCGCTCGCTACCTACGATCTCCGTCTACAGGTATTCAACGTTATCCGTTTTAAGATAACGTTCGTTTGCGTTTACAATTGTTAGTGACTATTACGCGAAAGCGTAATAGCCAATAACAAAAGTTTGCGCCCGCGTTTGAAGGGCTAGTGGATACTGAACGGTGCCAACTAAGCTAGCTCTTGCACAGCACAGCCCCGGGTGCTGCCTAAGGCCCTTCCGGCCTTAGGCGAAACCGGAAGACCCGAGCCCAGTGCACCTAGGCCTTCCCAGGGGTGACGGTATTAGTGTTGATCGATAAGACAACACTATAGTCGTTCTTTTTCCGCCGCCGCGTACCTCCCTGCCATAAGCGGGGAGGGTTTCGTCGCCATGTCGGCCTCCGAGGCCACATTGGCCTTACTCGCTTCAATGCGTACGGCCTTAAGCCGTAGCGATGCGGACGCGCTTTTCGTCTTAAACGAATTGCGCGACATGTTCGCCGCCATTCCGGCTATTCCTACCGGTTCCGGGAATCTCGCCCTTCAGGCAGAGTCCCCCCGCGCCGCGCCTCGCCGCTCGCGCTCCGCAAGCTCGCGTTCAGAAAGTCCGCGATTGACCTCCGTCCCACGCCGCCCGCGCGCCGCCGCCGTAGCCGCCGCCGCCGCGATCTCGGCCGATGCCACCGCCGCGTTTAAACTCGAGGCGTGCCTGCGCGATCGCTCGCCGATCGCCCCGCGCGAAGTAGAGTCAACCGCTAGTGTAGGTGGGGAATCGCCGCGCCCTGTCGCCGCGATCTCGATCACCGCTATTGCTCCCGCTCCTTCCCCGGTACCGTCGCCCTCGGGCGATAGTACTGAGGAAGAGCTTTTTTCTGACGCGACATCGATGGAGACCGACTCCGAGTCGGCCTCCGTCAAAAGGACCGCGTCCGAGCGTTCCTCGTCTAGTGCCTCCTCTTCCGACGCCGAGTCCGATCGGACCCTCCGCGGGTCCGATGCGGAAGGGTTTACTCTCGTCGGAAAGAGTAAGAACAAGAATAAGAAGCGCAAATTTAAGCGCTCCTTGCCCGCGTCCCCCCCCGCCTCACCCGCCTCACCGGCCCCTCAGGCCACGCCCCCTCCCGCGGCAGAACCGGCTCTAGTAAGCCAGTCCCCCGCGCCGACGTCCCCGCTACCACGTAGGTCCGGTCGCAAATCGCCGACGGTTTCGCGACCCATCCCTGTTTTAGCCAAAGCGCCACCCCCTGTACATTTACGGGACAAGGCGCAATGGCCGCGTGTGAGTGATCTCTGTAGAGATCACAAAATCACGTGGACTAAGGTTAAACCCGATCCCAGGCATAATAGCATTAAAATTAATGTTACTGACACTGCCATGTTTAGGCAATTGACTCTGCTCCTTAAGAACAGAGGCATTGCCTATCACACGTTCACGCTCCCAGAGGAGCGTAAGGTTAGATGCGTACTCCGAGGCGTTCCTTATGAATGCTCCAACGAGTCGCTTCAGAAATCGCTGGAGGACCAGGGCTTCCCGGTTGAGGCAGTGCACAAGTTGCACAGCCGAACCGGCAAGCAATGGGATCTCGCCAGCGTCATTCTGACTCCCTCTGAGGCCGGCAGAGACATCTTTAGGCTGCGTCCCCATTATATGGGGATGCCGCTTAAGGTCGAACCGCCTAACAAAAGAGGCCACCCGGGGCAGTGTCATCGCTGCCAGCTTTACGGCCACGCGGCCGTAAACTGCTCGGCGCCTCCTAGGTGCGTTAAGTGCTTAGAGCCACACTTCACTAAGGAGTGCTCTCGCACTCGCGATTCCCCCACCCCCCCCGCATGTGTGCTGTGTGGCCAAGTCGGTCACACTGCAAACTATAGGGGTTGCTCCCGCGCTCCTCAGAGCGTTAAAACACCGTCGCGTTACAGCCGTAAGACCCCTTCAGGGCCTAAATCGGCTAATAAACAGACCCCGCGGTCGACGCCCCCAGCCCCTGCGATTAGCGCAATAAACGAATTCCCGACCATCAAGTATGGAAAGGAAACAGCCCCACCGGCGCCGGTCGAGAACTGGAGGACTGACAATAAGCCAGTCTCCAGTCCTCGACCCCAGCGTTCCGGGAAGGCTGAGCCTGGCCTTAAGCCACGCCCACCCGGCCCTAAGCCTAATTCACAATCCCAACAGGAGCCTTCGCTAGCCGACGACTTTAGCACCGTAAATGGTGCACTAAAGATGATCGACTTGTCGGAGCTCTCTGTTCTAGCTAGCAAGTTGCGTAATGCGCGCAATGGTCAGGAGCGCATGCTCGCTTTATGCGAGCACAGCGCACTGATCAAGGCACTGGATTAAAAGTTTTTATTTATTTTAAGTAAAGACTTTTAAATACAGTAGTCGTATTTATTGTTGACGAGTGTAGTACTATAGCCTATGGCGAATAGTGGTACAAGCGACAACACATTACCTATAGCTCCGCTGCCTTTATCAGCGGGTCGTTCTAAGCCCAGAGGTGTTTCGTTGGTGTCATTCAATTGTCGCAGCTTACGCCCAAATATCACCGAAATTAAGGAATTCGTTAAAAATAGGGAAATCGACTTTTTACTCCTCCAAGAGACGTGGTTAACACCCACTAACTTGAAGGGGTTGTCGATACCTAAATATTCACTTATTCGCAATGACCGCTCTAGTGGCCCTTCTGGCCCTCCTAGAGGCAGCACTGCTATTTACTTTAGGAAGAGTTTGCATTGCTCACCCATACCTACCCCGCCTCTCGCCAATATGGAAGCTACTGTTTGCCGGATTGCCATGACGGGACATTGTTCCCTAATCAGAGCGTCCGTCTACATAGCGTCCGGCTGCCCACCGCTGCGCAGTGACTTCGAAGCGCTCCTCTCGCTGGGGCGCTCCGTGGTCCTGTTCGGCGATTTTAATGCCAAACACACGGACTGGACGTGTGTAACAACCACCACCAATGGCCGAAAGTTATTACGGATAACGGAAAAGCTAGGTTTGGACGTTTTGTGCCCCTACGCTCCTACTCATTATCCAGATAACGTTAAACATAGGCCCGACGTCTTAGATTTCGCTTTAGTGAAAGACGTAGCGTTGAACCTAGGTGCCATCGAAACACTAGATGACCTAGGTTCCGATCACCGTCCAGTCTCGTTAGTGCTCGGGCCTCAGGCCCCGCCCACTCCCTCTAACTCTACTACGACTAAAACTTTCACCAATTGGGAAGGTTTTAAGTCTGCTCTCGCCTCTACTTTAGACGCGCCCGATTCACCGTACGCTCAGTTCACTCCGGACTATTTCGATAGTACGGATAAGATCGATAGTGCGGTGGAATCCATCACTAGTATGGTACAATCAGCCGTGAAGGATAACTCGCGGGTGGTCGACGCACCCGTGCGCCGGCCACCGGTGGATATCCGGATCTTGATTAAAGCCAAAAATGCCACTCTCTGGAGAGCGGCTCTCTACCCAACCCCCGATCTTAGGCTCGCCGCAAACCGCGCTCAACGCGCGCTCAGGTCCCGCCTTTCCGAATGGAGGAGCGAGGTGAGGGATGACCTTATGGGGGAAATAACACCTTCCCACGTTGCGTACTATAGAGTGGCGAGAGCCCTCCGTATCGACGCGACGAAACACACACCTCCCCTCTCCTGCCCCGATGGCTCCATAGCCTTCGAGGACGAGGAAAAGGCCGAATGTTTCGCTGATAGCATTGCCTCTCAGTGCTCAGTCAGCTCCCAAGAGTGCGATCCGGCGCACATTCGCGCGGTGGAGGAGGACCTTCTTTTCAGAAGCTCCCAACCTCTCACCGACCCCGACCCTCCCACTCCCCCGATTTCGACCGACGAAATCGAAACACTTATAAAGGGCTTAAAGCCGCGTAAGGCTCCGGGCGCCGACGGCATCTCAAACAAGGCGCTCAAGTACTTTCCCAACCAAGTACTTACCTTGTTAGCCCTTCTCTTCAACGCCTGTTACGATAATTGCCACTTTCCAAACGCGTGGAAAGAAGCAATCGTAATAGGGATTCCCAAACCGGGTAAACCCCTTAATTTGCCTTCAAATCACCGCCCCATCAGCCTCCTAAAGGCGATGGGGAAGCTTTTTGAAAAGGTCATACTCGCTCGTATGAGAGAGCACCTTTTCGGGAACAATATTATCATAGATCAACAATTCGGGTTTAGGCGAGAGCACTCGTGCCCCCAACAAGTCCACCGCATAGTCGAATTCATTTTGAGCGGTTTCCACACGCGACATAAAAAGAAGACTGTAGCAGTCTTTTTTGACGTAGCCAAGGCCTTCGACAAGGTCTGGCATGACGGGCTGATATACAAGCTGTATCGGCTGGACATGCCAGATAGACTAATCCGTCTGATTAGATCTTACTTGTCGAATCGTACCTTCCGTTTTAGGCACGAGGGCACGCTTTCCTCCACCCGTCCGATAAGGGCTGGTGTGCCGCAGAGCAATGCCCTCTCTCCATTGCTGTACACGGCGTACACCAATGACATCCCTATCCCGAAACACGGCATTGAGCTCTCGCTCTTCGCCGATGATACAGCGCTATACCGTAGCGGGCTTATCCCGAGCGCTATCATAGCTAAAGTTCAAATCGCGGTCAATAACTTAGGTGACTGGTTTCAGAAGTGGCGCATCGAGGTGAACCCTGACAAGAGTGTCGCGGTCCTCTTCGATGTAAAACGGAGATCCCAAGTAGTCCCTTATGGAACCCCCACAATTCGAATGCTAGGGTCCGGTATCCCATGGCAAAAGTCGGTCAAATATCTGGGCGTAACGCTGGATAAGAGTCTATCCTTCCGCCCTCACATCAATAGAGTAGGTAAAAACGCTCGTTTTTACCTAAATCGGCTTAACCCTATGTTGGGCCGGTTTAGCAAAATGTCACTTAGAAATAAAAGAACTCTTTTTAAAGTCTGTATTAGACCTACGATGACGTACGCGTCTCCCGTTTTTAGTCATATAGCGCCTTCAGCGCTCCATAAACTCCAAGTCATTCAAAATAAATTCACGCGTAGGGCCACTGGTGCCCCGTGGTACGTAAGAAACGCTGATTTGCATCGCGATTTAGAACTTCCAACCGTGCAACAGCACCTCCGTACAGTCGCGGAGCGATTCTTCGAAGCGACGGAGAATCACTCTAACCCCCTCATTAGAAAGGCAGCGGACTATAGCTCCGATCCTCCATCCATTTCTCATTTTCGTAGGCCGAAACACGCGTTATCGGACCAACCCAATCAGTTGTCCCGTGATCTTGATTGCTTAAACGCGGCGTGGGACACGGCGGCACATAGTTAAGTCAGTTGACATAGGCAGCTTCACTGCAGTGCAGCGCTCCCCACTAGGGGGAGCGTAAAGTCCTTTTTTGCTGGCGACTCAATCTGAGTAACGCCTACCGCGCCTCTCCATCCTCTCATCCCAGATCTCGGACCATACCCAGGTGTTAAGATCCTTCAGATCTTAAGACCAGTATCTCCGGGAATATGCGAGCATATTTTCTTCCCTGGGCCAAAAAAAAAAAAAAAAATTTTAATAAATCATACATTCTATTCTACTCTCAACATTAGCTGGTATTATTTCTCTCCAAACACCCATCAGCTAAAGTGGTGACCCCGAAACAAGAAGAACATCAAGCAACCTATTTTCAAGAAAGTCACTATGGCCGAAAAAGCAGAGGAATTAAGCAGCTCAATCTCCAGACCAACAGCAACTACGGAAGTCTCAAGCATCGCTCTCTCAATGCGTGTACCACCATTTTGGCGTGACCGACCTAGACGGTTTATCACTAGATGGTTTATCACGTTCGAAGCCGCAACGCACGATCTGAAGAAAGGCCAAACACAACTAGCCCAACTAGTGATAGCGCAGCTCGAGAAACAAGACATCGAGCAGATCAGCGACCTACTTTACAACCCGCCAGCTGAACAATACTACACTGCGCTAAAATCAAGATTAACTTCCGTTTATGAAGAGTCAGAAGGACGCCAGTTCCAAAAGTTTCTATCCGAAATGGAACTAGGAGAGCAGCGACCATCTCAGCTTCTACGCCGTATGCGTGACCTTGCCCGTGACAAAGTCCCCGATTCAACACTGCGACTCATGTGGATGAACCACCTTCCCGCCCACGTCAGATCCGTACTCGTCGTAAGCGACACCATCAGCAAGACCGCCGCACTCGACGAACTATCCCTACTCGCCGACAAAATGATGGAGCACACACAAGAAGTCAGCGTCGTATCGTCATCGTCAGCGAACCACCAACAACCTTCACCGACCCAACCGAAGTCTGAAACACAATACCTAATCGAAGAAATACGAAGATTGTCACTCGAAGTCGCATCGCTCCGCACCCGCCCGTCGCATTATCAAAATAACTACCTACGAAGCCGTTCGCCGTACAATCGACAACATCGCACGCATCGCAATCGCTCTACAACACGTTCGCCGTCTCGCTCTCGCACTATGCAACGCACCGAGAATATACCTACATCTGATAGCGATTATTGCTACTACCACCGACGTTTTGGACAAAAAGCAAGAAGATGCCAATCGCCGTGCTCGTTCAACAAGTCGCAACAACAGCAACATAATAACGTCGACGAAGCTTCGTTAAACTATCAATAACGTTAGACGAGGCGGGGTCGGACGTTCTAGGTAAATCTTACCGTCTCTTCGTTACCGACAAGAAAACAAAACTGAAGTTTCTCATCGACACTGGAGCAAACGTATCAGTTATTCCAAGGAAGAAAGGGACAACAATGAAAGTTTTACCATTCAATCTGTATGCTGCGAACAACACCACGATAAATACCTACGGCGAATTATCACTCGAACTCAACCTCAATTTACGAAGACCGTACAAATGGAAGTTCATCATCGCCGACGTCAGCAAGCCTATCATTGGAGCCGATTTTCTATGCTACCACGACCTGCTGGTAGACCTGAAGAACAGGAGACTAGTAGATAACGTCACTAAGTTATCAATCGCCACTCCAGGCTGCTACACCAATGTACCTACAGTTCGCAGTATCGACTTAGAACAACCATACCACGACATCCTCAACGAGTTTCCCGGTATCACAAGACTCACTGCAATGAAACTTACCCCGAAGCACCACGTGGAACATTATATCGAGACCACTGGCCCGCCACTACACAGCCGAGCCCGTCCGTTACCACCACACCGCTACGAGATAGTGAAGAAGGAATTTGAGTCTATGATCGAACAAGGCCTATGCAGACCAAGCAAGAGCCCATGGTCAAGTCCACTACACGTTGTACCTAAGAAGAATGGAGATCTCAGAATGTGTGGAGATTATCGCCGACTAAATGCAATAACGAAACCAGACCGTTATCCGATTCCACGCATCAAGGACTTTACCTACCAACTCGCCGGAAAGAAGATATTCTCAACAATTGACCTCATACGAGCATACCAACAATTACCTAACAAAGAAACTGACATAGAGAAGACAGCCATCATCACACCATTCGGGTTATTCGAATTTCCGCGAATGTGCCCAGGTTTAAAGAACGCTGGACAGACTTTCCAACGCTTCATTCATGATGTGCTATGAGGTTTAGATTTCGTTTTTCCGTTCCTCGACGATGTACTCCTGGCTTCAGAGTCTGAACAGCAAGACCGCGATAACCTACGTATCGTATTACAACGCCTAGAAGACGCCGGTATCACCATCAACCCATCAAAATGCAATTTCGGCAAGAAGAAAGTCAAGTTTCTTGGTTACGAAGTATCCGCTAACGGTATCATACCACCTGTTAACGACGCGTGCCTATATTTTAAGTTAAAAATTGTAATTGTGTAAGGTAGCTATCAAAGAGCGGCGCGCGGGGTGCGAACCGCCGGGGGCGCGGGGGGGGGGTCTCCTCCTCGACCAGTGCCACGATCATCAATGCGAGCAACGGACGCGCACGCTGCTCCCAATATTCTCATTGTACCCCTACCGTCGATATAAAATAAAAGGAAAAAATTTCCGTCATTCCTTGTTTTCTTTGGCCTGGACACCAGAACCAGCTACCATCGTCTACAAAGTGGTCCATTCAAAATTCAAAATTCAAAATTCAAAATTCAAAATCATTTATTCAGTTTAGGCTACAAGTAGCTCTTGTGCACAATGTCATACAGCACCACTACAGTACTCTAGTAAGGTATTGCATACCTGAACCTACCAGATTTTCGTCCTGGCTGAAATTAACACGTGCAATGTATACAGTTTTAAAATTCATATGTAAAATAAATAAAAAATCACTTACCGATGACTTGACGTTGATGGAGAGGGCTAAACTAATTTTGTTAAAGCAATCGCAACTACAATCATTTTGCGAAGATATAGCTGCAATAAAAAAGAGTGAACATTTACAAAAAGCTAGTAGATTGCTTACCTTGACGCCGATGCTGGATGATCATGGAATCCTAAGAGCTTGTGGGAGAATTAGCGCTGCCGTTGATATATCACCTGAAACAAAACAACCTATTATATTAGATGGGCGAGATTACATCACTAAATTGATTGTACGTGATTATCACATAAAGGCCGCTCATGGAAACCAAGAGATGGTAGTCAATGAGCTAAAGCAAAAGTTTTGGATTATTAAATTACGACCTACCGTGCGAAGCGTCACCTCCAAGTGTAATTTGTGTCGTTTGAGAAGGTGCAAGCCAGAGATACCCAGGATGGGAGATTTGCCTGAAGCCAGGATGGCGCATCATCACCGCCTATTTACCTTCTGTGGTGTTGACCTTTTCGGGCCCATGGAGGTAACAATTGGTAGACGCCGTGAAAAGCGTTATGGGGTGCTCTTCACTTGTTTGACAGTCAGAGCCATACATGTTGAAATAGTGGCGTCACTTACCTGCGATTCGTTCATTATGACTCTGCGACGAATGGCATCTCGACGTGGGTGGCCTCAACACTTGTTCTCGGACAATGGAACGAATTTGAGAGGTTCAGACACAGAGTTGAAGAAATCAATGGCACAATTGGACGATGATCAACTAAAAACCGAAACCGCAAATCGAGGTGTCAAATGGACGTTCATCCCACCGGTGAGCCCACACTGGGGTGGGGCCTGGGAACGCTTGATACGCAGTGTTAAGACGTCACTAAAAGTTGTACTCAAAGAGCGCGCCCCACGAGAGGAGACACTTATAACATTATTGGCTGAAGTCGAAAACATGGTCAACAGCCGACCTCTGACGCATGTTTCAGTAGAACCAGGGACTACTGAATCATTAACTCCCAATCACTTTTTAATTGGATCATCTTCTAATTTGCCACGCCTAGGAGTATTTGATGACTCGGATACCTACCTAAGAAAACAATGGCGCATATCGCAAAGACTTGCTGATATGTACTGGCACCGATGGGTACGGGAGGTACTGCCAGAGATGTTGCCAAGAAAAAAATGGCAAGAAGATCAGAGGTCTTTACAAGTTGGTGACCTTATATTAGTGGTAGACTCGAACAACCCTCGAAATATCTGGCCACGGGGCGTAGTTGAGGCAATTTTACCCGGGCGAGACGGGCGAGTTCGAATGGTCAGAGTTAAGACAAAGTCAGGGACATTAACCAGGTCTGTCACACGCGTCATACGAATTCCGATCGGTGTTGAGTGCTGCTGATGAAGCACTTGGGGTGGGCTATGTTAACGACGCGTGCCTATATTTTAAGTTAAAAATTGTAATTGTGTAAGGTAGCTATCAAAGAGCGGCGCGCGGGGTGCGAACCGCCGGGGGCGCGGGGGGGGGGTCTCCTCCTCGACCAGTGCCACGATCATCAATGCGAGCAACGGACGCGCGCGCTGCTCCCAATATTCTCATTGTACCCCTACCGTCGATATAAAATAAAAGGAAAAAATTTCCGTCATTCCTTGTTTTCTTTGGCCTGGACACCAGAACCAGCTACCATCGTCTACACCACCACAAGAAAAAGTCCAAGCCATCTCTGAATATCCAAGACCGAAGACAATCCAACAACTCCGAACATTCCTTGGCATGATTAACTACTACCGCGAACATATACCTAACGCCGCATCAGTTCAAGCTCCGCTCAACCAATACCTACACAACTCAAAAAAACGCGACAAGACCGAAATTCAATGGACAGACGAGGCAATCGCATCATTCGAAAACAGCAAGAAATGCCTACAAGACGCCGCGCTTCTGGTACACCCGATTAACTCCGTCCCGCTCGCATTAATGTGCGACGCCTCCAATACGTGTGCAGGCGCCGTACTACAACAATATGTTAACAAAACATGGCAACCACTGGAATACTACTCGAAGAAATTCACTGCCACGCAACAAAAGTACAGTACCTACGACAGGGAATTACTTTCAATCTACATGGCAATGAAGCATTTTCGAAAAATGATCGAAGGAAGAGAACTAATTATCTTTACCGACCACAAGCCAATTACCTACGCACTACATAAACAATCATCCGATAGCGAAACACCGCGCCGCTCAAGACAACTACTATTCATCAGCGAGTTTACAACCGACATTCGTCATATCAGTGGAAAAGACAACACAGTCGCCGATGCACTATCCCGCATCGAAACCATCACATGCCCATCAACAATAGACTACGAACAACTGGCAAGACAACAACAAAATGATCCCGAGTTACCCGCGCTACTACAACAAACCAACCTACAAGTAAAGAAAATCAAGATACCTAACACCGATTACGACATCTACTGCGAAACATCAACTTCAAACATTCGACCGTACCTACCACATGACTTTCGACGCACCGCATTCGACGCAGTGCACAGAGTCAGTCACCCCGGTACGCGAACAACAAGAAAACTTTTACAACAACGTTACTTCTGGCCCGCAATGAACTCCGACATTGGAACATGGACGAAGACGTGTGTATCTTGCCAACGCGCTAAAGTACAACGACACACGCACAGCAACATATCATCATTCCCCGTGTGCGACAGATTTCATCACCTACACATCGATATAGTTGGACCGCTAACAACGAGCGAAAACGGACATCGATACCTACTCACAATGATAGATCGCACTACGCGATGGCCCGAAGCTATACCTATTCAAGAGATAACCAGTGAAAACGTCGCAAAATATGTTTACGAAGCGTGGAAAACAAGATTCGGATGTCCAATAACCACAGATCAAGGACGTCAGTTCGAGAGTCAGCTGTTTCGCGCGCTAACCCATCTACTTGGCGCCGAAAAGACACGAACAACCGCTTACCATCCACAAAGCAACGGAATCGTCGAACGCTGGCACCGATCACTGAAAGCCGCGTTAATGTCTAGACTACACTGCAACTCTAAATGGATCGACGAAATACCTACAGTGTTAATGGGACTCCGAGCAGCAATACGAACCGACACCAACACCAGCGCAGCGCAGCTAACATATGGTCAAGCAATCCGTCTACCTGGTGACTTCATCACACCATCTGCATCACCATCATCCGCCGCTGTCAACCAAGAGTTCGTGCAGAAGCTACACAAATCAATCACCGCGTGCACACCAACATACCTACCGCATAGCAACAAGCGTAGTATGTTCGTGCATAACGACCTATTGACGTGCGAAGCTGTATTTCTACGTATCGACGCAGTACGTAAACCACTGCAATCACCATACGAAGGCCCGTATCAAGTACTGAAACGAAGCACCAAGTTCTTCGAAATACAACTTCCTGGAAGAATCGCCACCGTGTCGATAGACAGATTGAAGCCTGCCTACACTTTGAACACCGAAGAAACAACTACGCCGCAGCCGCCGTTACAAGACACACAAGCCGTCCAGCCACCAGTAACATCCGATCCAGCAGCAGCAGCACCAACGCTCAGAAGTACCCGTTCGGGCAGAAGTGTCAACATTCCCGTACGCTTCGCTTGAGGGGGAGTCCTGTAGCTACCTACACAGCTGCACTGCAAGTCATGAATACGACGCGCGCTCACACGCTCACATGTTACGTGTCCCGTCCGACGGCCGCCGCGCAAATGGCGAGCCTACTTTTTTTTTTTTTTTTTTTTGTTGTCAGCCCAGGGTAAAAAAATATGCAAACATATTCCGGGAGATACTGATCTGAAGATCAGTATAATCCGCAGATCTGGGATTGACCTTTTCCCTCTCTAAGAGAAGGCTAAGGTCGACCACAGTAAAAACAACCGCTGGGGATCGCCTTTGGCCTTAGGGGCCACGAAGGCTATCGGACCGCACGCCCCTCGGAGGCCGAGAGGCGCGGAAGGCGTTACTCAGATGGAGTTGCCAAAAGAAAGGAAGAACGGCGTGCCCCCTAGTGGGGCGCGCTTACTGCAGTGAAGCTGCCTATGTCAGCTGACTTAACTATTTGACACCGCGTCCCGTGCCGCGATTAGACGGTCCAGGTCACGTGACAACTGGTTAGGCGGGTCTGATAGGACGTGTTTCGGCCTACGCCGTTGAGAGATTCTAGGGAGGACTTGACTATAGTCCACTGCCTTTTGAATGAGAGGATTTGAGTGATTCTCCGACGCTTCGAAGAATCTCTCCGCGACTGTACGGAGATGCTGCTGCATGGTTGGAAGTTCCAAATCGCGATGCAGGTCAGCATTCCGTACGTACCAAGGGGCACCGGTGGCCCTTCGGGTGAATTTACTTTGCAGTACTTGCAACTTATGAAGCGCGGAAGGCGCTATATGACTAAAGACGGGAGACGCGTACGTCAACGTAGGTCTGATGCAAACCTTATAAAGGGTCCGCTTGTTTCTTAAGGACATTTTACTATGGGGACCTATCATAGGACCTAATCTGTAAGAATAAAAACGAGCTTTTTTAACCGCGTTATTAATGTGTGGGCGAAAAGAAAGATGTTTGTCTAATGTGACGCCTAGATATTTAACTGTGCGCTGCCAGGGAATCGGTATCCCTAGCAAGCGAGATGAACGGGTTCCATAAGGGACTAGTCTGGACCTAAGTTTCACATCGAAGAGAACTGCGACACTTTTGTCTGGGTTCACCTCGATGCGCCACTTTCGGAACCAGTCTCCTAACTTATCGCACGCGGGCTGTAATTTTTTGACTATGGCGTCCGGGTTAAGCCCGCTAAGGTAAAGCGCGGTGTCATCCGCGAAAAGCGAGAGTTCCGTACCGCGCGTCGGAATGGGAATGTCGTTGGTGTACGACGTGTACAGCAACGGCGAGAGAGCACTACCTTGCGGTACCCCGGCCTTTATTGAACGAGGGGAGGAGAGCGTACTCTCGTAACGAAAACGAAAGGTACGGTTGGTGAGATATGATCTGATCAGACGGACTAGTCTATCGGGCATATCTAGTTGATATAGCTTATAAACCAGTCCGCCGTGCCAGACCTTATCGAAGGCTTTGGCTACATCGAAAAAGACAGCTACTGTCTTTCTCTTTTGGCGTGAATGAAAGCCGCTCAAGATATACTCGATTATGCGGTGAACTTGCTGAGGGCACGAGTGCTTCCGCCTGAACCCGAATTGCTCGTTAATGATTAAGTCATTTCCGAAAAGGTGCTCTCTCATGCGAGTGAGTATAACCTTTTCGAAAAGTTTCCCCATCGCCTTGAGGAGGCTAATGGGGCGGTGACTCGTTGGTATGTTAAGGGGTTTACCCGGTTTAGGGATGCCTATTACGATAGCCTCCTTCCAGCTAGCTGGAAAGTAGGACTTATCGAAACAGGCGTTGAAAATAAGGGCTAAAAGCGTTAGTACTTGGTTCGGAAAGTACTTGAGCGCCTTGTTAGAAATCCCGTCAGCGCCCGGGGCTTTACGCGGCTTTAAGCCCTTAATCTGGTCTTGTATTTCGTCGGACGAAATCGGAGGGGGGAGAGGGTCGGTAAGAGGGCGGGAGCTTCTGAGAAGAAGGTCCTCCTCCACCGCGCGAAAAGTGCGCCGGGTCGCACTCTTGGGTGCTGACAGAACATTGTGAAGCAATGCTGTCAGCGAAGCATTCGGCCTTTTCCTCGTCCTCGAAGGCTACGGAGCCATCGGGGCGGGAGAGAGGAGGTGTGTGTTGCGCCGCGTCTATACGGAGGGCTCTCGCCACTCTGTAGTACGCGACGTGGGAAGGTGTTATTTCCCCCATCAAGTCACTCCACACGTCATTTCTCCACTCGGAAAGGCGGGACCTGAGCGCGCGTTGTGCGCGATTTGCGGCTAGCCTAAGAGCTGGGGTGGGATAGCGAGCCGCTCTCCGGAGAGTGGCATTTTTGGCTCTTATCAGGTTACGGATATCCGCCGGTGGCCGACGCACCGGTGCGTCGACCACCCGCGAGTTATCTTTCACTGCTGACTGAACCAAACTAGTGAGAGAATCCACCGCACTATCGATTCTCGACTCACTATCGAAATAGTCAGGCGAAAAACGAGCGTACGGTGAATCAGGCGCGTCTAAGGCGGAAGCGAGAGTGGACTTAAAACCATCCCAGTTGGTGATGGTTTTTGTCGAAGTGCTTTTAGAAGTGGGCGGGGCCTGGGGTCCGAGAACTAACGAGACTGGACGGTGATCAGAACCTAGGTCATCTAGTGTTTCGATGGCACCTAGGTTCAGTGCGACGTCTTTCACTAGAGCGAAATCTAAGACGTCGGGCCTATGGTTTACGTTATCAGGATAATGGGTAGGAGAGTAGGGGCACAACACGTCCAATCCTAGTTCCTCCGTTATCCGTAATAACTTACGGCCGTTGGTGGTGGTTTCGACACACGTCCAGTCCGTGTGTTTACTATTGAAATCTCGGAACAGGATCACGGAGGGCCCCAACGAGAGGAGTGCCTCGAAATCACTGCGCAGAGGGGGAGTGCCGGCTGCTATGTATATGGACGCTATGACTAAGGTACGATGACCCGTCATGGCTATCCGACATACGGTAGCTTCCATATTGGCGAGCGGAGGGGTTGGTAGGGGGGAGCAATGCAAGCTCTTCCTAAAATATATGGCAGTGCCACCACAAGAACGGCCAGAAGGGCCGCAAGGGTGGTCATTGCGGACTAATGAGAAGTTAGGGATCGACAACCCCTTCCGGATAGTAGCAGATAGCCACGTCTCCTGGAGGAGTAATAAATCGATTTCCCTATTATTAACGAATTCCCTAATCTCTACTAGGTTAGAACGAAGACTGCGACAATTAAAAGAAACAAGCGAGACGCCTCTGGGCTTGACCCTACCCGCGTTTAATGGCAGTGGAGCTATCGGGAATATGTTGTCGCTTGTACTGCTATTAGCCATAGCTATAGTAGCACACACGTCAACAATATTCAAGGAACAATTGGTGCAAGAGTCTTTACTTAATTAAATTAAATAAAAGACTCTTATTCCAATGCCTTAATAAGGGCGCTATGTTCGCACAAGGCGAGCAAGCGTTCCTTACCGCTACGGGCGTTTCGCAGTTTATCTGCGAGAATCGCGACCTCCGAAATGTCGACAGCGTTGATGGCACTAAAAATAGTGTCAATGTCGCTCATTTCCGGGGTTCCCAACTGTGGGCTTTGCCTAGGGGCGGGGCGTGGCCTAGGGCCGGGCTCCGCCTTTTCCTTCGGCTGCGGCCGGGATTTGGGTGCTGACCTTTGGTCAGTTCTCCAATTCTCGACCTGTGCCGGAATGATCGTTTCCTTACCATACTTAATGGTAGGAAAATCGGAAGGGCGAGCCTACAGCCGCCGCGAATATTTATATGCGGCGTGCCTCCGCAAGCCGCTGCGTCACGCCGATCGCAGAGCGCCCTAGCGTTAATATTGTGTAAATTTATTAAACTACTTGTTAGATACGCCGCTAGTTGTAAGCTGTAAAAACTGTATAATACTAGGCTAAGGTTTTTCAATAAATCATTCATTCCATTCTACTCTCAACATTAGCTGGTATTATTTCTCTCCAAACACCCATCAGCTAAACCTTCATTATATGACAGTTGCATAAACTACTATAAATACATACTTATTATACACAGAAAACACCCAGACCCGAGAAAATTTAGAAAAGCAATATTTCCTAAATTGACCCGACCGGGGATCGAACCCGGGACTTCAGAGATGGCGACACCATGAAAACCGGTGTCCAAACCACTCGACCAAGGAGGTCGTCTACTTATATAGACCTACTAGCTGACCCGGCAAACGTTGTTTTGCCAATTATTTCTAAGGAATATGTAGTATATAGTATATGAGTGAAAGAGGCATGGATCGCTGTGTTGGTTTAACCTTTTCACCGCCCAACTATCCTGCACGCGATGTCCCGCTGTACGCCAACGTATAAATGTATTTTAATAAAGTAGGTACAAAGAAGAACTTCTATAGAAGTGCTGGCGTGGACGGCACGAAAATCTCGAACTTCTATAGAAGTTGTTGGCGGTAAAAAGGTTAATGCTCTAAGGTCGCTGTGAACGATGACGGAATAAAAATATAACAAAACACTGAACATTTATTTTTTACTTTATTATAATTTATTATTATAATTTGCGGAGCTCGGTGGCGCAGTGGTTAACGCGCCCGGTCTGCGAGTGCTGAGATTAAGCAACTTTCGCGAAGGCTGGTCTTCGGATGGGTGACCAAAAGTGTATCATCTCGAGCTCCTCCGTGCTTCGGAAGGCACGTAAAGCCGTTGGTCCCGGTTGCATTAGCAGTCGTTAACAACCACCAATCCGCACTGGGCCCGCGTGCGTAGTACTATTATTTATTCTGTGCCGCGTAGTGGGTTAAAAGCCCATTCTCCCTATCCATCCTTAGGGAAGGCTCGTGCCCCAGCAGTGGGGACATAAAATGAGCTGATGATGATTATAATGTATTCCTATGTATATCATAAATTACGACAATAACCCTAACAAACAATATCAATCCGTTAATGCTACAGTCTGTACAATATTTTTTGTTAGCCTATCTTTAGCTAACACCTTAGCTAACACAAACAAACTGGATGGTTTGTCCACTCAAGAGTATGCCGTGTATAATTTTTTTGAAAAACATGGTGTGCTCAAATCTAAGCCACAAACTGACATCGTTTGGCCTTGGGACTTATTGATAGTCATTCCTACTCCGTGCTGTTTACTGAGTGAGAAGTGACACCGGTAGACGCCTGGCGGAGACAATTGATCAAGTGATTAATATGGCTATAAAAAATAGGGGTTGGTGATAGAAGAGTGAAAATTTAGGGTTTAATGTATTTTTTGATGTCACATATTTTAAACCAAAAACAAAAATTCAAAGTATTAAATAAAAAATGTTGGGGTTCATAACTAATATATATTACTTTAACGTGCAACCCAAAATGGATAGAAATCACTAATCTGTTATTATCCGGTCAATCATCCAGCGATCGTCATGAGTCATGACATAACAGCAGGAGTGTTCAAGCAGAAACTCAAAGCGCTTATAAACTTCATTGTAAAATATCATGTCTTCGGAGACGTGCGATGTTGGATGTACTCTGTAGAGTGGCAGAAGAGAGGACTGGCCTATGCATATTCTTCTGTGGATGGTCGAAAAAATAAGACCAGATGAAATTGACTCAATAGTTTGCGCAGAAATTCCCGAAGTAAATCTAGAATTGTATGAAATACTTAGTGAAGAAGAACATGATTCATGGACCGTGTTGTGAACTCGACTTGCATTATGCGTACGCTGACCGATATTTTGACGCCTCAATAACACTACTATAAATCTTCAAACACACGAAACACCGATATCTTTTGCAAAAGAAAGCGTGACGTATTGTCCATTTGAAGTTGTCAAATGCTCTGTACGTCATTCTGTCACATTCACTTACTAAATTTTCATATCATAATATTAAAAAAAATCGTATTTTAGTAAAAATATCTTTTTTCTTTTAATTTTTTTCTCTACAAACCTTGTCCTGACAATAACACACTCAATAAAAAAAGAATTATCCAATTTTGTGCAGTCGATCGGAAGTTATGCGCGTACATACATTTCAGTGATTCATTTTTATAGTATACTAGCTGTGCTCGCGACTTCGTCCGCGTGGAATAGTGACTTTCGGCAGCATTTTTAATTTTTTAGGCTCTTTTCCCGTTTTTGCAACATTTTTCACTGATGCTTCGCTCCTATTGGTCGCAGCGTGATGTTATATAGCCTAAAGCCTTCCTCGATAAATGGACTATCCAACACAAAAAGAATTATTCAATTCGAACCAGTAGTTCCTGAGATTAGCGCGTTCAAACAAACAAACAAACAAACTCTTCAGCTTTATAATATTAGTATAGATAAAGATACTTTGATTATATAATATATATTAATTATAAGTACCAAAAACTATAAATAAATCATTTTCATTTCTGTTGAGGAGGACTGACCAACGAAATTGCGACCGACTTGCAATTAATTTAATAAAGTGACAACGCCTTATACTATAATATAAAATCTCTTTATTTAAACAACATCATTATAAAAATACACAAAAAATAATATTTGTTATAAGTACATACTTAAAGCATATTACGTAAGTTACCTAGGTATTTACAAATTTTTTAAAATGCTTAGTATACAATGACAAATTAAACATTATCAAAAAATAATGTCGATTGCTACACTTACATCGAAAACTCATCATTATTGACTACTGATTGATGACCAACAAACGAACTTACTTATTTTACTATGTGAATTACAGAATATTATGTTTTAGCTTTTGTGCAAAGTATAATTAAATAATTTAAAAAAAACAAAAATATCACTATTACTCAGCAATTCCAGACCGGGCGCGATAATCACTGCGCCATCGAGCTCCTCAGTATTAAGAGTAAAATAAAAAATATATAAGTACACTCAATATAAAACCAACCTAAACCTTTAAAATTGATAACTGGAATATAAAAGTATTAATGAATTAACATTATTCAACGATAGTGTTTTGTCGCGTAACGTCTCCCATTTTCTTAAGGGTCGAGCTAACTTCGAATTCGCAACCAGTGCTGACCAAAATATCTTCCACAGTAACACCGTCGGCTAATTCTGTCAGCGTCAGACCATTCTCTTTATCCACTTCGAAGACGCACTGAAAACCAGTTATTATAATTAAGTATTTCTCATATACTTTCTCTTTGAATTTAAACAAGTAGCAACTTAAAGTTAAGTAGGTCTTTTAATAGATACGATAAATAAATAATATGGTTGATGAGCAAAGCCCATTACGTTTTCCATTAACAATCATCGCATGCGAAAAAAAGACGTTCGTAAAGTACGGGAGTTTTGTAAAACTCGCCCTCTCAGTAGAAGTTGCACCAAAAACTAGTATGGTACTAGTAGTAGTACAGACTTGCATGCAGAGTGCGAGTTTTTTTACTAGGTATTGGAACTAGTAAAGTTAACTACATTTTGTATGGGATTACAGCAGCGCCACCTAGTGACCGACTGGTGTAACCAACATAGATGTCATACAAATTCTAAATATCGTACTAAGCACCTGTGACTTGAAAATCATTTGATGGTAAGACGATAAGGCTGAAGATGAAAGCGCACTTCAGTAGGACTAGCACTTCGATCATTAATAGCACACAGACCATAAAGCACGAACCTCTATAGTAAGGTGCTCCCTTACCAGTGGTGCGAGCACGGATCTTACCGATCGATAAATTTATCAGTCGACAAAACCGTTTATCTATCGAATTTTATCTACAACCGCGAGCACGGGACTCGGATCGGTAGGTTTTATCGTGTTCTATTTTAGCGATATTTAAAAATGGCAACACGGGAATTTTATCGACCCATTCGTTCATCATTCATTCGAATCTTATATTTTTAAATGTTACCTAGTGATTAAATTCTCTTTGGAATTTTAATATTATCCATATATTGTTTTCTAAAGTTTACGCGAATACTACACATTGAAATGAAACAACTTTTACGGATCTACTCGCGTTTATTTTACACATTACTTTTAATTAATGTTTATCCTGACGTTTCGAACCCTTTGCAGGGTCCGTGGTCACAGGGAGACTCCCTAAACATTAATTAAAAGTAATGTGTAAAATAAACGCGAGTAGATCCGTAAAAGTTGTTTCATTTCAATTATCCATTTATTTATTTAATATTATTTTACTATGTCGGAACCAAAAACATCGTACGTAATATTTACTCATTTGTTAGTGGATTACTTGCTCCATGCTTTTGTAAAAAGCTGTCGGCAATTAGGGCCCTATCAGCAGCGGTGCTGGGAAATCGAATGTAAACGGGCAAAAGACGACGCACAATAGCTTCAGAGACCTCTTTCACAACTTTGCTAACTGTGCATTGTCGCTACGACGGCATGAAACCGCACATCGGTGAGGACCGGCAAAAAGTAGATTGTTAAGGTTAAATTAAAAATATGAAATAGGAAAAGAAAAAACTAAATTCTTACTTGCTTCTTGCAACGGATAAGATCAAACGGATTGCCCGTCTATGTTGTTGTAACTTGTACTTACAAGTTACAACAACATGGACGGGCAATCCGTTTGATCTAATCCGTCGGATGTCACCCCAAATGTTTTCGATAACCACAAAGGCTAATTCTCGGGATATGCGAAACAACCTCATGAATCAGAATCTTCTAAATCCATGGGGTTGTTTCTCTCCCTCAGATGGCGCCGGACAATGTTAGTTTCTTCGCGACGTCGCTGTTGCGTCTCTTCTGCAACCAGATAAAAGTGCCTGAAATCCATATTTTCACGACCGCTAAAGAAAGTGTAATATTTAGTAACTTTCCAATGGCGTCGATAACTTTATCTACCAACTTTTAGATGCCGATAAATTTATCTACATATCGATATAATTTATCCACAAGAAATGTCACTTTCGAGTCCCATGCTAGCTTTTAAACTAAATAGATAAAATTTACCGTTTATTAATCAGTCGATAAAAGATCCGTGCTCGCGGTACATCGGCAGCAGCATGGGACTTGCTTCATCGACCCGTAGATATAATCGGTAAATTTTATCTATTTTGTTTAAAAGCTAGCTAGCATGCGACTCGAAAATGAACTCGAATTTCTTGTGGATAAATTATATCGATATGTAGATAAATTTATCGGCCTCTAAAAGTTGGTAGATAAAGTTATCGACGATTCCGACGCCATTAGAAAGTTACTAAATATTACACTTTTCTTGGGCGGTTCTGAAAAAATGGATTTCGGGCGCCTTTTGCTGGTTGCAGAAGAGACGCAACGGCGACGTCGCGAAGAAACTAACATTGTCCGGCGCCATCTGAGGGAGAGAAACAACCCCATGGATTTAGAAGATTCTGATTTCATGAGGTTGTTTCGCATATCCCGAGAAATAGCCTTTGTGGTTATCGAGAGCATTTGGGGCGCCATCTGACGGATTAGATCAAACGGATTGCCCGTCCATGTTGTTGCAAGTAGCAGCAATTTAGTTTTTTCTTTTCCTATTTCATATTTTTATTGACAATGCACAGTTAGCAAAGTTGTGAAGGAGGTCTCTCTCTTTGGAGCTATTGTGCATCGTCATTTGCCCGTCTACGTTCGATTTTCTAGCACCGCTGCTGATAGGGCCCTAATTTCCGACGGCTTTTTACAAAAGCATGGATCAAGCAATCCACTAAAAGTAATCCACTAACAAATAAGTAAATATTAGGTACGATGTTTTTTAACAGGGAAATGTGATATCTCTGAAACTGTCCACTGCTGCACTGGAAGATGTTTTCAAGCTTCTGGACTGGAAAGGACTCGGCATCAACGTCAACGGCGTATACATCACTCACCTTCGATTTGCTGACGATATAGTGGTCATGGCTGAGACCCTGGAAGACCTCGGCACAATGCTCGGTGACCTCAACAGAGTCTCTCAACAAGTGGGTCTTAAAATGAACATGGAGAAGACGAAAGTTGTGTCGAACTCACGTGTTGGACCCACTCCTCTGAAAGTTGGGGACTCTGCCCTTGAAGTTGTGGACGATTATGTTTACCTGGGACAAACGGTCCAGCTAGGTAGGTCCAACTTCAGCAAAGAGGTCAATCGTCGAATCCAATTAGGCTGGGCAGCGTTCGGTATGCTACGAAATATCTTTACGTCGAATATACCGCAGTGTCTCAAGACGATAGTCTTTGGCCAGTGTGTGTTGCCAGTGATGACATACGGGACTGAGACGTGGTCGCTCACTATGGGCCTCATAAAAAAGCTCAAGGTCACTCAAAGAACAATGGAGAGGGCTATGTTCGGGGTTTCTCTGCGTGATCGAATCAGAAGTGAGGAGATCCGCAGAAGAACTAAGGTAACCGACATAGCCCGAAGAGTTGCAAAGCTTAAGTGGCAGTGGGCAGGGCACATTGCTCGCAGGACTGATGGCCGCTGGGGCGGGATAGTCCTGGAGTGGCGACCGCGTACCGGAAAGCGCAGTGTGGGCAGGCCTCCAACAAGGTAGACCGACGATCTGGTGAAGGTCGCGGGAAGCCGCTGGATGCGAGCAGCACAAAACCGGTCGTTGTGGAGATCTTTAGGGGAGGCCTTTGTCCAGCAGTGGACGTCTTTTGGCTGAGATGATGATGTTTTTTAAACGACTTACAAAATGTGATACTTAGGTACTTTGGTGGTTCCGACATAGTAAAATAATATTAAATAAATAAATGGATAATATTAAAATTCCTTTAAAAACCCTACACGATAAGAAACAGAATACAAAACAAAGATAATTTAATCACTAACATTTAAAAATATAAGATTCGAATGAATGATCAACGAATAGGACGGTAAAATTGCCGTGTTGCCATTTTTAAATATCGCTAAAACAGAACACGATAAAACCTACCGATCCGAGTCCCGTGCTATCGGTTATCGATAAAACTCGATAGATAAACGGTTTTGTCGACCGATAAATTTATCGATCGGTAAGATACGTGCTCGCACCACAGGAGCGTTTGCTGTAATGTAACGTTACAAATCCGAGCATTACTTCAGCGAGTGAAGAGAGCATTACAGTGTGCACCTTGACGATACAATGTGTAATATATTGCTATATTACAGGCGAATGCTCGTCAAGTCAGGGTGGCAGTATTGTATTGTAATACTTAAAATCGAATCTGAAATGTTACATTACAGGCGAATGCACCTACCTGGTGAGGGAGCACCTTCAGGTTAAAGTTAAAGATAATAATTATGCTAATGTCATAAAATCTTTTAAATGACGACTGTCGTTTGTTAGTTCCATTCACGGACGTTGTGGCGCTGCAGTATCAGTTTCCATACAATATTATATTTTAATAAAAACTAATAATTGTACCTTTTCCGTAATAATCATATCGACGCAGTTTTTGCCGGTAAGCGGCAAAGAACACTCTGGCAGTATCTTGTGGCCTCCATTTTTGGCAGTGTGTTCCATAGTCACCACAACTTTAGTACGCGGTGCCGAAACCAAATCCATAGCACCGCCCATTCCTTTGACCATTTTCCCCTAAAATAAACATAAAAAACTTATTGTGGTATGTTGTGTTGTTGTTTAATCAAAAAAAATATGCAATTTTCCTACCGGAATCATCCAGTTTGCTAAATCACCATATCTTGAAACCTGCATAGCTCCAAGAATAGTGAGATCTATGTGCCCTCCTCGAATCATAGCAAAACTATCATCCGATGAAAAATAGGATGCTCCTAAAAGAATAATAGTCATAATCATATTAATAATCATAATCTTTATTGCTTCAATTTATATAATTAAATAAAAATACCATGTAACATGTTAAAGTAGCAATAAGTTCACTACTGAAACCAAAGATGATTTAAAAAGATCACCTTACCTGGAACTACAGTGACAGTCTCTTTTCCTGCATTTATAAGATCAGCGTCTACTTTGTCTTCGGTGGGGAAAGGACCAAGACCAAGAATACCGTTTTCAGATTGTAAAAATATTTTTATATCACTCGGAATATAATTACTTGCTAACATTGGCATACCTAAAAAAAACAAATTTATATACTTTTTTATATTTTACGGGTAAGCACAGATAAGATGGTGGTAGCTAGCCAGCCGGGCAAAGAAGCCCTACCATCAACCAAACCGAGTACACATGTACCCTCGCTGGGAATTGAACCCGGGACCTCTGGGTCTGAGACTAGTGGTCTTAACCACTGGACCACAAAGGCCATATGGTTATACTTAAATAAAACTCAATTATTTCAATGATGCCATAAACTAGTAGAAAAAGTATACTCACCTATTCCTAGATTTGCATTCATTCCATCTTTGAATTCTAGTGCAGCTCTTCTTATTATCTTTTCCCTCATTAAATCTGATGATTTCCCTTTCTGCCCCTCAGGTTTAGACACAGTTCTTCTTTCGATTCTTTTCTCATACTTTTTACCTTTTACTACCCTGTTCACAAATATTGATGGAATATGCACAGAGTCTGGTTCAATTTCATCAACAATTTCTTCCACTTCAGCTATTGTTATCCGAGCAGCTTTACACATGGCTGGGTTGAAGTTGCGAGCGGTTTTCCTGAATATCAAGTTACCATACCTGTCTGCTTTCCATGCTTTAATAAGAGCATAGTCACCAGTGATTGCCTCCTCCATAATGTAATCTTTACCGTTAAATTGCTGAACATTACGTGAAGCACTGGGCAATTCAATCTGAAAACAGTATTTTCATATTTATTTCATACTATCAAAAAAGTAGTTTTCTATTGCTGCAAAGAATAGTTACTTAACAGCTCTTCCATCAAGTATAGTGTTAAATATTTTTTATTCCATAAGGGTCATCATCTCACCTGATGTTAAGCGATAATAAGGCTGAAGATGGCAACTCTCTGGACTTTTTTGGGACTGTGCTGTTATCCACAACAAAGTTTTAAGAGGATTCGTAATTTATTGTGAAATGTAACAACCACTTCTGTTCTCAAAAAATACTATTATATTTCACCCACAATTTTCAACTACTAGGCTCGCACGGGACCAGATAAGAAGTTTATACCCAGCAGAGGGTGCTTATGGGCTGAATTGATGATAATCATCAAACTATGTAGGTACTATAACGTATTTCTTCATGTATTTAATTAAATGGTAAGACAAAGAAATTAATTATGTTACGCACCTTCCCATCTTTGGAGTATTTGATAGGGGCTCCTCCTTCATGGATGAGGGTACCATAGCCTGTTTGTGTAAAAAAGGCAGGTATGCCAGCCCCACCAGCTCGGATTCTTTCAGCCAATGTTCCTTGTGGAGTCAGTTCAACCTAGTGCAATGTTTACTTTCAATATCATTGTGTCATGCATTGTTTTTTTAGAATGCAATACATATACATATTTTACTTTAATTTTGCATCAAAGTAGTGCTACTTTAAAAATATTTTTTTTCTATGATGTGTGTGTGTGTGTGTGTGTGTGTGTGTGTGTGCGCGCGCGCGTGTGTGTGTGTGTGTGTGTGTGTGAATTCATTAAAAAATATATTTAGCATAAGTACTTATGTTTCAAAAAGTATTGTGAAGGTCTCACCTCTAATTCACCACTTAAGTACTGCCTTTCAAATTCTGCATTTTCTCCAACATAAGAAGCAATCATTCGCTTGATTTGTTTGGTTTTCAGCAATATTCCTAATCCAAAATTATCAACACCTACAAAGAATAAGTAAAATATTTTTAGTAATAAGTTGTACCCACTAATTGTAATAATATTATTTATTATGTGTGTTAAAATAATATTACTATTAATTAAGTAGATATAAATAGCTAAGTATCTGCAAATAACTAAACCATTGGCATTTCAGTTTTTAACAGTGTAGTAGCATGCAATGCTCATTAGTGTTAATATCTTATCCAAAAATGCCAATAAATTAAATATACTTTTTCCGCAGACCATTTTTTTTAGGTAAGCATTCTTGGGCAAAAAGTTTATAAAATTATTCAAGTTACACAAAAGTTGAACTTAATAAATTGCTTTTGTGTTAGATACCTATCTTAAAATAATATGTTATTAATAAAAAACATTTATGTTGTACAAACCTGCATTGTTAGACACAACAGTAAGTCCATTAACGCCGGATTTTTTTAAAGCATCAATTAAATTTTCTGGTATACCACACAAGCCAAAACCACCCACTAAAAGTTTGGATCCATTTTTAATATCGCTTACAGCTTCATTGACATTTTCGTATATTTTACTTCTTTTGCTGATAGTACTATAACTTGCACAGGATACGATCTACAAGAAACATTATCGGTAAACAAGTGACGTAAGACCTGTTGAAATGAAAACAAGAAAACTAATGTATTTATTAGTCATACCTTTGAAACACTGAAATTAGGTTTTAATGCTGTGTAAGAGTTTAGTTTAAATAAGAAGATTCGTCCCAACGATTTTACAGCCATTTTTGTAGTCTCGTTTATTAAACAAATTAGATTTAATTGTTTTATTCTGTGATGTGCATTAATAAACACTCACTACTCCATCTACTCCCGCCCGGTGGTGTCCTTTTATTTACTAACTTGCTTCTTTGAATCACGTCAAATGAAACAGCTGATTGTCAAACTAACTAGAGGCACAGTATTACCATTTAAACTGTGCTAGAGGTGTTGCTGCGATATGGAAATTGCACAGAAATACACAATTTAAAAAAAACTAAACAAATCAAAGAAGTCCACTTCGTTACCAACCACGATAAAGTGATAAGAAACAATGAGAGTCGGTTGTTTGTTACACAGATCACAAGGTCAACAGGCTTAGCTGATATACATACATATTACGTGAATTAAGTGATACCTACTCACCTACCTACCCAGTAGGTATGTAAATTTGATTTCGATTTTGTTTATTATCTTTTTTAGACTACAGAATTACTAGTTACAACTAATTTAGTTACGTAGTAGCATAGCACACAGAGTTCGGGGGCCTCAGTCAGAGTTCGCCTGTTGTGCCTGAGATCTCTATCCCAGATCCAGTCAGCTTTTATTATAATATTATGATGTTGAATAGATAAAATGTATTATATTTTTTATATTTTAAAGTTTACAATTTCAAACATTCGCATAGCAATTAGTATTCATTTATGCACAAAAATGTTATACGTAGGTATATAAAGTCTTCGGGCAAAGTGACCTCGGGATCTAAGTATCGTCATAGAATAAGTATGGTCTAGTCTAGTCTGAAGCTAATATTAATTTATGTTGTCTTGTTAGCTACCTGCTCGAATATTGACCACAAGATGTGAAGACGATGATAATGATGACAAGACCGAGCGTAAAAGCAGATAGGTAGGTAGGTACTATACATTGGTAGGTATATAATAATAAACAATTTTTCGAGTTACCTTTTCTCAGTTTTTTGGCGAACGGGAATTCATTCGATCACTTTAACGGAAACAAGAAAATTGTAAGGCTTCAATGCAGCGCCACCACACGCGCATGGTGGTGAACGAGGTACCTAAGTTACGATTTTTCTATACAAATTTTAACTCACCTCATTTGTCACCAGGAGGCGCTGCTGCCTGCTTCAATGCCATACAAAATTTTGTTTTTGTTTACGTGATCGAATGCCAAATAAAAATCGCCCCAAGCACCCGGCAATCTGCACTTCGTTGTTAATCGCGCGCTTAGCGTAGTGATTTGAGTGGTGTAGAGTGTGACCAAAACCCTTCACCAAAAGATTCTCGCAAGCGATCAACGTACAAAAATCTTAATTACTTAGGCTTTGTCATACTAACTGAGTAACTGTAAGTAAGTTTTGTTAAAAATTAGTTTCATACTATTTTTATGAGATGCTATAATACCACAGTATAAATAAGTAGGTACCTACCTAAGTAGGTAACCTATAAAGTATTTTAACCCGGCACGGCACGTCATGCTCCCCAGCAACCCCTATGACTGTTGTAATATTTTTTTTCAACCAACGTGATTGTGCACAATAAGTTCTCAATTAGTACACCTTTAAAAAAATGTACCTTTGTAGATTACAACGTACAGTTATTTCTATTTAGAGCTGCTGTAGAGCATCTCCCAGCAACCCCATATCAAATACTAAGGATTCAGTAAGTACTAGGTTATTTATAAAATGTACTATTTAGTTAAACCATGTCATTGATTTTAATAAGAAGAAAAACTGCATTCATACATTTAAAAAATACCTGTACTCAGCTCGGGAATCGAACCCGGTTGTTTTAAAAAAAAACTTACACTATTTCTATTTAGATATCGATTGTGTTTATAGAGCCATTTACTACTTAAGACCTTTAAGCAGTAAACGGCTCTATGAAACATGATGTCTAAAATGAATAAAATGCATTGTTTTCACATACTTTAATTTATTTTAGTAGTTGTTCGAAGTGACCACCGTTTTTTTCAATACAATATTCAACACGTTTAGATAACGATCTTACAATTACAAAACCAGCAAAGAGGTACAAACAACCATAGAGACAATTTTACATGCCTGAACTTGTTGAATGTAACGGTGGTCACTTCGAACACCTACTAAAATAAATTAAAGTATGTGAAAACAATGCATTTTATTCATTTTAAACATCATGTTTCATAGAGCCATATTTACTGCTTAAGACCTACACAATCGAAATGTAAATAGAAATAGTGTAAGTTTATTTTTTTCAAAACAACCGGGTTTGATTCCCGAGCTGAGTACAGGTTTTTTTTAAATGTATGAATGCAGTTTTTCTTCTTATTAAAATCGATGACATGGTTCCTAAGAACAGATCTTCGTATGTCTTATAGTTTCAGACTTTCCCATACTGACGGATTTAAATGAGACACCTGTATAGGTTTGCGTAAATACATACATATCAGGTATAATTATTGTCGTCGTAGTTTGAGCAGCGCTTTTATATTATTTTGTTTTATGAAAGGCTTGAAATAGAATTTGCATTTTTTTTTATTAGGCGTTCTAGTTAATACAATTAAATACAGTTTTTTAAATGAAACTAAGTGACTAGAATAGTTTTATTCCTTTTGAGCGACAGTACATTTTATAAATAACCTAGTACTTACTGAATCCTTAGTATTTGCGCTGAATTAACTGAAATTTCAATATGGGGTTGCTGGGGAGATGCTCTAACTGTACCTTGTAATCTACAAAGGTACATTATTTTTAAAGGTGTACTAATTGAAAACTTATTGTGCACAATCGCGTTGGTTGAAAAAAAAAAATCTTATTACAGTCATAGGGGTTGCTGGGGAACATGACATGGCACGGCGGCGGCAGCAGTGTCCTTGTAATACCTACCTACGGCAAGTAGTAGAGCCACAGAATAGACAGTACTACCTACGTAGAGCTGCTTGTCTTGGGTCACACACAACACAACACAATACAAGCACATAGGTTAGATAGACTGTGATACAAGTTAGTTAGTACCTATGTATAACGCATGCCACGAGAAGTAAAGCAGTAGGCGCAGCGAATATCTTGCGAATATTTCAAAAATTCTTTCACCATCACCAGTACAGAATAGAGCTTCGTGATGGACAATAAATAGGCTTACAGGACTACATTTTATTTCGATAAATTAAAAAAAAACTATTTGTTCAAACTTTTTGCTTGTGTGTAGAACTATTTGGATGAATAGTATAGATCTTACGATTACGACCGTGTACATAATACAGAAAAAACTGTAATTTCTATTATTAAAGGATTAATAAATAAAAGTCATTTATTTTTAGTTCGTAATACCTACTGGGTATACGAATAGCAAACTATGTATCATTCAGCAATTTGCATTAAATTATAAAACTGATGAGTGATGACATACCTATGTGGTGAGCGGATAGTAGGTAGGATGCCACACTGAGGAAGGCCGAAGGGAAGATCTTCCTCCGAGCTGGGTGGTATAGCTCGGGGACCGAAGTCCAACGGATGTTAGTTGGAGGTGCTATATATAGCGAAGGAGATATGGTGAAACTTCGCTACCGCGATGCAGGCTTCCCATACTATTTTACGTCGTGGTATGGCGACGTCGTTGATTTGCGTCTGTGGCGCCATCTGTTGACACGGTTGAGAAGGTGTTTGTTTCGTGTCGAAAATTGTGCGGCGTATGCGGTAGGTGGAGCCGCCACATCACTCCCCCCCGAGACCGGAGGTCGATGTCAGTAAGTGTGCTCAGCAGTCAGTGCGTCAGAGCTTGCAAGTGCCAGTGGAGAGTGCTGCTGCAGGATGCCCCAGTCTACGGTGAGTCGAGACGGGTGGGGTGAAGGCGCGTTGCCAGTGATGCAGTGCTGTTCCTGTCTGCGGTGAGTCGAGACAGGTGATGATGACGGTGGGTCCGAGCTGCTGGTGTTCAGGGCTGCCACGCCGGAGTGATGCGGCCGACATTGATGCACCGGTCGTGGGCTGCGGAGACCAGGTCGGGATGATGCCGTCGAGTGTGCCGGAGGTCCAGGAAGCGTCGTCCAAGATGCTGCGGTGGAACCTTGTGGCTCGATTTTGCTGGCTTGCTGTGACTGCTGGCGAAGGTAGATGATGGATGTGGAGTGATGGATGGGCGCTGCTGCGACGATGTTGAAGGTGCTTCTGTGCTCCGTCGGGGTCACCACTGTGGGGAGCCGATGGTAGGTAGGATGCCACATTGAGGAAGGCAAATGGACGATCTTCTTCCGAGCTGGGTGGTATAGCTCGGGGACCGAAGTCCAACGGATGTTAGTTGGAGGTGCTATATATAGCGAAGGAGATATGGTGAAACTTCGCTACCGCGATGCAGGCTTCCCATACTATTTTACGTCGTGGTATGGCGACGTCGTTGATTTGCGTCTGTGGCGCCATCTGTTGACACGGTTGAGAAGGTGTTTGTTTCGTGTCGAAAATTGTGCGGCGTATGCGGTAGGTGGAGCCGCCACACCTATAAAGTACTTACTAAACATATATGAGACGATCATACAGGGGGGGCATAAATAACTTTATGACACGTTAGCAGGTATATAAAATATATGTATATTTCCTTACATAATAATTACATAACCAGACAATTTTATTAAGCAGACAAAAGGATACGAAGGATGCCGTCGTAAACTTTTGTTTCTACTTGGTTACAGTTACAGCTAAATATCTTTCTTTGTAACCTAATGACTGTGAACAATGTTAAATCTATCGATGTACCTACTTACTAACTAATAAAAATTGGCAGACATTTTCATGTTTAAACAGGAAGAATAATAATAACAAGAAAACTTTATATATGGGTATTTTTTTCAATTGTATAAATAAAATCAATATCGTAAAGGAACAAATAGTATCTACTCTATGTATAACTATTATCTAATTAATATGAAGTTTGTTTGTGTTTACTTTTATCTACATTTTATATTAACTTAGTACTTAGTTAAGTCTAAGTAGATGACATTGTAAAATAACTTGCACTTATCAGATATAACACGGCTTAACTACTTCCACAGAGAAATATTAATACTGTGCTACTTCTCTGCGTCGTCGATTGTATTGTAAGTTAAGTTTAAAATATAATCACAAGGCATGGCATCTTAGTGCTGACTGTGAGTTTTCTTGTTCTATTCTATTCAATCGCAGGTTTCATGTAACTAAATACCATTTGTTGTATTTGCCTAACTTGCCTATTCTTAACTGGCCAATAATAATTGTGTAAATATGTAGATCGGATGTTGACAGAAATATCCGCAAAAACAACTGCTGACATTGAACTATGGTTGGAAGTGCCCCTGATGTCAGACGATGCAGGTTTAAATCCCGTTCATGAGAAAAAGGTTCAACACCATTTCCAAATTGCAATTTGTTTGTTACAAGGTTTGCGTAATAATTATACATTATTGTTATTAATTATTATTTATACTGTGAATATAATTTGTAAGTATTTGAAACAGCGCCATCTAGTGCTAGCAGCTTGAGCCCAATACAAATTGTAGATAACTAGATCGAATTGTAAAGAATCTCGCACTAGGCAAGCACTAACATTACGAATGTGAAGTCAGCAGCACAAATAAATTTACTTTAAAGCTTTGTGCCGGCGGCGGGCGACTTTATATATCGGTAATTATAAATGAAGTTGTACACGTCGTTACTTACACGAGCGTAGATCGGTAACGAAAGTCAAGAAAATCAATATAAGTAAGTACCTAGTACGTGATTACTTTTCGACATTCGTTGTCCGATTATAAATAAGTAGGTACCTATCTATATTAAACTTAAAAGCATGTAGGTACTAGTCAATGCGAAAAGCTTTTTAACAATACCTTTATGTTGTACTGAGCTGAGTAAGTAAGCACATTAGGCACCTTGATTGAATAATCAGAGCCATTTCAAGTAAATCTTGAAACAGTAAATTGTAACTAGTATTTTAATTAATACATTTATATTTACCTATTTCAAAAATAGAATTCTGAGGCACATATTCAGTTTACTTACTTTTCAAGATGTAACAATATTACTTAAAGCTATACACATTAGTCATTATCACATTATTATTACTTACTTACTTAAATTTAACAGAATATCATACATTTTTCTTTTAAAGCACACCTATGATTATAATAATCTACATCACTATGGGTATTTTTAGTTTAAATGTACATATATCTTCTTTATATAAAAAAATCTTTTAAATTTCGGAACGGACTCAAACAAACTCTGACGTAAGTAATTATAATTTAACAGTAAGTATTACTTATAGCAAATTTTAATTATCATACATAGGCACAATAAACAATAATTGACGAACAAAATGAAGTATATTTATATCTAAACCATAGATTTAGTATTAAATCTATGATCTAAACTAGCTAACCCGGCGGACTTCGTACCGCTTACGCTTTGACAGTTTCCATGACAATAAAACAAACAAATAATTTTGTATTGGAAAATTAAATCCTCGTTTTAAGTATTTTCCGTTACTTATATTTATGTTTCTCACCGTTGAAATCTTTCCTGAATTTCCACAAATATTTCAAAATCAAAATTAGCCCAATCGGTCCAGCCATTCTCGTGTGATTACTTCATTTAGATAGTTTGTTGAGCATAATTTGATTTTCTATCTCTAATTACTAGATATGTTTTATTTTCATTGGCAGCGCTAGTGTGCGGCGTAAACGTTCTTAATGCTGTATTGCTTAAAATCGCTTCGTAAATAAGCCATTATTCCTCGTAAAAGTAAAGGATAAAAAATAATTATTGTGGGTTATCCCTAAGAGATAGACATGTACCATCGCAGACTTTTTTGTAGACTTTTTTAAGATGTACAATACTGTAGTAAATTATTTTGATCTGTCTCGTAGGGTTCAGCCAGCGTTTGCAATGTAAGCGCAAAAAATGTGAAACCTCTAAAAGTATAAATTTTTCTCTACTATATTATGCATATATTTATACATATAAACCTTCCTCTTGAATCACTCTATCTATTAAAAAAACCGCATCAAAATCTGTTGCGTAGTTATAAAGATCTAAGCATACATACATACATAGGGACAGACAGACAGCGGGAAGCGACTTTGTTTTATACTATGTAGTGATGATGTAGACCTCATATCCATAATAGGTGTGCTCTCTATAAGGCACAAAATAATTCCTATCTAACTTAGCCGGCCAGCTCTTGCGTCGGTGATTACTCCCCATAATTCAATTATGAACTCATCAGTAAAGCCAAACTCCTGCAGATCACTGTTATCGATGGCGTCGGCGAGTTGCATGGAGTTCGTCTTCCCTTCTGAGAGGTCCCACATTTGTGAAGCTAGGTCTGCGTCGTTGATACCCATAAAGGATTCTAAAAGGCCATTGATTTTTTCTATGCCTGCCTTTGATTTTTCGTCGTGCTGTAATTTGGAAAAACAAAAATTATTACAACTGTCAGAAAATGTGTAAGTCTCAGATTTATTGTTCTGTGCTCAGAACAATAACTAAAGCTATATTCTAAGGTGTAAGTGATCGCTACAAAAAAAAAAACAAGTATCGCAGTCAAGGAAATTTTTAACAAAAAAATTAAAAAAATAATGTTTATTTTGTTTGATTCATCATTGGATCGCATTAATAAAAACGAGAATTTGTAAAATTGCAACTCCTCTCGTTTATTAATAACCCATAGGCCGCTTTACTTCAAATTTTTTTTTTCGTGAACGTAATCCAATTTTCCTAATTGTTTTACTCTAGATCGAAATAAAATTAACTAAGGGTTCGAAACAACGCCATCTAGCGATATTTTAAGTGGCGCTGCTGCGACCAAATTTATAGTTAAAATAAAACTGCCTATTGATATTGAATTCTGTGTAAATACCTATATTATAGATTGGATGTTGATGACGTAACTGCTTGTTGACATCAAAATATTAATTTGATGAACCCCTTACCCCGGTAAGCCAGGGTATGCTTTAAATGGTACCGGTTCAAATCCCAGCCATTTACACACTCGATCGAATAGAGAATAAAGCTCACACTCTGGGTGCCTAGTGTGAGATAGAAAGATAGATAGATAAATTCTTTATTGCTCACACACAAATGGAAACAAAAGGAAAACAACAGTTAAACAAAAACTTAAAGCTAGTATATGGGCAAAGGCGGTCTTATCGCTACAAGCGATCTCTTCCAGACAACCTTAGGTTAGAGAATCCAAGAAAAAGATAGAGGAAGTGCGCGAACATTAAATAAATAAGTACAAATAATACCTTTCATACACATACATACATACGTGAGTTTTGTTTACTATCCGTATTCATTCGATTACGTTTACGAAAACGAAAATTAGTATAGCATTGAAGCAGCGCCTCCTGGCGACATACGAGAAGAATTAAAGTTTGGCCATACAAATTCTCGTTTTCGTTAACGTGATCGAATGGCGAATGAAACTCGCATTTGGCATCCAGAAAACTCTAGATTCACTAACGAACGACATTGATGAAACTTTTCAATGTAATTTTAATGTTTACTCTAACAATTGACGTGCTAGCTTTTATTCGAGTACGAAGTGTGTAATTATCATTACCTCATCTTCTATTGTCGCTTGTCCATTGGCTTTGAACCTTAACGTTTCTTTTCCAGATCCGTAATTTTGTTTTTTTCCAGATCTCGCACTGCCTGATTTCGGTCCGATACTTCCAAAGCCACTTTTCAATGGTTCGACTAGACGAATTATAAATGTTGTTCCTCTAGGAATTTCTTTAAGCGTTTTTGCCACTTCGTAATGTCTCTTACCGACCATATTCTCCCCATTTAGTTTCTCAATGTGATCGCCAACCTGAAAGTAAATTACATAATTCGATAATGGTTTACTTCCCGTTAAATCGTTAACAAGCTTCAAGAATAACTGCGTTATTCGGTTTTCTCCATTGTATGTACTTGAATCTAAACCAGTGAATGTAATATTTATTGGAGCGGATTGCACCAAAAAGAGCAAGAAGTATAGCGTAAAAAATTAATAGTAAGATAACGCTGACTGAGTTCCGATTGTCCATTATTCACGTGAACGTGACGTTTTAGATATTCTTATGGATAGACCAAACGAATTCTAAAAACTTGCAGCTCTTTAGAATATAGCATAAAAAGGACTTATTAGATACAGGGAGGAAGTAACAAATAGAACTTACCTCAATGTGTGTTATTCTCGATACTATTGAGCCTTCTTTTATTCTTTTAATAAATGCGTATCCAGCACCGTTGTCTGTGATCGTCAACCCGAGAGCATCTTCTGTTTTCACAATCTCGATTTCTTTGGGACGTCCCTTTCTGTGTGCGAATATAAAGTCTTCTAGTCCTATTTGTCCGCCGAGCAGTTTTTTCATATCCACTTTATGAGTGTTTAATGTGCAGAATAAAATCTGAAACCATAAAAATACATTTCTTCTTAGTTATAGTAAGTAATCGCTTCGAAATGTGTACGGAGCTAAGAGCCACTAATTAGATTTGCCTCGCCTCATCGTTGCGTGACTGCGGTTCGTAGATTTATTTTTACAAAGCGTTAATCTGAATTAGGTACCTATCTAGTGATTTATTGATTGACTACGTGACTATTGGAAGTTTGCTCTGTATAGGTTAGGTATTATACAAACGGAAAACGTTCCAGTTTCTTGTTCTACTTTCGATTTTGATAGACGAACTCAATAAACCATCAAATAAATTATGTTGTCCATTCATCATTAACATTATGCTTCAAACGTTACATTTGGTAAAAAAATTCGTTTATTTAGCAGAAGAACTTTGCTCATCTAGGTAAGTACTTTCTGCCATTACGTAGGCATGCATGGTTTGAGCTGATTATTCACAATGTGAGAATTATGAGATCATTTGATGCTACTAAATATAGACAATAGTACCACAGGTTTTACAATACCTAAAGATAATGGAAATGATAAGTTGGTGTGTTTTATTCTGATTGTTTTATATGCCACAGTCATGACTGTTTGACCTTGACACCACACTGCTCGTTCCGCAGGTAATTAAATTATAGGTTAAGCAAGGACGTTACGAAGTTGGTTGAACTTAAGTTACATATAACTTTATAGATAGATTTGCTGTGACTAGTTGGTTGAGCAAAGGTTTTTACTAGTCCCGCAGTTAGTTCTCAGTAAAACAGCGGGATATTTAACGGTTCATGGTTTTATTGAAACTTAGTAGGCAATGCAAGCTGTAACATACGGTGGGAGCTTGGTAGAACAAATTTTAAAAACCAAAGATATGAATGTACCTATTCGGTTAGTTTGATTTTAAACGCAGTCGCAATCAAGAGTTTTAAATCATTTTAATTGTTCAATTTTGTAGCTCCTTTGGAGGTTTCAATATCGGTGGGCACGTGATAAAGCCAAACGTTGTCAGAAATAACTTACTTACCTACCTACCTATTAGTTTGCCTCTACTTTCGGCAGATAAAAATCGAAGGTTGTGACTTTGTAACGATTATGCATAGGTATGTAAAATATTTAAAACTAGTTTTTACTACGTATTAGATCAGAATTTAAAAAAAGGTACTTTTGCACGGTGCGGTGTTGAAGTTCACGAAGAATTTTATAATTATTTCTTTACATTGTTGTGTGAACTGTGAATAGTAAAAGTGGTGATGGCGAGAACTAAATCCTATTGTCTTGAAATAACTATATAACAGTAATTATTTTAGCACACTTTCACGTTTTTTGATGATAAACACGAGGAGAGATGAAAGAGGAGAGAAAGAATTAGATTTAAATCTAATGAGGTAGGTACTTTTTTACTATTTCAATGCCATACAAACTCGCACTAGAAATCCCTCAGAATAATAACTAAAGCTTTATTGTTCTGAGAGAAATCCAGTATTTAACATAAAAGACAGGTGAAAGTAGTAAACATGTCATCATGCGTTATTTCATAGAGACTTTATATTTACCCTCCCTTCCGATCTTTAAAGCCCAAAAAATCTTTTCGGTAGGTAAGTATTCTTTACTTTGTAGTTTGCAAATATGGCAATGACAGCGGTCCTTGACCCATCGCAATAGATCGTCGGCAAATGCCCTCGCGTAGGGCTGGCTAACTTAAAAAAGTTTCTACTACGATATTGTCTCCAACCGAGCTTCACTTATCGGATATAATTTTATAATATTGTGACTGTTCTGAGTTTCCAAATAGGTAGGTAAGTATATATTCTTTAAAAAAACCGAGCAAATTAACAATAAAAACTTAATTTACCCTAATAATTTTAAGAATAAACTTTTTGTTAGTATTCCTTTTTCTAGATCAACGTAGCTTAAAACTGCGATGGTATATAGCCCTACACATACTCCGCTCTGCGCTGAGCGTGTCTGCAGCCACTTGCTCCGTGAATTCATACGAGACTGCCCCCCTGGGCCGATCCACTTCCTGACTGCTCACCCATGCGTGCTTCCGCACAGCGCATAGTGACATTTTGTACGTGCTCATAATCACTCACACGATCTAGTTTTACTGAGCTCGTTTTATGTCTCTATGAAACCTATTCTTTTTGATGACGACGGTGTGATAGAAATCTTTGTAAGTTCCAAAGACATTTAACTACCTACCTACTTATTAATCTCTTTGGTAAGTTCATATTGAATGCTGTGTTCCGACTGTCAGGCATGCCTGCCACACGAAGATCAGGCATTGTTGTTTACGGCGGCGTTCAAATAAATAGATATTCTTCAAATATTTTCAAATACTTTAAGACTTTAAGTTTTCACACAAATAAGAGGAGTCAAGTTGGTCCTGTTGTTGGTCCATTAACCGTAGCTATGTTCTACTCGTATGTAGTGTTAAGATCACCGCTATAACGGTATGAATCCCGAAATCTGTGGCGGGATCACCTACTCTAACCTACATTTAACAACAACCGAGCAGGCAGATGGTAGTGTATATGGTAGGTACCTAATGCTTATTATAAAGTCCTCGTAGCTTAATTTTCTATGCATATCTATCTGATTAACAAAATTGTTGTGTTCGGTTCGAAAACTACTAGGTACCTACTTGTATGGCATCAAAATTCGTCATATTATTATGGCGCTGTTTCGCTCTCATATAAATGGTATTGTAACTATTTTAAATACCTAGTAAATATATAGTAGTAAATCGCTTTCGGCGCACAGTGAAAGTCCAAAAAACTTCCTTTTTGAGAAAAAAATTAAAACGTAAGTAAGTACACGTTAATTACGGTGACTGGCGATACCCGTGCGATGTATGTATGTGGACAAAAATACCTATATAGAAATATAATGGATAGAAGGAGTTATTACAGGAAAAACATAAAAAATACAAACATGTTCAAGTTGAGTTTGATGTTTCATGCAGTCCGGTCTGGAGATTCAAAAATGGAGCTCAATGGCGCAGTGGTTAACGCGCCCAGTCTGCGAGTGCTGAGATTAAGCAACTTTCGCAAAGGCCGGTCATTGGATGGGTGACCAAAAATTTATCATCTCGAGCTCCTCCATGCTGCGGAAAGCACGTAAAGCCGCTGGTCTCGGCTGTATTAGCAGTCGTTAGTCGTTAACAACCACCATTCCGCACTGGGCCCGCGTGGTGGTTTATGGTCCGTTCTCCCTATCCATCCATAAGGTAGGCTCGTGCCCCAACAGTGGGGACATAAAATGAGCTGAAGATGATGATAACGAAACACAAGCATAAAAGGATAAGAATGCTACTAACTAATGCAAGGGGAATATTACCTAACTTGTTGTTAGCATAGCCATATTTATTAATAATTATGTTTACTTAAGTATTTTGCTGTAAGACTCCTAAATACAAATAAATAAATAAAATAAAAAATATATGCTATCAAAATATATTAACAAAAATCTACTTAGGTATCCTATCTGCAATCAGTTTATCGTGAAAGAATGTCGAAAATTTTCAAGCAAATGAGCAATGTACCTACTTACTTAAGTACAGGCAATTATCTAATGCCTGAATGATTTTAACATGACCAAAAGTGACCAAGTAAAAACTTGTTATCAATATTGTTACTAATGTTTTGTGATAGATAATAAATAACGGATGTATATCGCTTATTAGTGTTTCTTCTTGAGCCTTAATATGAGTTACAGCAAAGTGCTTTGTTTAATTTAAACTGGTGGTAGGGTTACGGCCCATAATAGCCCGTCTGTATGTACCACCCTCATGCATATCTGCCGTCAAGCAGCACTGTCCCGCATTGCCGTTAGGGTTCGAAGAGCCAGTAAAGCTATTGGACATTAGCATTGTCAAGACGACTTAAAAAAACCTTCTTTACTGATTTTCTATCTCTAATTACTAGATATGTTTATTTTTTCATTAGTGGCGCTAGTGTGCGGCGTAAACGCTCTTAATGTTATCTATAAAACTAGTTGTTTAAAAAACAACACTTATTGTTGCTATTGGTATAACACAAAGTGAAACGACAACCTAATTTGTGTGCAAGGTTCTTAATCTGTGGTAAGGCTACGGCCCCTTGTTGTCAATTGAAAACTAGCTAACACTGCACTGTTAATAGTAACTTCCTACGTACCTATTTATTTTTGTCAAACAATCCTACTTTTACTAAAAATGTATTCAAATTTAAATTCAAATTACTTATTGCACAATTATGTGCATAGACATCGATATATATGTTCAATGGCTATAGATAACAATAGGTACGCCTAGCACGAACTTCGATCGATCGAAGTCGTAATGTAAAGTTTGAGTCATGCTAATGCTAATGTCAAATAATGTGTATCATACCTATGCCTATGGAACGACCGACTATTCTCTGTAGATTTTTAGTTCCATTCACGGACGTTGCGGCGTTGTTGCTGTATGAATTCCTAAACAATATTACGAATACCTACGATAGTTGTTAGTGCTAGGCCCACTGCTAGTTTTCTATATCCCCTGAAATTGTCTGACCTGGCTGGTAAGCGGTCGATGCCTCCATGGTCGTCCGAAAAGGTCAGTCGTGAAAATGGCACGTCGCGTCGCGTTCGTCGCTACTTTTTTTACAATATTTCACAGTCTGTCTGTGACTGCTGAAGTTGCCTCGCTTTGATAATGTCAAAGTCTGACCATATATGTAAGTGAACATTCACTACTACCAATTATTTTTATATAAGTAGGTACCTACCTACTAGGAATATTGATGTCGTAAGAGTAATAGGGTAATTTCGCCTGTTCGCGTCCATCGCCCAGTTCGCGTCCATTTTACGGATCTCCCTTTGAACATTCTCGAAAATAAGTATACTAACACACCAATAAAACGAAAAGTCATTACCGACAATACCTCAATGTATAAGAGACACGCACACATAGACAAAAGTTCCGTGCGCCCAACCAATCCTGTTTAGAAAAAATAGTTTGTCTCGGCTGTTCAACAAGAGAGCGCGGACCCGCGGTATTTTAAGAAAAAAATAGTGTCCAGCGGCGCGTTTGACATTAAGTCTTATATTGTTTTATGTGAATTTTAGGTTACATAGCTGTTTCTAGACTTTGATAATGAAAAAAGGAATATTATTAATTATGAATTTGCTTATTTTTTCTATAGTTAACAGTTAAAATAAGGTGGACGCGAATTACTACACCGAATTTTTAAAACTTCCACTTTGCGTCCGCATGGACGTCATGTCATTAATTAAAATTCTAAGGCTATAATAAATCATACCTCGTCTCGTAATTATTATGATTCAACATTTCTTTTAGTAGTAGGATTAGACAACAATTATTGTATTATTTTTTTTGCTATAATATAGCCAAAAACTTATTATTAATCAAGGCTGATCTTTAGTAATAATTTTAATAATATTCCTCGTGATTTTAGGGTAAAATTGACAGAACTGATTATTGTTGACATAAAGAGGTGGAATTAATATTTACCTACTACCTACATACTTTGTTTTTTAATTTTTAGTTTAATCAATGTTGAGAAGAATAAATAGGTATGTATTTTTATATTCTTTAAAGTGATTTATTAATGATAATAACGTTGATTTTTAAATACTATATTCTTAAATAAAGAAATTGTTAAAATCCAATCTTTCTTTACATTATCTTAAAAATATCACCCCTACATTCCTTTTAAACTGGTGGACGCGAAATGGTCCAGGGGTGGACGCAATCTGGATTTTGTGGACGCAAACTGGGTAAAACGCCTAATTCTGATGTTTGTCTATTTAAAAAAAAACTCAAGATGTTTCGAACAAACCTAAAAGTTAACCTTAAAATAGACTATATAATGAACACATTACATACATTTTTCATTGAAATTAGTGCTGGGACATTTTTATTTTCTCCTTCAAACTTGCCAACTGCACTAAATGGACGCGAACAGGCGAAATGACCCTATAACGTGTTTAAACATGCCACTATACAGAATGAGCAATCCAAATGTGTCATTAGTCCATGGTGAGGGGAAGTCCAAAATTACAAGAAATGAGGAAAGTTCTAAGGAACATACCTACCTTTTTCGTCAATTTTGAAGTACCTACTCCGTAAGTAGGTATTTAGTTCGGTCATCTTTTGTCAAAATTTACACTACGCTGCTGATGCATTCAGCGTAGGACGTAGTTACCGTTAATTTAATGTTTTAAAGCTAAAGGCATGTTTAGATATTTAATACTGTAATAATAAATATAGTTACTTAACCCTTGAACCCTACCCATCCTAAGAGAAACATTATTCCTACCCAGGGGTTTCATAGACCCCAATCATTAATACTAAATAAATATAACACAAAGGAGGACGGGCAAAATATATGGAAGCATACCTACAATAACAACATGCGATATATCATTGGAAAGATTTTTTAATGTACTTTAATTATTGTTATGGTGGGAAGTCTCAAGCTGCTGTGTAAAAAAAGTTAAGACGCAATAAAGCCAAACTCTTCCTTAAAAATATTAGGTGTTTATTTTTATGTTTATCATCAATTTCTTGATTTTTTTGTAAAACAACATTAGCTACTAGTATAACATATAGCAAAAATCACAGAATCCGATAAAAGGTCGATAACATAATAATATAGCAAAAATCACAGTTCGATAAACAAAGCCAAAGTAATATTTATTTATTACCATTAGCAAAACATGCATACCCACTTTTTTTTTACAAGTGACAGTTCTGTTCAATATGGCTGACTAATTAACTTCAATCGATTTATTGACGATCGAATAATACTTATCGGTTTTAGTTTTCTATAATGTATTATTTTGTAATTTTACACTAATATTGATAAAGCTTATTCGACTAGTATTTGTCTGCACAGACCACTTGAGTTTTAGTACCTACTTAAAATGACGTAATGCTTGTTAAACCATTTTATAACGAAATTCAGAAAAAAAATTTTTTTGTTTAAGTCTGCTTTATTGTGCCATAACTTTTGCCACACAGGGATTTGATACTTCCCGCCATAACAATAATAAAAGTACATAAAAAATCCTTTCCAATGATATATTGCATGTTGTTATTGGTTCCTAGGCAATAATGCCCGTCCTCCTTTAATAAAGATATTATTTATTTAGAAAGGAAGCTTAACTAGCATTATAAAAAAACATTATTTTTTTTGGTGACGCAGTCTTCATATCTTGGTGCAGTATGTTCACCGCAGAGAGGTTTACGGCACATACCACAGAAAACTTTCGTTTTACGGTCCTTCCCCCTTCGGCAGACAGCACATCTTTTTTTGCCATGGGAGCAGGACCTTCGTCGACTAAAGGCCGCTTTTTTTGTAAAATTCCTCTTAGGAGGTCGTGGAGATTTCTGGGCAAAGAAGACCATGTTAATCTTTCCTCCATTTGAGGGGTGATCAGATCACTGATCAAGTCCTTGGCAAGTTTTTTTAGGAAAAGACGTATTTTTATGGTTTGTTTTGTGACCATTTTTAGCAGCACATATGAGTTAACACCCACTATATTCATAAGGCCAAAAAAAACTGCCATTGGCCATCTTTTTGTCCTCCTAGACACACTGTACTTGTAAAATTGTATAAAAAAATGGCGTTTTCTCTATGTGAAGTTAACTAACATTATTACTATAGTTACAAACATCAACAAATCTAACTTTCTTTCTTATTTTTTTCATTAAAAACAACAGCATATTATTACTGGACCCCCGGGTAGGGTTTAAGAGTTAACACCTAAAAATAATATAGCTACCTACCTACTTACTTAGTTTGTGTTTTAATATTGAAATACGAAATATTTCGTTTTACCGTAACAAATGGTTGTGTTTTATGTAAGTACATAGTTTTAAGATCATGTTATCCGAATGGATCAATAAAGATTTATGATTATGATTATTATGATACGTCAGCTAAGTGCCATACTACAAATTACGGCTCGCTGACGTTTCGGACACATTATGTTCGGACACAGTGTCCGAATTGACACTTTTTTCACTGACGATTCGGACACTATTAAATTATTGGAGCTATTCAGTACTACCGACTTAATAATATAACAAAAACTTACAGAACACTCAAATAAAATCCTTTATAGGTATGATTGATTTTTAACAAAATATTTAACATCAGTAAATTAAGTAAGTAAGTAGGTACATTGTAAAAAGATTTATACAGCTGAATAAAATGATCTACCAACTAGGTACCAAATTTTATACATGTATGTAGGTAACTTCTTTTAATAAGTAAGTCAAAAAATAATGCATTAACGAAGTTTATCGACATCAGATAAAATAAATTATACTATCTGATATAGATACTAATAGGTAAGTAATTAAATTGCAGAAAAGTTCTGTGAATTAAGTGCCGACACAATCATTTATCATGCTGATTTCCTATAGCGATATATAAATACTTACCATCTTATTTCAAAACATGGACTAAAGTAAATTCTAGTTTAATATTTAGAGCTAGGTGAGAATGAAACTTGCACTAGGCACTCTGAGTATTTACTCATTGCATTGGCGTATATAGGGAAGGGGGGGAGGGGGCGAGTGGGCCGAGATAATTTAGACTTTCATTGAAACTTTACTGGATGACAGCTAGGAAGCAAGTGGTCCCAATAAAAAAAAATAAGTTGCTAACCCCTATTTTTAATGATGAAAGGGAAAAGGGTCGATCACTGATTCCTGTCGAACACTAGTAGTGCCACTAACCATAGTATACCTTACTTTAAATTTGGATTAGCCCTTTGAGCGTGGAAAGGATACAATAAGTACTACCTACTACCTACCTAAAAAGGTAAAAAAAATTACGGAACTAACTAACGGCCAATCACGCTACTATCATCAATAGACAAAATTATCGAAAAGTTTGTTTGCAACCAAATTTACGACTTTTATGGCAAAAATCTAATCATTAGTGAGTCACAATATGGTTTTCAGCCAAACAAAAGCACCACTTTACTTCTTTCAAAATTTACAGACCATATAAATACCGCACTTAATGACAAAAAAACATATTGTTCTTACCCTGTTCATCGACTTCTCGCGAGCTTTCGACACATTAGATCATAATAAACTTATTAATAAGCTAGACGATTCAGGTCTGAGGGGCCCTATCCACAGCTGGTGTGTCGACTATCTAAGGAATAGAAAATATAAAGTTAAAATTGCCAACAGCCTCAGTAACACGGTTTCCGTTACCTACGGAACAGCACAAGGATCTGTATGTGGGCCTTTGCATTTTCTGTCCTATGTGAATGATATGGACGCAATATTCCGTAGCTGTAAGTCATACCAGTTCGCTGATGACACATGCCTGCTAATCACAGGCGATGACTTAAAAGAAATCAGCACCCTGCTCCAAAATGACTTTAATAGGCTGAACATGTGGTGTCACGACATGGGTCTAGTGCTGAACGCCCAAAAAACAAAGTTAATGCACATAAAATCTCCGTATTTAAAATGCAGCACACGAGTGTCCGATCTATTAGCCCACACTCACTCTTGCCTACACAATAATATAACAAATTGTGACCTTAAATGTCCTACTATTGAACAGGTTCATACACATATGTATTTAGGACTACTCATAGATAGTAAATTTAACTGGGCTCCACATATTGTGCGAGTATGTGATAAGCTACGTGCGATCTTGGCAAAATTTTATATTATTAAAAACCGCCTACCATTTAAAACAAGACTCCTACTGTACAATGCGCTCTTTGACTCAGTAGTGTCCTACGGGATTTCCAGCTATGGCCGTACTTTCAAGACCTATCTTGATTCAATATATAGATTGCAATATAGAATACTTAAGCTAATAATATCTCCAAATTTAAAATCTGCGTTTAAAAATGAGAACGATCTTTTTAAATATTGCAAAACCTTACCAGTTTATGATAAAGTTAAGATCTGCCTTTTAAAAGAACAATTTTTTAATGGGCAGATACAAGCTAAAATAAATCATCCTATATATACACGTCGAGCCGCACAACATAAACTAGTTACTGTATCGGCAAACAACTACTACGGGGAACGGACGAGCGCATTCCAAGTTCCACGTCTGATTAATTCTTTGCCTACCTCCACGCGTGATGCAATCACTGAACACAATATTAAATACCAATTAAAAAGTTATTTTTTGTCAGCTTTAAAATAATAATTCTATGTTGTGTTCGGAAATGTGATCGTACTGTCAGAACGGTGTCGATTCTTAGAATTTATTATAATATGAATGTATTTGATTACCTACTTTATTTCTGATAACGTGGAAGAATACCATTGTTAGGTACTACACAAACCCAAGAGGCTTAAGTAGTACCCCATATTATATAATTAATGTATGTTTTGATTCCGATAATAAATAAATAAATAAATAATACTAGACTGAGGATACCCCGCTACACACTACTTTAAAGTTTATACTGACACCCTCCACCTACCGTTAGGTCATAAAATTAGGCATCAGTCATCCTTCTTTCGCAAGCACAATTAAGGGACCATCTGCGTCAGGTCATACATAACGCCAGATCAGGACGCGCCGAAGCGCATTCTTCATCCGGTACTTTTAAGACTAGTGTCTCGAGCGAGTTGCCCCGTGGACACTGCTCGGACACTGCTCGGGTCGTCAACTGTAAAGTCGACTACCAAATGTCCTATTTGGTGGCGGAGTTGTAAGCCCACTTACTTCTCAGTATCCAACGCGGCTGACTTAACCGGAGACATTGCATCTAGCGGGCGCCTCTACTAGTTCTCCAGACTAGTGCCGGAGATGTTGTAAGCCTACTCAATGAAAACCACCGAGCAGAACAACCAACTATGGACAACTCACGTGCCCCGCAAATCCTTTCGCTAAGGGGCTCCACCAAGACCGCTACTCGGACCCGCTCGCTGCGCACGAGATGGAAGCCTGGTCAGACCTCAACCAGACAAACTAACATTCCCACCTTTACAGCAAACCACATAGCCACCACGAGTTCAACCCATGTTCGGGCCCTGCCGGAGACGCCCGCAAAGGTATAACCAGCAGGAAGCCTAGGATCCGAACTCCCGTGGTACCCTTGAAAAGACAGACGGACCCGTAGCTCCAACTGCCATACCCTATCTATCAGGGTCAGGAGATAGGGATAGATTAGACTGAGGACAATAAAATTGTTTTCTACGTATTGTTTTCCTGTCAAGACTAACCGACCTTGCTGCTCTACATGTTTCATTAATCATCGCTTCTAGCCACAGTATCTATCTATACTAGTGTTGTAAAAAACTCGAGTTTCAGAGTCTTTATTTTAGGACTCGGCTCTCATTACAAGACTCGACTCGTAAAGGCAGAGACTCCACTGCTCAACGTTTTACGAGTCTTATCTACTTTCCGAACAAACTCGAGTTCTATACTAGTGCTCGAGTCTATTGTGTGCTCGAGTCGGTTTCTGTAACGAGTCACGCTCGAGTCGAAGTTCCTATTGAGCGATCTTTCTTGAGTGTCTTCACTTACTGAGCAGTACTAAAGTGTGATGTGGAGTGGTAATATGGTGTGTATGCAGTATGATGGATGACATACATTAATGTGGTGTGGTGTAGTGTACTAAGGTGTTATACGATGTTCTCTACAGCAAAAGTACCTAAACATGTAAACATCTTAAATAAAAGAACTTAATTACGAAAGTATAGTTTATAGTTTAACATTTTTGGTCAAGTAAGAAAAAATGAACCTTAGATTAAACTGATGGGTACTGTCATACTCTTACTAGTTATTAATATTATAAATGAAAAAACAACTTAATCAACATATTTATATTTATTTACAACAACTGGTAAATACTGGTAATTCGGGGTATTTTTTTATTAAAAATAAAAATGTAGCAAAAAAATCAATCATCAAAAAAAGACAGCCAGGATGCCAGACACATTGAGGCGCGAATGGTGTTATTACCAGTGGTCGGAGTAGGTATATTGATTTTAGATACTTGCGTCATGATATCATAACATGGACATGCATTTCTTCCGGAATGTACCGGAGTTTCCAAAAATTTGGTAAATAGAGTAATAAAATAAAAAACCATATGTAAGCAAACAAAATTGTTTATTGTTAATACAAATAATCATTATTACAGTTTTATTAAAAATAATTATTTTTAATCCTCATCGGTTACAAGTTCTACATTTTGATTTTCTGTCTCTATACAATTAAAATAAATAACTATAATTTTTTCAATATTTTCTAATTTTAAGCTATTTCTTTTAACATCTAAGATCCATTTGTAAGTGGAAAATGATCGTTCAACATCTGTAGATGTCAATGGAGCGAATTTGAAATAAAGTTTCTGATTATTTGCTACGCTTTTTTCAATACTCTCGCTGTATTCTCTAATTGTATCTAAATCTGGATTTCGTTCCATAACTGATTCTATTTTATTTTTTATATTCTCATTATTGCACTCGTTAAGCGTAGCCCTTACTTGATCAAATACTAAAAGTGAATCAGCTAGAGATAAATTTTGTTTTTGTAACTCTTTTAGGGCTAGTAGTATAATAGAGTACTTTTCTTCAATATATTTTAAATCATTTTCTAAATTTTGTTTTTCCAAAATGTTTTTTGCGTTTCGTATGGCTATAGCATCAGAACTGCTCAAGCAGGATAAAACTTCTTTTATTTTATCTAAATGTTGAGCGTAGTAAGATGCTGCCTGTAACCAAGTACCCCATCTGGTAATGACTGGTTGCGGAGGCAACGGTAAGTCAGGATATTTTTCTTTTAAAATGTTTACCCTACTAGGAGCCTTTAAAAATACTTTTTTAACATTTGATATAAGAATATCAACATCGTTGTATTCTGACCTTATCTGCTCACTTACACGATGAAGAGCGTGCGCCAAACATGTCACATGCTTCATTTCAGGTAAGTAATGTTTTAAATTTCGCCCTGCAGATAGCATGTACGCTACACTGTCAGTGCAAAGCATTAAAATATTGTCAACTTTCGCTTCAAAAGTGTTTTGCCATAAATTTTCTAGACATTGCAGTACAAATTGTGTTATTGTTTGTCCATTTACTGCTGTTAGCATTTTACAAGCAATCAAATAAGGCCGGCCTGCACTATTACTAGGATGCAATGGTTTTATTAGGAAATTGACTATGTATCGACCAAAAATGTCTGTTGTCTCATCCAGCGATATCCATAGTTTCTCATTTTTATTAGTTTCATAAATCGAATTGATTTTATTCCTATAAAACTTCTCCAAATAAACTTTTCGTAACTGTGATTCGTCAACCACTTTACGATTGGTACAAACGCAACAACAAGTACTGCACATATATTTCTGAAAAAACTCTTTGAACGCTGGATTTTTCATTTGCGACCAAGGAATATTGCATAGAATCAGGAACTTAATGAGGTCGAAGTAAAATTCCTCTTGCGGTCTCTTAAATTTTCCTTGATGTACAGCGCCTTCAATGTGTTTGGTAATGTTGCCTCTATTCACAGCTTTCAAATGACTTTCACACTTTGTACAGTATAGTGCCACTAGCGTTATCGTAAAGTAGCTCAGGATAGTGCAATAACCACTTTTGCACTGTTTCAGCCTTGACCTTTGCCATATTTATTTATATCTCACCTAAAACAATGATTTAAATTTACAATATATACATACACAACTGTAAAGTCGATAATGAAATTCTGTTTCATATAAAGTGTTTTTTTTAACTGAAGCGGTGATAGCCCTGCGGTGTGCGTACCGGACTCTCATGCGCTGTGATGATTGCTATAAAGTGATTTTTTTAACTGTTTCCAAGTTCTAAAACCTTCTTAAATAGTGAAAATAATTAAAACTTACCCGTACAAAAACAACTTCAAATGGGCCCAATCCAAGAGTAATAAATCGATGTCCGTAGTTATAAGCCAAATTCGTCGTTTTAAGTAGATTTCAGAAGACAGTAAACAAGCCAGGGTCAAGTCAAGATATTCACAACACATAAAATAAGCGCACTCCACGAACCGAAATAAGTGAGTGAGCCACTTGGTCTGGATGTCGGTGCGAGCGCATTGTTTTCGAACAAACAGTCAATGAGTCATCCTGGATACTTGATTCTTATTGGTCAGATGCGTTGAGCATAGAGATAAGAGGACAAAAGACCCTGTTTGCCGGATGTCGTGTGTTGAAATGAATATTATTATTATATCATTTTATACATGCTTAGGCTTTTACTCCAACACTTTTACTACAACAAGGTTTTTACACACCAGTCATTTTTTACTATTAAATTCTGGTCATCTACGCCACTAGCAGCATAGCGTTGAGAGTATTGATACATTTTTAACTAGTTTCATGTAATAATTTCGATGTTTCGGTATTTTTATCATAATAATCCGGAAACTCGGAGGAGTATCCATATTAACATATACGTTTGATGTCAGTGACCTTAATTCAATATACCTACTCCGACCACTGGTTATTACCAAGACGATTTCTTTTTTTGGTAATCAAATCTCCGGATTTAGAGAAAGACTGCTCACTTGGAACGCTTGTTGCCGGAATACTAAAAATATAATATACATAATGTCCCTGTTGATTATAATCTATTACTTTTTGAGGAACTCAAACTCAAGAAACTCCACACAATACAAGACGTCAACAAATGGCACAGGAATTTGCCAAAATGTTATCAGAATTGGACGATAACTACGCAGAGAGGCTGTGGACACAAGTAAAATCGACTGTCTTTATACAAAACTATTAGGGAGTTTAAAAATTCTTTTAATTTAATTTCTACAATATGCTCTGTATCATTTCATAGAAAATAAATGTTTTTGATTATATTGCATTTAATTTTATATTTAATTCACACACTCAAAGCACAACAGCTGTACTCTTAATTATGTCCATAGGTATTTCATTTTTATATATAATAAAGTAACTATAAATATCGAAAGATATGTACACATTTTTTTTTAAAGTTGCTAAAAAAGTTGTTAAATGCTGCTTGTATCGATCGACATTTTGTTGAGTTGAACTTACTTCGAGTCTAGACTTTGAACTCGACTTTCGTTAAAAACTCAAGTTAAGTGTATGACTTCGAGTTTTTTTTAAGAGTCGAGTCACAAGTCGAGACTTGTGCTCGACTCGACTCTGAACTTACAAGTTTTTAGCATATCGAACCCTGTTAAATTGAGTTGAGTTCTAAAAATGGACTCGAAGACTCGAGTTTTCTCCAACACTAATCTATACTCATTATAGAGCGTCATATACCTATAATACAAACAAAGTTAAAGTAATTAAAAGCGAATTCTAGCTTTTATTCTAGCTCAAGATATCTCCCATCAAATCTAGCTAAGAACCGTGGGTTTCAAAAATCTTTATTTATTTATTTATTTTATTTATTATTGAGTCCGTTTCATACTTATTTATATTGTGCAAAAAATATAATAATAATAATAGTTTATTATTACAAAAAGGTTACACAACATATGGGTTACAATAGAGCCCCAAACGAGGTAATCCTGTATCTTGGTATGATCCCATTAGTGATAGATATCCCACGTCTCATAGTACCTATGTATTGAGTTTGAATGTGTACTGTACAGATTGTCTACTTAAGACAACGTTTCGTTTCGTTTCGTTGACCATCGAAAACGGTTAAAAGTTCCTCAAGACAATTAAGAAAAGTTTTCTTTCATTAAAATGGAGAATCTAACCTGGGAACATTGAGATGACAACGTTGATCTTATTGATAGGTTTAGAAATATAACGATGAATAACGGTAGATAGTAGATACGACGTATAACTTTGTTAAGGCGAGCCTAAAACTATTTTTAAAGGACGACGAAATGTCCATACCAGGGTTCCTAGCATAGACTATGTAGGTATAAATAAATAAATAATAAATAAACTTTCCTACACTCACCAATTATCTAACCCAAGAGAAGCTTCGTTATGAAACTCGTTAAATGGTTACTAGACAACGGATAAACATACTAAAAATACTTAAATACATACTTATTATACATAGAAAACACCCAGACCCGAGACAATTTAGAAAAACAATAATTTCTATATTGACCCAACCGGGGATCGAACCCGGGACCTCAGAGATGGCGACACCATGAAAACCGGTGTACAAACCACTCGACCAAGGAGGTCGTAAATATGTGCCTATATAGTGTGGGTTTTGTTTACTATAATTCGATTACGTTTACGAACATGAAAATAGTATGGCATTGGAGAAGCAGCGCCTCCTGGCGACATCATCATCATCTCAGCCAAAAGACGTCCACTGCTGGACAAAGGCCTCCCCCAAGGATATGAGGGGTATTTGCCGTAATCGCCACGCTTGGCAGGCGGGTTGGCGATCGCAGTAGGTTGAGGGTAACCTCAGAGAGATGCTGCTGCCCATCCTCTGGAATGGTCCCTTAGTCGGCTTTTACGACACCCACGGGAAGAGATGGGGTGGTGCAATTCTTTATCCCCGGCACCACACAGGGAAACCTGGCGACATATGAGAGGAGTAAAAATTTTGCCACGAATTAAACTCGCATTGGGCACTCGGTTCTATTTTTCCTGGGGGGTAACCACGACCTCTTATAGCAGTAATAATGCAGTTGTGAAAACGAGACGCGTGTAGCGGTGAATATACTCGCGTCTCTTTTCCACAACTGCAATAATACTGCTACAAGAGCTCATAGTCAGGGGGCTGGTTTCCTCGGTTCTTTTTTATTTTTTGAATACGTAGGTATTCATTCGATTAGGTACGTTAAGGAAAACGAAAATTAGTATGGCATTGAAGCAGCGCCTCCTGGCGACATACGTATATAGTTAACATTTTGCCATACAAATTCTCGTTTTCGTTAACGTGATAGAATTGCGAATGAAACTCGGACTAGGCACTTATGTACCTACCTATTTCGAAACGGAACCTCAATTATTCGCTTGAAGAGAAGTAGAAAGAAACTGAGAAATTGCATGGAAAGTGTGTCGGAGTGTACCTACCTACCACGTGGGCATCAGCTTTAACTAATTATGCTGCGCCTGTGCCGAAGTGATTTCACCGTTAACGTTTCTCCCCTGGCTCGTTCACCATTAACACGAAATGTCACGTGAAACTACATTTTACGACGTGTTTGCAATACGGCTCACAGAAAATAATTGAATTTCAAAGAAATTCTCAAGGGGCTTGGAATATGTTCGCCTACATTGCGATTGCATCCCTTCAAGATAGGAACATAAGGTATTCATGAATGCCCTACTCTTCTCTGTGTAGACATACAAAAATACGTATAGTAGCTACCTACCTACGTACTTGTTTACTGGGTGTAGATTACGTTAAACGAGGTCAATCAATTATTTGTCTATCCAAAATATATCGGAAAACCTTTTAACGATAACAGAACAACGTTAATTAAAAATTGTTATTCCAAATAAAGCATATTATTATTTCAACTTTACCCCAAGTAAAAAAATCTATGAAGGGTTGTGGTATTTATTCTGTGGTTGTGGGTAGTAGGTAGTAGCCAGTGTTCGATAGGAACCAGTGATCGACGATTTTTTTTTTATTTATAAAAATAGGCGTCAGCAACTAATTTTTAAATTTAGCTACAATTTTATTGAATACAAATTCAGCTAGCCTTCAGAAAATTTATATGAAATGCACGTTACACACGCGTTACACTTTGATTAATAATACATATTGTTATAAAGAAATTAAAGCGAAATTTAATTAGAACCATTTTTTATTACAACCTGATCGGTACCTAGTTACATACCTACCTACCTACTTACATGGCCCGCCCATAAAATAACAAATGAAAATTGTTATTGTAGGTATTAAAATAAAACACTTGATCAAAGGGAAACCAAAACATCAAAGGGCATTCGCCTAAATTATGATAGTGATTAAAGTTATAAACGACACGACCACAATAACACGACTGCCTATCAACCGAGCTAGAGCCGAGCGTAAACAAGAATTTGTATGACACCGAATAAAAGTTGGTTACCCATTTTCGTCACTAGGTGTCGCCACTTTGATCCCATACAAATTGGAGTTAACTTTAGTCGCTCGTAAAAAACTCGTGTTGTCTCGTGAAAGGATTCAATATCTTATAATCAAAAGTATAAATTATTTACTTACTCTACTTGTGTTAACGAATGAACGATATACCTACCTGTACAGGTAGTACAATCCTTACTTACATAATTGGAAACAGAGGCTGGTGAGCTAAGTATTGTAATATTCGTAATGCATGCATGACGCATAATGATTTGTAAAGAGTATAGTATATACACAGTGATTCTTATCGCCTTTGTCAGCAAGTGACCACCAGGCTATTCCGGTTGAATATTGAGATCATCGATAATATAAGTCAATGATTGAGATTAATTAAGTTGACAGACTATACTGTCTGTGTAAGTTAACAACGGGGTAAGTCATTACTACTTGTATGCAATCGTTACTTTAAACTTAAAATAAATACTTAACTAATTTCATCGCTATATGAGCTACCTACTCGTACCTACCTACTTGCTAATGTGATTCATTAGTTACGTAGGTTCATAAAGCTATTGTTTAAAACTAATGTAAGTTAAGCTAGGTACCTATATGCTGTTTCTTTCAAACATATACGTAGTTTCACAATTTGCTGTGTAAAGAACAACGATGTTGATGCTATTACAACATTCATCTCTGGCAACGAAAATGACCTAGAAAACCGAACACTATCAAAAGAATTTTATCACTTGTGTAGGTCGCTATTTAAATGCAAACCTAATCAATCTAATGCTGTTGTAACATTAATAAAATTTTATAACATAAGGGTGCTACAGTTTTATGGCTATCAATATGCGGTTCATTATGTAAAATAATCGCTAGTAAAAGTAATGTCAACTTACATCCTCCGCCGGAAAGTCGTAGCATTCGGATATCTTTTGGTATAGCTCCTTGACATTGGAGAAGCCGGAGATAAGGCCGAGCGGGCTGCCGTGCGCCTGCTGACAGTGGAACACCAGCTGCGACTTCTGCGTGCCATTGTTGTTGTCCGCCCCGTTCTGCTGGTACTCCTCGACGGGAGTAGGGGGCGCGGGCGGCGGCGTATACTTCGGCGCCTTTTTCTTAAAAAGCGACATCTCACTCGAGCACTATGTAACGGTATTAGCTTTTCTTTAGCGAGAACGTCAAAGCGGGCACATTCTCCACTCGAGCACAGTAAAATTTTAATCACCAGTCCTTATCTTGCGAGAACTTTAAAATGTGCCGTCACGTCACAGCACATGATAAGTTATCGCCCAATGGCGATACAGGATAAGATTGCGAGGTTTATTGAAGGTAATAATGCATTGGTTCGTAGCGCGAGCCAATGGACACAACACACTAGCGGCGGCAGCAGAGGCGACTGACTAAACTGAATGGTGTTTGTTTGTGCGGCAGAACGAGTCGCGAGTCGTGTCTCACGTCTCGCGTGCGGCCGGCGCGGAGCGCCCGCCTCCCTGCCGCGGCTGCCCCGCAGGCACCGCAGGGCCGCACGTCATCAATTACGATCGTCTACCAGCTTATGCTTTTCTGGCTTTTTATACAGAAATACCATATAGGTTATAACGTCATTATATTAGGAAATACTTTGTGATTGTTGCGTCTTTAAAATGGATAATTGTATAAAATATCTACGCGATTAGCAAGACAGCTTAATTAATAACCAGATGTTCAATAATTACATAATTAGCATTTTAGGCTATTTATTTTAGTCTCATGATGGACACTCCCATTTTATTTTAAACTTTAAAAGACCGTATGCGAAATCACCTCGGTGGGTGGTAAAAAGCTAGACCTGTTCAAACCATCAATCGTACGGATGACTCAATTTAAGCTTTATAGGGCTTTGTCCAGAAGTGGGTCAAAATACACACACAAACACTTTTACTTACTTTGAGAAATCGCGGGCGGTCGTAGTGTCCATGCTTCCATCAAGCCCAATGGAAATATCCTTACTCTACTTAACGTATCTAGTAATTACAGCCTCATTACGGCATCTCCCACTTATGATTTTTTTTTAAAGTTGTCAACATTAACCTAGATTATGTTTTCAATTTGTCATATTTTTATTATTCACCATTCCATTCTATGTAGGTAGGTACATACATATATAATTAGTTTTAGGTATCCTACCTATCACTTGCCAACCAACGTTTCACCGATGTTTCACTAGACTTTGACAACTAACGATTAGCAAATTTTTGTAGGTATGTAGGTATAACGTTTCATTTGGTAGAATTATTGTTAAGCTGATTTTTAGGTAGGTACCTCAAAACGTTTGGGACATTTATCATTTGTTAAATATTTCACTAGGCCACACAACTATTAGACGAATAACGTTTTGTCAGTGTAACAGTTCCCTTTTCATACATTGATGTAATGATAAAAAATAAACAAATTTTTACATACATTTTTATTTATGAATCTAAAAAATAACATTAAACCTTTAATTAAACATTCTGCCGCGAGAGTGCGTACAAAGTGGACGTGTTATTAGTTTACTACAAAAATCTTAATATCTGTGCTAGTTGATACTCAGCCTTAATGTGTTAATAATAAAACAACTTTTTACGCGCACGGGACACTCCAAAAACGACGTTTCTATACCACGTAACCAGCGGCAGCGCCACCCAGAGAAAAAGAGACGTAACTACGAACATCTCCGTCCTCGCTCACGCGCCATTGTGCACAAAAAACTGGTAAGGTGGTAAGCGACCATACATAGATCAATATGAGTGTTCAACGGTCTCCGACTGGAAGTGGCACCAACATCGAGCGCAGTGGTTCCTATCCAGATATTAAAACCGCAACATCTGATTCTATTGAAAGGACACAAAAACTTTCCGTAATAAAAGAAAATTAGTTGATAATGATGAAATTAAATCGGATATTGGAGACATAAAAAATGAGTTCACTGAAATGAGGAAACAAATGTTATTGATGCAAAATCAAATGAGTGAACTAATGTCATGCCTTACTTCTAACAACAATATGCAAATTGAAAACTTTAATAAATTGAGCAGTGATGTATCAGTCATCAAAGAACAAATGAGCAATATAAAATTAACAACAGAGACTATAAAATCTGAACAAGATCATTTGAAGAAAGAGATAGCAAATATACAGGATTTTAAAAATACAACGGAAATTAAAATAGAGGCATTTCAAACAACACTGAACAATATTACGACCTTTTCAAATAGTTCATCCTCCTCCGCAATACAGTCACAAGAAAAAATTATCACCGAGCATAACGAACGTAACTTGAGATCCCGAAATATTATAATATCTGGCCTAGTTGAACCTGTTTTCACAGACCCTAAGGGTAGGCAGGATCAGGATAAAACATTACTTCTCGGCATAATAAGAAAAATATTCCCTGAATGCCCTGAACCAGAGAGACTTATACGTTTGGGCAAATACAATCCGGAAAAGAGGCGGCTATTAAAAGTAAGTTTTCTCTCGAAAGTAACAGCTGTATTTATACTACGCAATAAGAATCAAATGCAAGATAATAACGTAAAGATTTTTTCTGATCAAACACCCCAACAACAAACGTATATGAAGGCGCTTAAAGAAGAACTCAAAAATCGTACAAGTGGAGGTGAAAAAGATCTTTGTATGAAATATATAAAAGGTGTACCTAATATAACCGCCGCTGCTCCAAAAAACTCCAACCTCTAGGACCTAAAGCTGGGGTCTTACTGTCGCACACCGATAAAAAATCAAATTCTTATGAAGTCCTCTGTGATTATCAATGATAGGAATAGGTAGTGCCTATTCACCTAAAGTTCGAAGAACAGAGACATAAATCGGAGACTTCCTTAGTACTAAATTTTTTTCTGGGACAACTTTGTCCCAGCAGCAGTTTATTAAAAATAACGTTAATTGGAATAAGTAGGTACTAACCCGAACTTTACAATTTATATTTTCGAAATATTAGAAAAATTTAAATTCTAATAAATTGTCACCTTTTTACGTAACATGAACTGTACAAGTGACAATGCCCCGAAAAAAAATTGTCTTAAGGAAGTCTTCACTTTTTGTCTGTACCCCGAAAAAGCTATTATTATTACTGCTCATGACATATAGAATTACACATAGCACTGAATGCTTCACTTTATCTTACTGCGATATATACAATGTTATTTTTAGTTTATACGAAACCTGAAAATTGTTTGTTCACAATCAATAATAGAATCGATAAAAACACAAATGTTGAAAAAATTTCCACGAGCAGGGTTTGAACCTGCACCCTTCTGACATACCGGGTCAGGTGCTCTTCCAATTGAGCTATCGTGGTTCTAACCAGCCCGCCGAAATTATTCAACACTATTTACTCTTTACTTTGAAAGCCAAAGGCGCCCATTCAATGTTAACAACTACCGTCATTAACATCCGATCATAATATTTTTACAAATACTAAAGATCAGTTAAGAAGTAGGCAAGCTATTTATAAATGTTTATATAATTTTTGACGCAAATTTTGTTGCGAACAAATTACAAAAACACAAATGTTGAAAAAATTTCCACGAGCAGGGTTTGAACCTGCACCCTTCTGACATACCGGGTCAGGTGCTCTTCCAATTGAGCTATCGTGGTTCTAACCAGCCCGCCGAAATTATTCAACACTATTTACTCTTTACTTTGAAAGCCAAAGGCGCCCATTCAATGTTAACAACTACCGTCATTAACATCCGATCATAATATTTTTACAAATACTAAAGATCAGTTAAGAAGTAGGCAAGCTATTTATAAATGTTTATATAATTTTTGACGCAAATTTTGTTGCGAACAAATTACAAAAACACAAATGTTGAAAAAATTTCCACGAGCAGGGTTTGAACCTGCACCCTTCTGACATACCGGGTCAGGTGCTCTTCCAATTGAGCTATCGTGGTTCTAACCAGCCCGCCGAAATTATTCAACACTATTTACTCTTTACTTTGAAAGCCAAAGGCGCCCATTCAATGTTAACAACTACCGTCATTAACATCCGATCATAATATTTTTACAAATACTAAAGATCAGTTAAGAAGTAGGCAAGCTATTTATAAATGTTTATATAATTGTTGTTCGCAACAAAATTTGCGTCAAAAATTATATAAACATTTAATAGAATCGATTTCAATATTTTTTATACCATGTTACATTTTGACCAAATAATATTTACAAAATCTCAAATAAAGTATACCATACTAAAAACACAACGGAACAGCACAAAAACTTGTAACTTCGTGAGTTTTCAAGATATTATTTAATATTTTTTTACTGATTCTTTATATGAAAATATTTGACCCGTGTTTCGATTTTCGTATAAACTAAAAATAAGGTTGTATACCTACAAAGATTCCATTCAACAATTTTATGACCGACAATTTGTTTGAAATGCATATTTTATTAGTATTTAAATTTCTGTAATATTCCGAAAATATAAATTGTGATGTTCAGGTTAGTACCTACTTATTCCAATTAACATTATTTTTAATAAACTGCTGCTATGGCAAAGTTGTCCCAGAAAAAAAAATTGTCGTAAGGAAGTCCCCGATTCATGTCTCTGTTCTTCGAACTTTAGGTGAATAGGCACTACCTATTCCTATCACTAGTGATTATGCAGCTCTAACACCAAATAAAAAGTCCCTCAAATGTTTATACGCTAATGCAAGAAGTATTGTTGCTCCTGGTAAGTTTGATGAACTGGTGTGTATTATCCAGTCCCTTCAAAATATAATACATGTCGTAATACTATCCGAAACATGGATAAGTTCTGATAATATCGCTAAAAGATTACATTTGCCAGGTTACACTCACTACTATAACTATAGAAAAGGTACGATCGGGGGAGGAGTTTCAATCTTTGCACATAACAGTCTTAAACATTATCTAATCGATGAACAGTCCCTAAATAAAAATCATTACTTATGGATTCACATTAATAAGTTTGACCTTGATATTGGCGCAATTTACAAACCGGGGCGTACAAAAAGCAATGAGTTTCTAGATTTTTATTCGACACAACTAGATCAAAGAAAAAGAGCAATTGTGTTTGGTGATTTTAACTACGATTTGCTAAGTTCCGAGAAGACAGTTCAAAATTACATAGAGACAATCAAAGAAAGGGGCTACTGCATAATTAATAAAATTGACCCACACTATTGTACCAGAGAAACAGATACTACCAGAACCCTTTTAGACCACGTATGTTCAAATATTAAAAAAACTCAATTTCATCTATCCATTGTAGAATCCAGCATGTCGGACCACAAACAAATATTCCTCGAAGTAAAGAAATATCAAATAGAACCAATAAGAACTATAAAATATGACGCTATCGATTTCGAAAAACTTTACACTACCTATGAAAACATGGACAAGAAAGACTGTGAATACAATACTATAGAACAAAATCTTACATGCAGTATCAATGTGAGTAAAACTAAGAAAACGAAAAAGTTGAATCCTCTAAGACAAGAATGGATACAGAAAGATATTTTAGAAGCAATAAATACAAAGAACGAACACTATAAAGAACATAAACGTTATCCAAAAGACAAAAATATAGAACAAATATTTAAAGCAAAAAGAAAGTGTTATCAATTTGATACAAAATTTGAAATCAAAATATTATTATAAGTCCTTTAAAAATTGTAGAAGTAAACCATCCAAAATGTGGTCACTTATAAATGAACTCACTCGAAATAAAGTGAAAGAATCGGCTGCTCCAGCTAAATTGCAAAAAGGGTCGGAAATAGTTACTGATGGAAAAGAAATCTGTGAATATTTCAATGACTACTTCTCAACAGTTCCGGATCCTAGGCCCCCTGCCGGTTATGCCTTCGCGGGCGTCTCCGGCAGGCCCCGGACATGGGTTGGACTCGTGGTGGCATGTGGTTAGCTATAGAAGTGGGAATGTTCGTCTGCCTGGTTGGTCTGGCCAGGCTTCCATTTCGTGCATAGCGAGCGGGTCTTAGTAGCGGTCCGGTGGGGGCCTGAAGCGAAAAGATCTGCGGGGTACGTGAGTTACCCTTAGTTGGTGTGGTGCTCGGTGGTTTTCACTGAGTAGTTACTCCAACATCTCCGGTACTAGTCTGGGGAACTAGTAGAGGTGCCCGCTAGATGCAAAGGCCTCCGGTTTAATCAGCCGCGTAGGAATTTGGAATTGATCAGGTGCCTGGATGGGTACCGAGAAGTGAGTGTGCTTACAACTCCGCCACCAAAGAGGACATTTGGTAGTTGGCTTTAGAGCTGACGGCCCAAGCAGTGGTACACTGCGAGTTGTGCTCTTAGTGCAACGAGAAGTGAGCGAGCTTACAGCTCCGGTGACCTATCTGGATATTAGGTAGTGGACTATACGTGTTCACGGGGCGACTAGCTTGAGACACTAGTCTTAAAAGTACTGGATGAAGGATGCGTACCGGCGTGTTCTGATCTGGCGTTATGACCTGACGTAGATGGTCTCTTGTGCTTGCGCAAGAATCTGACACCTACTTTGTAACCGGAAGGTTGGTAGGGGGTGTCAGTATAAACTTTAAAGTAGTGTATAGCGGGTTGTGTAGGAAAAACTCTAGCAAACGAAATACCAAAGAAGTATCATCCGAGTAAGAATATGGAAACTGGAACTCACTCACAGGAACTATCACAGTTATTCCCAGCCACTACCGAAGAAGTTATAAAAATTTGTAATCAGTTAGATAGTAACACGTCCTCAGGTATCGATGGTATTAGCACAAAATGTATTAAATGTGTAAAGAATTTGCTTGCTGACAACTTAACAAACTGCATAAATAAGTGTCTGGAAACGGGAATTTTTCCCGATAGCCTAAAGATTGCAAAGGTCACTCCTATTTTTAAGTCTGGTATGAAAACCAATCCGGGAACCTACCGACCAATATCAGTACTTCCTGTTCTATCCAAAATTTTTGAAAGAATAATGTATAATGGAATAGAGAAGTACCTAAATTCAATTAATTTTTTCTATAGCCAACAGTATGGTTTCAGACCTAAATCAAACACTCTCTCAGCAACAGTAGATCTTATTACTAAACTAAAAACTAAACTGGATAAGAAAAATATAGCAATAGGCATATTTATAGACCTTAAAAAGGCTTTCGATACCGTTAGTCACGTCATATTGTTACAAAAATTAAATCGAATTGGCATTACTGGAACAGCATTTAATATCTTAAAATCATACTTATCAGAACGTAAGCAAATAGTAAAAATAGAGAATCATCAAAGTCAACCTAAACCTGTAACCTACGGAATTCCTCAAGGATCTATTTTGGGTCCTGTTATTTTTAATTTATGTTAATAATATCAATGAAATTGGTCTTAAAGGTGACGTAACTCTTTATGCTGATGACACATCCTTATTTTATTTTGGTCCTTCGATTGAAGCAATAATCAAAGATGCGCAAAGTGACCTAAAGTTACTAAATGAATGGTTTCAGTACAACTTATTAACTATTAATGTTGCCAAAACAAACTACATAATTTTTAAAACTAAAAACAAAAAGATTTCAGATTATGAATGTTTAATGTTAAATAATTCTAAAATAAACCAAATTGATAGTGAGAAATACTTAGGGCTCATTGTTGACAGTAACTTGACGTGGAAACCTCATATTGATAAAATTAAAGCCAAATTATCATCTATAACCGGAGCTCTGAGAGGTATCAGTAGGTGTCTTCCACGGGAAGTGCGATACACGGTATACAATTCTCTTATTAAGCCCCACATTGACTACTTGATCGAGATCTGGGGTACAGCCGCAAAATCACATATAAACTTAATACAAAGAGCACAAAACAAATTAATTAAAATCCTTTTTCACTATAATTACTTTACATCTACAGAAAAATATATAAAGAAACAAAAATATTTAATATTACACAAACATACACATACTACACTTGTTTACTGATCCGTAAAATAATAACTAAAAATATACACATACAAATTAGTTTTACAAAAAAGAGGCAAATACAAAAAATTCAACTTAGAAATGCAAATAATTTAGTGTTACGGCCCCCTAGCACAAATTATGGCAAAAGAAATATTTTATTTGAAGGTGCACAAATTTATAACAAGCTTCCCAATGACATTAAAGAACCCAATCAATGATCACATTAAAAAAACTTTTAAAACATTACATAAGTTTAAATAAACAAATTTATAATAATAAATAGGTATAACCTCCTACTTTCCTTATCTGAAGTCTGTTAAAAAGTTTTAATAAATAAACTAACCATCATTTGTATTTATTTATTTATGCGTTTTTGTCTTTAATTTAATTTAAAATAATAAAAAATCAAAATAGTAAGTAGTACCTAATTTAAAACAAAATAAGTAAGAGTTTAACCCTTAAAATAAAGCCCTTATTTACCTTAAATATCAAAATCTAATTTAAAAAATACAAAAAGAAAATTGAATTAGTCTCAAAGTCATAATAAATTATCGTAAGCAAGCCACATCTAGCGGGGCGCTGAGCGTAGTTTGTTTATACATCATTGTTTTGTTATCGCTGCGCCCGATGCCTGAGGCTCGTGTATTTGTTGTGACAATGTTTTAAAACTACCGTCCATAAGTACGTATCTCTAAAATATGTATTTTTTGTTTGTTAATTGTGTTGTTCTCATGTAAGTGAATTAATGTATAATTCTTAATGAGAATAAATGTCTTAAACCATTAATTGGCAGCAATGCACAGCAATAATTTTTACTTATGTACATTTTTTATTTGAGAATCCCAAAAATAACATTAATCCTTTAAATTGGCAGCAGCAATGCTTGCTTGTGTTCAAGAATTCTGTTGATTCTTTCTTCTTTGTCTAAGTTTTTTTTTCTTTGGTTCTGGTGGGGCACCGGTTAATATATTAAGTTTCTATTTCCGGAACGGAAGGAAGGCCGTATTAACGGAAGGCCGTTGGCAATGGTTTCCTTTATTAATTGTTTTAACAATTCATATATAAATACGGAAAATTTTTCTAACTAAATCTTCGTACCGCAAAACTAATTTGTTATTATTTTTTATCATCATCATCAGCTTATTTTCAAGTCCTTACTGCACGAGCCTTGCCTATGGATGAGTAGGAAGAACAGGCCATAAACAACCACGCGGGCCCAGTGCCGATTGGTGGGTGTTAGTTAATGACTGCTAATGCAATCGCGACCAACGGCTTTACGTGCCTTCCGAAGCACGAAAGAGTACGAGATAAACTTTTGGTCACCCATCCGATGACCGGCCTTTGGCCTTTGTGAAAGTTGCTTAACCTTAGCAATCGCAGACCGGGCACTAGGTATATCACCACTGTCTCTTATTTTTTATGTAGGTATAGGCTATTGGAAATAATTTTGGGTCTGAGCAATACACTTTTTTCAGATCAACAATATAACTTTCCGCATAAGTAGAATTTCATCGAAATCACTTTAAAATTACTTTAAAAAAATTAATAACTCCGGTTACAAAAATGATATCGAAACAAATAACATACCATTAAAAAGCCTACACTTTAGTGATGTTTCAAAAAAATCTGAAGCCTTCCATCACTATTACTTTTTTTTAAATGCAACGCAAAGTTGAGCGTAAAATTTTATTTCACCTTTTTTTTTTAGGTTTGGGAGACCACAACTTTGTTTTTAGCAATAACCTGTAACAAATACCATTTTTTTAAGGACCTACCATCCCCTAAGATTCCAATAAAGAAAAAAAATGGGCCTAGCTATAAAAACGTAAAAGTTATAGTGGTTTAGAGGTACGACAGTGACGAAATTTCAAAAAATCAAATAAAAAAATCCTATAAAAAGATTTTTATGACCAGGAATTTTTTTTAATGCCTGAATGGTTAGGAGATGACTCCACCTACCCCACATTTTCGTATGTTCAACGATCTGCCGAACACCCAGTATAACCAAATAGTCTGTGAAAATTTCAAGCGACTACCTGTTGCCGTTATCAATATCGAGCAAAAACAAGCAAAAAAAATCACGTTAGTTGTATGGGAGATATTTATTTTATTATTTATTAGTATTTGCTGTTACAGCATCGGCAACAAAAATACATAATCTGTGAAAATTTCAACTGTTTAACTATAACGGTTCATGAGATATGCCTAGTGACAGATGGACAGACAGACAGCGGAGTCTTAGTAATAGGGTCCCGTTTTACCCTTTGGGTATGGAACCCTAAAAAAAAAGAGTATGAATAGTTACAATTTTAGAAGTCGGTTTACTATTCTTTAATGACAACTAAAAACATAACTTAATATTCCACACCAAATAGGTAGTGACAGATGGACAGACAGACAGCGGTCTTAGCAATAGGGTCCCGTTTTACCCTTTGGATGGAACCCTAAAAAAAAAAAAACGAGTATGAATAGTTACAATTTTAGAAGTCAGTTTACTATCTTCAATAAACAACTAAATATAAATTAATATTCCAAACCAAATGAGTAACTCCTGTACTTTATGTTCAAAAGTATTTTAAGTTTCGCTGTCCAAAAATTAAAACAATAGATAATCAATTGTTATGTATCACATGTAGGGCTGCCATCCGTCCGGGTTTCCCCGGATTTGTCCTAGTTTGGAGGGCGCCCGGGGAGCGTCCGGGCGGGGTTTCTAAAAAGTGTCCGGGTGAAACCCAGGCACTTTTTATGTCAGTGGAAATCCGATTAACTTGACAGAATGGAATGATCAGCAATAAATCACAGCATTTCATAGTTAATAATTTGGTGCGGCAAATATATCCGTGCACTCGTGAGTCTCGTGACGTGACGTGCCCCCTCCCCTTGTCGATATAAATATATAAAAATGTGATAACTAGGTGCCTATGTTTTTATTTTATTGTGATTTTCTTTGGGTCCGGGGAAAAAAAATTATTTCACCCAAATGTCCTGGGCTTTTGAAGTTTTTGTCCTCGGTCCATAATTTAGCTGATGGCAGCCCTAATCACATGTGACTCATGGGACAGGGAACCTTATTAATTTTATTTGTCCAAATAAGTTTCAGGCAAAATTATTACTAAGTACAGTAATAATTTTGGGAACATTACACATAGAGGACCTAAAGGATCTGAAAGTGGAGCAGATAGAAAGATTTACCAAAGAGACAATCGACGGGGCGCCGTGAAAGCTGGATGAACCTTAACTCCCTCAAAAAGGGAGAACGGGAAAAGGATGAAGTGGCCCGCAACAACGCGGGTGGATCGTCCGTCCGGCGATCCTTTCGGCTGGCGACGTCCCCATAAGAAATAATGAGTACCGACAGTATAAAAAATGATCTATTAGGTACTAGGTTTACTGAAAAGCATAACAAGTAAAATTTAAAAACCTTGTAGAAAGTAGGTACCTACGTAACTAATAATAAAAATAAAAAATTTAATAGATTTTTACATTTATTGTTGTTTAGCAAGAAATCTACGAGGAAGCAACTGCTTTCTTGGGAGTAGGCTTGCCCTCCTTGAAGCCATTGCGGAAACGCCTCCTTACGATCTTCAAGTGACGCATGCGGCCAGTTCCAGTGGTCTTCCTCCTCTTAGCCTTCACCGACCAGTGGTCTAAAAGAAATAATTTGTTATTTATTTTAATTTTATATTTGGTAATTAACAGATTGATGTTTACACAGAGTAAGGCATTTAAGATTAAATGTACCAAATACAAACATGTCAGCGAAAGAGTCCATTAATGAAGGACTACTATCATATACCTTGACAGTGTCTGGAATAAGCTTACTGGAGTTCTAAATGTTACTAATGGGGTATTTGACAGGTTTTAGAAAAATATGTCTAATGGTTCATTATAGCTATATTTGCAATTTGATTAATTCGTTATGAATTTCTTTATTTTTTATGAAAATCGCCATTAAAATTAAAATTAATAAAATAGCCGCCAAAACGCTGAATGCAGGTCACCTGTGACCGTCATCGTGACGTCACCTGCTTGCAAGCAAACTTTTAGCTGTCAAATGAAACACAAAACTTTGATTGACATTTACTGTAAACAAGCTGGTGACGTCACTCCAGATTCAGCGTCATCTCGTGCGTTTTTGGTCACTTGGTCAATCATAAAAAATTTATCATGATATTAATGATTTTTTTTTAAAAACATACTTATTTTAAAATTTTATGCTGGTTAAATTAGTTAAAAAACATGTTTACTATTAAATTAACAACAGTTTGATCAATATTTTCATTTTAGTCAAATACCCTATTGTGATATATGATTACTATTGATGTTTATTTATTTGGACTTGTCAACCTCCTTGCGAAAATGGCTCAGACTGAACCAAAAAGAAACTTAACTTCAAAACTGTTTGGCTATGATTTATTTGCATTGTATTTGATCTTTTCTTATTCTTTATAGCACAAAAGAAAACAATAAACTACATTGAACCAGAATTAACAATTTCAAGTACCTAGGTAATTAATGTTTGAAATTATTAACACAAAAACATTGATGTAAGTCTTCTTGTGCTAATCAAAATATCTTTTTTTTTACCTACATTATACAAGGAAACATGCTTTAGTAAAATGTCTCCTCAATCAGAGTAGGATATTATTTATACACCACATGTTAGGTACTTAGTAACTTATTAGTTTAAAATGTACTCTCAAATAAAAATTAATGAATAAAAGCCATAATACTTGAAATACATATACATTAACAACTTAAAATAATTAACAACAAAAGTTATTACTTGGTTATTATTTAGCAGAGTCAGTGTTGAAACAATGTTTTTGTGTCTTTAAAAGTACGTTCCAAGTAAAATAAAAACAAGAAATCCAGTTTTTTAAATTCTTACACGTGATTAATTAGCAAATTGGCATTGGGCAGTGCAAAAAGAGCACCTACTTAAGAGTATATACTTACAGGAACGAAGTTTAGCTGCAGGATACCCACACTGAGCACACTTCGATTTCTGAATATGATACGATGATCTACCACACCGTCTACATAATGTGTGGGTCTTATTTCGGCGCTTTCCGAAACTTGAAGTACCTTTCGTCTGAAATAAACATTGGCTAGGTTATTTTCAATTCACCACATTTTCTATAAATATACACTGATTTTATTGACACACGTCTAAGCGCGATAAACAACATAATAATATTTAGATTATGTAGAAACTACATAAAGATATTTTCAGATATAAACTCAAAAAATAAAATACTGTACCATTTTGTCAGAATTGACAATCAAAAGAGAAAAGGTAGTGATGTCAACAATCAACTGAACTGAAACAAGTTCTGTCAACTGTCAATTGCACAGACGAGCTACTAAAATAACGATCATTCAATTGAATTGTCTAAACCTCAGAATAATAAACTATTATTATAAATCTATTGTTCTAAGCTAAGTTCTAAAAAAAAGTAAACTTAAGAAATTCTGTTATATAATTGCTAAAAGACGCAAAACTCTAGTAAATAAAAATGTAGAGATAAAAAACCAAATTATCAAAATAAAACAAAAAAACCCGACTGCTAAAACGACTATATAAAAAACAATGATATTCTTACGCGTAATAACCGGACTAACATAAAAAATACCTGCAAAGAGAAAAAACTGAAAAGGAAATTAACAAACTCTACGATCCTAGATTTCAAATTGACCAATGTTGAATGCAACGTGAAATGTTTCCTTGTCCGATACCTATACTTATATAATAAAATCTATTATACTTGTATATTGAACTATTGACTGACATGATTTTGTGACGACTTTGTGTTGTTTTGTTGTACACACGCTTGTAAATCAGACCAGGGTGGCCGTTATGGTGGCGTACATATGTACGCCACCATAACGGCCACCCTTACTTTAAGTTTTAACACCACCACTTTAGTTTAAGAAATAAAAACCTTTTTTAGTGTATACGCTGACATCACGATCAAGTTAGCGTACACGGGACTGCTCTCAAAAACGACTTTGTAGCAACGAATTTACACACATGTTTATTGCCTTAACAGGTAGTGCCCGCGCTATGCAAACATTCATAAGTATTGCTCTTATAGGAACGGAGATATTGAACAAGACATGTATATAACATTTCGAGCTAGCGTCAAAACAGCGTACCCATAATAGAGCTTACAGAAAGGGAACTATTCTTTAAAATATTATTAAACTTGTAATAAATACTTTGATATGGCTAAATTTGTGAGCTAGCCAATGTATCAGGTAAGCTTACAACATATATAATAGTCATGAACATAACTTATAATTATTAAAACAAACACGTTGGTAATGGTGGTGGTTGCAGACTGACTTTTTTATTTCTAATCACAGTGTCATTACAAACTCAGAGCATTGGACCGGTTATCCAAAGGTCGTGGGTTCGAAACCCACTCGACCTTCCTGAGTCTGGTTGAGATTTTTTCTAGTAAAGTTTATCCTGTACCTATATATAGCAATGTGAATGCAAAATTTAAACTCAAATTGATAAAAAGGTTTTCATTTCTTAAACTAAAGAGGCACTAATTATTTTATATTTCTTTCTATGTAAATTTTTTTTTGGTAAATTGTTTTTTTTGCATTTTCCGCTGCAGGTGTTCGTAATTCGCTCTAAAAGAAGGCATTATAGACAAACGTGAATGATACCATGTGAAGGCCACGCCACCATAACGGACACGAATGGGGGGATCTATCCTTTCCTTTGTTCTAAATTCATCCGTTCTTATTATACTTAATAATTAAAAAAACAGAAGGTTTGGCTGTATGTGATATATCCTTTTGTTACGATTCAATCTTGCTCTCAGAACAATAACTAAAGCTATAGAAGGAAGGTTAAAATAAAAATCGTGCAGCTATGTTTAGTTCCGTTCTATCTTATGGCTAGAAAAGGAGATTGGAGTGCGACAAATGATTGACACTTAGTTTTTATTTTTTGTATTGTTATATCATTCGGTCACCATTATTTCACATTAATATTCGCCATAACACAAATTTTAGAAAATAAAACAAAACCGCAGACATGACTCTTCACTTTCCCGCCAAGAAGTCCCCTAGAACCACGAAGCTGGCAGCTTCATGCCTAGAACCTAGATCGAATCAGACTTGTGTTATGTCGAATATTAATGTGAAATAATAGTGGATTATTAACCGTTAAGTGGTCGTGAGTGTGCATGAGTGTTGGCAAATGAAACAAAACCATGCAATGGCACTTTTCAAATTCTCTCAAGAAGTCTGCGTGAGGTCTTAGTAAAGCCCCACATCTTTACTGAGATACTCGAGGGGTTTAGGGATATATCATTTCTCACTTCTCATTTTTATTATCATTCATCATCATTATCAGGAAGGAAATATTGTTTATTTATGTATTACTTGTAAAAAAAATTACTTTTACACTGGCTAAATGTGCTAATCGCACGAAGCCATCAAATAAAGGAAAAAAAATGTTCTGAGGATTCGTTCGATCATCCTAACTTGACAATTTTGGTAGCTTGGCGGAAAAGTGAAGCGTCATGTCGGCGGTTTTGTTTTATTTTCTAAAATTTGTGTTATATTGAATATTAATGTGAAATAATGGTGGATTATTAACCGTTAAAAGTTCGTGAGTGTGCATAAGTGTTGGCAAATGAAACAAAACAGTGCAACGTTACTTTTCAAATTCTCTTAAGAAGCTCGCGTGAGGACTTAGTAAAGCCCCACATCTTTACTGAGATACTCGAGGGGTTGGGGGGGGGTATATCATTTCTCACTTCCCATTTCTAATATCATTCATCATCATCATTTAAGGAAATATTGTTTATTTATATACTACTTGTAAGAAAAATTACTTTGACACTGGCTAAATGTGCTAGTCGCACGAAGCCATCAACTAAAAAAAAAAAAAAAACTTGACAATTTGACATTGACATACAAATACCTAGCAATATTTGCATTGTTGCGTGCGTTGTTCGTTGCTTGCTTGTGCTTTCGACTTTTCGCATTGAATTTGCTAAGATACGAAAAATAAAGAAACTCCCTAATTGGGGCATTTCAACGTGAGTAATTAGTAATTAATTATAATATCATTTAATAACTTTCGGGTGAAGAACAATTAATTTACTGTAGGTCTATTAGTTCCATCCTGTCTTATCAAAGGAATATTTTGTACATACTTTTTCATCAAGTATATATTTAAATTTTAGCTATTTGTGAAGATGGAACTTCTAGATGTTATGAAAAACATGACTATACAGTGCGACAATGATCCAAGCGTGACATTATTCAAATCTATTTCTGCCAACATAGATGACGCACAAACTGAAATAGTTTTTACTGAATATGCGAATAAAATGTTACTTATTATATCACAGTATGACAAAGTTGGAAGTATGCTGCTTATAAAAAAGGAGCAAGTTCACAGTCCTTTAGGTGCCAATGATATTTATACAACAAAAGTAATTTTTGGTGCTGCAGGAGAAGACCAACAAGTTGCTGGCAGATACCTGGCAGAAGCTATCAATATTGAAAAACCCATTTGCCTGTTCATGAATCTCAAGACATATGATATTGAAACAATAAAAGCTTGTAAAGATATCATTCTGGATCTTAGAAAGGCAAACTAAGAATGTCTCAAGCGGTAGTAAAAAGATTTAAAACAGTCCACAAGTATTATGGGCAGTTGGTTATCGGGCCCCCTGGTGCTGGTAAAACAACATACTGCTCCAAAATGTCAGATTTATTGAAGAAACTCGGACGAAACGTGGCAGTTGTAAATCTTGATCCTGCCAATGATTTGATGTCATACAAACCTGACATTGATATTAGAGAGTTAATAAACCTTGAAGATGTCATGGTTCAGAATAAACTAGGACCCAATGGTGGATTGTTATATTGTATGGAATATTTGGAAAAAAACATTGATTGGTTATTAGAGCAATTGAATAGTGAAAACTCGACAAACTACATATTTGATCTACCTGGCCAAGTAGAACTTTATTGTCATCACAATAGCTTAAACAATATTTTTTCAAAGCTCACCAGTGAAGCTAATTTTCAGTTATGTGTTGTACATTTAATTGACTCACATCATTGTTCTGATGCTGGCAAATTTATTGCAGCCTTAATGTTATCTCTGAATGCAATGCTCAAGATTGGATTACCACACATCAATCTTCTAACTAAAGTAGATTTATTGAAAAAACATATGGATAAGCTGGATTTTGGTATTGACTTCTATACTGAGGTTCTGGATTTAAATTATTTACTTGATTGTTTGGACACAGATAAATTCATGAATAAGTACAAAAAGTTAAACAATGCTTTTGTCTCAATCATTGAAGATTACAGTTTGGTAACTTTTCAGCTTGTGGACATATTGCAAGAACAAAGTATGCTCAATGTTAAAAACCTTGTTGACAAATCTAATGGATATGTATTTAAGAGTGATGAAGGTAGACACATCAACAGTATGTTAGCTTGTGCTATGGGAGTTGATTCCAATAATTAAAGAATTGAATAAAATTATTCAAAATGTTATGGTTTTTTGTTGACTTAAGTATGAACTACCACTTACCGATAGAAATTAAAACGATTTATAAAAAAGCATATTGCTTAAAATAAACCATTTAGTTAGAACAAATAGTTTGCAATGGCAAAAAAGCCATTTTTTTGTTACTTTACCTACAGTCGTCGTAGGTATGTAAATGTTCTTAATCTTAATTAATGGCTGTGCAGTACACACACTAAGAATTCCAGGTACTATTATAGTAGTAGTAAACTAAGAATTGTATGGTAGAAAGAGTTAAAAATGGAGTCTCACAACTCGTTTTTACAGAAAGAACTTGTGTGGAACTCCCTAATTCATTAGTCGAGATGTCACTGCATTTTTTATGGTGTTATCATTACAACCATCAATACTGTTACGTAAAGCTACTTAAATGCTAAAGTGACAAAATTATTTAAGATTTGCGCAGAGCATCCCTCTTGATTGTCAATAATTTAATGACTGTTTGTAGTTCAGTTAGTTTCCGGTAAAGGCATTTCTATGTATTATCAAGACTTCTGGATCCAAGTGTGACTTTTTATTCACCAATCGGTACCTGCCCGATCCTTAAAATGCCACTAGATTCACATGATACACTAAACATGCACACCACACTCGCATAGGCCCAATACACCACTTGTAGAACAACAGTAGAAAGATCGGTTCACACAAGCGATTTTCCCCACCCCCCGAGCCGAGCTGAGGTCTTAGCCTTTACTTGTCTCAGGCGCCCTCGGGTTGTTCAGCTCTCGATCCGATTCGAACCCCTCGGAGAATCTAGTAAGGACCAGGGAGACGGAGACGCTTGGATTTGTTCTCCCGGTATCGATTCCCTGCGTATCGACTCCCTCCGTATCGACTCCCGCCGTATCGACTTCCCTCGGTTTCGACTATGAATTGGCTTACTGTTCAGTTAATGATGTTATGATATGCACACCAGCAAAAACCGGCCCCTAGTCCCCGGCGGCCCCGCTCGTCCTAGCTACGGTAGCGGCCAAGGCAGCGACGACGGGGCAGGAGGTGCTAAGAATCTCCGGCAGAGACCTGGCTACCGCTAACAACGAACTCTGGCCCTGGCAACATTTAACACGCGCACATTACGGACTGACGAGAAGATTTACGAACTGGAGGAAGAATTGAGCAAGATACGGTGGGACATAGTTGGATTATCTGAAGTCCGAAAAGAGGGGGCGGACTCGATAATCCTCAAGTCCGGTAACTTGCTCTATTTCCGGGAGGGCGAACAACTGTACCAAGGTGGTGTCGGGTTCATCGTCCACAAGTCCCTCGTGAACAACGTTGTCGAGACCGGGAGGGAGTGTGTCGCCTAGGGTAGCGTACCTTATACTCAGAATAACCAAACGGTATTCGTTGAAGCTCATACAGGTTTATGCTCCTACTACGACACACCCTGACGATGAGGTGGAAGCTACGTATGAGGACATCTCTAGAGCCATACAAGCCTCCAAAACTCATTACACCGTTGTCATGGGAGATTTTAACGCAAAACTAGGCAAACGAAGCGGCGATGAGATGAGAGTGGGACGGTTTGGGGTTGGTAATCGGAACTCCCGGGGCCAACTGCTGGCGAACTTTCTTGAGAGGGAGGGCCTCTTTATGATGAACTCCTTTTTCGGGAAGGCTGAACACCGCAAGTGGATCTGAATGAGTCCCGATGCAACAAAAAACCAGATTGACTTTATCATGTCGACGAGGAAGCAAATATTCAATGATGGCACTGTGATCAATGAGTTTAAAACTGGCAGCGATCACCGGTTGGTAAGAGGCACATTGAATATCAACGTAAAGCTGGAAAGACGTCGATTGGTAAGGTCTACGCTCCGTCCTGCACCCATCCAAATCCAAAACCCCGAAAGCTTTCAGCTCGAATTGCAGAAAAACTAATGGAAGAGCGGCGCGCAATGGTTCTGCTTTCCTCAGGTGATGCGTGAGCGTCTCAGTTTCGGCGGCTAAATAGGCAGATCTCGAAGTCTATGACTCGCGATACGCGCCAATTTAATACTAACCGATAACCGTATTAAAGAGGCCATTGAGCGGAACAAAGGCTCAAAAGTGTTCGCAAGAGATCTGGGTATTGGGCAGTGCCAACTGACGACGCTGAAACCCGATGACGGCAGAACTGCTACGACCAGGTCCGATGTTATGGGAGAGGTCGAGAAGTTCTATGGACAGTTTTACATATCCACACGGCCACCTGTACAAAGCTTAGCTTAAGACCCTAGAGCTAAGTTAACCCGGCACTATACCGAAGACATCCCGGACATCAGCCTATACGAGATTAGTATGGCTCTCAAACAGTTCAAAAACGGAAAGGCACCAGGTGCTGACGGAATTACGGCCGAGCTTCTGAAACCAGGCGGAAGACCGGTACTCGTAGCTCTTCAGAAGCTATTTAATTCCGTCGTACTAGGGGGCAGAATGCCAGAGACGTGGCACGACAGTATGGTGGCACTGTTCTTCAAAAAGGGCGACAAAACCCTGCTGTAGAACTACAGGCCCATCTCACTTCTAAGCCACGTCTACAAGCTGTTTTCGAGTCATAACGAATCGTCTCGCACGCAGGTTTGATGAGTTCCAGCCTATCGAACAAGCCGGTTTCCGAAAAGGCTTCAGCACCATAGACCACATACATACGCTGCGGCAGGTTATACAGAAGACCGAAGAGTATAACCAGCCTCTTTGCTTAGCGTTTGTGGACTATGAAAAAGCCTTCGATTCGATTGAAACATGGGCCGTGCTAGTCTCTCCAGCGGTGCCAAATTGACTATCGGTACATCAAAGTGTTGAGGTGTTTGTATGAAAGCGCCACTATGTCAGTCCGTCTTCAGGACCAGAGCTCGAAACCTATCCAGTTGCAGCGAGGAGTGAGACAGGGAGATGTGATTTTTCGAAACTGTTTACTGCTGCACTGGAAGATGTTTTCAAGCTTCTGGACTGGAAAGGACTCGGCATCAACGTCAACGGCGTATACATCATTCACCTTCGGTTTGCTGACGATATAGTGGCTGAGACCCTGGAAGACCTCGGCGCAATTCTCGGTGACCTCAACAGTCTCTCAACAAGTGGGTCTTAAAATGAACATGGAGAAGACGAAAGTTATGTCGAACTCACGTGTCGTACCCACTCCTCTGAAGGTTGGGGACTCTGCCATTGAAGTTGTGAACGATTATGTTTATCTGGGACAAACGGTCCAGCTAGGTAGGTCCAACTTCAGCAAAGAGGTCAAATTGTCGAATCCAATTAGGCTGGGCAGCGTTCGGTAAGCTACGAAATATCGAATCTAATAAAATAAAAATAATAATAATAATAATAATAATCTTCTCGTCCGATACGCCGCAGTGTCTCAAGACGAAAGTCTTTGACCAGCGTGTGTTGCCAGTGATGACATACGGGACTGAAACGTGGTCGCTCACTATGGGCCTTATAAAAAGGCTCAAGGTCACTCAAAGAGCAATAGAGAGGGCTATGCTCGGGGTTTCTCTGCGTGATCGAATCAGAAATGAGGAGATCCGCAGAAGAACAAAGGTAACCGACATAGCCCGAAGAGTTGCTAAGCTCAAGTGGCAGTGGGCAGGGCACATTGCTCGCAGGAATGATGGCCGCTGGGGCAGGATAGTCCTGGAGTGGCGACCGCGTACCGGAAAGCGCAGTGTGGGCAGGCCTCCAACAAGGTGGACCGACGATCTGGTGAAGGTCGCGGGAAGCCGCTGAATGCGAGCAGCACAAAACCGGTCGCTGTGGAGATCCTTTGGGGAGGCCTTTGTCCAGCAGTGGACGTCTGAGATGATGAGATGATGACAGTTAATGAAGCAAATGTTTTAGTTTGAAAATAATCAATATTTTAGTAAGTACTCATTACAATAATTAACGTTAATACATATAACAGTTTAATCAGTCTTCAAAATTGCGTTTATTATTAGTTTATTTTATTTATTTATTTTATTCATTAGGAAAACTTACTGCTACAATAAAATTATTACTATAATTATTATTAGTTATGCCTAATAAAGTAGGTACGTAATCATAAATCAGTTTAATTACAGATCCTTTGCTCTTCTACCTTCCCTTCCCTTCTATTCCTGACTTCAGAAACACACCAGGTACTGAATTTAATATGTATAAGTCCAAGCAGTGGTTAGGAGAATATTCTAAATATATTAGTTGTTAAGGGCAGAAAATGTGAATCGCTAACCACGTAATGGTATAATAAGATAAACAAGCGACAGACCTTGTTTTTTCTTGCAAAATAGAACAAAAATTGATGGGACAAGCTATGGCTAACACAAAAAGAAAAGTTGATTTAATATATGACAAAAAATTAGCAAAATAATTGATGATTATATTTGTCAAAGAATTGATATTTTACTATGCCTAAAAAGACTGTCCAATGTAAAAAAGGAAATTTGATCCATTAATTATTTTATAGAAATTGGTATTCTAATTAAAATGATTTTTTGATTTTTGTGTTATGATAGTTAAGTTTTTATATATATTTACATCTAAGTAAATTTTTTTTAGAAAATTTTGAATTTTATTAGGACATCTATCTGTAATTAAACTGTGATTTATGATTAACTATGACGAAATTATGAAGACTGATTAAACTGTTATATTTATCAACGTTAAGTAATAAATATTGATTATTTTCAAAATAAAACAATTGTTTCATTAACTCTAAGCCAATTCATGGTCAAAACTGAGGGAAGTCGATACGGCGAGAGTCGACACCGGGGGAAGACGGCGAGAGTCGACACCGGGGGAAGTCGGCTTGCGTGAAGCCATTCCCTCTAGAAACCATCTGATGGTGTTTCGATTACTCTACTTGAAATTTTAATTCCTATTTGGTTTCTCGCCGCTCCAAAATAGCGCGGTGATGCTGCAATGGGGTTCCAGTGCGGATTGGTGGTTAATAACGACTGCAGCCGGGACCAACGGCTTTACGTGCCTTTAACACGGAGGAAGCACTAGCTCCTACCAAAAATGTATCATGTGTTTATCTTTCTTTATATAGGTATATAAATCTTCTGTGCGTGTGTATGTTATTGAACTCCTAAACGGCTGGACCGATTTGGATGAAAATTTTCTGTGTGTGTTCAAGTGGATTCGAGAATGGTTTAGATTTACAATTGGACTCGGTAGGTGGCGCTGCTATAGGGGTCCATCATGGGATACGGGTGTTCTTAAACGGACGAATGATTTTTGTTTTGTTGTCATGGAAACTGTCAAAGCGAGCGGTACGAAGTCCGACGCCCGGTCAGCTTGTATTAATATATAAGTTTATATACCTACTACCTACCTAAATACCTACTAGGTATTTATATGTAATAAAAATCGGATAGGCATTTAATAAAAAAGTGTAAAGCGTATCGTTTTTTGACGGGACACTACTCTTATTACGCAGAGGACTGTCGGACTTCGTCAGCGCTCGCTGGTCTTAAATATCATTTATTTATTGAATTTTTGTCTGCGTTTAGATCTATAAAAAGTCATTAGAATAAACCACTGACCACAAGTTTATCCAGATATTCGATTTAACATAAATAGGATAAATTCATTTTTTGCAGATGTCAACACATAGAAAGGATATTTACGAGAGACTATTGCTAAAGGAATTAGAGCTAGATCAACTCCTTGAAGACAATAAACACATACAAGTACATCTTCTGCATCAGTACAATGATATAAAAGATGCCACTCAAGTCGTTATTAACCACATAGCCAATATTCAAGGGACAACAGTCAGTGAAGTTCATAAAAAACTTGGTTTGGATAAATAAATAAAACTCTTTTTATAATTATGGAACGTTTTATTTGAAGACAAATACAACTCTTTACAATTTAATTTCTTCCAATATTTTTGTTGTTCATAACTTAACAATGAACTTTTTAAATTTTACATTGCAGGTTTACGTACTTAAGTTATAAGTGTTTTCAAAAAGCCACGGTTCCACGTTTGCTACTTCAATTACGAAAAATGTTATGTTATGTATTACATGACAAGTATTTCTAATATATTTTGATTACATTATGTTGACAATATTAAATGACCTTTGTCAGCAAACAAGTTTATAAAATGTAATAGGTATTATACTGTTCAATAATCTAAAACTATAGTGAATAATGGTTTTAAAAGAAAAAATAAAATCTACCTCCATTGAATCACCACTAATGTTACATTTAAAAGTGACCAAGAATAAGCAGCATGAATATGGTGAGTTATTAAAATGGCATTTTATAAATCACCGAAATACAGATAATAGACAGTGCCTTTTATAAGAAACGATTGATACATTTAAATTATATTACCGTTCACGTAATATTAAAGTTATTCCTCTAACATGCTTTATTGTTGTTACACATAATTCCTAAACAAATCAAAATATATTGAAGTTAAAATTCTAAACTCTACACATTGTGTTTATTTCAATAAGCAAGCAATAATATATAAATCGTTAAATGTATAATATAAAGTGCTAGTCGCACTGAGCGACAGCTAGCGAATACGTAGCAGTAAGAGCATTCTTATGCAAGTCGAATGCTAGTGTTCCGAGGGCCCGAGGCCTGCCGTACCCCGCTCGCGGGGCGGCCGTATTACGAAGTCGATGCATTACGTGCATTGGCGATTGTCGTTGGAACAGCGCTGTGGCTGTGGGTACGTGTGTACTGCACTCAAGTTCTGATCATATTTTGATTGTTAAAATCAATATGTTATTGTAGCAACATATTTTGTCTATGTTCCGGCCAGGGATAAGCGTTCCAAAATTGTAAAGTCTTCATTTAGTTCCATTCTCGACTGGTCTGAGAACTGTTCAATTAGAAGGTTCATGAAATTCAAATGGAATGTAACTGTTTGTCGTTAATTGTAACAGTTATAGCACCAATCGAGTTCTTCAGTGCAAGACTTTGTCTCAAGTAAATTGTTAGTCATTCCAGCTAAATTTAAGTATAACAATATAACAAATTTACAAAAATACATATAAATTGAAGGACATTCGCAGTATTGAATTTTCGAAAATGCATATAAATATATCACTAACAAATCTACAATTTCCTATCGAAATAATACCCTATAGGATGTGAAAATATCAATATACGAATGGTCATTCAGTTTTTAAACGTCTATCGTTAGACTTAAATCTATGAGTTTCAGACTCGTTTCAGGCAGTCCTACAGATTTCAAAGCACCAACAATCATTCAATAAATGCAAGTTCTATACTAATATTATTATTCCTCCTACAATTATGTCACTAATGATTGACCACCTTGAAAAGTCAACCACTAAACTGACCTAATCACAGGTAGAATCTACCTGAACGTTGATAAAAAGCACCTTTGATATTTATTAACTTTGTACCATTCAGAATTATATAGTTGTGATATAACTATCTAATACTGAATGACGACATAGATAACAAATCATTTTGATGCTTTCTAACATGTATCACATTTTTATAACTAATACTCTCAAGGCCTAAAAAGTTATTAAGAATTCCCAAAAACAAGTCTGAAAACAATTTGGTTTAGCCTATAAAATCACATTGTATGATTATATCATACATATTATGTACTTTGGTGACTATAGTCATATAATACCATACTAAATTCTAAAAAGAGAATTTTGTAATATAACAACGCATCGAGAATATATTTCGAGTAATAAGAAAGAGATTTCATAGACTAAACCAAGCTTAAAAATAAAAATAATGATTTGGTAAATTGTAAATATACTATGTGTAAATAAATAATGTTGACTCAGTACTTTATATGCTTAAAACAAAACATTTTATCTACTAAGTCATCTCACTTTTCAATTAAACGTGACTTAACAATCAACATTAATTCATTAATATATATTTTCTAATTATCACTTGTCAAATAACGGGTGCTGTTGGGTTCATACTTCTCTTAGAGATAAATGTGCTACCTCAAGTAATAGAACCTACTATTTTCTCCTATTCTGTTAAAATGCCTGAATCAAAGTTATTATGCGGCATATTATAGTGTTTCTACCAGCTGCAAATAACAAAACAGTGAGAGTTGTCTTAACAGGGATTATTGGGGCATAATATGCCATTCTTGTCGATTGTCTTTAATATTATTATTAATTGAACACAATATGTGTCAATTAAAGTAATATAAAATCAGTCTCAAAATTGGGAAGTCTTTAAGAGCTTCAGGCACGTATACTTCTTACTGGTGGATGCTCACCATACAGATAATAACAAATTCTAAGTATAAGATCTCAGTTATTGCTGTTTACAAATTCCTTAACCCAAATACGTGCTAAAACTAGCTTTCATTATGTCGCGGTATGTCATTATTTTTTAAGTAAAAATATGACTGCTGTTATCTTCAGTTAATGCTAGTGAAAATTGCACAACGGTAATTACAAAACGAAAATCGTCGCTATATTTACTTTTGTGAAAGTCACTAGCAACATGTTGTACGGATGAATGATTACGGTTGTGATGAGCTTTCCTCGAAAGACCAATATTAAAAATTATGAAAAACTACTTGTTAACAAAAATAAAACAAAAACAATTTCGTCGGCTACTTACTGGGAGTAGAAAAAAATCTTAACTTAAAATGGGGTTACCTTCAGGGATATACTTAGTTAGAAACAGGTGCATCACCTTGACCCATATGCTCCTTTTCTGACCTTTGATCTTCCTCCACCATCTAAAATATATGATTCTATTTAAAATAGTCAAAGTTTAATAAATTCTACTAAGTCCGGAAAAGAGACGTTTGTATGAGGAAAGCTCGGTTGTAAGTCCTGTCGTGTGTTGTCGTCAGTGGATGGTCGCAATATCTTATTCGACGGTCACCTTCTTATCGAGAGGCCCGTTGGTTTCCAGCGATTGGGCAACATCAGTCTTCTGATTGTTAGAACTCTTCTTTTTCCCTTTCCCAAAATTCTTCTTTACATTTTTAGCAGTCTTAGTCTTCTGGGGTTGCGCTCCTGTCGACATAATAATGAAACCCTTCATATTTTTTATTATAAATTATGTGTTAAAAAAAACCGGCCAAGTACGAGTCGGACTCGCGCACGAAGGGTTCCGTACCATCTTTATATATATAAATCTTCTGTGCGTGTGTATGTTATTGAACTTCTTCTAAACGGCTGGACCGATTTGGATGAAATTTTCTGTATGTGTTCAAGTGGATTCGAGAATGGTTTAGATTTACAATTGGGCCCGGTAGGTGGTGCTGCTATAGGGGTCCATCATGGGATACGGGTGTTCTTAAGCAGACGAATGATTTGTTTGACTTGTTGTCATGGAATCTGTCAAAGTTTTGTTGTTATGGAAACTGTCAAAGCGGTACGAAGTCCGCCGGTCATCTAAAAAACGGCAAAACAATCATGTCTGTTGAATGGGAGCCCCACTTAAATAATTAGAGCCCCTTAAACAATAACTTTATTTTAATTTAGTTAATTATTTATTTTTAAAGTGAATAATATAACTCAATATTCTGTGAATATTTCAAGCGACTACCTGTTGCCGTTATAAATATCGAGCGCAAATAAAATCACGTTTGTTGTATGGGAGCCCCCCTTAAATATTTGTTTTATTTTAATTTAATTATTTATTTTTAAAGTGAATATATGTATAACTAAATAGATCAGCGTCGGGGCACCTTTGATATTTTGATAAATGCTGAGTAGATACCTTTTTGTGTCACTTTGCATTTTTTAATTCTATTTTATTTTATTTTATTTCATGTATTACTGTGTGACACTAAATAAATAATTTTCCATTTTTTTTTTTCATTTCAAATATTCTGTGTATATTTTATGTGTCTACCTGTTGCCGTTATCAATATCGAGCAAAAAAATCACGTTTGTTGTATGGGAGCCCCCTTAAATATTTATTTTATTGTTTTTTAAGCGGCAACAGAAATACATCATCTGTGAAAATTTCAACTGTCTGACTATCACGGTTCATGAGATATACGGCCTGGTGACAGACAGACAGACAGCGGAGTCTTAGTAATAGGGTCCCGTTTTACCCTTTGGGTACGGAACCCTAAAAAGAGTATTTACCTTCAGCTTCGTTATCAGCAGCAGAATTATCTTCATGCGGGCTTCCCTCTTCAGCCTGTATGCTGAGGTCTTCGGGCCTCACCGTTTTTCTGTACAGAAAGTATTTAAGATTGTAGTATATTTTTGGATGAAAAACTTATACGCGTTTTCAAGCACAGTGGAATTGTGGACACAATCGCAATTAGTATCAAAATTTATCTCTCGTAAATAAAGTCCTTAGTCCTGAAAAGTTTAAAACCTTTTGACCGCCACCGGCGGCTATAACCGACAAGCAATGGCGTGCCTTGTACGCCAACGACGGCAATGATCGACAATACCTTTAGTTTACAAAAACACAAAATAATATATTTGGAATTTCAGGAATCTCCATTCCTGTTGCAAGTTTACTTTTAATTAAATGCTTGGCGTACAGGACACGGCGACGCATTTATGCTGTGGCGATCAAAAGGTAAATGATCTTTATGGATGATTGATGAATATGCCAAATAAAACTAATGTTAGCAATCGTGATATTCGACAAATGTCTTAAATTTTAAATAGTACTTAATCTGGAAACTACAAGATTTAAAAAGATCTTACCACAACAACCTGGCCCTAAAACACTTCTTTTCTTTACCCCTAGCAAATCCAGCGACATGTACGGTATAATATCCCATCAAAATACTGCGAGCACTTATTTATTGTTGATTTTTAGATTTGTTTGGAATCTGTACAAATTTGTATGTAAAATTAATGTGGAAACATGTATGTCCTGTAATGTATCTGGTGAAGGTCGCGGGAAGCCGCTGGATGCAAGCAGCACAAAACCGGTCGTTGTGGAGATCCTTGGGGGAGGCCTTTGTCCAGCAGTGGACGTCTTTTGGCTGAGATGATGATGATGATGATGATGATGTATGTCCTCTTGGCAAACTCTTTTGCAATCTCAGAGTACAGGGAGTGGTTGAAATACAGCGTTGGTTAAGGTCTAGGCCTCAACTAACTTAGGCTGAGCCATTTCCTTTTGTCTTTTCTTATTATTATTTTTATATAAATAGGTTTTTAAGTATTAATTGCACTGTTTGTACTGTAGATTTTCTTATCTTTTGTACAAAAATGTAGAAAGACAATAAATATAGGGTCTAACAATATCAATAAGCGAACGTTTAAATGGAGCATCTATACATCACACTGAGCATGCTCACCAGCCAAAAACATCATTAACATCCGATCATAATATTTTAATGACGGTAGTTGTTAACATTGAATGGGCGCCTTTGGCTTTCAAAGTAAAAAGTAAATAGTGTTGAATAATTTCGGCGGGCTGGTTAGAACCACGATAGCTCAATTGGAAGAGCACCTGACCCGGTATGTCAGAAGGGTGCAGGTTCAAACCCTGCTCGTGGAAATTTTTTCAACATTTGTGTTTTTGTAATTTGTTCGCAACAAAATTTGCGTTAAAAATTATATAAACATTTATAAATAGCTTGCCTATTTCTTAACTGATCTTTAGTATTTGTAAAAATATTATGATCGGATGTTAATGACGGTAGTTGTTAACATTGAATGGGCGCCTTTGGCTTTCAAAGTAAAAAGTAAATAGTGTTGAATAATTTCGGCGGGCTGGTTAGAACCACGATAGCTCAATTGGAAGAGCACCTGACTCGGTATGTCAGAAGGGTGCAGGTTCAAACCCTGCTCGTGGAAATTTTTTCAACATTTGTGTTTTTGCAACAAAACATTATCATAATTCACCAAAAAATACACCCTTTCCAAACCCGTACAGCTGTACTACACGCACACAAAGATAGCCGTGTGTATGTCACTCTCTTTTTATTGACGCTTGCGTGCGTGTTAGTAAAGATACAGCATGTTTCATGATGTGCATTATTTTAATTGATTTAGTTTGTTGGAAACCATAACTTTGAAAAATCACTATAAAACTGGAGCCATTTTTTGTCATTGTATTCAGAATGATGTATAGATTACCGCCCTTAAGGCTAAGCGTATGCTGAGACGCAGGTGACGCATCACAGCGCAGTGCAGATTTTGCGGGGCAGGGCAGTTAGGGTAGACATTGGCCGCGAACGCATGCTGCGACGCAGGTAAGTGACAGTGAGTTGTCAGATGTCAATGTCAGAGTCTGATAATATGAGTTGTTGCTTGGAAAACTGTAAGTGATTAGCTGAAAAAAACGTTCTACTAATGGATAATTTGTACTATCGAGAGATAATTGTTGTCATTATTACAAAATTATAATAAAATAGTAAAAAAACATGTATCGACACGCACGCGTCGCGCAGAAATCTGTGCCGGCACTACAACGAGGCGCAGGGTAGGGCAGGCACATGCCTGCGTCGCACGTGCCTGCGCCGCAGCGTACGCAGCTCTCGGCACAACCATGTACTACAAAATCTGCGCTGCGCTGTGCTGCGTCACCTGCGTCTCAGCATACGCTTAGCCTTAAGGTGGAAACATACTACTAAAACGCGACGCGACACCACGTGTCGACACCCGATGTGTATCGTGCACATTACCAACACGCTACGTGAATGCTACAACACGCTTCGCTAGTGTCATAGTATCCTGAAGGACATAAGTGACAAAAAATATCTTAATACCAGGAATATTCTCGAATGACTGACGCGTGGCGTCGGGTGTTAACTAGAAACACACTGCGTGCCAAGCGTCGGGTGGCGTGTGTCTCTCTCCCGGCAACATACCGATCTAGATCGACTGGATTTTTCCGCGTGGGAGTGCGTGTCATCACATGGTGTGTTTTATATGTGCACCTGACCATAATAAATGTATGGGATTGATTACTACTGACACGCGTCGGATGGCGTGACGTGGCGTCACGTTTTAATAGTATGTTTCCACGTTAAACGTTCGCTTATTGATTTTGTTAGACCCTGTATATTTATATATCTATAATCGGCTATTGGCTGTTTGTTCCCCGTTGTTTGGCTCACCCGTTGACGCTGATGGTGGCGGGCTTGGCGGGCTCGTCGTGGTCGCGGCGCGGGCGGCGCGCGGGGCGGGGCGCCGGGCCGCCGCGGCCGCGCCCGCGCGCCGTCCGCGAGCCGCGCGCGCCGCGCCACCCGCGCCCGCCGTACGCGTTGCGCGGCGGCGGCGTGTAGCCCACGTAGCTCACCTGCGGGTGACACGTTCGTCAGTTCAATTGATTTGTTTAGCTACGCTGGCGACGATAAAAGTGCAAGGAAGTACTCAGCGTCGCTATAATATTATTTAAAGCTAGCTCTTTTGACTAGCCACGTTAGCGATCAGCGGCGGTGGAGGCATCGCGAATTTCACCTTCACACCCTTTTTTTTTTGGTATTGCTGATTGCCTCAAACAGCATTTTCAGCGTCACCGGGCTTTTTTGGGGGCGGCGAGGTACGTAAAGAGTACCTCAAGCTGTGTTGAAACGAATCACCTTCAGAGGTTTTTTGGTAACGGCATCGCACACTTAAAAGTGCGCGTCCCCGTGCCCTACTAGATTCTCCGAAGAGTTCGGTTCGGATCGGGGAGCGGAACCACCCGAGGGCGCCTCTAAAGGCACAGACCTCGGCTCTGGTAGACCGGGCCGTGGAGGAGAGAAGCGCCCAGGTACATGTCTGTACCTGGTATAGAGCGCGTGTGAACCGGTTCGACGTACTCTTGTTCTACGAGTACGGTGTCTTGGGCCTAAACCCCTTCCCCTTCCAACTCTTCAGGGCACATCTCTAAGCCTGCAGAGCAATATCAACATGCTCGGTATGACGATTCGCTGTGATCTGAATCAAAAGGACTACATCGAAGCCGTGATCAAAACTGTCTCACGAAAACTCGGTGTCCTGAACAGAGTGCGGCGATTCTTTACGCCTGACCAGTTGTGTCTTTTGTACAAGACTCAGGTACGGTCTTGCGTGGAGTATTGCTTGCACATCTGGGACGGTTCCGCAAAGTACCTTCTCGATGCCTTAGACAGATTGCAGCGATGCGCTGTACGTATTATCAGCAATGCAGAGGTCACTAATACTCTCAAACCCCTGCAATTGCGTAGAGATATAGCGTCACTCAGCGTTTTCTATCGCTTGTATCACGGCGAGTGCTCTGAAGAACTGTTTGACCTTATCCCACCTTCTCCCTTCCTCCATAGGAGTACACGTGCTGCTCTCTGGAGTCATCGCTTTACTGTCACACATATCCCATCGCGCACAAAGAAATTTGGTGACTCGTTTCTTTGTCGCACCTGCAAAAGATGGAATAGTCTACCAGCACACGTTTTCTCTCCTTCCTATGATATTGGGTCCTTCAAACGAGGCGTGAAGAAGCACCTTGTGGGCCGGCAGAGTGAGGTTGACTAATGCTGCGTTGTTTTCACGCTGCACCAGTTGTCTTCGCGTTTGGACTCCATTTCCACTTAACATCAGGTGGTATGGAGTCATTTGCCGAGCGAAGTATAATAAAAAAAAAAAACCTAGTATGCATGTTTAGTGTACTCTGTAAATGAGTAGTGGCATTTAGAGGATCGGGCCCTTCAGACTTTTCATGGGGGCCATTTTTAAACCGGTGATCAATTCTAATGCGTCATGGTCGTTGGTAACTTATTTTTGACACCGAAAATCTCGAACGTTAGCCTAATAATCACATTGAGAATTGAGCAAAAATCATTATAGTTCACAACTTGATTACCGGTGAGATTAAAATATCTCCCTCCTAAACAACATGGCGGGGTACCTGCGGGTACCGCTGCGTGCGCGCCGGGTAGCTGCCGCCGCCCCCACTGGCCGACCACCACGCCGGCTATCTCGAGCCTTGCGCCGCGACCGCGCCCCGCGACTCCAGCCGCCAAGCGCGCCGCCCACCACGTTGGCCACCAGCGGCAGCGGCGGCATCGCGAACTCCACCTCCAGACCTTCCAGGATGGCCTTGCGCATGCGCTCCACCTGGTAACACGTTAACCCAATTAGTCCGACCAAGTGTTTGTGTTGTTGTAAATAAAACTCTAAAAGTATTACATTAGGGTACATCTATATAATACTTTTAGGGGTTTTATAACACCCTGTCGGAGCAAGTGGGTAGTTCAATTGAATAAAAGAAAAGTGGTTCAATCCACCAAAGAGAAAAAGGGTCTTCACCAGCCCTTATACATTACACTACTTAGCTTGACATGAATGCGTCTACTGCCACCAGCCACAGTATGGGCTCTTATACATTACTAATTACCTTGATCTGTGCCTAACATAGGCAATATCGCTGGAGACCAAGACAAGGAGCACCATTCACGATAGAGCTCCCTTTGAAAGTCTAGCTGACAAGTGGTAAGAGACATTGTGGCTTTACCAGGTCTCCGTCTGCAGAGTTTATCTATATAAATAGCTTTAAAAAGTAAATATTAATTATTTTTTAATCCATCAAACAACATGGCGTCGCATTGGGTAATAATATACAGGATGTTTAGTAATGTATATTCCCAAAGCATAACCATGCAACTAAGTGTATAGAACATTGTGATAACATGCAAAATCATATTTACGTAGATTTACTTTTCAATAAAAATCCGTATTAGGGATTATATGTATATGTATTACCAAACATCCTATATATCACATGCCACTAAATGATTATTATTTATTTTTTTAAATTTTGGTTTCAACCAAACCAAAATAGCCAATGACATTTCCGACTGACCTTGACGACAGTATCAAGGTGGTTATCGCACAGCTGCGCGAGGTGCTTGCAGTGGTTTGCGCGGTGCAGATTGCGCTGCAGCAGCTTCCCGTCGAAGTACAGCCAGGGCGCCGCCACCAGCCACGGTACGGGCGCGCCGCAAGCGTCGTTGGCTAGGAGGGCTGCCTCCGCCCCCGCCATCACTAGGGCTCCTAGTTGGACGCCGCGGGAGCTGATCCCGTTCACCTATTAAAGTTGGAGTTCAGTGAAATGTTGGAGGGTTTATACGATGATGTTGATGACGGAAGACAAACAAACACGCTTTTGCATTTATAATATTACATTTTAATAATCTTTCCCTTTATTTAAAGGCAGGGTTCGAAAGGATAATTATCATTAAAATAATAGTTGAATAATTATTATCAATTAATAATAACAAAACTTTAGTACTTGCAAATGTTAACTTTATTTGAACGAATGAAATCACACGCAATTACGTTTCTCCGCGCTTCTTACTAGATATTTAAAGGATCCTTCACTACTGCATCAATTAAAAATTGAAAAAAAATATTAAAATACACTTTATTGTACACCATACAAAATACAGAAAGAGGACAATACAAGAAGAAGTACAAATGGCGGCCTTATCGCTAAAAAGCAATTTCTTCCAGGCAACCATGTGTTGAACTGGACAAAGAAGCTAAGAAATGGGTGGTTAATGGTGCTTTTAAAATTATGAGTTTATTTACAGACAATATAAATAAACTTAATTATCATACATACAATGAGTATACCTACATACATATATTATTATATAAATTGAAAACATGCATAAAAACTAGATATATATGATATGGACAAAGTATTTAATTATATAGTAGTAGTAGTAGTACAGTAGATAGTGCTTCTTAACTTGTTACCTATCCGAGGATTTTGCACACATGACTTTTTCAGGCAATGCATTCCACAGACGGACAGCGTGAACTGAAAAGGATTTGTCAAGGAATTTTGTGGCATGCATTGGTATAGCCAAGTTCAAGGTCTCCGATGATCTCAAAACTCGAGAGTGCGTGTCGTGAAGGAATTGGAGACGTTCCTTGAGATAAGGCGGTGAGAAAGGATGAAACAAAATATTGTAATGCAGGGAAACAATGTGTGCATTCCGGCGAAGGCGAATTGTCAAAATTAAATTCAGAAACACAAAATACAAAATAACATTTTTATTTTGCTAAAATCGCCCAAATTATTATGCATTTGTTAACAAATAATATGTAATACTGGTGGTTATTATCATGAAGTTTATATCTTGAATAAATTCGATCTCTGTCAAGGGTTTAGTTGTCGAACAACTATAAATTTAAATAATATTTATTTATGAGTAAAGCAATTAAATTAAAACTTACCGTCATTTCTTGTAAGTGAAGAGCATTCATGAGATCATTGGAGAAAGCTGTTGCCAAAAAAGCATCCAACTCTTGGCGCCTCAGTATCTGAATTTGCGATGTCATTACAAATCTAAAAACAAGGCGAAATTTTAAAACAATACGTAAAGTTATGAAAGACAGTATCACTATTAGTATGTATAGTATTCAGTTATATCATTGTTAATTATGTTTATGCAATAATATATTATTTTAAAATTATTTTTTACTCTTACCTCAGCACAGTGGCCAATATGAGCAGATGTTGTGGCACATAAGATGTATTCAGCATCAGCGGCGTATCGGATCTCATGCACGAGAGGAAAGCGCGCATTCTGCGGCATTTGTCGTCTTGGGCAGTTCTGTTACAATGAAAGAATTATCAGTAACGATTTTAATACTTCGTAATGTGTCTGAAAGCAGAACTTCGATCACTATTAAAAATCGTATGACAAAAAAGTTATGGATAGGCTATCTGCGCTATACTATGAAGAGATAAACAAAGTAAATGACAATGTCACTTAATACGAAATTACAGAAAATAAGTTTATGATGAAATTTATGAGACACTATAACATGCAAAAATCGTAGAAGTCTAACATCAAAATTAATCACTTATAAATATATAATTTTACGCAAATGCTGCTAACAATTTAAATTTGAAACTGGAAAACTTTTTTTTTTCTAAATTTCCCTATATTTGGGAATAAATAATTTCAACACTTTTACAATTTGTTCATTACTTATTTCTATAACATATCCATATACGAAGCTCACCCAAACCAAAGCCTCTGCACCGTAGGCACCGGCCAATCGAGCACCACTCCCGATACCATTTCAGCGCTCTTTCCAGGGTTCACGCGCGAATAAATCCACTCGGATATCTGAACGGTGCACGGGCGTTCGTTGGCAATATTGGAGGATGTAGTGGCTAGACCCTCCTCTGAAAAATAATTTATAAAACATAGTATACATACACACTTCTTAAATAAAAGCACCATCAATGTTGTAGCATTGTTGTGTTCCGGCAGCTAGAGATAAGATAGCCAGTGCCTCAGTAGTTGAGGATTCCGGGTGAAGTGCGCTTCCACCATCAGCCTTATTATCAGGTGAGCTCAAGGCAAAGTGCTTACCAGAAAAGAAAAAAAAGAGGAGACGGTGAATCAACAGAAGTTTATGTACTTAATAAGATACGGCTTTTGTATGTTATAAGGTGGTAAAATGGTGGTAGTTTGAATAACAATGTGGTGGTGAGTGAAGACTATGCAACACTGCCAAAACGTCGGGAACTAAAGGTATGGCCAAGATGCTTACTCAAAGTAGTTTACGTTAAACCCAATAGGTATAGGTTAAATACAATAGTATCCAGGTCAAAATTGTATATCTTCATCAGTGAAACGCAAAAAACTGTAATGACAAGCTTTTAATAAATAAGACAACTCTATGTGAACCATAAAATTACCTTTGGCCTTCTGCGCCATGAAGCGATGATGGTGCATATTATACACGATGGCATACACATTCTGCCTGATGGGTCTAAAGAAGTGGTGTATGGATGGTATCTCGCGGTGGTGGTCGTCTTCCATCAGCACTGGCAGCGTTGCCTGACGATGGGTGAGGATCGAGAGCATCTGGGGATGCATGAGGCCGCGCGCGTGTCGTTCCGCGCAAGTACGGAGCACTTCGGCTGGGGCGGCGGGGCAGGTGTCATCGTGTGGCAGTTGCTTGCTTGAAGATGGGCGAGCCTGTAATGACGTCAGCCGTTATGTCGAATCTAAAACGTGTGGAAGATGCTGCCTCACATCGCACGAAATAATGTTGACGATCCGTTTTGTTGTCGCCCAGCAACAGCAAATCTTATTTTAAGAAATGACGTATCAAATTATACCATGAGAATAATAAGTGCAAAATTGTAAGAAATATACATAAATAGTATGAGTATGTATTATAAGTTGTGTAAAATTATCAGAAACAAAAATGTAAAATAAGAAAATAAAAATACCTGTAGAAAATAATATAATAAAAGAAAATAAATAATAGTGGTAATGTAATAGAAAACCTTTTTGAAAATACACTTTTGTTTTTGTAATTTATTTGCTTATCATCAAGGCTGAAGTTCCGCACCCTGGTAATTTATGTAGATTGCAAAAATATCAATAAATACAACACTATTACACTACACAGACAACGGCGGTCTTGTTGCTTAAAGCGACCCCTTCCAGAAAGCCTTTGAAGCACAGGACAACTGAGGGGAAAAATAATAGGTAATGTAGTAACCAGTAAGAAGTCACATAAATACAGAACAGTTAATAATAATAAATAGATAAACGATAATTACTAGTTAGTTTTTTAAGTGAGTTGTTTTAACATTAATATTGATAAGTTCATAATTTAAGTTTCAAAAAGCATACAAGAATTAAGTAGTGAAATTGTAAATGGTAGTTCATTAAAGGTGGAAACGTACTATTAAAACGTGACGCCACGTCACGCCATCCGACGCGTGTCAGTACTAATCAATCCCATACATTTATTATGGTCAGTTGCACATAGAAAACACACCATGTGATGACACGCACTCCCACGCGGAAAAATCCAGTCGATCTAGATCGGCGTGTTGCCGGGAGAGGGGGTACACACGCCACCCGACGCTTGGCACGCAGTGTGTTTCTAGTTAACACCCGACGCCACGCGTCAATCATTCGAGAACATTCCTGGTATTAAGATATTTTTTGTCACTTACGTCCTTCAGGATACTATGACACTAGCGAAGCGTGATGTAGCATCACGTAGCGTGTTGGTAATGTGCACGGTTCACATCGGGTGTCGACACGTGGTGTCGCGTCGCGTTTTAGTAGTATGTTTCCACCTTAAGTATTCGATTAGTAAGTAGTAGGCGATAAGTAGGCGATACACACACTGCCACGCACCACGCTGCATGTTGCGTGTCGACGCACCTACGCGCGACGCGCGTGGATGCATTTTGTGTGTGTGTTGGACTGTGCGTGTTTTCTATACAAACGGAGATACTTAAGGTGGAAACATACTAATAAAACGCGACGCGACACCACGTTTCGACACCCGATGTGCACCGTGCACATTACCAACACGCTACGTGATGCTACAACACGCTTCGCTAGTGTCATAGTATCCTAAAGGACGCAAGTGACAAAAAATATCTTAATACCAGAAATGTTCTCGAATGACTGCGCGTGGCGTCGGGTGTTAACTGGAAACACACTGCGTTCCAAGCGTCGGGTGGCGTATATACCCCCTCTCCCGGTAACACGCCGATCTAGATCGACTGGATGTTTCCGCGTGGGAGTGCGTGTGTTTTCTATGTGCAACTGACCATAATAAATGTATGGGATTGATTAGTACTGCCACGCGTCGGATGGCGTGACGTGGCGTCACGTTTTAATAATATGTTTCCACCTTTACAAGCAACGTTAGAACACGCATTCACGCGCTACGCTGCGTGGTGCGTGGCAGTGTGTTAACTGCCTTAGACAATATTCAAAAGTACAGATCAGTATTGGGAAGTCAAGAATCAGGAATAATGAAGGAGTCATTTGTCATGCTGTTGTGCTTGTGTATAATTTTAAAACCGCATAACAGACCAGATAGCATACCACGAGTATTATATTATTTTATATTTGTCAATCAAACAACTCGATTCATCAAAACACAAATTGCTCATTTAAAATAATGATCAACACATAGATATACAGTATTTGCTGTTGTACCTAATCTCAATCAAATACAAAAGACTAATCAATAGAGTTAGTACTACCACCTCTTTGCTTGTAGCTGCCGAGCTGGTAAATAAAAAAACAAAAAAATTTCAATAAAATACTGTACCTCTTTGGTCGCTGTGTCGGCCGGCTGTTTCTCGTTCTTGTCGACCGGCTTGGGCTGCTGGCCGATGACGCCCGCGTCGCCGCCGTCCAGCGACAGATTAGCGATGCCGTGATGCACGTTTGTCCGATCCTCCATGCTAAAGTCTGCGTTCATTGACGCATTTGCCGTAGCCAATTTGTAATCTTCCAAGCCTTTTTGCTGTAATTTATTGTCTTTGCTTTTGAATTATCCCGAGTGCTCAGTGTTGATGAATAAAAATATAACTTGTATAAGGGATGATAAAAGAAAACGAGATGTCGATAAGAGAGGGTTAAACAAAGAGGGAAGTATGGATTAAAAAGGATTACACTGCACTGAGACAAATTTTAATGAAATTTTGACCCATGCATTATTACATATGATGGTTTCAATGGATGCCAATGTTAATATTAAAATGCAAAAGGCGTGGATGACCGTAGCAATATTATGAGGTTATTTATTTTAACTATAAACCTCATGTTCTGATGATTCTGTTGCCAGCTTGGATGTATCCATGTCAACTACAGTTGACTGCGGGCTGATTTCAGGTCTCTGAGTCTTTTTATTACTCTTCGGCCGACGTCCTGCACAAATAACATGAATATACTAGCTACAGTTATTATGAATATGAATGAAAACTATCATAAATTAAAATAAAGTTTACCCGACGCAGTCCTGTACTTCAGGAAACCATCCTTTGTGCCATTTAAATAATACTGCACTGCTTGTTTGAGTTTGGCCGCTCGTAAGTCATTGAGGTCTCCAAATATTTCAATGCAAGCTGCATCAACATCGGATGACGGCAATTCACGCACAAATTGGCACACTCCTTTCACTATAGTCTCTGGAGGCACTTGCTAAAAAAATATGCAACATTAATAACAAAGTCAAGCAAATAATTGCAATTTACCAAATTTGAGAAATAGTGTAGTTTTTTATATTATTATTTAACTGTCCAGTCCAATTTTTGTGTTTTTATGTAAGGGGCCGTTCAAGTATTACGTAAGCACTATGGGGGGGTGGGAGGGTCTTAAAGGGGGTTAATAATTGTAATAAATCTGCTTACGTAATATTTGAACAGCCCCTAACTGCATAAATAAATAACTTTATATTAACCTTTTTTGGTGTGATTCCTAAGCGTTTGTAGAAATCAGTGAGACTTTGTTCAGAAAGAATTGTGCCACCCAATAGGGCAGCCATGAGGCAAAGACGATCTTGAGGCACATCCAAAACTCGAGGCAACTCATGCACCATGTACTCCTTTGTTTCTAGAGAGGACTGTAATATAAGTTAATTAGAAATATTAATGAAATGTTTCTTTAAATTAAATGGTGTACATACAGCACCATACCAAAATCATAATGAATACTGACTCACCCTGTATGTAAGTTTCAATTGAGATGAGCTGAAATATCTTGGAGGTTGAAATACTAAGTACTCTCCAGAGCAGCCAACCAAGCCTGCATATGTTTTCTCTCGACATAGACCAACCACTTCTTGACAATGGTCATCAGAAGATACCATCTGGAAACGAAAAATAATATTTAGATATTATTATTATTATTACTATATCAGCCATAACTGTCCCACTCCTAGGCAAAAGTCTCCTTACACTATGTCCACACCTTCCGGGCCCCTACAACATCATGCTATTCCTTCATGAACCTATCAAGGTCATTCCCCCATTTTCGTTTTGGTCTACCTGGTCGCCTTTTTGCTTTATGTGGGGTCTACTTTGTTGTGGTCTGCGCCCACATCTTATAACTAAATAACAAAAAATAATACAATTTAAATCCAAAGTGTACTTACAATAGGAATGTTAAGGTATCGAAGAGCAGTTCTCAAGCAAGAATGTAGGCCTGTGGGTGGTACCCACCATACCTTAGGTGGAGGGGTGCCTTTTGTGACAATATGGCGTAATACCTGGAATAAATATAAGTTAATATGATAAAAATAACAAACAATAAATTTCATTTTTATCACTCTATATAGATACTAATTACAATGTGTCTATAATAGTTGTTATCATAATTTGTCTGATTTTAGCTTTACTAATAACAAGATCAGACAGTAAGCATAAAAGCCTGTCTGCTATTTTCAAACTAGAGTTTGAAAGTAGTATATATATTTGGAACCGACAACCGCTGGGGTAAATGTGTTCTTGAGTGGAGACCACGACTCGGTAAACGTAGTGTAGGACGCCCTCTGGCCAGGTGAGACGATGACCTGCAAAAGACTGCAGGCAAATGCTGGATGCCTCAAGCTGAGGACAGGGCGCTATGGCGCTCATTAGGGGAGGCCTATGTACAGCAGTGGACTAAGATAGGCCGATGATGATGATGATGATGTAGTAGTAGATAGTTTAAAAAATATGTTTCTTACCGAATTAACTCTTTGTCTGTAAATTATCTGAGTTTGGATCCAATGCTGTGGAGTAGCTGGTGGTGTAGGATGAGCTCCATTGAAGCACACACATATTGCTACTTGATGTTCAGCAAGAGCCTGAGCCAGTGTTGTTAAAAATTGAACACATCTTGCCCATTGACCACCACAAGCCCAGTCTGAAAGCAAACAATTAGATTTAATAATATTAATAGCTTAATTGTTTACAAACAGTTTCAAAAGAAAAGTTGGAACCTTTACTCCACAGACAGAACTCTTGGTAGGTACCTAAATCACAATAAGACCAAAGATGGAAGCTCTTTCATAAAAAAATCTATTGGAGAGAATCAACCTTTTAGCTGCCATAAATACCACATTGGAATTTTAATTGGTGGCGCCATGGATCCACATTCTGACATACAAAGGATAATGTGTAAACTATTGAAAATGGAAATTAGTGAATTAAAAAAAATATTTAAACATGACTAAGCATCTGTTCTTAAAAGAGAACATGCCATAAGATTACAATTAATTATTGAATTGATTAGTTGCATACTTGCAAAAAGTTGATCACTTAGTGAGAGTTCGAATGCCAATATCTTATTAGATCTATTTTATTAGTCAGTTTTAATAGATTACTTTAATTATTTTCATGACAATATACTTAGTTTAGATGGGTAGTTAAATATCTACAGAACTAAAAACTTATCAAAATGTTTATTTCAATATAGGTATATCCATACTTGTAAGTACCTACTTATCATAGTTTACAAAATTACTGTACTGCTGTAAAAAAACGCCGATATTATTTTATTACCTGAGAAAAAGCCTCCATACAGTCGGTCTAGGCAACCTTCAGCATCAAGTACCAACCGAAAACCACCCGCTTGATTTCTGGCAATTCTAAATAAATCAACACCCACTCCTTCGTTTTCTAAAAATGTTTGTAAATCCTGTATGCCCATGATTAGAAGTTACGGCTACTACAGTAAATAACGATTCGATCGAACACGTTTGAGTCGACAAAATGATGGCCTGCAAATAGAAATTAGAAAAATAAGTAACTTCGACGTCTTTCTAATGTTTGAATTAATATAAATAAACAATAGTGATTACAAATTAGAAGCCGATAGCTCCACAATAACAAAAAATACCACACCAAATTACCATGCAACCGGCGTACAATAAATAAAGGTTAACGATTTACACACATATCTACCTTATCTACTTTCATACACAATATATTAACACATATTAATTTCGTATAATAAAACTGGAAGTTATACAAACCTTGACTAAAAAACCATGCCAGCAGTGAAATAGAATAGCCAAAAGTTGAAAACGGAAGCCATTTGTAATTTCTAACCCTCAGCTGCCTGCCTTGCCTTGCCTTCCTTTTTATTGAATATAGTGATTTTGTAATAAATATCACATGACAAGCAAAAGTAGCAACGCAACGATTCGAGTGAAAGTATTTTAGTGTAGCAAATGAAAGCTAATAAAAAAAACTATAGTGTTTTTGAGAATAAAAAGCATTACAATACAAGTATTTTTGATAAAAACGGTCGTTAAGAATCTGGCGCAACATTTCCGGTGGCAAGATGCTACAGCACAGCAAATATGTCATAACATGAGATACAGGAAATATACAAAACTTTGTATATAATTAAATGGTGGCTAATGGCTTTGCGAACTTTACTCAGAACATTTACTAAAGCTTTAGTTATTATTCTGAATTCTCTTCCGCTTTCATTCACGTAGCAAGCAGGATACTCAGCTCTACGTAGTGCTTATGAATAAAAGAGTTGGGAGAATATTTATATTCTCTCAAATCTTTTAATAAGGTTTTTCTTAAAGACCTAAACAAATACATATTAAGCAAACGCGCAGATTCTTTATTTCGCTTTCTTTATTAGTGGAACTGTCAGCCGTCGTTACATACCTACAATTCAAAGGCTGATGGAAGTTCAATTTGTTTGTCAATTATCTACAAATGAAAAAAAGAAAACTGTCAAAGCAAAGTCAAATCAAATAGACAATCTGCATTCTGCATTGGTCGGTCGGACATCGTCTTTCGTCTAAATTTCGTGTTATGTTTCATTTATTTGGGCGTTGTAAATTGTAGTACAATTGGAATGTGTAGTAGTTCACATAAAATATTTCAGTTTGATTATTTGTAAATATGACAATATGGGTTTATTATTAGCACTTTGATTTTGTCCTTGTTAAAATGCTGTAAAAGTATTCGTGATAAAAAGTCAACAGCTTGTAACTTACCTGATTAAAATATAGGTACTAATACCAAGATACGTTATGCCGGAGCAAAGTAATGATTATCGAGTTGTAGTTTTCGGTGCTGGTGGTGTTGGGAAAAGTTCCCTTGTACTAAGATTTGTTAAAGGAACGTTTAGAGAATCATACATACCAACAATTGAAGACACCTACAGACAAGTAAGTAAACTTTAAATAAATTGGGTAGTATGTTTCATATCTTTCATTTATTATTGTATTTTCCATTTCTTTTACCTAAATTCGATTAAGAATTAAATTGTTTGCTCATTATTATATTATCATTTAAATACAGAATTTGAATGTTATTCAGCTGAAGTCTACACATACAGCCACATGCAATAGATTCCTAGGCGACTCTGACCAATTTTACTTAAAACATTGATGCCTTTGACAATATAAGACAGCTGAAACAAGTACAATTACATTTTAAATATGAATAGGTCCAAATTTAATTAAGGTATTTTGATTCAATTTAATAAACAAAAAAAGACCACAATAACAACAAAAATTAAATCCAAAATATTAAATTAAAACCATGTAGGTCCTAGTACCTAACAGTTTTTAAAACGTTTAATACTATGTGTTTTTTATTTGTTTTATTATATTTACCTATTTACCTTAAAATTCTTAAAAAGTGGATAATAAACACTTAATTGTTGGTATTTAATTGAATATTTCTGTGAAAGAACATAATTTTGACAGGCGGTAAAATTTTTATCGCTAATGACAACATGCATAGATACATAATGTGACAATATTTTATATTTAACTTGGCCTTCATCTCAGCTGATTTTTTGACAATAGAAGTGCCCCTTTTCAACATATCTATGCTGTGCCCGACAGGGTCGGTAATTGATTGACCTATTGTGTAAACATTGTGCAATGTATAATGTATAGAGCATTGAGAAGGTTTAAAGTGAGACAGACTAAGTGAGAGAAACCTCTGCAGGTATAATAACATATCACCTGATGGTAAGTGATGATGAGGTCACTTCACCTGGAATCTCCAAGTGTTGACAACACCTGTCTTAGTATTGTCTTTGTTATTTAAAGAAAGGCTTGCACAGTCAAGTTTTTAGTTAAGATGTCTGTATGATTATGGATATATATAATTTTACATTTGCATGGATTGGACAGAGCCACAATCGCATGATTGAAAGCGCACTTGACCCAAATTGTCAGTGGGTGCAGGTTTAAAATGTGGAAATTTTTTCAACACTTCCAAATTGTAATAGATCTTTATCAAATAAAGAAATATTTTGAAAGACGGGATTAGTATGAGAATATTCATTGTATGTCAAGATAGAGTGTCTTGATTTATATCAACATTAATTGCATCAATACCATACAAATTCAAACTTGCCTAAAATAGATCATCATAACTATAATAACAGGTTTACGAAAATTTATTATTTCAAGGAGAATATAAACAATAATTTATAGCAATATTAACCCTAAACCCATTGAAGTTTTGCCAAAGACCCTGACACAGCAGAGTATTTGGATGACAGCCAATAGGGATTGCCTCTTATGGGCATAGCAGATACCAAATAATATACCAAAAGTTGTTAGAAATTTATGAGCCTCAAGCTGAGCTTATTTATCAAGGACTTTTAGCTGATGCAAGAGGATGACACTATACAGAATGTGACAACAAAGATGTACTATTTGAATAATTGTTACTTGGGTAGGTACCTATTTGCTTTTTTTATAATATTGCTTTCATCTACTTTCAAAGAAAGATAGACCATCTCAATAGCCAAGTGGTCAAATACAAAAAAAGCTTATAATAGCTTACGCTGCCCTGGGAATTACTAAAATAAGCAGTTTTCGTTCTGCCGTGGTTTCGTATTTTGTTTGTTATTGCATTTTTCTTAAGAATAATATATACAAATGAATCCGAAAAGTAAATCAAAATTAGCATTTGGCACCCAGGATCACTTTTAGCGATTAGGTGAAGCCTGATCAGAGGGCCTGGTAGGAATTTTATTTGACATGTGATCATGTTAACCATAACAACAAATTTTATAACAATTCAAACTCGGACTAAGCTCCCTGGCTGAACCATACGTAAAATTTACACAAAACACTAGACTTTTAAATTAAACACTGCAGATTTAACGTAAAACTCACGTTTATTGTACTTACGTATATTATTATGTTACGTTTAAAACCCTTTCTTGGTCACAGGTACAAGGCACATCAATGACTTCCAACCTAATTAATGATTTATTGTTTACAGGTAATAAGCAGCAACAAAACTATTTGCACACTACAGATTACCGACACAACAGGATCACATCAGTTTCCGGCGATGCAAAGGTTATCGATAAGCAAGGTTAGCAACACAGGACACTTACATAAAAATCAATCAAGTGAATGTCAAAAAAGTAGTTACAGGTTTTTTAAAATATATTTTACTAAGCATAGTGCCTTGATCTCACCTGATGTTAAGTGATGATAAGGCTAATTGGTGGAAGCGCACTTTACCCGGAATCCTCAACTAATGAGACATTGGCTATCTTGTCTCTAGCTAAAAGCCGGCAATGCATCTGCGATTCCTTTGGTTTTGCGGGTGTCCATGGGCGGCGGTGATTGCTTCCCAATGTTGTGGCAACACATTTAGATAAGATGGTGGTAGCTAGAGGTGGACAAACAAGTTCTACCACCAACCAAACCAAGTACACAAACATGTACCGCAGGGAATCGAACCCGGGTCCTATGGGTCTAAACCGGTGGTCTCAACCACTAGACCACAGATGCGGATTTACTGCTGTAAGATCTCGCATCTAGCCTAAATGCTGCATAAAACTTATTATGTCCCTTTTAACTGTAAACAACTACAGGATTACAATGATGCTGTAGCGGCATATAACCCTCTAAAATGCTATATTAACAGAGTTTCGTAGATACTTGGACGCCCAAGGTAACCACAGTGTCATAGAACAATTGAATTTCTATTGTGTCTGGTTTAAGAACAACTGAGAATCAAACAAATCTACATTAGTTACGAGTGGTGAAGATTAATTATACATACCAACCATACCAACCCCTATAATATTATAAATTTATAAAAACCACATAATTCCAGGGCCACGCGTTCATACTTGTATATTCGGTGAGCAGTCGACAATCCCTGGAGGAACTAAAGCCAATATGGCAAACGATAAAGGAGATAAAAGGCACAGAGTTACCCAGCATTCCTGTTATGTTGGCTGGCAACAAGTGTGACGAGACCCCGGAGATACGAGAGGTGTCTGCGGCAGAGGGCCAGTCGCAAGCGCAGGCATGGGGCGTATCATTCATGGAGACATCGGCAAAGACTAATCACAATGTTACGCAATTATTTCAGGTTGGTTTTCTTGATTATACCTTATTTATATCATCATTAACCCTTTAACCGCCACACTTCATATCATTTATCGTGCCCTCAGCGCCAGCCACGTAAATCTAAAAATAAATACCTACAACAAATAGGGATATTCAATGGTATATCGATAAAAAATAAACACTTTGATTTTGATATACCTGTCCCAGCTACGCACGGTCATCCATCTAATCCATCTAATCAAAGACAGAATCCACATCCATAACAAACGGAACAATCGAACGAACGAACTTATTTTCCCGATCGAGTTCCTATGGCCATCTTTCAGCTCCATCATCAGACCCTGGTTACCATCTAGCACCAAAGCACTCGTCAAGACGGATCAAACGAGTCCAGACTCGATGGGGTTGTGTCGTTTTAATACCGAGTTCCTATGGCCACCTTCCGGTTCCATCATCAGACCCTGGTTACCATCTAGCACCAAAGTACTCGTCAAAACGGATTAAACGAGTCCAAACTCGATGGGGTGGTGTCGTTTTAACTACCGAGTTCCTATGGCCACCTTCCGGTTCCATCATCAGACCCTGGTTACCATCTAGCACCAAAGTACTCGTCAAAACGGATCAAACGAGTCCAAACTCGATGGGGTTGTGTCGTTTATAATAATAATAATTTTTCCTACACTCACACCAATTATCTAGCCCAAGAGAAGCTTCGTTATGAAACTCGTTATTATGGTTACTAGACAACGGATAAACCTACTTAAAATACTTAAATACATACACTTATTATACATAGAAAACACCCAGACCCGAGAAAATTTAGAAAAAAAATAATTTCTAAATTGACCCGACCGGGGATCGAACCCGGAACCCCAGAGATGGCGACACCATGAAAACCGGTGTACAAACCACTCGACCAAGGAGGTCGTCGAAAGTACGTCGATGTACTGACAACATTAGTTTCTAAACATGCAAGCTAGGGATAGGAATCATCAATACAGTCACCGACATTTTTATACTTATTTTCAAAGAAATTAAATAAATAAACAAATTCATTTCTACAGTAACAGTTGCTTTATTTGTTTTATAATAAATTAGTTTGTATAAACAGAAAAAAAATAATTTATGTGGATTTTTGTATCAATAAATCTTTGCTTATGTCCCGTCCCTATTGTCAGATTTTTCCTAGTTCATCAATACAATTTTCTAAAAATAATATCGATAATTTCTCTAACTTCAGACATCATTTTTAGGTTTTCTAATTAAGAGACTAAAGTGTAATCAATTGTAAATGATTACTTGATTAACTATTTACCAAATATAAACATTATTTTCATATAATACAGCGTTATTATACAAATAAAGCAGATTATACGAGTAGTGGTATTTGGTTGTAAATATACGACCTTGGCGAAATGGGCCCGAAAAAATTTGTTGGATTAATCCGACCTTGGCGGTTAAAGGGTTATTTTAGAATAAAGTGTAATATTTAAGGGTGCGCCGTCCATAAGTGACAAGTGTCATATGTTTTATTTGAAATGTCGTCGTCCATATTTATTTGATGCCGCGCGGCCAAACTAATTTTGTATGGGGAATTTAAGGTGCTTAATAAAAAATAATTATTTAAATAACCACTTGATGAATCGAAAATGTAGTCTAACAATTTGTAGTTTATCCATTGATGATTGTTTAGACAAAATCAGAGGTACAATAATTTAGATAAACTATAAGAAATCTACTAAACGCCGCCACTCGTTTTTATGATTTTTGCCCAACTTTAAATGATATTGTAGAAAAAACTATAGCGTGTTATGAATTTATGGTTCTGACAAATTGTAAACACGTTCCCTATGATACTAAATATATATTTTGTTCATTTAATACGATAGTATTTTCAATTATATCTACTTAACCGTAACTGCATTTTTGGCAAAATGTATGGACGATCCAAAAGCACTTTTCGTAAGTTAATTTGAATAAAAAAATTTGACTTTGTCTTTGACTTTGACCTATTATGTCCAGGGTAACTGAAGAGATAATAGTACTTCCAGGGAGCCTAATGTGAGTTTTATTTGCTATTCAAAACAAAAGCAAACTAGTATTTGTATGGTATTGAAGCAGTGCCTCCTTGTGACAAAAAAGGCGAGTTAAAATGTTGCCATACCAAATCACGATTTCGTGATTGAATGGAAAATAAAACTAAGAATAGACACTCAGCAGTGGACTAAGGAGATGATAATGATAAAAAAAGATTTTCATATATTTCCATTTCTAATTTTAGGAGCTGTTGAACATGGAAAAAAACAGAAACGTGTCTCTCCAAGTGGACGGCAAAGGAAAGAAAAAGAAAGATAAAGTGGTGAAAGATGGCGGCGAAGCGTCGGCCAGCGGAAGGGACAAATGTCTTGTTATGTAACATGGTCAAACACTACTCGTTCACCCACCGATTTTTAAATATTACACAGTCATTTTACTTCTAGTCATTTAAAAACATGCCCTGTGAACGTTGGAGCATGGATGTAGTATTAAGTATTAATCGCATTTAAAAGAATGTGTAGAAATTATTATTATGCCTTCTGAATAATATTTATTTTCGTTATGATGATGGAGCTTGGCATTCGTCAAATGCATATTTTGCTATTATTTTGTTATTTACACTAGTTACATAATTGATAATGACTGACGGGAAAAAGTAATGATGAAAATTCCGATAATAATGTTAGTGCGAAAATACAACGAAACTTAAGTCGTTAAGACCTTACTGTTATTCAATTGTACGCTGGTAAGTAATAAACAATAGGCGATAGTATATTTGCGTTCAACATGATTGTCTAAAGCAGTTTCTCGTTAACCGCTTTGTTTTAAGTTGAAGTGTAGATATTATTTTAATCCGCTTTCACAAACTATGCATACCTACAGACTATTAAAAACATTAATATACAATACACAAGCAGTGCCTCTTAGTCACAAACGAAGCGAGTTGCTTTTGCTATTCGAATTCTTCTTTTTGTTTCGCCGGCTCCGCACTGTATGATACGATGTACTGCACCCTCGTCCCGTCTCGCCCGAGATTGAGGAGCCAGCGTAAAACGTGACCAAATGGCAAATTAACTAGCGCGAGGCACCCTGATAAAGCCTTATGACTTAAATGTGTCAACTGCTAGCAAGCAGTCTGTTTAATACTAACAGCAATGCCATAAATTCTTCTTTCATTATGTTTAATATAAGAGAAAACTGCTTTAGTAATTGCCTAGGCTCACGAAACAATTTGTAAGTGAAATGCCATTGTTCCTATTGAACATTATTTTTAATTGTATAGCAACTTCTTCCTATTTTTAAATATTTATTTATTAACTCATATTGTAATCAGATAATGTCAAAGCGTGAAACTGTTGCTTGTGCCAAATTATAGAACAAGTGTTTTAGCACTACTGTTTAGTTATATTCTTGAAGCTGATCAGGTTAAAAAGTACATTTAACGCAGAACATTTATTTTATCTAAGACTTTGTAAATTACTCTTCCTCCTGATGTTGACCAAAAGCAGAGTCCAGCTGCGAAGACAGCTAGAGATGCAGGGTTGTGCCTCAGTATCCGTTCTCACCTTACCGACCCGCATGTTGCTTTCACGCCTCTTAAACGACCCCAAGTTGAATGATGTGGAAGTATGGTTTTGATACTTTGTAAATTATTAAGTCGTACGTAACGTTAACTCTTGGTTAAGTATGTGTACGTAACGGTAGTACTTCATACCTACAGTTAAGTGCATCGCACAATCCATAACTGTACAATATCTTCAATAAAAGTTCAACCAGGCCGGTGTCACTACGTAATTCGGTCGACTTATTTACCTACACGCTCGGTCCGCGCGCGGAGACAATTTAGTCGAGTGTCACGCACGTAGTACAGAGGACGCGACCGACGCGGCAGTTTGTTTCACGTTTATTTTATTTTCGCAAGTGGAAAGTTCACAGGATGGTGAAACAAAAGCGTTACTGTTCTGCATTCGGATGCACTAACACGTAATTTAATCATAAGCACATAGTAAGACATAGTAACATAAGTAGATACAACAGAGTATTAATACGTAGGTACGCATTGGTTATGCGTACTACTTCACCGAAGGTTGATAAAAGCGCGTCTTCTGTTTGTATATTATTCTGTCGTTCAACCATATGCCTAAGACATAAAGTTCAAAGTCTATTGAGGGAATTTGACAGTTTGTGGTGTTCTGATGTGCAGGCGTGTGTACATTCAGGGCTTTTTTTTTCTTTTTTTCTTTATTTATTAAGAGATTTATTATTTGTTTTATGGTGAGCAAACGTCTTCTACTATACTATGTTTTTCATTTAAATTCTGAGCTACTTGCTCATTCCAAAATAAGTTAGAAACTTTATTCTCTAATACTTTTTGATGACATTGTTCGACGGCTCATATAAAATGTAAATGAATCTAGAAAACGACCAATTAAACGATGTTCGGTTTGATAGGTAGTATGAAATATCCTTAGATTTAATATTACGCTTTGGCATTATTGATTTAAGTCTGGTTAAACTAGTCATTAATTTGTATTTATTAAAAGTCATAATGTTGAAAGCATTTACTTACCTAGTCATTATAATTAAGTGATATCTGTCGCTAGTATATAATGCACTTTATTTAATTAATATCATTCACTACATATCCAATTAGATTTGTCCATATTATAAAGTTTTAACTAGTCATTAACCATCGTCGCGTATTTTATAGTGAAGTATTTTTATGATAAGACGAATAGGGAAGTTTAGAGTTCTTGTTTTGTAATAGGTATAAATAAATTGTAATTAGTTTGGCCCAGGATTTAAACATTGCATTTTATTGTATTACTCGTAACTTTATATAAACTGTTAGAGCTTCGAAAACCTTAGATTGGTGGCGCTTTTATTACTAACTTTGTCTGGCTAATTAAAAAAATTCTGACTGAAATAATTCAAGAAACAGGCACTGGGAGAAGAGTAAGATTCTCGTGTGACTGCTTCTTCTGAAATAGAAGCAGCCGATTTGCATTTTGTTGTTCCCTATTGATTAATTCACAAATCCTGGACCAATGCTTTAAACTATCGTTTTATAATGTAATACTTATAGTATACTTATAGTTTTAATTTGATCATCATATTTACTAGTACCAATGTTTGCTGATTATTTTGCTTATTAGAAAAAGGGATTCCTAAGATTAAATTATTATATGAGCGTTTAATTAATGTATTGCGGGGAAATTGTTAAACACTAAATTGTTATAGCTGGACCAAAGTTGTTTGATGTTAATTGATGTAAGTAAACTATAGTTTTTATTTTATCTGTTGTTCTTGTATTTGTCGTCGTTGTATTATTTTAATACAAATTCTATCCTTTTCTCTGTCATCTTTCCACAAAGTCATTGTCTACGCTTAATTAAGATGTTTACATACGGAGATGGGGGGTTAGGAACATTGTTTGGTATACACAATGTGTTTAGATTGTATTCCCACTAAACGGTATTAACATAAACTTGAAGGAGTAGAATAACAAGTAATTGTCTTAATTCAATGATTTTTTTCTTTATTTAATAATTTAAAACTGATTAACGTAAAATATGGCTTGGTCGTATTGTATGGAAAAGCTACGTCTAACGAATTGTTATTGTACCGTGCGCATAGTGCGAGTTTTATTCGTGAAGGAAGAGCGCCATCTAGTTACCAAACGATGAAACTCGCGCTAGGCATCATTAAAACAAAGTAAGATGATTGAATAACTTTAGATTCATCTGGACAATGAAATTGAAATGAATGAAATGTATATTCCTACGCAGATCTTGGTCACACGAACATTAGACTTTTACATAAGCCTAACTAAGGAAGGATACATGCATACTAGCCCAATGGTGTATGAAATACGAACAATGAACAATTAAAGGACATCGTCTATCTCACTCATAATGAGCGCTAAAAGCTATGCAAAGAAAATACCTACCTAATGTATGCATATTTGTTTCTCGACGATAATAGAAGTGAAAATTATTGACTTATACACGTTTAGTATCTTCTTCCGCCTAGCATTATGCCAGTCTAGGGCCAGGGTCCGCTTTGCTACACAATCTCCTCCACTTTGCTTGGTATATTCTGCATCTTTTTTGATGAGATATTTCTCTATGTCCGCTCTTACAATGCTAACTAGTGTTTTTCAGGCATCAAGATCTAGTTAGGTCCTTGGATAGTAAGGTTAAGGCATTTATTTCTAAAACATTGGAAACGACATCGTGTTCAGTAGGTATATCCGTTTAAACTTATTGAGACTGTAATCAGGTCTTTAAAGAACGGTTAATAATTATCATCGATATTCAGTCCGGCTAGAACAACGGTGAATCTAGCAAGGTAAAGACTCACTAGAAACTATCAGAGACACTCCTAATCTTCAAGTGGCCCCCACTACTACCAAAACGTCAAGGTTATTAAGGTATGTCATCTCTAATAAGTTTGGCTTAAATTTCTTGAGAGAGCTTTTACAACGCCATATAGGCACAGATTAAATAATAGTAACTACGATATAAGGTGACTGCTGCTTACGAGGATCTTAGACTAAAGACAGTCACTAATCGAAATATTAAACTTACATAGGTACCTACGAAGTGAAAAGTGCGTGCATTCTTGTTTAAATTAAACGTGTTTGGCCTTTGAATAGATATTTTTCTACTCGTAATTAATTTTATTTTACTTAACTTTTATGTGGCTTTGCCACATGTGGGGGCGTTACCTATAATTAGAAAAATATATTTTGTCATTTAAAAGAACAACATCTTTTCTAATAGAAACAGTCTACTTCAATCTCCTACTATACCTATTGCTTCTATATTCTTCGAAATGGTGCCCATTATATTATATGGCAATAATATTATAGTAGATGATAGAATTTTCATCTAACGAATTGTAGTTTGGTTAATAATAATAGGAATTACCCATAAAATGTGTCAATATTTATTAACTTCTTAATAATTGAAAAATTGAGCACTAGCAAAAAGTTATGGATTTATTTATTCATTAAGTTTTTAGTTAGAAAACTTCAACAAAATCGGGTTTTATGCCTTCACGACTGCCGGCGACGCCTATTGCTAAATACGCAAAACTCCAAGATAGTGAATATGTACGCAAATTGCCAAATAGGCAAATCTATATTTATTATACAAATTAATTGGATAAGTATATAGGTAACTTCTCAGAATGGGGTGAACATAAAAGCAACTTTTCTAATATGACCACACCAACTTTAAAATCGCGAAAAAACAAATGCTATAATCTGAAAATCTTGGTTAAATAATTATTTAACTTTGTATGATACAGCTGTTGCATATGGATTATATCAGCACATTTATGATTAGGTAGGTACCAAAACTAAATTGGTGTTTTGTATATTTGATAATTTGCGTCTTACGGTTTATATGTCCGACCATGAGAATACATTAATAGAAACGTCATCGTATGGCCTTCCATTGTGCAAGCAGTGTTGTGTGGGTATATTTACAATTGATCTCGTTAGCAAAAACGACAATATGTATGGCAATTTTTTACTGTTATGGTCGGTCGGACTATGGAAAATAGCTACACACGTTTCTACCTACATACAGGCTTAGACACAATGACACACGAAATTATCGTGCTAACAAATCCGACAATTATTGTTTTGTGATTGATCTCAGTTAAAATACCTAATTAATAATAAATAGTTGTAAGAATTCACATCTGCATAGAAGGATTAGTCGAGGATGCGGTTAGGTTTTGTCTATAGATGTAGGGTAGTCTGATAGGAGCGCCTCACTTGTTTCATGTTTGAAAGCTTGGCCGGGGTGAGCGTGAATATTGTCAATGCGATATTCCTGCTCATCCATTTTGGAGTGATGTTCTAGTTGTAAATATTAAAATTGTTTTGTTACAATGTTGTTTATAGAGGTTGCGAATGTTTGTTGACCAATAACGGAATAGATCTTACACCTATTTAAATCGAAATTAGAATTTGCTTAATTAATACTTATTGTACTAATTATACAGTTGGTTCTTTTTATATTATAATAATGCTTATTATATTTGAACTGAATGTTTCCATTTTATTATTGTATTTTTAATTGATCTTGTGACACTTCTAACTAAGGCATCACGAAATAAAAGAAAATATTAAAAGACACTTTTCATTTTAATCCTTAGAAAATATGCTACAAAACAGTAAGAGATTCAAGCGGGCGCAAAATGCAGTGAGTAAGAATTACAATACAATAAAAAATAAATATACAAGTAATAAATGGTTACGATTAGGTATTATGATTTTTTTTTAAAGTACACAATCTACTTTGATTTTTGATCTGACCTCAATCTTCTGTAATATGTATAATGTTAATGGTTTTTTACCCTGGTGTTCTTACACAAATCTGACTTATCTTATAAGTATAAATAATATCACAGATGACAGTTTTATTTACATTTTTTTAATATAGAAAGTTAGTAAGCGTTTTGTTAGCCTCTGGACTCGACTTTCACGACATTTAGAAGACATGTTCAATTGATTTGTCGATTCACCTTCAATAGGGAGGACGACATACGGCAGTTCATAATTCTTATAAAAACTCATTTCTTTACAGCTCATTGTTCTTCTTTGTATGTTTTATTTTTTCCATCACCTTCTCCTCTTTTCTTCATAAACCAAGCATTTGGCCTTCTTTTTAAATTATTCGCAATGGCATACATATCTCTATATTCTAAATTATTGGGTAAACGCCCCGTACTAGCAGACCTCTTTAGTTTGGGAGCATTGATACACAAATTAGATGAAACATTTGCATTTTGCCTTCTATTTTGTGAACTATCCAGGGCACGAGAACAAACGTCTAAAAGCCTATTTAAAGTTGCGCCACTTATTCTATCTGAATTTTCATTATGATGTGGGCTGTTGCTACTAGAATTAAAAGTAAATGTTCTATTTCGTTGTTTTACCCCAATGTTAACTAAACCTAGCAAGCTTAAATTAAATGGTATGTTTAATATATAATTAAAAGTTATCATGATTAACAGAAATATGAGCAAGACATTGATGATTAAGACCAGACATCCATGAAGTATTTTGTCAAATGGGAACCACAGTCCATCTGAAACAAGAATAGGTATCATTACTTATTAGTAGTCATAAAGTCAAAATATTTGGAATTCGATAGCATAAATATCGTCATCATCATCATCATGCTCAGCCTGCAGATGTCCACTGCTGAACCTAGGCCTTCCCAATGGATCGCCACCACACTCGGTCCTCCGCCTTTCGCATCCTAAATATTGCAGCATAAATATATTGAAGGAAAAATCAATAGTGTAGGTAGACCTTAGATAGCGGCCTTAAATATCGCGTAACTACTACTTATGTGATAGCTATTGAGATGGGATCAAAACATACAGTTAGATTTCTAGACTATTTGCATTAGATGGCGGTAGATAGAAAAAATCGGTAGGCGCCTCCAGTTCGGTGGTTGGTGTGGCTCATCTTGGCGTGGCCACCATCACCAACTGGAAATCTGACTTTATAGATAATTTGTCGGAATTTGTCGTGAAATCTCAGAATTTGTCGGTCCACCATTCAAAAGTTATAAGGGGTTCAAGGTGGCCCCGCCAGGATGAGGCTCATTCTGGCGTGGCCACCTTGTATCTCTGAAACTACGGGTCGTAGCGAAGATCTGATTACACCAATAATTTGTCGGAATTTGTCGTGAAATCTCAGAATTTGTCGGTCCACCGTTCAAAAGTTATAAGGGGTTCAAGGTGGCCCCGCCAGGATGAGGCTCATTCTGGCGTGGCCACCTTGTATCTATGAAACTACGGGTCGTAGCGAAGATCTGATTACACCAATAATTTGTCGATAATTTGTCGGAATTTGTCGACAAACGCCAGAATTTGTCGATGCTTCTACGAAAAGTTATATCAACTTCTTTTTTTTCCCATAGTAAATGTACAATCGCGTACATGAAGCTTATTGATGTTGTGAATAAACGACTTCAAAGGTATAAAGAGTGTACTTACTAATATTATTAATGTGAAGTTTGGATGTTTGTTACTCAATCATGCTTCAACCACTGGACGGATCGAGATGAAACTTCGTACAATAGGTTTGGAACCAGAATAAGACATAGGATACTTTTCTCTCGGCATTCCCACGGGAACGGGAAACGGGGTTAAGTGGTTGAAACGTGATTGATTAACAAACATCCAAACATTAGCATATTTTATAATATTAAGTAACTAGTAACTTACTAGTTACTAGTAGTAAGACCATACTTACTACACCTATTTATATTTTTAAAATTATTGCGTTACTAATGTGACATACAACACCTATGTACCTACATAGTTGGTACTCATTCAAATTGGCACAATATTTTTAATAGTGTCATAGTTTATTAACTGAGCCTATGTTTTTATTTATCGTTGAGAAAAATAGGTAAGTAGGTAGTTTAGTAAAAAGAAAGCAACTTTATGTAAATCGATAATAAACAACACATTAGTGTTGTTTATTATCAGGCATTAGCCTGAGTTCACCATTGATCCCTAAGTTTTAGGTGAGCCCTAAGCCATGTTAGGTGACAGTTGTTGGAGCAAAACCGTCACCTAATATATGGCTTAAGGGTCACCTTAAACTTAGGGGTCAACGGTGAAAATGGGCATGAGACTATTAGAAAAATACTTTGGAGCTAACAGGGGTTCCGAGATCCATGTCCGAGAGAGAGCGACATGTTTACACTAGTGTGAACGACTTTATTTCGTACACTACAAGATTCACAATACCTTATACCTACACAAAAAAGTAGGCAAAACATTCCGCCGCACAATTTATGAACGCAGTAAGTACCACTTACTGTGTTTACGATTGTGACATTTGATGTGCTTACATTACGATCTATTTTCTCGAAACTGTCACATGTTCTTTACTGCGTTCATAAATTGCGCAGCAGCATTGCACTTCGCTGCACTTGTAGTCTTTCAAAGAGATAACAGATGGCGCTGAATAGTAGTTTCATTATTTTCAATTGCAAAATAACCTTTATGATCTAACACAGAATGATCAACGTTCAATGATCAACGGCGATGTTTGTTATTGTTTGGCACGGACCGGGTTAAGTACAAATAGCGAGTTAGAGAACTGCCTCAGTTCGCAGTGGTGTATTTGAACTTGTTTTGTAGTTTCGTTAGTGGTATATTGTGCGCGATACCTACTTAGGTAGATAAAATGCAAGTAAGTACTTTTTTCTTAAAGATGTTTTAAAGAAACTTCTTATAAATGCAATTAGTCGACATCGGTGCTTAATTGCACCTTATTAGAAATACCTATCTATTAATTTTCTTTGTAACTACTTGTGAGCCGTGTGGTGGCGGCTCCTTTTAAGAATACTGTCACACTATTCCTTGTCTTCGATGTCGTAAAAGGTGACTAACGGACTGAGAACTGCACATACATACATCCAACTGCTTATAGTGGCGACAGGCTCACCACCTATCACGCGAGCACAGGTGCAGTAGTAATTTGGTGAAACACGAACTGTGGCAGCAGTAGCTTTCGCGGTGCTAACTGCTTAGTCTCTGACTAACCCCTAGGGACAATAGTCGTGAATATTATATGTAACTACTTGTATGAGCTAAAGTCTTTAAGAGTGTGTAGTTTATTTTAGTTTGTGTGTAGTTTTATTACTCAAGAGACACTAGCATAGTAGATAGGTTTAATGGGTATATAGATTTATGTATGAAGGCGCGTGATTGTTGATTGCTCATAATAATTATTTTTAGTTTTAAGATGACAACACATTTTTAAAATGGCTATATAATTATCTATTAGCAATAAATTAATGTCATGCATTGATTATATGCATCCGATAAAGAGTCGGACATACCTACTTACGTACACACATATCAAAGTTCCGAACTTTATTCACCATTTAATTCGTTCATTAAATCACGTTATCATTAAATGCTTATGAACGCGACTGTACATGTTGTTGTTTGTATGGGAAAAAAGAAGTTGATATAACTTTTCATAGAAGCACCGACAAATTCTGGCGTTTGTCGACAAATTCCGACAAATTATCGACAAATTATTGGTGTAATCAGATCTTCGCTACGACCCGTAGTTTCAGAGATACAAGGTGGCCACGCCAGGATGAGGGCTCATCCTGGCGGGGCCACCTTGAACCCCTTATAACTTTTGAACGGTGGACCGACAAATTCTGAGATTTCACGACAAATTCCGACAAATTATCGACAAATTATTGGTGTAATCAGATCTTCGCTACGACCCGTAGTTTCAGAGATACAAGGTGGCCACGCCAGAATGAGCCTCATCCTGGCGGGGCCACCTTGAACCCCTTATAACTTTTGAACGGTGGACCGACAAATTCTGAAATTTCACGACAAATTCCGACAAATTATCGACAAATTATCTATAAAGTCAGATTTCCAGTTGGTGATGGTGGCCACGCCAAGATGAGCCACACCGGTGGTTGGACGACCTAGGTGGCGGGCAGGGGATGGTTGTCGGCGTAGGACCGTGAAGAGTGGCGTACGAGGGTAGAGGCCTGTGCCTTGCAGTGGGCGGAAGTGAGCTGATGACGATGATGATGATAATGTTACGCACCACACAAAGTATAATTAAAGTAATTCAGTAATTTGTAACACGTTTTACCTGTCATTCCGTGTACCATTGTATTTACCGCAGCACTCAAAGCTACCATTGGCTCAGATATTAAAGTTGCAAACATTCTTATTAAAATTTTAAGGGGGTTCATATGTTTCATAAATGTAATTGGATCGGGTGGTGAAATGTCACAAGTTGATCTCCAGAATTGCCAGCTACACTTATTTACAGCAGACATAAATCTTTCCAGATCTTTTTGTTCGGCTTCCTGTAACATAAACATTTATTAACAGCTTTAAACTAGATAAATAATTTATTATTTGATGATCTCATATTGGGATCTAGTTTTATTACTAGTAATATATTTTCTTACTTTAAAAAATACTAGTAATACATATTTGTACATACTTACAATAATTATTTGTTATCATAATTAATTTTACAAAGCTTTTTATAACAAATAAGGTTCAGTCTCTACTACAATGCCATGTTCTCTTATTGTTATCACAATAATATAACAGTCAAAGGCTGTGCTTTTAAAAATAAATCAACTGTAATTACAGTCAAGTGTAAAGTATACAGGTGTAAAAATATCCTTAACAAAGCCAAAAAGTATGCATAATATACATCAAACCAAGTAATACCAATTAGAAATAATTACTGGGAAACCACTTTTATTTTTGGATTAAAAAAAAAACATTATAAAGATGGGAAGATTATGTGGCTCTCTGCTTTATTGAGGGTCTTGTTACACCCTCTATGTAGTAACTCATGTTTTAATTACCTTATAAGATATGACCCCTTCATATAGATAGAGCCCTATAAATATCAAAATTAGGACATGCTTATGTGACACATGTCTCCACACCCATAAGAATAGAATCACGGCAGCACCAACACCAAAAGACCATGTGAGGTATAACTGAAAAAAAATGTTTTTAAAGAATAATTAAATGAAGCATGCTTTAAATTTTATAACATAATGAAGAAGTCTAGTCTTAGTTCTTTTTACACAGTAGTTGTTACCTTATACTCAATCAAGTAAAATTGGATATATTCACTCCAAGCAATTACAATCTTCTCTGTAACTGCAGGCTTGTAAATAGCTTCTTCAACATATCCTATTGATCGACGAAACATATCTTCAGTAAGTGCCACATTTGATTTAATATACTCGTTAAGAGTCTCCCATCGAGTTTGGTCAAATTTCATTTGAATTAACACATTGATACTGCCATCTTCATTTACCTGAAACATAATGATCAGAGGGGAGAATATAGTTACCTTAAATGGGTAAAGCATTTATTATATTATATTTTGTACATTAGGTAATAAAGTAATAAATTCAAAATTAAGATGTCCTTTAGAGTAATGTAAAGTATTATAAAAATAATAGATTGTAACTTGTTTACATAATTTTTAATAATATTTTTCTTGTATGATAAAGTTTTATCACTTCAGTACCTAATGGTTAAACAGTTATTGAAGACTGACCTGAGTTTGCCCTCCATTCAATATAATGGCCAGAGTTCTCTTAAAAAACCATTCTCCAGTACCAAGGTTACCATTAGATGGAATCTTCCTTTTTAAGGGCATCCTTAGATCTGGAGGCGTTTCCGAAAAACTTTTTAGTTCAGGCTCTGTGTTGTCCACAACAATGTCCCATGGATCTGGGCCCACTCTAACATTACAAGAATAGCAATGGAAAAATATGCAAAGCAGTAAACAAAAGTAACCCCAATTGTTCTTCATCTTTTATAAAACTATTTATGAGTACTGTTCAACGTTCGTGCTATTATTACAACAATCGCGAATCTTTCTGTAAAGTTAAAAGCATTAAAAGTAACATCAGGCTGCTGGCTCAAACTATGTGGTATTATTTTTTGTGGGAAAATGATGTACTTATCCAAGGTTAAGTTTAATTTTTAAATGAAGTGCACGAACACTACTTTAATAGAAGCATGCAAACGCTTAGGCTTTCAGTCAGTACCTAGTCTGTGAAAAAATTTAAGACGTTCAACAATTCAACATGGAATTCATTAAAAACCGGTAGAGTTACATCAGCGCTCAAAAAAATTCAGGTAGTAAACATGTCAATGTCATTCAATTTTTTTTTTTTTTTTTTTTTTAGTTGATGGCTTCGTGCGACTAGCACATTTAGCCAGTGTCAAAGTAATTTTTCTTACAAGTAGTATATAAATAAACAATATGAATGATATTAGAAATGGGAAGTGAGAAATGATATACCCCCCCCCCCCCCCCAACCCCTCGAGTATCTCAGTAAAGATGTGGGGCTTTACTAAGTCCTCACGCGAGCTTCTTGAGAGAATTTGAAAAGTAACGTTGCACTGTTTTGTTTCATTTGCCAACACTTATGCACACTCACGAACACTTAACGGTTAATAATCCACCATTATTTCACATTAATATTCAATATAACACAAATTTTAGAAAATAAAACAAAACCGCCGACATGACGCTTCACTTTCCCGCCAAGCTACCGTCATTCAATTTGACAATACTATTTCATTACCCACCCACCATCTTCCCACTATTCGTAATTATCCAATTTGTTAAAAAACAATGAATAAAATGAATTATGCAGAAAAAAATATATCACAAATTAATATTATTATTATTATCTTTTAGACACAGATAATGTAGAGTACATAACTATCATAACAATAACATATTATAATTATTCCACTTAGTTTGTTTGGCTTTATGATATAGAACCTCTTGTTTTCTCCAAATGAGAAAAAAAAAACTTTCTTTCTTTCTACAACTCAGTAATTCAGTTTTAAAACAAAATATTGAATAGTTAGGTACTTTTGTAGTTTTCTAAACAATTGTAGTGCTGAACGCTAGGCAATATGTCTTCTATTGACTTCGACCCATCTATTAAACTATGTCTGAAATATTTGCATTCAAGTGCATCAGACTCGACAGAACAGCTAAGGTTAACCCTCGACGATGTAATAAGACAAACATACGGTAATTCGAAAACGTTGGGAAACGTCCTTCCAAAGAAATACTTAAACGAAGAAAAACTGGGTTCTCCCAGATCCAAGCTTAAGAGTGACAAATCGTCCAGTAGTAAAACTATTCCCATTTCACAAGCGAGTCCACAGCAAATCCAAATTCCAGAACGCGAAAATGACGATGGGTCTGTGATGGATGGGGAACTAGCGTTTGATTTGCTTGAAGAAGACCTAACTTGTGCAGTGTGTAGACAGATTGCAGTACAGGCAGGCAATCGTTTGGTGGAGTGTGATGCTTGTCATGCCTTATACCATCAGGTAATTGACTATAAATAATATAGGTATTAAAAAAAATTGTAAGTAACATAGTAGATACTTGGACGCCCAATGTAACGACAGTGTCATAGAATAATTGAATTTCTATTGTGTCTGATTTAAAAACAACTGTTGCTAAAAGATTTTCTTAGGACACCTATATACTCAGCTGTTTCTGTTAAACCCTGTTAAATATTTATTTTTAATCAAATGTAAACTAAATAATCAACAGATAATATTAGTAGAATTAAAATGTAATATTTTAAATGTTTTCTTTTGCAGGACTGTCACAAACCAGTTATAACCGATAATGATATTAGTTCAGGATGGCAATGTGCATCATGCCTCGCTTCACAGGGATTTGCTACAGGTTTTTCAAGCAAAGTATCATCTTCATCCAAGTCCCCATCCCATATCTCGGGGTCTACAACACCAGTTAAGATTTCCTCAAGCAGCTCTGCATCATCGTCTCCTTCTAAAGTGGTTACCCCCAGCATCAACATAATTTCTGCAGATAAACGTCTTCAGATAATGAAAAAGAAAGCAGCAAAGCAGCATGAGAAAAAGAAGAGTTCTAAATAATTGTGTTGTATGCCACCATTTTACCGAACTACGTTTCAGCTTACATTCCGCTCTAACACATTAGAGTGACCGATAATTGTTTGCAGAGTGCATTCAACCATGTTAACAAGAAAACTTAAAGAGGGCAATGTCTACTTTCTTTCATGAAATGAAAAATATGTTTGAAGAGCTAGAAGATTCAACAAGAATAATAATAGTATACATTTCTAGTATACATGCCTGCACATCTTTATGACTCCTTTATGGTATATGGTTAAACATTTATTGAAGAAATAAAAGATATTTTTGTATGGAGCTAGATTTCTGTTGTGTAATTTAATAAAAATTACCTCGAAATTAAAGTCATAAATTTCTAACCTAACACGTTACCTAGAAGAGTAGGGCAGCTAGTATTTCTGTAAGTGCTACCCTCGTTTTAGCTAACATAACAGCGCGGCGCGCAGTATTGATAAACAGTAGGCGAGTCGTCCATTAGGTATTCATGCATATTTGAAACATTCAATATCTTAAAACACCATTACATTCATAGTTCGTTAGTGCAATTAATTTTAGTTTAATCAAAATTAAATATGTTAACCAATACTGGAGTCAACCTGTATATGTTATGAACATATGTGAAATTGTGAACCAACCACGAACATAAGTGAAATTAACTATAATTCGAAAATAGTTTTATTTTATTTTATTTCCTTATTATAGTTAGAATAGGTTTAGTTGTTATAATATTATGTAATCGTAGGATGGACGCTGAGCATCGCAACCCTATAGCTAGCTTTAACTTGATGACGCGGGGCATCGACCAAGCCAAGCACTGGACTCTGAGCAGACTACGGGAGCAATCGTACTCGGAGCCGTCTGGTGAACGACTGAATTATTACGTTTTTCTTTGGACAAAGTTTGCAGATTGCCTCAGACGGCATTTTCAGCTTCACCGGGCTTGTTTGGGGGCGGTGAGAAACTAAAAGGTTTCCTCAAGCCGTGTGAAACGAATCGTCTTCGGAGGTTTTCTAAAAGGAACGGCATCGCGCACTAGTGCGTGTCCCCGTGCCCTATACAGGGTGGAAACTCAGCGGGGCAGTAAGGGGAAGTACCTTATCCATTGCAGCTACACGAAAATGGTCTTAGAAGACTATCCATAATTTTTTATGGAATTTTGATCCCCATTCAAAGATTTTCAAAAAAATGTACAGTTAGCAAGAAAATAACCATTTTACACAAAAACATTTTTTGATGCCAATCGATCCTATTTCTAATACTGATCAAAAACTTCTATGGGACCAACCATCGTTGGAGTACTCAAGAAGTCACAAATAGCAAAAGACTTTTCCCTTACATTTTCTAATTTGTTTAACTGAAATACAAAAATAAAATAAAAGACAAATGATCACGTAGAATTTTACACATATCTAAAAGAAGGCTTATTAATTTTCTTTTTTTATTAACTAACATAACTTGATGATGTTATTCACAACACACTCAGAGCTTTTCTGACGCAACAAACTGTCAATATTGTTTTTTATTTAATAATAACGAGTTCCAAATTTGATTTTTTTTTAAACTTACCTTTTTAATCAGTCAACAAAAAGATCTCAACCGTCACTAAAAAAGCTTTTGCGTAAAATTTTCATACAAAATGTACGGGAAAAGTTATTTGCAATTTGTGACTTTTTGAGCACTCCCAACGATGGTTGGTCACATGGAAGTTTTTGATCAGTATTAGAAACAGGATCGATTGGCACCAAAAAATGTTTTTGTGTAAAATGGCTATTTTCTTGCTAACTGTACATTTTTTTGAAAATTTTTGAATGGGGATCAAAATTCCATAAAAAAATATTGATAGTCTTCTAAGACCATTTTCGTGTAGCTGTAACGGATAAGGTACTTCCCCTTACTGCCCCGCTGAAAGTTTCCACCCTGTATTAGTATACAGGATTTTTTTGAGTCTAGTGACTAGTGGCCGCTCGCGGTTTCATCATACGTTTTATGATTTTCAGGGTGCCAAGCGCGAGTTTCATTCGCCATTCGATCACGTTGACGATAACGACAATTTGTATGGCATAATGTTAACCCTTGTCGTATGCCGCCAGGAGGCGCTGCTCCAATGCCAAACTAATTTTCGTTTTCGTAAACGTAATCGAATGAATACAGATAGTAAACAAAACTCACAGTAGACGTGTGATGCTACCCAACACGACCACGAATGATTACCTTAATTTCAATATGGTACATATAAAATAGAATAGAATAAAAGTGTACTTTTTTGTACTAAAGAGTTTAAAAAATGTACTCTCATATTTTTGCTGTTATAACGTATAGGCCGTGGTCGTGCTAGGTAGTACCTTTCTGGCACGACCACAAATAGATTTAAGGTATTTTTAGCAACTTTTAGATGAAAAATTATATAAATTTATTGTACTTAAATGTACTGCATATTTGAAATAATTTTGGTCAGTATTTTACCCGTTTTAAAGCAGGCTTTGTTCGTGGTTTTTACTTTTTACTTTTTAGTTCTTTTTTTATTAACAAGTAATAAAAGCTTGTTTTTAAAAAGTTTTTTTTGTTTTAATTTTATTTTTAACTTTTTAGTATTTTTGAAGGGGCTTCAGTAGGCCGATTCTACTAAATAACTGCAACTACACTGCAGCGTCGCGTGTGTCAAAATGAGCAAATTTTGACGTTTCGGTATTCTGTTATGCAGCGCTGCTGCCGTAGTGTTGCAGGGACGGAGAAGTAACGCAAATAGGTATTCCACTAACAAAACTGCACTACACCTGCACGTTTACTGCAAAATAATCGTATTCCATTAAAATATTTTGACATTTGTGTAGTAATGACAGCAGTATTGGTGCAGTTTTTGTGCAGGTTTATTGAAGTAGATCGTGAGCAACTTTTGCACAGCGTATTATAAGCATTTTACGTATTTAGCGAATTGTGACATTAGTTCTTTTAGTTTTATTGCAGGATTCGTGCAGCTGTAGTGTAGTAGACGCGCAGTTGTAGTGTAGTTGTGGTGCAGAGAATTTTAATAGAATACGTCTATTTCCACGGCACTACTCCTACACGCCACAAATGACAGGTGTAAACGTGCAGTTGCAGTTTTCTAATAGAATTGACCTCCTGTACAACAGGGTTCGCCCTGGTACCCTGAGGCGCAACGTTAACGATATGACAACAAAGCACTCGTCACGACGAATAATACTAGCCCAAACTTGATGGGGTTGTGTCGTTTAATTACCGAGTTCCTATGGCCATTTTCCAGCTCCATCATCAGACCCTTGGTTACCATCTAGCACCAAAGTACTCTTCAAGACGGATCAAACGAGTCCAAACTTGATGGCGTTGTGTCGTTTAACTACAGAGTTCCTATGGCCACCTTCCGGTTCCATCATCAGACCCTAGTTATCATCTAGCACCAAAGTACTCGTCAAGACGAATCATACGAGCCCAAACTCAATGGGGTTGTGTCGTTTAATTACCGAGTTCCTATGGCCATCTTCCAGCTCCATCATAAGACCCTGGTTACCATCTAGCACCAAAGTACTCGTCAAGACAAATCATACAAGGCAAAACTCGTTGGGGTTGTGTCGTTTAATTACCGAGTTCCTATGGCCATTTTCCAGCTCCATCAACAGACCTTGGTTACCATCTAGCACCAAAGTACTCGTCAAGACGGATCAAACGAGTCCAAACTCGATGGTATTGTGTCGTTTAACTACCGAGTTCCTATGGCCACCTTCCGGTTCCATCATCAGATCAGCTCCATGTCATAATAATTTTGCATTGTCATCCGATTTACACATGCATGCAAAATTTCAGCACAATCAGTAACCGGGAAGTGGATCAAATTTAACTTGCAAGATTTGATTAGGTACAGACAAACTAAAAACAAACAAACAAACATCGGGACAGGGGAAACTAAATAAAAGCTTGTAAAAGAAAAGATTTGTCTTTTCAGACTGGAATTTTTTTAGATATACTTTCTAGGTATGTGCAATTTATCAATGACCAAATCAACTACCGCCTGAAATCCGTCATTCTAAATCACTTTCCATCTTAATCCAAACTGCACAAGCATTTACTAATTGAGTCATCTGCTAGTAACATGTTGTACTCTTTATTTTATTTTTATTTTTATTTTTTTAATGTCTATTGTATGTATAAGTATATATATTTTATTTAAGTATGTAATGTATGTGTATGAAGGGTATTTATTTGTACTTATTTATTTAATGTTAGCGCACTTCCTCTATCTCTTTCTTGGATTCTCCAACCAAAGGTTGTTTGGAAGAGATCGCTTGTAGCGATAAGACCGCCTTTGCCCATATACTAGCTTTAAGTTTTCGTTTTGTTTCCATTTGTGTGTGAACAATAAAGAATTTATCTATTTATCTATCTATCTATCTAAGTACCTACATGAAGCAATCGAGAAACGCACAAATAGGCAAACTCACGGATACGGAATCTCGCAAACAGCCTAACACAAAATAAGGCTAAAAGATTTCCTAACCTTCTGCGGTCACCTTATTTTGTGCTACAGGTTAAGAATATGTGTGTGTTGGAAAAAAGCAGAAAACAAAGCTCTACTGTAGATCTTCGGTCAAAATGTGTTAGACGAATGAGTGGCTACGCCGCCGGCAAAGCTGTGTTACGGTTATAACCAAGCGAATGACCAAACTTAAGTGGAATTGGGCTGGTCATGTCGCCCGCAAACATGGTTCATGGATCATTGTGCAATAGGCCCGTTGAGTGAGAGGACCCTGGGGGGAAAAACGTCCTCTAGGCAGACCTCAGATGCGCTACCTATGACGACGATACTTGACGACCTCCTTGGTCGAGTGGTTTGTACACCGGTTTTAATGGTGTCGCCATCTCTGATGTCCTGGGTTCGATCCCCGGTCGGGTCAATTTAGAAATTATTGTTTTTCTAAATTGTCTCGGGTCTGGGTGTTTTCTATGTATAATAAGCATGTATTTAAGTATTTTAAGTATGTTTCATCATCATCATCATCATCATCTCAGCCAAAGACGTCCACTGCTGGACAAAGGCCTCCCTCAAGGATATGAGGGGTATTTGCCGTAATCGCCACGCTTGGCAGGCGGGTTGGCGATCGCAGTAGGTTGAGGGTAACCTCAGAGAGATGCTGCTGCCCATCCTCTGGAATGGTCCCTTAGTCGGCTTCTACGACACCCACGGGAAGGATGGGGTGGTGCAATTCTTTAACACCGGCACCACACAGGGGATAAGTATGTTTATCCGTTGTCTATTAGTAACCATTTAACGAGTTTCATAACGAAGCTTCTCTTGGGCTAATAGATAATTGGTGTGAGTGTAGGAAAGTTTTATTTTTTATGATGACCTCAAGTAAGTGGTCGGCTTCAAGTGGATAGAGAGAACACAAAACAGGGAAGAATGGCAATATCTGAAGGAGGTCTACATCCACAGGATTGGATTGGATATTGGATGAGAACGGCTGAGAATAAGATTGAATTTTTCAAATATACCTACTTAACCGCCAAAATCAAATTCCATCGACTTACCTAGGTACTATCGGTCAAAAATAACAAAGTTTTAGGTAAGTATTTGGGAAAGCGATAAGCCCAGCTGTAGGAACGCCTAGAAACATAGGATAGGATGATAGGAAGTACCTACATAAGTGCTTGTAGAAAGAAACGAGATAAAATAACGTGTTACGGAATTATAGAGGTTCATCATCAGCATCAGCTCATTTTATGTCCCCACTGATGGGGTACGAGCCATCCCTATGGATGGATAGGGAGGACGGGCCATAAACCACCACGCGGGCCCAGTGCGGATTGATGGTTAGGTATTAACGATTGCTAAGCAGTCGAGGTTATAGAGGTTATTGAGGTCTTATTAAAGTTATTATAATTCTATGATAATAGTTATAAACAATTTTACGCAAATTTTGTTGCGAACAAATTACAATTTGACATGTTGTTGATGTCGGGTCAGGTGCACTACCAACTATGCCTGACCTGCCTGACTGAATACAATCTGTCCGGTCACCGGTGTCGGAGCTTTAAATATCATAAAATATGGTCAACTTTATTGATAAAGCACCCCTTATATGTAGGTTTTCTCTAACCATAATGAAATGGCAGACTTTTAATTATTTATTTTACCGAAAAGTAGGTGTGCGTACAAGTTTGACCATATCTACTCTTCTAGAGGTCCTACGTTTACAAACGAGGTGTCATTAGAAAGCTAAAAAGCTAGGTAAGGAACTGATGCTAAGAATGTTATCACAACAGTTCATAAAAATACAACATAAATTTTTTTATGAAAAAAAAAGAACAAAAGAACGAGTTTTTTTTAGTTATTATGTTTTAAAAAACAAATTAGGTCATTGAACTACATTTTTTATGTTTTAAATAAGTAGTACAAGGTATGTGCTAAAGGCAGACACTAAAATATTAGACCTAACTTAGATAGTTTAGGTTTTACAACAGTCTGAATATGACCCTCTTAAAAGCGCGTCCTTCATCGCCATAGCAAACTCAACTTCCTTATCGGTGGGTCGGGGACAGGAGCAGGTAAAAAAAAAACAAAAGAATGCCAGCTGAAACGTCAGTAGTTACGGGCTTGTCAGGTCAGTCGTCCCTCGCTCCGCGTTGTGATTACACTACTTGCTGTTTTAAAATCTACCACATAGTTTTGTTGTTATTGTTGAACTTTTGTTACGTTTTTATTTTGTTGTTGAACATTTCTTGTTAGTTACAATGGAAGACGGTTACTACTCAAGTCAGCACCTCGCCGATATCCATTTCGTGTACGGATTGTGCAACGGAAATGCCAATGCTGCTGTTAGAGAATACGTAAGAAGATTTCCAAATCGACCTACACCGAATGCCCGGACTTTTATAAGAATACACATGAGACTAGCTGAAAATGGAATCAGAAGACCTGCCAATGAACGTGCTCGTCTTGTGTCTCACCAAGAGGAAGAAAAAATATTAAATTTGATTACTCAAGATCCTAGACTTAGTGTCAGACGAATTGCTAATCAACTGAATTTATCCAGATGGTCAGTGTGGAGAGTTCTTAAAAGGGAAGGATTACATCCGTATCACTTCCGAAGGGTACAAGATATACTAGAACCGGATTTCGCGACAAGGTCAGTTTTTTGTTCGTGGGTTATTAGAAGAGTGCGACACAACCCAAATTTTTTAAAAAGAATTTTGTGGACTGACAAAGCCACTTTCACTAGATCGGGATATACGAACCACCGCAGTGATCATCTGTGGCTTCATGAAAATCCCCATGCCGTGAGACCAAGTTCATTTCAGCATAAATTTTCTGTGAATGTTTGGGCTAGAATGATTGATTATCTTTTAATTGGACCGTTTATTTTACCGGCGACATTGAATGGCCCAAGATTTTTGGAATTCCTGCAAACTCTGTTCCAAGACGCACTACTGGATTTACCGTTGTCCTACAGAGCTGGTATGATATTACAATTAGACGGCGCCCCGGCACACTTTGCAGTAAATGTCCGAAATTTTTTAAACGAACAATTTACGACGTGGATTGGACGCGGTGGAACGATCGCTTGGCCACCGCGTTCACCCGACTTAACGCTTCCCGATTTCTTTTTGTGGGGTACTATGAAGCAGAGAGTGTACGTAGACGTGCCAAACACACGAGAAGAGTTGGAACAGAAAATAATTGATGTCGGTAATGATTTGAGAAGAGACAGGGAGATGATACGACGCTCGACCAGTCATGTATCATTAAGAGCCACTGCATGTCTTCAGTACCACGGAAATCACTTTGAGCAGTTGCTGTTATAAAAAATATTAAAATGAAAATTCTTTATGTGAATGATTAAAATGTTATTATCATTAGTTACCAGCTTTTCTTTTTATTTCTACTTTCCTACAAAATTGAACTATTTAAATGGTCATGTTCAAACTGTTGTAAATCCTAAACTATCTAAGTTAGGTCTAATATTTTAGTGTCTGCCTTTAGCACATACCTTGTACTACTTATTTAAAACATAAAAAATTTAGTTCAATGACCTAATTTGTTTTTTAAAACATAATAACTAAAAAAAACTCGTTCTTTTGTTCTTTTTTTTTCATAAAAAAATTTATGTTGTATTTTTATGAACTGTTGTGATAACATTCTTAGCATCAGTTCCTTACCTAGCTTTTTAGCTTTCTAATGACACCTCGTTTGTAAACGTAGGACCTCTAGAAGAGTAGATATGGTCAAACTTGTACGCACACCTACTTTTTGGTAAAATAAATAATTAAAAGTCTGCCATTTCATTATGGTTAGAGAAAACCTACATATAAGGGGTGCTTTATCAATAAAGTTGACCATATTTTATGATATTTAAAGCTCTGACACCGGTGACCGGACAGATTGTATACCTACTGAGCCACGGCGATAGCTCGTGTTGGCGTGCCACGATGGTTCGAATCCCGCTCGTGGAAATTTTTTAACACTTTGTCTTTTTTCAAATTATAATTTTACTCAATAGAAAACTCAACTTTTTGTTTCAGTAATTGAATGAAACATGAACATAAAAAAACTCTGACGGCGCCGCGCGTAGAGCGACTTAGTGTAGATATTCATTTGATAATGTCATAGAAGAAAATACGAAAGAAAAAAGAGCATGTAAGCAAAGAGATTAAATTTTTCCGATACTGTAACCAATCCCGTTGGCCCCGCGTTCTTATTGGTCGCAGTCAAGGCGGGGCGTTTCTGGATAGATAGGGATGCTGCCTCATCCGGGAAGTTGCTGAGCAAATGTAGCTTTTAATGTTTTAGTATTAAATCTTACAATACTTCAGTTGATTGTGATACTCCAGATGTTTTGTTACGCCTTCCTTGTTAAACATTTTTCGGATAACACTCCGTTTTGTGTTAGATATTAGTTACAGGGTGAAGTGTTGCGTGGGTAGTAATACTGCAGTTACTGTCGTGATTTCGGTTTCGTGAATTAACACTAATTTATTTATTGTCTCTTGGACAATCTTATAGTGGTGTACCGAATGTTATTCATGTGTGTGTTATACAAAGTGTTAGTTTTTCATATTGTATCTATTTAACTTTGGACTAGTTACCTTTAAGGCTGTAGTTGGAGTACTCTTAAGTGAAAAAGAAGAAGTAGCTTTATTATTAAGGTAACGAAGGTCTTTTTAGCATATGTAAGATTTATTTCTAAATTTTAAGAATAAAATCGGGGCGACAGACAGGAGCACTCTTTTTCATCATAGTTTTAATTTACTTACGCTACGTAAGTAGGTACGGTGATAAAAAAGGCGCTCTTGTTGAATGTGAGAAATGCACGAGTCTTGTCTATCCCTATGGATGGATAGGGAGAACGGCATAAACCACCACGCGGGCCCAGTGCGGATTGGTGGTTGTTAACGACTGTTAATACAGCCGGGACCTTAACGTGCCTTCCGAAGCACAGCGGAGCTCGAGATGACAAATTTTGGTCACCCATCCGATGGCCAGCTTTTGCGAAAGTTGCTTAACCTTAGCAATCGCAGACCGGGCGCGTTAACCACTGCGCCATCGAGCTCCTCGCCTTACCGCACACAAGGGTATATTATTTATTTTATTTTATCTCTCTGGAAAAACATATGGTACCAATCTAGATACTTATAGACAGTTTATCTAACTATAGGTAATCAATTTTATAGAGTAGTATTTAGAGTAGTCGAGCCATTAGAATACTGAGTAGGTAAATCAATAGAAAATTTATTACAAACAACTGCTGCTGGGAATCCCAGCCTGGAATTGATGAACTGGGCCGGAGATTGATTACGATTATTAACTAACATACTCATATCGCCGCCACCCGCTATATTTTGCTTGCTTTCTCTCCACAGGTAGGTAGGTATATGGTCTGTGTTTTTCTCTTTCAATTATATAATAGGTTGGGGAAAAAGTTTCTTCGCATTTTTAAGAAAATTCAAAACATTTTTTGATATAGTTTATTTACATTTAACTTAAGTATGTAGGTGCTGTTTTGTTCGATAACTTTTTGCCATCTTGTAGGTAGGGATATGATCCCATTGCTATAGAAATTTTGGGGCTTCTGATCAAAATACCGCGACAAGGGGTTTTGGCAGTCCTCTCGTGATTTTAACTTGACACTGCCTAAAGAATTCTGGAGAGACCGAAACAGGTAGAAATCTGAAGGTGCAAGGTCAGGACTAAACGGCGGGTGCATTAACACCTCCCAGCCAAACTCTCTTAATTTTTGCTGAGTATCTAAAGATGTGTGAGGTCTAGCGTTATCATGATGAAAACCCACACCCCTTCTGTTGATTAATTCCGGCCGCTTTCTCTCAACTTCTTGCTTTAATCTCATCAGTCTGTTGTTCGCAGTAGAGTTCAGAATCGAGGATCCTGCCTGGTGGTAACAGCTCATAGTAAATATTGCCCTTCCAATCCCACCACACACACAGCATCACCTTGTTGCGAGTTAACCCGGGTTTCGCCACAGTCTGTGAAACCTGACCGGCCTTTGCCCACGACCTTTTTCGCACGTTCTTGTTGTAGGTACTAACGTGATCCACCTTTCATCACCAGTTATCAGTTTCTTCAAAAATGGTTCGGTTTCATTACATCGGAATAAAGAATCACAAATGAGTAAGTACACCGTTCATTAGGTTTCTTTCAGTGAGCTCGTGAGGTACCCAAATATCGAGCTTTTTTGTGTAACCAGTTTTTTCAAATGCGCCAAAACTGTTTTGTGGTCAATTCCCAGTTCTTTAGCTACGTCGTAACGACTGATATGCCGATTTTGCTCTACTTTTTCAAAAATGTCATCCATTTTATTCGTAATAGGGCGACCAGAGCGACGTGCATCTTTGACATCAAAATTTTCCGGATTGAAAACGCTTAAACCAAATTTGTGCTACTCTCACAGACACTGCACTAGGTCCATAAACATCGCAAATTTTTTTCGCGGCTTGCGTTGCATATTAACCTTTTTAACACGCTTTTATTAGGTCGACCTGTATGTAACTAACTATGTAATGGAATCTAAGGTAACTAGTTTAACCATCTTCCAAGGGTCGTAGCGTAATGAAAATTGGCAGCTGTATGTAGTTCTGATGACAATACAATAATATGGTACTGCCGAACTGATCAGATGATGGAGCCGGAAGATATGAATTGGAACTTCATGATGGAAAATCGTATCATAGCTGTTTTGGATTTCATAGAAAAGTCTTGTAATGAACTTTGACCACGATTTGGTTTCAAGATCTGATGATAAAGCCGGAAGATAGGCACTGGCATTCTATGATAGAATATCGTATCATAGTCGTGTTTGCACTTGTGAGAAAGGCCACGCAATGGACTTTGAACACGATCAGGTTTCAAGGTTATAACAAACCTATTAATATTGAATATCAAAGACCAAAAAGTATAAAATAAATTAATAGTTTAAAAACACTAGAAAAAAACACGCTTTTATAAATGCACGTAAAAACAAAAAATAAATTATGGATCGTTCAAGTTGTCTCTATTTCTGGGCTGAAGTGTAAACTATGTGCTTTTAATTTTAATATTTGATTGTAAAAGCGTGGGGCGCTGGAACAGGAAAGGCTTTTTGTATAACTTGCTGAGAAATCAAGTTAAGCGATGTTACGGGAAGCAGGTTACACAGATTGGCGCTTTAACTGGAGTTGCAGCACGACTAGTAGGTAGGTGGCTCGACATTAATCAGTCTGTTCAAAGTACTTACCAGTTTGTCGAACTCAGACAAGGAGAGACGACATTCACCGACATTTTTAACGCCTCTTCTTTCAGGAAATTAAGTACATAAGGGTAATGCGTCAACAGTGGCAAAATGTAGAGTTCTTGTTCGTGGACGAGATATCTTTGGTTCCCTTTGGTAACCCTTTGGCGGCATAAATGTTATGCTCTAGTGCGACCTCATGCAGCTTCCGCCAGGAAGTTAGTATTAGTATTTGTTAACAAGAAAGTCTTTCCTGTTCCAGCGCCCCACGCTTTTACAATCAAATATTATAATTAAAAGCACATAGTTTACACTTCAGCCCAGAAATAGAGACAATTTGAACGAGCCATAATTTATTTTTTGTTTTTACGTGCAAATGCACGTAAAAACAAAACACTAGAAAATACTAGAAAACACGCTTTGATGAATATCCAAGCGTGTTTTCTAGTGTTTTTTAAACTATTAATTTTTTGTAGTAAAATTATAAAATGTATCGAATTCCTTCCTTAGATTCACTCATCTTGACAGTAAGAAAAACAAATGAAAGTCACACATTTTCCTAATTTGAATTTGGAATTATCTTCTTTAAAATTTAAACTTTTAATGATACCAAAAGTAGCCAGATACAAATAGTATACTTAGCCAAAGAGATTTTATTACAAGTTCATACATACTACGAGTCTACGAGTATATTCGAAAAGACTTTTTCCCCAATCTAATATTAACAATGTTTAAAATAAAAGTCTTATGGTAATTTTACCTTGCTTTCTTGCTGATTCTTCTCAGTACGTACAAGATCTCCCGCCACAGACTTACGAACTGAATGGTGTAGGACAAAACTTTCATAGGAGCTAAGTACATCTATAGCGGAAAGTGAAAAAAGAAATTTAGTCTACACGCCTCTCTACTAATAGGAATCTGAAAATCGAAAAAAATCTAAATAAGTACAATGACCGTTTTATGTTTTCCCTTCCACTTTCCATACTGCGACTGTTCTTATCATAAATTAAGAATATTGGCATATATTTCCTTCCACGTCTCCATAACTCTACTGTTCCTTTCATAGGGAGTTCATCTGAAGTCGTAAGATGAACGCTGGACGCGCACGGGTGCCGAAATGTGCCCGCTGCCGCAACCACGGCCTCATATCCAGCCTACGAGGCCACAAAAAGGCCTGCGCGTACAGGCACTGCCAGTGCCCGAAATGCGGTTTGATCAAGGAGCGACAACGGATTATGGCTGCACAGGTACTTACTTTTTTATTTTTTTATATATTTTTTTATATTGGCACGTCATAGTGCATCCTGCCTGATGGTAAGCAAACGATGCAGTCCAAAATAATGAGAGCGCTCCCCACCATGGAACAAGCACGTTAACAAGCGCACCCATTCATGACGGCCTGCAAAAATGCCGTTTCATGCCCCGCTTAAAATACCCGGGACTATAGGAACTGGGAAACACATGCGCCGGCAAAGAATTCCAAAGCCGAATAGTCTTATGGCTGATTTACACGTATTAAGTTGTTATGTAGTTATCTAAATTTTAACTTAATTTTAAGTGATTAATTGCATGTAAACACAGAATTCAGTAGCAAGTTTCAAGTTAAAGTTAACAACTAAACAAGATATTTAGAATTTTGTCTATTTTTCGGTTAAGTTGGTGGGCGGGGTTTGTCACTTGACACGTTTGGACAGGCACAATTTAGTTAAATGTATAAGTGTAGTGACGCGCTCGGGTTCAATTTGTTCTATTTATCCAATTTCTCACCCACAGTCTTTTGGGTATGGTTATTTCCCTAATTATCTCATCTTTGATTTCGTCCAAAACCTCACTAATAACAAATTTAAGCACAGATTTTACGACTTCATTACGTGATTGATCGTCCATCTTGCTCGAGTTGAGAGTGAACTAAAGAGCTTAACTACTTAAATACGTATGGACATACACGTAAATATAAGTCACTAAAAATTAAGTTAAAATTTAGTTACCTACTTAACAACTTAATATATACGTGTAAATCAGCCATTACAGAGGAACGACTTGCCAATTTTTTTGGTACGAGTACTGATAGCACGTGTAGTCCGGGAGAGGAAAGGAGAGGGCGGGATTACTTACGTAGTAGTGGCACCAGTATTCGCAGCTATAGACATTATTTTCCTTCAATCATTAAAAATACGGGCCAGCAACTGTTTTAGTCTATAGCAACCATTTAATATACAGATAGGTTTGCCACCCGTACTCTAAAATAGAGTATTGTCCTCTTTTTATGTAGGCGTACTTTAAAATCTACGACACCAATAAAGTAAGCTAAAATACTATATTTACGTAAAACTGATTCTTATACTGCCTCGTCACTGGTTATGAGTACATAAGACACTAAATAAACGTATCCACAGCCACAAAATATTTGTTGAATGTCGCAAAGAGCAACAAAAAATACGTTTTTAAGGACAAATCAATAAATACTCTGTTTTTATGCTATGCTATGTATTTGTTTTTGTTCTAACAAAATGAAAAAATACTTTATTCGTCACCTGTGGTGACAACCTTCTTAACAGACCACCTTCTGCTTCCTTCCTAGCTGTCATTCCCGTAAAGTTTAAATGAAAATCTATGTTTTTTTTGTCGACGAAAAAAGTGTAGAATTTTGTACTTGAAGTGTCGAACACTGGTGTTGTTACGATACCTATCTAGATATATATAGGATCTAACAATATCAATAAGCGAACGTTTAAGGGGAGCATCTATACATCACACTAAGCATGCTCACCAAATTTGGTCTAAAACTACAGGCTTGTTACCGAAATAATCAACAAAACATTATCATTATTCACCAAAGGTACCCTTTCCAAACCCGTACAGCTGTACTACACGCACACAAAGATAGCCGTATGTGTATGAATGTCATACAATGGTTTTTTGATTGTGTGCGTGTATCTGTACACTATCTTTTTATTGACGCTTGCGTGCGTGTTAGTAAAGATACAGCATGTTTTATGATGTGCATTATTTTAGTTGATTTAGTTTGTTATTATAGAAAACATAACTTTGAAAAATCACTATAAAATTTGAGCCCATTTTTTGTCATTGTATTCAGAATGATGTATAGATACCGCCCTTAAACGTTCGCTTATTGATTTTGTTAGCCCTGTATATAAAAAATAATAACTACACGTACAAATATGCCTAGAAGTTCCTTCTCAAAATATATTGAAAGTTTTAATGGTGGGAGCTATTAAAGCGTGTTCTTCTTGTTGCGGTTTTGAAGTCAAAGTCAAATTAATTATTAAGTAATTCTGAATCGTCCAAAACAATGTTTTTCTCACTAATGGTTTTTTATATCACTAAAAAAAAAAATTTACTGTTTTTTTATAGATAGCTCGGCAAATGACTCCATTCCACCTGATGTAAAGTGGAAATGGAGTCCAACCGCGAAGATAACTGGTGCAGCATGAAAACAAACGTGAAAATAAACTTTTTAGCAATAACGCCGCATATTTTGTACCTACCAACTCTGCCTCTGTGTCAATTTATATATTGTTATTATTACCTAGGTAATAACTACCCAGTCAGGACGTCTTTTAGCTGTAGAGAAGAATGGGCGCATGAAACTTCAACGCTTTGAAGAAGTAGGTACCTTAACGACATTTACAAATCATATGTCGCTCATACATAAGCAAATGCCGGATTAGCTGACCAAATTACACGCAAAATTCGATAATGTTTCAACATTTAAGCTGTTATTCGGATTAAAACAATATTTACCTAGGGTCTTGTTCAAACATATTTTTTCAAAATATTCACCTACCTACTTAAAAATATATTCGATTACATTTCGTACATTTTTAGGACGTAAACGTCGTATTTTCCACCTATTTGTTTTGTATTAAAAACTAAATCATTCATAATGTAACTACAATAAGCCGCCGCTGGGTCCGGTTGCTGTCGTAAGATGGCAGTAGTCGTTTAAAGTTTAAACGACTACTGCCGCTTTAAACTTTAAACCCACCAAACTGCAGTGGGTCAGCGTGGTGGGTTATTTTATTTTATGACTCGATGAAATAAAGGTGGGACATAGGCTGAGGATTTTCAATGACAGTCAGGGTACCGAGGCGAGTTTCATTCGCCATTCGATCGCGTTAACGAAAACGAGAATTTGTATAGAATTTTTTAACTCTTCTCGTATGTCGCCAGGAGGATTGCCTCGTCAAAAGTGAAGGGTTGCTTGTGGGAGGCTTATTATTGTTTTTTCTCATCGCCACAAAGTTCAAGCCTCATGTAGGCATCTTTCATAGATTCTACGATGTCTACTTTATGATCAAACAAAATGTTAAAAGGGTGAATGTCATCATCACCTTCAATTTGAAATGACGACCTTCGAGTATTTTGTACACCGGTTTACATGGTGTCGCCATCTCTGAGGTCCCGGGTTCGATCCCCGGTCAGGTCAATTTTAGAAATTATTGTTTTTCTAAATTGTCTCGGGTCTGGTGTTTTCTATATATAATAAGTATGTATTTAAGTATGTTTATCCGTAGTCTAGTAACCATTTTAACGAGTTTCATAACGAAGCTTCTCTTGGGCTAGATAATTGGTGTGAGTGTAGGAAACTTTATTTATTTATTTATAAAAAGTCACTAACTAGAAAACAACGAAGTTTTTTGTATCTTCTATTGTGTGCGTCTCAATTCTACTGCTTAAGCTTTCTAAAAATTTAACAACATTTACTTAGTTCACCTAGCATTGGCTAGTAAACTAAATTCACACTAGTACCTGTTGTGGGTTTTGTTTGTACTATACGTAGGTACCTATTCATTCGATTACGTTTACGAAAACTAAAATAATAATATACCGACGACGGGGAAAATAGATTGTCCGATGGGGGTCGGTAGGTATATGAAGAATATATATATATATATATATAGAAGCCGCGCCTCCCATACGAATAGAGTTAAAATAGAGTCAAACCGGGAGGACAGTATCTGCGTTACAGGGACGAAGCGCCACCTGACTGCTATTGGCACGCCTGGTGGGTTGTGGGAGAAGCTTGCCACTCAGAGATCGAACTGGCGATCTGCTGTAAAACTGGGTCTACAAAACTTTGAACGCGCCCGTCTTGAAGATCTTGACGCCAAACGCCAGATTCGAAAAACTCGACCCAAGTCCTCTTACAACTATACATATGATGCAAGTGGGTCTCTCTATTGTGCTTCCTGTATAGGACGTTCAAAACCAAATTTGGTTTTGCAAGTCACGCTCGTGCCCATGCAAGGGTCCAGGCTAACGCTATCACTAGCTAAGGGTGTCGTCATCATCATCATTATCTTCAAAATCGGTGCAAGCACCGATATCAAGATATCATTACGATAGGATAATAATAATATGAAAATTGCAATACCCTAACAGGGTTAATGTTTTAGTGTCCAAACTTTCTTTGTACCACCTTATACTACATGAATGCAATAAATGATTTGATTTGATTTCATACTTTAAGTCAGATTTGATACAATATCATCTGTTCCCAAATAAATTATCTTTCTTCTTCATTTCAATTCTACATAATTATAAATAATATGATAAATCTCATCCTTTGTTTGTCTTGGTGATTTTTCCATTTCCCCCGACAGTAATGTTAAGCTGATAAATTAATTTTGCGGAAAATCAAGTACAAACAGCGCATGTTTGTGTTTGTTTGTGGTGAGCGGTCCACCGGAGAGCGGCATGGGGCCACCCCGGTGCTCCTGAGGGAGTCCGTGTTCATTGCTAGAGTAAATAAAACTGGATCCGGACACAAATCAAATCAACCGGAGCGCCGTCTGGAATTTATATTAGTTATCGTGTTTCCTGATCGATGTGAAACACTTAGTATTAACTTTACTTGCGTTCATTTATCTGCATTTAGTGAGGTAACTTCATTTAGGTAGGTAGGTAAAATAAGATACAGTTTTCGATTGGTTATCGATTAAAAATAAAATCTCCTTAGGGAACCAAGAAAAAGGTTCTGGTTTAAAAAATAAACTTTATAAAAAAATCTAAATTACCGATTCCGTCGAATACTGGTCTACCACTTAAAAAGACGTTTCTTAAATTAAAGAGCTCTCTGGTATTTTGCGTCTGCGCCAATGCAAAAGCTATTTCATCCAGTTGGCTGACGGGTCTCATTGAGATTGTAGAAGAACAAAGACATAGCAGGTTCTTTGGGCCGTGATTAGGTAAGTTTAGCTAGTTAAGGAGTAAATGCTGCCAAACTTTTTTCATTGCTTTGGGTAACTTGGTATGAACACTTAAGGGTAACTCATACAGGGCATGTGAAACATAACTAGTTTATGTTGATTCCGAGCAACACAGAGAAAATCGGTTGCACAGCTAACATTTTTTTATAGCTCCAATCTTTAAGGAAAATGATTTACTCGAGATGAGAGATCGGTGCGACACGATGCATTACAGTGTACACGATCGATGGCTCATCCGGCGTCTCCGTAAACACGTGCCACTTGTTCAAATAAACCGGGCGGCGCATTAGCCCGGCTCGATTTCACTACATTAAAACACATTAACGCCTCTAAATTGCATGTTATTTTGGAATTAGTGGCATCGCATCGCATGTTTCAGTATGGGCAAATACAACGGCGCGTCCACCAACGAAATGGAGAGAAGCTCAACATGCATTGGTTAGAAACTATAAAGCTTTTAATAATTTCATATGAACAATATTTTTAAAATTAAATAGGCTATGATATTACATCTTATTAGTTCAGCCGAAAAACAAAGCTCAAGTTTTATTCTTACAAGCTAAGCGATCAAATTTTGGGGAGTGACATCGACAGCTTCCAGGTGCCGGATTTATTACCTGTCATCAGAAAATAAACACTTCCAGCTGGTTTTACACATAACACCTTACGTTCTACATATTAAAAACTTACATACAACTTACATATTTAAAAAACTGTACTTAAAACGTCTGGAAAGAGGATTGAGGATTGATGGTCTTATACTTTGAAAATGTCAAGTACCTACATAATACAATTTAAAGGTGCGTATTTACAGTGCTTATTGTACATTATGAATGAAATAGTAAGACGTATAAGACTTATAATAGTAATATATATTGTGGATCACTTTTATGCACATATGTCATAAGCATAATTGCATAGCAAAACGTCGTATACCTAGGTACTTATTTGCCGGATCGTTGGTTTCAAAATATCAAAGAACTCACTTTTTGGTTTCTGGCTCTACCAAGGTTTCGACTCTTTTTAGGTAGCGCTAAAAAGACAGCAAGCAGCCGAGGATAAGATTGCTCTACATCTGGCGTCGGTTGAGACAGGGACGCCTCTGGAGTCCCTACCTCCAGGCCCCATCTACGGCATGCGAGTGACCCGGCCCTGCCCTAGCCCCGGCCCTGAGCCCGACTCTGCTGTTGAAGACCAGACTGTAAGTTGTCGTTACAAGAGCCTACTCTAATTGAAAATCTAAATGCGAAAGTGTGGTCACGGCAAAGCGGAGCGACGGCGTATCGACTGATAATTTGCAGAACGTCAGATGGAAAATTTTGCGTAGGTACTTATCACGTGGTTGTTACTTTGCGACTGAGCTATTAATCTAGCTATTTATTGATGCAGCGTCTCTTTGAAAATACTCTTGTCTTCTCGTCGTTCCCTTTTCTCTTCTTGTCATTTCTTAAAATAAGAATCATGATAGTTTAAAAGTTACTTTATGCATTTTTCTGAACAGCCAATCCACATCGACAGCGAGACGAGTGACTCCCAGCCGGACTGCTGCAGCGCCTCTCCAGACTCTGCTGCAAACTCCTCAGCCACCCGCCCACGGTAAGCATAACTTAATATGAATATTAACGGAAAAACGTAAAATATGTTATGTATGTTATGTTGTACTATTTAAACAATTGTATTACCTACTTAGAATTTAATCAAATAAATAAATAAATAAATAAAAAAAAAATCAAGAAAAGTGTTGAACTATTTTCCCGTACCCTCTGACATTATTACGGGTCAGTTGCACTCCCAATTATACGTACCTGGTAGATAGTATCGATAAATTTTCACGGGTTGGACAAAGTCACGATAGATTGGAAGTGCACCCGAAGCGGTATATCAGAGGTAGCGGATTCAAATCCCGTTTGTGGAAATCTTTATCAACAATTTTCTAAAGTGTAATTTGTTCGCGACAAAATTTGCGTAAAATTATAATATACCCACAATATATGAAAGAAGACAAAGTGTTGAAAAAAATCCACGAGCGGGATTCGAACCCGCACCCCATGACATGCCGGATCAGGTGCACTACCAACTATGCTATCGTAGTTCAAACGAACTCAACTCGTCGAGTATATGTAAATAATAATCATACCCACAATCACAGACCAAATATCTAGTTAATATAAACATCATTTCGTAACAATTAATTTCGTAACGATATTCTCATGATAGGATTATAATGTATAGCATATTTTACAATTAAACAGCGAAGAAACTGCTGAAGATAGTGGAGTCAGTTCAGCGGGTCTCGAGATGCTTCGCAAGCTGTTTCCGGGTAAGAAGAGGTCCGTGCTGGAGCTGGTGCTGCGCCGCTGCAACCATGATTTGCTGCGAGCCGTTGAACATTTCAATGCCACACATGTGAGTCTAAGTTTTGTGTTTCTTTACGAAACGAAGAAACTGTAAAAGACGGGGGCCTCACTCCAGAGGCTTTTTTATGATACTGAGCTGGCAAACCCCTCAGATGGTAAACCCACCACCCACGGACGCTTGCGACACCATGTATCTTGTATGCCACTCGTTCTTTGCCAACTCCGAAGCTTCAGTTCTTAGGCTACGCACGGGCGAAACCTTCGCGGGCGAGTTTAGCAATTTAATAATAACTATTTTACAATAGACTAGCTTCATTTTCTTACTTTTGACATTGTAAAAGTTTAGCTTAAGGCTTAACGTCTGACGCCCCGTAAGTTCACATGTGAACCTATAACAATTGGTTTTTTATTGTGTCTGGTTTTACGGTGCCTGACTGATTAAAAAGCTATTCTACGAAAATAATGTCTACTTAACAGACATTTATATGTTTACATCGACGAATTACTCCTCTTGTGAAGTCTAAGTTTTTTCAAGTTTTCGGTTCTAAGCTAAGAGAGTATTTCTGGAAACAAACAACAGTGGAAATTTTAATGCAGAACTGTTTCCGCTATTCTACATACACTTTTCACGCAGAAGTTTTATTCCAAGTATGTAACTTCGCAGGGCCAGGACAAAGCAGCAAGTAGTTCCAACGCAAGCTTCGAAATGTCGGTGTCAAGTTCCGAGGAGGTGGAATCGCGGTGGTCAGCCTTCCGACCGGTGGGGCCTCGGGCACCACTGCTGCCCGCGTTGGTCATGGGCAGGGTATGCGGTTCCGACTGGCTGGTACCACTGCCAGCGTTACCAGCTCTCTCAACGCCTTTATTTGCCCTTCAACATCCACACCAGCCAACAGGCCCTTGCAATCCTTGCACACCAGACTGCAGGCAGTGCAACATTCACCATTAATCACGAATATCTCGTCGTGTCGTCATTACTTCCTTTTAAAAGGTTGATTCAGTTGTTAGGTCTGCGCACCGTACTGTACGTGCGTACTGTATTAAACATAGTTTTACAGCATTGGTGGTTACACGAGTGACATACTATTGAAGGAGAGTATTCAAATTAGGATTCTCATCACAATTATAACGTAAGGCAAGCATAATCCAAATGTATCTAAATAAAACAGCTTGCGATTTTTTTATGATTTTAGTCCGGACTCGATTCTCGGAAGAATACGAAAGTTTTTCCTATCTCTCCTTTTCCTATTTTATATCAGTTTCGAACTTTCTCGTATTGACCCATTTGGATTGCTCTCTCTGACTTTTTTCTTTTATTTTCTATATTTCATAATGATACTTCCAACCAATTTGTTACTGTAGGAATCCACGCTGTAAGTAGGTATCTACCACACGTTGTAGGAAGGTTGTAGCTAGCAAGGTGCATTGTTCTCATTACGTCCCTCGTATTGTTAAAAGAAAATAAACGTAGTAACAATTACCTATTAATTTCACATTGCTTAATGATACTATTTATGTATAAAATATGATATATTATAATTTAATGCCAAAGTATTTAATTTGTACAGTTAATAAACGTTGAATGTATTTGAAGTTGTTGTTATTTGTCTCCAGTCTAAATACTTACACAAACTCGTAATAATATACATAAATAATTAAACAAATAAATGAATAGACAGTAAATATTACAAATTTTGAAATTGAATAACTGTAGAAATAAAGTTTTGTTCGAGTTCCGTTCCTAATAATGCAGAAAACGGACCCCTTTTTAACCGACTTCAAAAAAGGAGGAGGTTCTCAATTCGTCGTCGGGATCTTTTTTTTAAATGTATGTTACCCGATTACTCAAAGACGCCTCAACCGATTTGGAAAATTCTTTTTTTGTTTGAAAGGGTATATGCATCCCAGGTGGTCCCATAGTCATTATGTCAGGATCTGATCATGGAACCCTGAAGAAATCGAGGGGAACCTTCGAAAATCGTAGTGGTGACTAGTGCGTTTGTTATTTTTTTCATTAAGTATTTTAAAGCACTACTATTTAATGAAGGTCTGGAGTCAATCTAATGATGGACTTGAATAATTTGTATTGGTAAGAACTTTACACCTAGATGAGTTGTGACTGTCATTAGGGGGTCTGATGATGAAGACGAAGGACAGTCAAGGGAACTGCTCAACGTTTTACAGTAACTACCTTGTGTTTGGGCTTCATTCATTTCTATTGATGAGAACTTTGCACCCATATGGGTTATAAGTGTGATTACAGGTCTGATGATGGAGACCATAGACAGTCGAGGGAATTCCTCAACGATTTACAGCAGTTACCTTTTGTTGGGCTTGCTTCATACGATTCAATGTGCCAAAATGTTCAGTTCGTACAAAAATAATGCCTAATTAAGATTGAAGTTTTACATAGGAATACCACTACCTACTAGGCCGTCGTTTCCACATCTGAGAAGCATCCTTGTTAGGTCTACCCATCACTAAAAATCCGTAAAATAAAATAATTTTTACCAAAAAAAAACCGGCTTCAAAAAACAGGTAACTAAAAAAAGTAAAAACAACTCTAAAAAGCAAGAAATAATAGATATTGAAATCGTATTATTAATCACCTAGATACGCATATCAGTTTTAAAGAAGGTCTATTGAAGTCGGGGGGGGGGGGGGGGTGCTTTTACAATAAAAAAGTGGAGATAATGGCACAACTAGGTATATAAGTTTTAATGAAACAAAATTGTCCCCCAGCCGCCCACCAACCACCCGACTTCAATAGACATTCCTTAAAACTGATTGCGTATCTAGGTAAAATTAATAATATGATTTCAATATTATTTCTTGCTTTTTAGAGCTATCTTTTGTATAGGTACTTAATTAATCATTTCTGATTAACTAAATACGAATTACTTTGTGCTAAGTTTATTTTTACTTTTTTATTTTAGGATTACTTTGTTCTCCGTCTAAAGGTTTTAGTATCAATTCAATTCATTCTACATACCTATTTTTACCTTACAAAAAACAAAAATACTGGTAACTCAAATGATTTGTGTAAACGCCCCATAGCGTTTCGGCAATGTTGACATTGACATCGTGGAGGGCTATTATCACAGACCGTTTAATAAATTAGTGACTATCCAAAATGGAGACAAATACTGCCACAGGGTCAAGCAAAGTAATATATTGATGACGTAGATCTTTGTACAACGTGATGCTATAAATATCTATGACTATGACGAGAATTCAGTTAACAGTTAAAGAAAAGTAAGTTATTCAAGCTTACTTTTCTTGTTTAGGTAATAAGCTAGTTGTTGTCAAAGAATATGACAAAATTATGTGGCTTTTAACATTGTATTCTAAACACCTTAAATCTTAAAATTACGATTGTTAATTAAAATTTAGTTAACTTTTTTGGTGTTAGGATGGATTGATGAATGATAGCTATGACAGGTTTGATTAGCAGCCACTGAAAATAAATTAAGATACAAATGTAAATGTTCAGCTAAGCAACTGAAATGTTGCATTTAGATGAATTCGGTTCAAACTTTACCATTAACTTACAAAGACTGAACCTGCTTCTATTTTCATAGTAAAGGCAGAAAGAGGCAAAATTATTATTATAGACATAATATCAGGAAAAATAATAGGTAACGAGAGAATGAACCAGATTTCGTCGTCAAACGTTGAACCGTCTTGAGATGCGACAACGAAGAAATTCGAGATGCCCGCAAATAAAAAAAAATAACTACACGTCTGAGTCTGTGCCAATAATTAGGTTTGGTACCTTAGATAACTAATTACACTAGGTATTTCTTGCGTTGTGATTTGGATTCAGTATTTCTGCAAACTTGCCGAGATTTGGTCGCATAAAGAACTCTTGGTCAGACTAGAAGCAAGAGAAAAAAGGAAGGAAATAGCAGTACCTACGCTTTGGCTAGCTAGAGTTGCGACTTTGAGAGAATTGCCTGAGAGTACGAGGGATAATAGGGAGATAAACACCAGCCGATCAGATAAATAACTATTTTAGATAAAAAACCTAACATTATAAATCAATGAATAGAATTATATCAAAAACTTTACAAGTTAAAGTCTTTGTTTAAAACATAATACAAATACAAATAAGTAATTATTATTACCTACTGATGATGATGATGATTGATCATTCCGACCGTTTTCGGCCATACTACGTCTCTAATAAGTATCCCATATGACTAAGGTTCAGTAAGTAAACGTAGGTACGTATTATCTAACTAAATGTTCATGTGTGTTCATTGAATTGCTGTAGGTGCTCAAAGGTCAAATGATTTACATTAAGTAGCTTTTGTTTCTACAACAAGTTACTCTTACCTACCTACTCTAATATAGATATTATCATAGATTTTTAACGAAAAATGGAAGCAATCTACATTGGTGTAGTGATCATAGCCATTCTTAACATAGTTTATGATTTTCATTACGTCTTGCGAACGTATTTTACAGTGCTAAGTGGCAGAGTGTATCAAAATAAATGTTCTATAAAGGATGTCTGCACAATTTATGGTTTGTAATTTATATTTTTGGATATGTATCTACTATTAAATCTATTATACAACCTACTAACATACTCGTAAATGTCTTATTTCTACATATTTTAATTGTTATTAATACAATTCTCAAGAGAGTAATTTATTTTATTTTGTAACTTCCATCATTACAACAATGTTCTTTGAACTTGATCAGGATTTTATTTTTATCTACACATCTGATGAGATTTATCTACCTACTTCGCAAAAAATATTCGTTATTTTACTTCAGGATTCTTACGAAACTGTTTTTACGAACACTTAAGTGTCATAAAATTATTAAATAGACCGATTTGATTAAAATTCTCTCTCTTGGTCTCTCATTCTATTTTCACTTGTTCCATAATTAATAACTTTAAAATGTTTTCAACTATCACTTTTTTGTAGGCATTTGCACGTTCCTTGACTGCGACATCTGGTTTCGTAACATTCGTCCAGCGAGACTCATCCGGGAACTAGACTTCGCCAGGTATCATTTTTATGACAGGACTGGCATATACCATCGTAGTCAGCAATTGAAGATACGGTCTTTGCAAGGCTGTACATTAACAATTTGTGAGGAACAAATCCCCTTGTTTGCACTCTACAAGATTACCAGTAAGGTAGGTTATAGACTATTTGACACATAAAAGATTGGCAAAAGCCCTAAGCATGTTTATAAAGTAATTACTTAAGTAAAAGTAATTGGTTTCAGACTCATTTTTAATTTTTTTCTTTTCTATCTCGAATATAGTATAGAGAGAACGTAAGTAGATAAGTTTGTTTGGTGTCGAATGGAGGTAATATCACACACAATATGCAATAAAATTTTAATTCTAAGTATGAGTTACAATTTTTGTAATACATTTTAAAACTTTGATACATATTGCAAATGTGTATCCTTTTTACCCGACTGCGTCATAAGAAGTGTTATTTCTAAAAGTAAAGATAAAGTACCTAAGTAACTTGTTTTATGTTTTTTCAGCTTGTATATTGGGACGATCGTTCGTTATTCTTCGAACACGAAGTGACTACGTTAAATGATGGTAAACTGAGATACTACCTCATATCCCGGCAGCACGCTCTTGGGCACGACGGATCTTCAACAAAGGTTCTTCTGCAAGGTCTGCCAGGCGCTGACAAAGAACCCGTCTGTCCCGAGAATATCAGATGTTGGTTGCAAAGTATGCAAGTAACAAGTGATAAAATAAGAAGTTTAAAATAAAAGTTTTGAGTAACTTTTTAAAGGTAATGTTTTAAAATGTAGGCATTGGAAAATATAATGAAACTCTTTCAAGTAATAATACCTTTTTGATTGTTTCATTTTATGATTTAGTTCCTAGTTTAATAGCGATCTACTTGTAGCACTCCCAAGTAAGTAATTTTAGTTGAAATAGGTTTCCAATAGGATCTTTTAAAGTACGAGCTCTTTCAATACTTTTATTTAACATAATCCAGATCGCCTTTTTGTACAAAGGTAGGTAATATTTCTCCTTGAAAAGATCTCAGTTCTAAGGTTACTAACTATTGGCTAACCCAAACACTTATTGATTTTTACAAAAACAAAAGATTTTCTTTACCCCTACCGCTAAACACACTTTCTTAACACACACATCTATACCCTATTTAAACATGCACACACTCATATACATCATCAGCTCATTTTTATGTCCCCACTGCTGGGACACGAGCATTCCCTATGGATGGATAGGGGAACGGGCCATAAACCACAACGCAGGCTCAGTGCGGATTGGTGGTTTTTAACGACTGCTAATGCCGGGACCAACAAGGGCTTAACGTGCCTTCCGAAGCACGGACACCCTATACAACAACTCTATTTTGTGAATGATTTGATTCACAATTAGTCATTTGTTTTTGAGTTGTATTTAAATTTAGTAATTTTTTTATTATTTTCTTATCTTTTTCTGACATATCGGTAAACCTTGTCAAATGCATTTTAAACATTGTTGTTGAACATCGTTCATAAAAAAAAAATTGTCGACCACCATCTTGAGGGGAAGCGCTGCGGTTACTGTGAGGCCTGTGAATCAGGCTGATGACGCTTAGCTCTGGCATAAGTCTCTCACAACACTATATTCAGTACCTAACAAAACATTGTTTTTGTATTTTATAATTTTCGATAAATAATACTTAATTGATCGAAGTTTATAGTGTAGGTACCAAATTTTAGATCGAGAAAAAATTTAAAAATATACTTATATTCAATTAAGTAAGCTAGGTAAGTTCTTCAATGAAATTGCTAATATACACCTACTTAAATCAGTTTTGTAAATATACAAACATTTGAAAATATTTTTAAAAATCAATCGAAATGAACATTACCTAATCATATGATTTAAATTAAAACCAACAATTAAATACAAATTTTCTGGCTAATATGTAGGAAGGTACCTAACATTTGGAGTATCGCAACATAACATCTTTACATAATGTTGCTATTAACATTCCATAGGTCAATTGTGCACTTGAACTTGACAGTTCCGATTCCGAAGCTAACTTCAAGTGGTAGACCGGTTCAGTGACACCAGTAGACTCGACGCGGCTGTCCTCTCATGCGGTTACATCGTTTGTTGTTACTCCAAAGTTATTCCTTATAGTTGTTAGAGATGTATTGTATAATATCGACGATAGTGGCCCTTCTGTATATTTTCTGGGATGTCAACTACTTCCTACGCGTAGCCTTTACAATCGGTGTGGGCAGGTTGTTCCAAAAGAAATGCGGCGTACGCGACACCACTACCATTTACGGTAAGTTTTGTTGTTTTATAAGCATACTAATTAACTTGGAACGTAGATTGAGTATTGTATTATTGGTATTATGAGCCAGTCTTATTTGACATTGCCCTTTAATTTCATTAACATTATTTTTATTTAAGCCAAATCCACTAACTACCTAATTCAACTACTTTTTACAACGAGACAACTATAATTCTCAAACAGCGCGTATTTTTGATGGAAGAATTCGGATCTTATTATACACCTACCTATCATCTATTTAAAAAAGCTGTAAAACAACTTGCAGACCGGTAAAATTCCCGTAACGTATAAACAACGGTGTTTTTGGAAAAGTACTGTGATGCCTTTATTTATAGTCTGTTATGTTTTATTAAGTGTTAAGTAAATAATCATCATCAAGTGATTTGTCATCATAATTATCTACGTAGAAACTACAAAATAAATCAATTCCTTTAGATAGGTACTTGTAATGTTTAATTAATTGTGTTATTTATTAGCTTAATTAGCAGTTTCGCCTGGCATTAATTTTTTTGTACCTACCAGTACCTAATACACTGTCATAAACTTCAGGTAGGTAGGTAGGTACCTACCTAATTGAATTAGGTAAGCATGGATTTAAATAAACTAAGTTGTTTTTGTTGTGAAATATAAAAATTGGTGCAAAGAAGTTTTATTCAATTAAGTACGTCAACAATATCCAAAATTCACATTTAAAAAAATATAATAGGATAAGTTCAAGAATAGGCAAGCTATATTTTCCGAATTAAACTTTGCTAGACAAAAAAATATACTTAAGTAACATTACATGAACAAGCTTTAAAATTAGCTAACTGATACCTACCTAACTAACTACAAAGGTTTAGGGACATCGCAACAAAACCCCTGCCCGAATATACTTAAATTGAGTTTAATAATAATAAGTTACATAATAATAAGGTACTTAAACCAAAAGAGTAAAAAAATATGACAACGACAAATAAAAATAGAATCACTTCAAGGTCAAGCGTCACAATGAAATCATTGTAATTCATTAATTAATTTACCTATTGTAACATCAGCTATCAATGCATTCGGCGCATTTGCATACAATAGACAGACGAGCAATTCAAATTGTTAAACGTTAATAATGTTATTTTTAAGCAAAAAAGAGTAAGATTTTTTTTAAATTATTTTATTCCTACTTATCTTCTGAAAAAATAAGGTTGACAAGAGCTTAGGGTATTGGCACCACCAGTGTTCTACAGGAACCAATATACGGGCCAGCAACTGATTGTTGTCTTTATCAAAAATTGACTATACAGACCATCAGCGTCATTGATTTCATACCGTAATATTTCTATGAAAACCTATGTTATTCCATGTTTATTTCTTGGCCACGAAAACTGTGGATCCCCACAATACATTCTCCTCAACGTTACGTTACTTCATCAAATCAAACCGCGATTTAACACAATGCTTCTAGAAACGCAAAGACATCGGCATCGTTTGGTTGAAAATTTATTTCAATTTTATGACATCCTTATTTAGCGACGTGTCATAGATGTCAATAGATTTTATAGGTACATAGCGGCGAACTAAACTGCCTCAATCAAGTTTATAATTGGTTTTTCATCTATGTGACTTAGCGTTGGCTAACTAACACCATCATCGTATCAGCTACCGCGAAAAATTATTTTATTAATCCATCATAATTAGACTGCTTTTCTACCAGAGCTGTGAGACGCAGCTAAGTTAAATAAAACCACTATCAGCGTCACCAGCTCACTTTTATGTCCCTTCGCGCCTTCCCTATGGATGGATAGAGAGAAGGGGCCATAAACTACCACGTGGGCCCAGTGGGGATTGGTGGTTGTTAGCGACTGCTAATGCAGCCGGGACTCGGCTTTACGTGCCTCCCGAAGCACAGAGGAGCTCGAGATGTCTAAGGTCTAAGCAAAGTTGTTAAACATCAGCAATCGCAGACCGGGCGTGTTAACCACTGCGCCATTGAGCTCCTCGGAAAATGGTGTATCTAATCCTATATACACTTTTAAACTTTCGCGTTCCTATTGGTGGACTTTTCCCTGGCGCCCCGCTTAGTTACCTCGTACAGCTCTGTGGAAAAGCAGCCTTAACGAGAGGGTAAGCTAAGTATAATAATTACTTTGTAAAATTTCCAGGTTTCTGCACGACACAAGATGTGGATATCTTCCTCCAGCACATGAACAATGCCAGATACGTCCGTGAGCTAGACTTCGCCAGGTTCCATTTCTACGACCGAACCGGTATCTACGCCAACATAAAGGCAGTTGACGGCCACGCTTTGCAGGGTGCCTCCAGTATCCGGTACCGAAGGACCATACCAATATTTAGCGCTTACAAGGTCGAGACTAAGGTATGTTGAAATATTAATATATTTGTACGTATTACAGTGTAGCCTTTTCATCAAGATCGCCATCAGGAAAAATAAATAATTATTAATCTGCTCCCAGACTTTGTTAGTTACATTTTAAATAAGGCTATGTTCCATATGAACAGGTGAGGTACTTACTAGACGATATCTTGCGCAATACTCTGGTACCTAAAATGAAGACATTTCCAAAAAGATTTCATTATACCTGAACAAAAACGAAACAACTCAACAAATATGTATGTTCTACATCTACTCGTACATGACATTCTCGTAACATTTTTCAGCGATTTGATCAATTTTCTTTATTAATACTTCAAAATCAAATGATGTGTCACTTGCGTATAAGATTAGAAAGACGACCAAGCTATGATCTTTTTTTTAACGAAGCCATATTAATATTATAGTTAAATATCCAACTACCGACTCGTTGAAGCCGAAATGTAAAATTATATCAGTGATGAATGAGTTACGTCATTTGACTTGTGTGTATTGTAACTTTCAGCTGGTCTACTGGGAAGACACGACACTTTTCATCGAGCAGAAGTTCATTACTGTAAAGGACGGCTTCGTCAGGGCCATCGTGCTCTCCCGCCAAAATTTGATCAACGTTAACGTTGAAAGGCTCTTCCAAGGTATCCCTGGAGCCGACCAAAAACCTGAATGTCCTGAAGAAATCAAACACTGGCTGCAATCTATCGAAATTTCTAGCGCCAAACTAAGAAAAAAGGATTAGTTCTAATTTAATTTCTCTTAGTCTTTAAGTTAACGTTTTTCTTAGCATGTAACATAAAAACTCTATTTTGAAATAAAGGTTGCGGTCGCTAATATTTATCAAATTATTATCATAATCACCAACTAATTTTATGTCCACACTGCTGGGGCACGAGTCTTTCCTATAGATGAATTGGGAGAACGGGCCATAAACCACCACACGGACCCTGTGCAGATTGGTGGTTGTTAACGACTGCATAAGCAGCCGGGGCCGGGACCGGAGCCGGGTTTACGTGCCTTTCGAAGCACAGAAAAGTTCGAAATTATAGACTTTTGGGTCATCCATTCGATTACCGCGGCCTTTGCGAAAGTTGCGAAATAGACTGGGCGCGTTATTCACTGCGCCATCGAGCTCCTTATTTATTTTATGTGTTTTACTAAATAAACTTTACATAAAAATCTAACAGCAAGAACTAAAAAAAGGACAAAACATAAATAAATATCACATTACCAGCACTCTCGCCTGTCGCTGCCTCGTGTTAGATTTCTGTTTACACAACCGGAACATTATGAACACGATTTGGGGATTGGAAATATGATCCGGTGAATGCTTGTTAAATGATTTTAGTTCTTATGTCGTTGTAGTATAAATAAAATTATCGAACTGCATTTAGCTTTCGAGGAATAAGTAGGGAAATATATTGCCAATTATAACATTTATTTAAACTTCTTTAATAATAATTCAATATTATTAAGTTCTTAATACCCCCCCATGATGATTTGGGGGAGGCCTTTGTCCAGCAGTGGACGTCTTTTGGCTGAGATGATGATGATGATGATGATTAAGTTCTTAAACTTAAACAAACAAACACGGATTTATAAAATAGAGCATACTCTTGTTGGGTCTATAAATAATATAAAACTTTGATACAATACTTATTTCAATAGGAGGTTATATAAACTTAAAATCAAAATAATTTAAACACTTCCTTTTTTAAAAACATAAATGGAAAAATAGTAATTTAAGTACTTACCTACTGTCAATGTTTTGACCAAGATCTGCTGCGGAAAAGAAACCCATTTAAAAAAACATTCAATTAAAGAAAAAGCTTGACTTTGAAATGAAACAACTTTTACGGATCTACTCGCGTTTAGCGCGAAACGTCAGGATAAACATTAAATAAGTAATGTGTAAAATAAACGCGAGTAGATCCGTAAAAGTTGTTTCATTTCAATGTGTAGTGTTCGCGTAAACTTTAGAAAACAATAAGCTTGACTTTATTAAAGTATTCTTAAACAACTGAAACGTGACTTAAACAAATTATTTCTACGTGATTGTTCATAATAAAATAAGAGCTTACCCTTTAAATTACATAAGGTACAATAAATGTTGACCTAATTTTTAATCTTTTTTAAATTCAATCGGTTTGTTTGTGTTATTAAAACAGGATCAGAAATGCGTCTGAGTGAAGTGAGTTTCAGTTTTTTCGGGAGCTCCCTTATTCGCTGTTTGTGGTAGGGAAGGAAAGCCGACGCGACGACCACACACAGTACGACGGACTAACGGTTATACGAGGCGGATTGATCTTGAGTCATGTTAGTATAAAAAATAAAAAAACATAACAGATAAAAAAATCTAGTGAATTATAAATTATAGGTAAGTAGGAACAAAAGAAACTATAACTATACACACCAAATGGTGTGTATAGTTAGCTAAGGATCCTAAGGCCTTAGTATGCTAAGCATTATCTGAATGGAAGCATCGAAAATAAAAATAACACTCACAAAATCAATCTGTTACTTTGTAAAAGCTTTAATGTGTTGAAACACATATGACTTACACAATTATTCTGGCATAGATCCCATCAAATTTACAATTAAACTGAAAGTTTTGATAGTAGGTATAGAATTTACATTATTTTTGCATTTATAGTTCTTGTTCAAGTATCAAATTAAGGTGGCCGATCTGCAATCATTAATAAGCGGTGGCGCTAACCGCGTGTTTCGTCTTGTCGCGCAACAATAACAAAATATCCATTAGCTTTAGTGTTTCCCGTGCTCGATGTTAGTGAAAACATCCCAATTGACCTTTTTATTTTGTTTTGATGCTGCACAAGCCTACTAATAATGACTTATTGCATATTTCAAAAAGAAAATTAAACTATATTTTTTTATTAAGCTCTGATTCTGATACTCTTATTGTTTTAATAAAAAATGGCAGAGTAAATGAATTATTTCTTATCTTATTGGGGCCTTCTGTGGTTTCCCCCTCCCAGCCCAGTCGCACTTCGACTTATCGGGATTTTTGTGTATCTAACCCCAACCTTCCATTCTTCTTCCTCTGTAAAGATAGATGCCATAAGTTTGGTCAAAATGTATTAGTTATTGATAGAGCTAAGGACTAAAAAAATATAAAGATAGTTACTTTCAGTATATTTATACTCCTCAGTTTTGTGGCAGCTACGACGGACGGTACGAAGATAAATGTTGATTATGGCTTTTCAAAGGCATTGTGAATTATTAAAGATACCCTGTGCTCATGTAAAAGCGGTACACAAACAAACTATAAATTACAATCGTACATTTTCTTTGAACGGCATATGAGGTAAACAATTATTTATTATACCTAAATGACTATAATTTCGTTAAATGAGTTCTTGAATGCATAATTCTGTTTAGCCGCACGAGTTATCGAGGGCATGTAGGCAATGTTAAAGTGGACACTGAACAGAGGTGTTGACTCCGTATAGGTATAAAAAAAAATTGTTCTTAATAATTGAATTTAATATGTTACCTGTTGTTATATCTCTCGCCCCTATAGAAATGCTCTTGCATAACATCTTTTATAATTTTTTAAGCCATTCTTATTGCTTAACTCTAGTAACAGAAGGGCCACTGGAATTTTCTGTTAACATCAGTTTTATCAAAATAGTACATGAAGAGCAGACTAATCTAGAAAGACAATTATTGGAAGTATCAGAAATGGGATGTTCCGACTACATAGTACAACTGCAGGATCCCAGTAGTTTCATGGTTGCTTTCGAAAATGTCATTCACACGGGCATTGTCAGGCGAAGTGATCGAAAGATTGTGTTCTTACCTTATACTGATGATAAAGAAATGAAATTTAAATTGCTAAATGTTTTGACACTAAAAGCAACAAGTTTTGTCGCTAACGTGTTGTTAGTATTACCATCAGACAACATGGAGAATTGTATTTCTTATGATTTAGTAACACATAAATATATCGGTCCTGATGCAGAGAGCAATCTCCCGTATTACATGGACCAGTGGGATTCCTGTAAACGAGAGTTCGTAACGAACGCTAATTTGTTTCCACATGACATGACGAATTTGCATGGGAAAACAGTGAAGGTGGCTTGTTTCACATATAAACCTTATGCAATATTAGATATTGATACTGATGAAGAGCCCCTAGGCCGCGATGGTACTGAAGTGAGAATTGTCGATGAATTTTGTAGGTAAGAGCAGCTGCAGCAAAATAATGCGTGTTTCGTCTGGAATGTAATAAAAAACACAATGGTTGTTAATTCGTCATATTACAGATGGGTGAATTGCACCATTGAAATAGTCAGAGACGATGAATATGAGTGGGGAGAGATATATGACAATCAAACAGGAGTCGGCGTCCTTGGCAATGTAGTCACGGATCGGGCGGATCTTGGTATAAGTGAGTTATTTTTATATTATTAAGATATTTTTTTCAGTAGATATACTTTAAAAAACTCAATTTAACTGAGTAATGTATGACTCACCTGTGCTGTGTGTAGTAATAACAAGGATTTAGTAGTAACAATGAAAATTAATTTTCAGCCGCTCTCTATTCTTGGTATGAAGTCTACGTGGTTTTAGATTTTTCCATCGCTGATATACGGACTGCTATCACTTGTGTGGCTCCATCTCCAAAGTAAGAATGTGGTTATTTCAAAACTTCTTTTGTTAAATGCAAGGAAAGCTAGTGCAACAACAACGTTATTCTCTTTTTTTAAGGTTACTTGCAAGTTGGGAAATGCCTCTAGAGCCGTTCACTTGGTTAATGTGGCTGGCATTGATCTTCACCTTCATCTACGCCTCTATTGCACTCATGATTGCCCGAGGATGTTCATCTGATAGAGTATTTTTGACTACCTTTGGAATAATGATCACCCAAGTTAGTGTATCACCAATATTATTATATTGCTATCTCCGGCCCACATTTTTATTATTTTGAAATACTTAAGTAGTTATTTAAGAACCAGAATAAATAATAACACTAGTATTGTTAAGCCGTACAAACTATTAACTTACTGTGCCAAACAATAGCTTCAATGTTCTAGCAATTACTATGACCCCGAACGGCCAACAAATTTATTTTCCTAAAAAATATTATAAATGTTAATGTCTACCTACTTTACTATTGCAATACTAAATAGGTATTGCCTAATGTAACTATAAATCATTTATTCACATCACAAATGTTGGCTATGCATAGTGTAATGTTTAATGATTCTATGAAATTGCGGGTTAACCTTTGCGAATGGCAAATATCAGCCTAAATAAAGGTATCAAATTGATTTTTAATTACCTATTTCTAAGCCAATAGATAGGTACAGTGTGTTAGGTGCACCCGCTGACGTCAGAATCAATATATTTGTCAAGGTAGCAAACAAAATGCTGACCTAGTAACCAAAAAGTTTTACTTTAGAAAGCTGATTTTACAAGTTACCTATAAAGTATTTTTGATTCCGTGTGTTCACCAGATGATAAAAAGTACCAATACAATAAAGAGCTACACCTACATAAAGTATTATTTTCATTGACTGATAAATGAAGAGATACACAAATTATACGTAATAAGTAACTTAAGTTCAGTTAGCGCGAATAAGTCACTAAGTGGCATTTAATGAAAATAATAAATAAACACGTAGGTACTTCTCATTCTAGTCTCAGTTCGATGTAGGCACCACATGGCGCATACGCAGCATCACTGGTTGGCTTCTCGTCACTGGTCTCGTGCTGGACAACGCTTATGGAGGAGGCTTGGCGTCCGTCTTCACAGTACCTAAGTACGAGAAGTCTATAGACACGGTGCAGGACATAGTGGACAGGAATATGGACTGGGGGGCAACGCATGACGCTTGGGTCTTTTCACTCACTCTCTCGTCTGAGGTGATTATACCTACTAATTCGTTTTATTTCATACATGGTGGAAGAGCCGGTTTCGAACAAGCTAGTTGTGAATTGGTATACTTACCTAATACCTACTTCTATTTTTAATCAAAGTTTATAACTGGGCTTGCGTAAACTACTATGTATAGACTAATAAATAATAATAATAAGTCTTTCTTCTGTGGCATAGGTATCATTATTATTTTGTGACCGGTGAAACTCGGTCGAATAAAAATGATTACATGGGGCTAAGGTTGCCAACTATTTTTCAGGAAATCAAAGTAAATCTATCAATAACTAGTATAAAAAAAAGCGGCCAAGTGCGAGTCGGACTCGCCCATGGAGGGCTCTTAGGGCATAGCAGCAAGTAACATAATATAAAAGTTCTTGTAGTTCGTTTATGTTTATGAAATTAAATGTTCTATTTTTGTGTGAAAATTTTAATGCGGTTCACAGTATACATCTACTTACCAAGTTTCAACAGTATAGTTAGTTTTAGTTTCGGAAAAAAGTGACTGTGACATACGGACGGACAGACAGTTAGACAGACATGCCGAATCCATAAGGGTTCCGTTTTTTGCCATTTGGCTACGGAACCCTATAAAAGGATTTGAAGAAAAAAATTAAGTATTTTCCAAATTTATATACCTACTGACTGGCATTTTATTCCTCCACACTCACCTCAATTTGGTGGATTGTGGGAATCTGGTGTGAAGGAAGTCTACGAAACACCATTTGCGAAGAATATGATATGACTATGATACCTACTCGTTTACAAAGGAGTTTGCGTTAATCCCCGTAATAAACCTTGATTAGAATAAACGCAAAAGTTAGAAGGTGCATTACTTACTGACTTCTAATTGTTGGAAGAAAAATGTTATGTAAGCAAGTGTTGTTAATACGGCAGATATAGGTACCTAGAGGAAGAAATAGGTAAAGAAAGTTGTACCAATAAAACGAAGTACAGATGGGAATCAACATAATTGTAATTGCGATTCCAACATTCAAGACTGAGTGCCTAATGCGTGTTTTCTTTGTTATTCGATCACGTTAACTGGACTGAGAATTTGTATGCAGCAGCGCTTTCTGTGTAACTTTTACGCTATTATTTAATTTTCTTCTGTGTTATTACTTAATCTGTGCTCCTGGTTACAAACAAGAAAAGTTTAAATCTTGCCATAAAAATTCTCAAGCCATACTTAAACGCAAATTAACAAATAAAAAATCAAAACTCGCACTACGCATCCTGCTGGTCTCAATTATCGCATAATAACAACGGTTATAAAATAATTAATATTTTCAGCCTATAATCAAGCAGTTGGTAAGTCAGTTTCGAGTATCATCACAGGAAGTTATGAAGAAGAAAAGTTATGAGAGGAACATGGCTTTTTCGATTGAAAGATTGCCTGCAGGTAAAACGATTATTGTTATTCATTTTCAGGTTTACATTTAAAAAGTGTAGGTATAGTCGCACCAATGTTCGACGGGAACCAGTGATCGACACTGTATTCTTTTATAGGGGTCAGTAATTTTAATCTTCATTACTAATCATTAATCGCCGAATATGATTACTATCTTAATTAATTTCATTAATCTGCAATCGTAGTCCTTAATCATGCATCTGATTATATATATTTTGCGATACTCTGGATGGGATACCGAAATCTATAAAGACTATTATATTAATGCTCAGCTTGATGTGAAGGTTACTTTGCCATTGGAGATTACATCACCAAAGAAGCGATGCTGGACTTGACTGTAATGCAAGAGGATTTCTACTACGAGCAATGCGTGGTGACCCTGCGCAAGAGTTCACCTTACACAGAGAAGATCAGTCAACTTATCGGACGACTACACGAATCTGGGTTAATGTTGGCATGGGAGACACAGGTGCATGGTTAAACAAGTATTGTTAATTTGTTTTTTTTTCAGGTGGTTTTACTTATTTCTTTAATAAGATTTTGTGCACTGTATGTTGTTTAATTGCTTCAGCTTCAGCTACATACAAGACCCATAATTTTCTCTGGCACAGTTTTATAACTGCAGCTTTCGAAAGAAACCAACACCTACCGCCTCTTTTATCAGTCAGAAGCAGTATCGATGGTCAAAAGGAAAACTTTTGTCATTACTGCGGTCTGTAAGACAAAATAAAAACAAAAAACCCGACTGCTAAAACAACTATATAAAAACAATTATATAATTATATATAACATAAAATATTACAGCCAAGAGAAAAAACTGAAAAGAAAAAAAACAAGCTGTACGATCCCAGAATTCAATTTGAGCAATGTTGAATGCAGCGTGAAATATTTCCTTGTCCGATACCTATACTTAAATAATAAAATCTATAATAAATGAGTATTTATAAATACATTGAATATCGGACAAGGAAATATTTCACGTTGCTTTTAACATTGCTCAAATTGAATTCTGGGATCGTACAGCTTGTTTTTTTTTCTTTTCAGTTTTTTCTCTTTGCAGTTATTTTTTATGTTAGCCCGGTTTTTACGAGTATATAAATGTTTTTTTATATAGTTGTTTTAGCAGTCGGGTTTTTTGTTTTACTTATATAATTTGGTTTATTTCAAACTTTTTAGTTTTTAAATTTTGAAAGAAATAAAATAGAAGATTTTTAATTATTTAATTGGGCTTATACATAGAGCGAGGGGATTTTTTTGCCCTTATGCAATTGCTCGCTACGTTGTACACGATGGCATGCGTCGGTGCCGTACTTTTACGGCTGGTAGAGTCGCGCTGACCGCACGCTGACCGTCGGCGCTGACAGCCGAAATGTATGAACTTCTAGCGCATGTCAGCGCTGCGCCATCAGCGTGACTCAGTAACGTTTCCTTTTACATACATATTGATCTGTCAGCGCCGACGATCAGTGTGACTGTAAAACCAGCCTAAGTGTCATATTTTGTGAGCGCCGTCACTCATAATATTCTCGTTTCCACATTCCGGATTATTTAATAGGGTAGACAAGAAAAAAAATACATCCCCACTTCACGTGTAGGGAAGGTTAATTTTAGTGTATATCTATATATACTTGTTGACTACGGAACCCTAAAAAAGCATTCCCAAAAATAAACATGGTAATAAAGCTGGTCACGACAATAGTGGGTATACAGACAGACACGTTATACCTACTTAGTACAAGTAACATTTTAAATAAGCATTAGCGCCGCTACTCTCAAATATGCATGCTTTCTGCACTCACACACACACTAAAATGCTTTTTTATTTATATAGTAAAATTAATAATAAGAAAAAAAACTTCATATTCACTGAGAGATAGAATTAACAAAATTTAATTACCGATGACTGGCCAACACTAGCAGGGGATGCTTCAAGTAGGTACGCCGCCGCCGCGCCCCGCCAAAATTTGCAACGACTTACCGCCGCTTATTCGTTCTACACTTTCTTGTTCACTACCAACCTTTAGGCATAGGTACGTACCTAAATGCCGAAATTGGCTACTTCATAGGTAAGCAATCCCTGGCATCGGCTTTAATTAAATTTATCGGCTTTGATTTAAAATATGACTATCATTGATTTGCTTTCGCCCGACTCCTGTTTGTAATAATTGGATTTTGTGTACATGGTGTATTTTTTTTGAGCAAATTTCCTATGCTGTCATTGTCTTTTAAAATTAAGTAATATACTAACCGATTATTTTTATTGTTATTGGTTAAGGCACAATAACAGAGGCTGCGGGTCCCCTGCAGCCACTGAGCCATAGACCTTTATGTTGGTCAATGTGCGTTGTATTTTTTTATTGTATGTTTGAGAAAAATAAACAATTTTTTTTTTAAATTTATTTATTTTATTAATGGCGCAGCTTTCACACATGGCTTCGATTCAATGAAACATCCATATTAGTGTTGAAGTGGCTTGATTAATATAACCATCGTCGCAGTCGCAATCAACGGTGGACCATGAAATAGATTTTAATTTTTAGGTGGCGCTAAAGTATCTAAATTATGAAGTGCAACAGGAAGTACGATTGTCCCGCTCAAGAAAAGATGTCGATAGCATTGAGCCTCTGGGTTTTCGTCACGTTGTGGTAAACATAATAATTTCAAATAATTAATATAATAACAAATGGGTTTTCTGTGAACACTTATTTCTGTTATCTTTGCAGGGTGTCTTCATAATTTACTCATTCGGAGTGCTAATATCTCTTTTATTGTTTATAATTGAAGTTTTAATAAACAGAAAAGCAAAAGTACTTTCCTAATTTAATTACAGTTTGTAAGTACTTATTAAATTTAATACAAACAACAGACTGGTATTTACTGCACCCTGTTAAACGAAAAATTTGACGAACTGAAAATACACTTTGATACATTTGCGTTAGATAGTTTTTAGTTTTTTTGAAGTATTTAAACACGGATTAACGCAAACTAATTAATAAAGGTATGTTGCCTTTTTAATGAAAAGATCAGTTGTTAAAAGCACTAAAAGGTATACAATAAGTAGGAAGGTTCGAACGTTCATCCAAAGTACTCGTAATACCTAGGTATTCATTATTATTATTTCTTTGCTTGTTCCCAATTATAATATGCTTAACACCTGCTATGTATTTACACAATTTTATGGCAATAAAAGTTATCTTATCTTATCTTATTTTTTATTGAATAATGTGTATTTCTGCAGCTGCTTATCTTTCTCACCAATAAGGTATCTAGTTAGTCCGGGGCGATTTTTGAACCAACAATGACTACTCACGTTATTACGCTATGCTATGACATCGATCGAATTATGAGGGCTTCTTTTTCTCATATTCAATCAAAGTAACTTGTAGGACGATCAAAGTAATTTGTAGGGGAAGGGTGGGCAAGATGGATATATTTGTGTTAATGAGCTTATAATTTTAACAAATATGCTAATACGGAGATGCCCAAGTAAAAAAACGATAAAGTAGATAATCAGCCTATAATATAGAAAGTAATAACAATCAGTCTTTGATAATTTTCATTATAACAGCAAAAACTATAAAAATTAGTAATATCCATTTTGCCCGCACTAGGGTGGGCAAAACGAATTCTTTGGGTGGGCAAATTGGATATATCCTTTTAATAATTATAAAATAAATATACTTATAACTTCTAAAAACGTAAACACAGATAAACTTTATCATAAAAAAAACTGTCCAGCTAATTCCAAAAATTATTTCTAGTTTAACCATAAAATAAAGCATCTACTTTTTAATGTGTAGGTACTCAGCTAGTTCTATTTCTTCAACTGTAAAAACTGTTGTGTAGCGTCCTAATCAATTTTCTGTAGAATTAGATTTTAAATGTCGATGCAGAGTTCGTACGTTCAGTTTGTTATGAATGTGGATTCTGTCTTTGATTAGATGAATAAGATGGATGACCCAATGCCAAGGTGAGCACGAACATTTCAATTTTAAAAGCTTGAGGCACTTGGCACTTGCAGTGGTGGTTTATGGCCCGTTCCATCCACAGGGAAGGCTCGTGCTCCAGCAGTGGGGATAAAAATGAGCTGATGATGATGATGATGATGATGAATGTGTAAAATCAACGCGAGTAGATCCGTAAAAGTTGTTTCATTTTAAATTTCATGAAGATCGGTTCAGCGGTTTAGTCGTGAAGAGGTAACAGACAAACAGAAAGACAGTACTTTTGCTTTTATAATATAAGTAGGTATGCAATATGAAAGTATGGATTGCCTAATACAAGCTTTTATTAATTAACTAGCTTCGTTCGTATGTCTGTATGTCTTTCCGGTTCAAATCATGTAAATTAATTTTGACCTACTTTCCGGTGCCTGATTGAGTTAAAATTTGGCATACCTAGGTATCTTGTGTAAGGTGGCTGGCAGCGACTGAATCGGAGAACCGAGGATTGGGTTCAGTAGCGCGCCTTGTTGGGAGGCCTATGTCCAGCAGTGGACTAGTTTGGGCTGATGATGATAATAAGAATAAGAATAAGAATAAATTTATTTGCTGTGTAAAACTTAAGACTAAATACATAAAACTTATAAAATAACATTTGTGTACATAATAATATAATGCATTACAAGAAATCATTGAAGAATAATGTAAAGTTTTAAAATTAAGGTTAGTAGTGCAGAATAACCAGCTGATACCTAAACTAAGTAAACTAGTTTACCCGTATCTCAGGCATCTAATCGGTGAGTGTGTTAGCGATTGCTTACATAACATTTTATTAAATAGCAATAAATTATAATACTTTTAATAACATTTTGCTTAAGCAGCATGTTGCTGCCATTGTATACCAACTTATGTAATAACTAATAATAGATGTTCGGTGTCATTGTAGGGTTTCCCTATAAGCCAATTTTGTATGGTTTTCTTACAATTTATTTTGTTCATATGATATATACCTAGTGTTAAATTAAGTTTATTATACAAAAAAAACTTCCAAGAAAGCAAAAGAATCTGTGAGAGTGAGCTGTACGATATAGCTCAGTGGAACAAACAATGTCTACTCGCCTTTTGCTGGTTTGAAGTGCAGGACTATAGGGCGTTAGTGAATGTTTCTTTGTTACAGTTTGTAGTATAAACAACTGACGAACAGAAAGGACATTACATTCAGTTAGGAGTTCTGCTGTAGGGAAACGGAAAGGACGAAATGTGCTAACTTTCAAAATGGCTCTCTGTGCTATTTCTAAGTTTAGCATGGTGGTTTTATGAGCGCCTCCCCAAGATGAAATGCAGTACGTTAGCAAAGATTGGCAAAGGGCTAGATAAACCTCTTTTAGGAGTTTTCCTTTAGCGGCATATCTTAAATTTTTAAAGGCATAGATTAATTTTCGAACTCTAGTAGTAAGAGATTCTATATGTGCTTTAAAATTCAGATATCTATCTATGATGATGCCTAGGTATTTTATTGTGTTTGTACTACTGAGTTTAGGACATACACAGTCAATTTCATTCGAGTCAAAACAGTGATGTGCCACTATTGCATGTGAGTCATGGGATGGTTGGGTCAGTAAATTATACGAAAAAGTCATGTATTTGGTTTTGTCTGTGTTTAGAGTCAACATGTTTGTTCTAAGCCACTTTGTGACAGAATCAAAGCCAGCTTGGGCTAAACTGAATGTGTCATTCCAATTGTTGGCACTAAATAGTAAGGCTGTATCGTCAGCGTATGATATTATCTGACTATTGTTTTGAAGGGGGAGGAGGCATAAATCGTTAATATAGATAAGGAATAGTAAGGGTCCTATTATACTTCCCTGAGGAACACCATATTCGACTGTTAGTTCTTTACTTACTATACCGTCTATCTTAACTCGCTGGGTCCTATTTGTTAAGTAATCTTTTAAAAGACTATGCGGTATACCTCTTATACCTAGCCTGTGTAACTTTTCCAGGAGGATTGGAATTGAAACTGAGTCAAATGCCTTGGCAAGGTCTAGGAATATAACTAAGCATTTATTCCGGGAATCAAGTTGTCTTGTAATATAATCAGTTAATTCATGAACTGCGTCATCAGTCGATTTGTTAGGCCTAAAACCGTATTGAGTCGTGGCCAAGAGTCCTTTTCCTTCTATGTATTTAATAAGTCGGTTATATATTAATCTTTCTAGGATTTTGGAAATGGAAGGTAGTAAAGCAATGGGTCGGTAATTATTAATAAAACTTTTATCTCCATTTTTGTGAATCGAATGAACAACGGCCTTTTTCAAAGCCTGTGGGAAAATACCTTTTGAGATGCATTGGTTGAATAGATAAGTAAGTGGCGGAATTAAGTGCTGTTTGTATTTCTTAATAAATGTACATGGGATTTTATCAATGCCAGTGGCGCAGTCATTACTAAGAGTCAAGATATTTTTTTCTACTTCATTTTCATCAGTGTTAAATAAAGCAAATTAGTGCAATGTTGACAATGGCGATGATGGGGGCAAAGTGTAGGAGAGGGAATAATTGTTTTGGTGTTTTGCTTTCTCAGCTAAACTTTTTCCAATAGAAACAAAGAAACTATTTGCCGCGTCAACTGATTGCGCCGCAGTAGCTGAGTTTGCGATGAGTTGATGTGCGGATAATTTAGTGTTAGTGGTGTTAGTTATGGTTTTGATAACTTTCCATAATTTTTTCTTGTTTTGACCTGCGTCTTTTATTTCTAAACATTCATACTGGCGTTTAAGTTTCTTCAATAATTTATTACAAAAATTACGGTATCTTAAATAAGTAACCTTGAGTATCTCATTTTCGGGTGCTAGAGTAGCGTTTTGATGCAGCTTATCACGATGTCTGATGCAGCGTAAAAGCCCAGGAGTTATCCACGGTTTTATAATTTTTTTACGGCGTGATAACACAATAGTTCGCGTATTGGCATCAATAATGTTTGTTAACGATGAAATAAGATACTCTGTTGACTCATTGACGTCTTATGCAATTGCTCGCTACGTTGTACACGATGGCATGCGTCGGTGCCGTACTTTTACGGCTGGTAGAGTCGCGCTGACCGCACGCTGACCGTCGGCGCTGACAGCCGAAATGTATGAACTTCTAGCGCATGTCAGCGCTGCGCCATCAGCGTGACTCAGTAACGTTTCCTTTTACATACATATTGATCTGTCAGCGCCGACGATCAGTGTGACTGTAAAACCAGCCTAAGTGTCATATTTTGTGAGCGCCGTCACTCATAATATTCTCGTTTCCACATTCCGGATTATTTAATAGGGTAGACAAGAAAAAAAATACATCCCCACTTCACGTGTAGGGAAGGTTAATTTTAGTGTATATCTATATATACTTGTTGACTACGGAACCCTAAAAAAGCATTCCCAAAAATAAACATGGTAATAAAGCTGGTCACGACAATAGTGGGTATACAGACAGACACGTTATACCTACTTAGTACAAGTAACATTTTAAATAAGCATTAGCGCCGCTACTCTCAAATATGCATGCTTTCTGCACTCACACACACACTAAAATGCTTTTTTATTTATATAGTAAAATTAATAATAAGAAAAAAAACTTCATATTCACTGAGAGATAGAATTAACAAAATTTAATTACCGATGACTGGCCAACACTAGCAGGGGATGCTTCAAGTAGGTACGCCGCCGCCGCGCCCCGCCAAAATTTGCAACGACTTACCGCCGCTTATTCGTTCTACACTTTCTTGTTCACTACCAACCTTTAGGCATAGGTACGTACCTAAATGCCGAAATTGGCTACTTCATAGGTATGCAATCCCTGGCATCGGCTTTAATTAAATTTATCGGCTTTGATTTAAAATATGACTATCATTGATTTGCTTTCGCCCGACTCCTGTTTGTAATAATTGGATTTTGTGTACATGGTGTATTTTTTTTGTGCAAATTTCCTATGCTGTCATTGTCTTTTAAAATTAAGTAATATACTAACCGATTATTTTTATTGTTATTGGTTAAGGCACAATAACAGAGGCTGCGGGTCCCCTGCAGCCACTGAGCCATAGACCTTTATGTTGGTCAATGTGCGTTGTATTTTTTTATTGTATGTTTGAGAAAAATAAACAATTTTTTTTTTAAATTTATTTATTTTATTAATGGCGCAGCTTTCACACATGGCTTCGATTCAATGAAACATCCATATTAGTGTTGAAGTGGCTTGATTAATATAACCATCGTCGCAGTCGCAATCAACGGTGGACCATGAAATAGATTTTAATTTTTAGGTGGCGCTAAAGTATCTAAATTATGAAGTGCAACAGGAAGTACGATTGTCCCGCTCAAGAAAAGATGTCGATAGCATTGAGCCTCTGGGTTTTCGTCACGTTGTGGTAAACATAATAATTTCAAATAATTAATATAATAACAAATGGGTTTTCTGTGAACACTTATTTCTGTTATCTTTGCAGGGTGTCTTCATAATTTACTCATTCGGAGTGCTAATATCTCTTTTATTGTTTATAATTGAAGTTTTAATAAACAGAAAAGCAAAAGTACTTTCCTAATTTAATTACAGTTTGTAAGTACTTATTAAATTTAATACAAACAACAGACTGGTATTTACTGCACCCTGTTAAACGAAAAATTTGACGAACTGAAAATACACTTTGATACATTTGCGTTAGATAGTTTTTAGTTTTTTTGAAGTATTTAAACACGGATTAACGCAAACTAATTAATAAAGGTATGTTGCCTTTTTAATGAAAAGATCAGTTGTTAAAAGCACTAAAAGGTATACAATAAGTAGGAAGGTTCGAACGTTCATCCAAAGTACTCGTAATACCTAGGTATTCATTATTATTATTTCTTTGCTTGTTCCCAATTATAATATGCTTAACACCTGCTATGTATTTACACAATTTTATGGCAATAAAAGTTATCTTATCTTATCTTATTTTTTATTGAATAATGTGTATTTCTGCAGCTGCTTATCTTTCTCACCAATAAGGTATCTAGTTAGTCCGGGGCGATTTTTGAACCAACAATGACTACTCACGTTATTACGCTATGCTATGACATCGATCGAATTATGAGGGCTTCTTTTTCTCATATTCAATCAAAGTAACTTGTAGGACGATCAAAGTAATTTGTAGGGGAAGGGTGGGCAAGATGGATATATTTGTGTTAATGAGCTTATAATTTTAACAAATATGCTAATACGGAGATGCCCAAGTAAAAAAACGATAAAGTAGATAATCAGCCTATAATATAGAAAGTAATAACAATCAGTCTTTGATAATTTTCATTATAACAGCAAAAACTATAAAAATTAGTAATATCCATTTTGCCCGCACTAGGGTGGGCAAAACGAATTCTTTGGGTGGGCAAATTGGATATATCCTTTTAATAATTATAAAATAAATATACTTATAACTTCTAAAAACGTAAACACAGATAAACTTTATCATAAAAAAAACTGTCCAGCTAATTCCAAAAATTATTTCTAGTTTAACCATAAAATAAAGCATCTACTTTTTAATGTGTAGGTACTCAGCTAGTTCTATTTCTTCAACTGTAAAAACTGTTGTGTAGCGTCCTAATCAATTTTCTGTAGAATTAGATTTTAAATGTCGATGCAGAGTTCGTACGTTCAGTTTGTTATGAATGTGGATTCTGTCTTTGATTAGATGAATAAGATGGATGACCCAATGCCAAGGTGAGCACGAACATTTCAATTTTAAAAGCTTGAGGCACTTGGCACTTGCAGTGGTGGTTTATGGCCCGTTCCATCCACAGGGAAGGCTCGTGCTCCAGCAGTGGGGATAAAAATGAGCTGATGATGATGATGATGATGATGAATGTGTAAAATCAACGCGAGTAGATCCGTAAAAGTTGTTTCATTTTAAATTTCATGAAGATCGGTTCAGCGGTTTAGTCGTGAAGAGGTAACAGACAAACAGAAAGACAGTACTTTTGCTTTTATAATATAAGTAGGTATGCAATATGAAAGTATGGATTGCCTAATACAAGCTTTTATTAATTAACTAGCTTCGTTCGTATGTCTGTATGTCTTTCCGGTTCAAATCATGTAAATTAATTTTGACCTACTTTCCGGTGCCTGATTGAGTTAAAATTTGGCATACCTAGGTATCTTGTGTAAGGTGGCTGGCAGCGACTGAATCGGAGAACCGAGGATTGGGTTCAGTAGCGCGCCTTGTTGGGAGGCCTATGTCCAGCAGTGGACTAGTTTGGGCTGATGATGATAATAAGAATAAGAATAAGAATAAATTTATTTGCTGTGTAAAACTTAAGACTAAATACATAAAACTTATAAAATAACATTTGTGTACATAATAATATAATGCATTACAAGAAATCATTGAAGAATAATGTAAAGTTTTAAAATTAAGGTTAGTAGTGCAGAATAACCAGCTGATACCTAAACTAAGTAAACTAGTTTACCCGTATCTCAGGCATCTAATCGGTGAGTGTGTTAGCGATTGCTTACATAACATTTTATTAAATAGCAATAAATTATAATACTTTTAATAACATTTTGCTTAAGCAGCATGTTGCTGCCATTGTATACCAACTTATGTAATAACTAATAATAGATGTTCGGTGTCATTGTAGGGTTTCCCTATAAGCCAATTTTGTATGGTTTTCTTACAATTTATTTTGTTCATATGATATATACCTAGTGTTAAATTAAGTTTATTATACAAAAAAAACTTCCAAGAAAGCAAAAGAATCTGTGAGAGTGAGCTGTACGATATAGCTCAGTGGAACAAACAATGTCTACTCGCCTTTTGCTGGTTTGAAGTGCAGGACTATAGGGCGTTAGTGAATGTTTCTTTGTTACAGTTTGTAGTATAAACAACTGACGAACAGAAAGGACATTACATTCAGTTAGGAGTTCTGCTGTAGGGAAACGGAAAGGACGAAATGTGCTAACTTTCAAAATGGCTCTCTGTGCTATTTCTAAGTTTAGCATGGTGGTTTTATGAGCGCCTCCCCAAGATGAAATGCAGTACGTTAGCAAAGATTGGCAAAGGGCTAGATAAACCTCTTTTAGGAGTTTTCCTTTAGCGGCATATCTTAAATTTTTAAAGGCATAGATTAATTTTCGAACTCTAGTAGTAAGAGATTCTATATGTGCTTTAAAATTCAGATATCTATCTATGATGATGCCTAGGTATTTTATTGTGTTTGTACTACTGAGTTTAGGACATACACAGTCAATTTCATTCGAGTCAAAACAGTGATGTGCCACTATTGCATGTGAGTCATGGGATGGTTGGGTCAGTAAATTATACGAAAAAGTCATGTATTTGGTTTTGTCTGTGTTTAGAGTCAACATGTTTGTTCTAAGCCACTTTGTGACAGAATCAAAGCCAGCTTGGGCTAAACTGAATGTGTCATTCCAATTGTTGGCACTAAATAGTAAGGCTGTATCGTCAGCGTATGATATTATCTGACTATTGTTTTGAAGGGGGAGGAGGCATAAATCGTTAATATAGATAAGGAATAGTAAGGGTCCTATTATACTTCCCTGAGGAACACCATATTCGACTGTTAGTTCTTTACTTACTATACCGTCTATCTTAACTCGCTGGGTCCTATTTGTTAAGTAATCTTTTAAAAGACTATGCGGTATACCTCTTATACCTAGCCTGTGTAACTTTTCCAGGAGGATTGGAATTGAAACTGAGTCAAATGCCTTGGCAAGGTCTAGGAATATAACTAAGCATTTATTCCGGGAATCAAGTTGTCTTGTAATATAATCAGTTAATTCATGAACTGCGTCATCAGTCGATTTGTTAGGCCTAAAACCGTATTGAGTCGTGGCCAAGAGTCCTTTTCCTTCTATGTATTTAATAAGTCGGTTATATATTAATCTTTCTAGGATTTTGGAAATGGAAGGTAGTAAAGCAATGGGTCGGTAATTATTAATAAAACTTTTATCTCCATTTTTGTGAATCGAATGAACAACGGCCTTTTTCAAAGCCTGTGGGAAAATACCTTTTGAGATGCATTGGTTGAATAGATAAGTAAGTGGCGGAATTAAGTGCTGTTTGTATTTCTTAATAAATGTACATGGGATTTTATCAATGCCAGTGGCGCAGTCATTACTAAGAGTCAAGATATTTTTTTCTACTTCATTTTCATCAGTGTTAAATAAAGCAAATTAGTGCAATGTTGACAATGGCGATGATGGGGGCAAAGTGTAGGAGAGGGAATAATTGTTTTGGTGTTTTGCTTTCTCAGCTAAACTTTTTCCAATAGAAACAAAGAAACTATTTGCCGCGTCAACTGATTGCGCCGCAGTAGCTGAGTTTGCGATGAGTTGATGTGCGGATAATTTAGTGTTAGTGGTGTTAGTTATGGTTTTGATAACTTTCCATAATTTTTTCTTGTTTTGACCTGCGTCTTTTATTTCTAAACATTCATACTGGCGTTTAAGTTTCTTCAATAATTTATTACAAAAATTACGGTATCTTAAATAAGTAACCTTGAGTATCTCATTTTCGGGTGCTAGAGTAGCGTTTTGATGCAGCTTATCACGATGTCTGATGCAGCGTAAAAGCCCAGGAGTTATCCACGGTTTTATAATTTTTTTACGGCGTGATAACACAATAGTTCGCGTATTGGCATCAATAATGTTTGTTAACGATGAAATAAGATACTCTGTTGACTCATTGACGTCATCCGTATTGTAAAAGGGCACTAAGTCTAGGTTGTCTAGGTCATGTTTAATTCCCGCGTTTTGCAGCTTGTGGTGCTTAGTAATTCCGTAAGATTTACAGTATTGCTTTTGTAAACACAACAACACTGAATTATGGTCTGTCACAGAAGAGGTTAATACTATAGTTTTTAAAGGAATGTTAGTTTTAGCGAAAATATGGTCCAAGCAATTTCCCATTCTAGTTGGAAGCAAATGGGTGGGTAGGTAGCCTAAACAAGCAACATGAGTTAGATACTCTGGTGAATTGCGATCTATGTTTCCCGATTTAATGTCAATGTTTAAGTCGCCAACTAAAAACACATTCTTAAATGTAGAGAGCTGTTTTGTCAATAATTCATTAAGTGATTGTAGAAAATTAGTGATATTATGATATGATGGAGATCGATATATAGCCACAATTGCTGTATCGCTACTGATCTTTGCGATGAGACAATTTGCGTCTATAATGTTAGGTTCCTCAATGATGTGATTTTTCCCGTCCTTTTTTATATACAAAGTTACACCATCATTTTGTAAAACATTACTTTTGTTAGTAGTGTGCGATTCATAGCCTTGTAATTGTGGGATCGTGGATGTCGAGGAGAGCCAGCATTCGGTGAGTACTATTATATCAATATCTATATTAATTTGACTTAACAATACTAACATGCTATCAAAGTTACAGTTAATGCTAATGTTTTGTAAAAATAAATTATAATTATGCTTATTACTAGTAATAACCGAAGAACATGTATGAGGGTCACAGATCACTGATTCATGTTCATAAGAGGAATCTATGTCTTTTTGAAAGTCTTTGGTAACATTACCCATCCTTGTGCTGCTAGACGATTGCTATGCGGCGCTCTAGGCGCCTTCATAATCAATAGAACTTTGGTACCTTATTTCTGCACTTTTTCTGGCTGGGCATTGATCGTCTCCCGTTTTGTGCTGGCTGGGCTTATTAAATCGCTTACATGTAGCACACGCGGCAGGTTCATGGTGTTTGCTGCATTCTTTGATGGAGTGTCCGACGCATCCACAGTGTCCACAGGTAGAGTCCGTCTCACGACAATACTTCGCGGAATGGCCATACTGCTGGCATTTGTAACATCTTTAAGTTACAGTTACAAGTGTGAAGTCTCGGACTGAACAAGATGTCCAATTAATGAACAGTCGCTCCTGTGCTATGAGAACTTTTCTTAATTCAGGTGGTAACTCTATTATAAAATTGCAAAATGAAGCGTCCTTTTTGCCAGATTTGTGGCTAAGTTTTATAGAACTAAGGAATTGTTTACTTATATGTGGATACTTGTCCGATATATTCTGCTCGTATAGGCATTCATAAACTTCTTTCTCAGTGCTATTAGTGGGGACCCCTAGTAAAATTATTTTCGGCTTTCTCTTTTTGGTCTCTTCGACCTTGAGCCCTGAAGTTCTGAGCTGCTCTGACTGCTTCAGTTTCTCAAGGTCTTCTTTACCTTGCGCGCTAATAATTATGCCTCCATCTTTGGTTTTTCGCATACACCGTATACGTAATTTGAGCTCTTCTGGCTTAATTACGGTCTGGATTAGTTTCTTTGTGTCCTCACTGGTTTTTTCTTTATCCTGGGGATAGACAACGACACTGCTGGTGTTTAGGGGGCGGGCAAGAGAGTTATTTCCTTTCCTTACGATGTCGGCAAAGGATGAGTTCTGATTAGTGGGTTTAGGAGCAGAGCGGATACATTCTTTAAGGTCCTCGAGCTGGTCTTCAATTTGGATGGTTATCCCCTTTCGCTCGTTTATATTGCTGATCGTGAGCTGCGCCGAAATATATTTTTGTTTCAGTGACTGATATTGAACAGCCAACTGAGACACACCTCCCATAACGCTCCTGCTAATGCTGCTGATTTTGAGCTTTTGTTCTGAATTTAACTTTCCGTCGTTAGAGATCGAGCAAATGTCATTCAGGCAATGCTCGATTTTCGACAGCCAGCTCTGTATCTCCATAGTCGAGACTGCATCAATAGTGGGCGCTACGGGTTCTTCTTCATTTTGCCGTCTACGTGGTGGGCTCCGGGACGTCATGTTGCTCCGGTCAAATGGACTTTCCATTATTACGTAAATAAACACAAATTAATGCCACAGTAAAATTGTCAACAACTGCATGACCGCGATGCGCTGACCCCGATCTACGCGGAAGCAATACTGGCACAGTTAGGCGCGGAATTTATTGCTATTTAATTTTTTATAAAATAAATTATGCAGAAGGCACGTCCATCTGCTAACGCAGATAACTATAACTATCTGATGATGAGGTATCTTGGTTGAAAATGCAATAATATGGTACCATGGAGCTGGTCTGATGATGGAAGCCGGAAGTTGGCCATAGGAACTCTTCAACTAAGCAATATCCTCGTCGTGTTTGTGCTCATTAGATTTGTTTTGACAAACTATAGCTCAAGAAACATTTGAAGTCCACTGTTGGACATCCGCCGGTTTGGCGGGTCCAAACTGTGTAGTGAACACAAGCCATAACCAGAATTCTGTGAAATTTGAACTCGAGACAGTTAACAGTTGTTCATGAGAAGACGATCCTGGCTGCAGCATCAGGTCAAGGTCACCTTATTATTGCATTGTCATCGGATGTACATACGTTTACCAAATTTCAACTCTATACGCTTAACAGTTGAGGAGTTCCCTTGTAAGAGACGATCCTCGCTGCAGCATCAGGTCAAGGTCACCGCATTATTGCATTGTCATCGGGTGTACATACGTTTACCAAATTTCAACTCTATACGCTTAACCATTAAGGAGTTCCCTTGTGAGAGACGATCCTGACTGCAGCATCAGGTCAAAGTCACCACATTATTGCATTGTCATCGGGTGTACATAAATGTCCAAATTTCAACTCTATACGCTTAACCATTGAGGAGTTCCTTTGTGATAGACGATCCTGGCTGCAGCATCAGGTCCAGGTCACCATATTATTGCATTGTCATCGGATGTACATACGTTTACCAAATTTCAACTCTATACGCTTAACAGTTGAGGAGTTCCCTTGTGAGAGACAATCCTGGCTGCAGCATCAGGTCAAGGTCACCATATTATTGCATTGTCATCGGGTGTACATATGTGTACCAAATTTCAACTCTATACGCTTAACCATTGAGGAGTTCCCTTGTGAGAGACGATCCTGGCTGCAGCATCTGGTCAAGGTAACCATATCATTGCATTGTCATCGGGTGTACATATGTGTACCAAATTTTAACTCTATACGCTTAACCATTGAGGAGTTCCCTTGTGAGAGACGATCCTCGCTGCAGCATCAGGTCAAGGTCACCTTATTATTGCATTGTCATCGGGTGTAAATACGTTTACCAAATTTCAACTCTATACGCTTAACCATTGAGGAGTTCCCTTGTGAGAGACGATCCTGGCTGCAGCATCAGGTCAAGGTCACCATATTATAGCATTGTCATCGGGTGTACATATGTGTACCAAATTTCAACTCTATACGCTTAACCATTGAGGAGTTCCCATATTAGAGACGATCCTGGTTGCAGCATCAGGTCCAGGTCACCATATTATTCCATTGTCATCAAGATTACTTAAGTGTTCAAAATGTCAGCCTATTCCGATAACGGAAACTAGTTTGACTTACAATGCAGCGGGCGGCACTCGCACTCGCATTACCCAGAAACCGCCTCAGATTCCGACTGACTCCGTGTCCGATAGCGGTTGTCGGAGCGCACATTGTATGAAGCTTTAATTCTGTATTTTGTGGTCAAAGATACGAAACGGCAACGTCGCGGCTGCTTTCAGCCAATCCGATCGTTTGCTGTGCTCTGATTGGCTCATTTAAATCGGATCAACATTTTCCGTAACTATCGCAAGGTGGATTTGTATATCGGATCAACTTCGGCGAACTTTAGTAAGCAGTCCCGTGAGTGTAGATGTCGATCCGGCCGGAGCCACATTAGTTACCAGAGATGCATAATGGATCAACAAAAGGCGCCGGATCAACATACATTTTCGGATCAACAAAGTGCTCGCGTGAAGTCGCGTCTGATCAACATTTACCGTAAAGGTATCTCTATTTAAATTATTATTTTAAATAACATAAAATTTGTTGGTGCACGTATTCCACCTTCACAAGATGGCTGGCTGTGGACTCTTAATGGTGTCGAAAGGCTGTGGGAGAGTTTACACCAAAAGCATAAAACTTTTAAAAGTCTTGCAACAAGAAGGCTACAACAGGACCTACTAGAAAATTTATTTGGGTGCATTAGGGGAAGTTGTGGTTCAAACTGCAACCCCACTTCTGGCCAATTTGTCGCTGGCTTAAAAACTGCTTTATTGAGTAATCTCTCCCACATAGGTAGTGATAATAACTGCGAGATAGACCAAAACGAGGGCATGTTTGATAGCTATAAATTATTTTTAAAAGGTAATAATATACATGTAGCTCACCCTGAAGAATACCATTATCTTCAGTGCAAGCATCTAATTTAGAATGCAATATAGATGATCAGGTATTGGAGGAATGTGGTGGTGAAGTACAAGCATGCACATATGCACACATATGTAGGTATGTGGCTTTATTATAAAAAAAAAATGTGATGATTTCATCAACTGCACATCAATTTTCACCACCACAGACCGTTCTACTATACATTTATTTACTCAATTTAAAGAGAATGAAGACTACAAAGAATGTTTAAAATACGCCAATAACAATTTTGTGCTTTGTGTAGAACGTTGTGCTAATTTAATTAATAAATATTTAAGTGATAACTCATTTAAAAATAACAATACTAAAAGGAATAACTAAAAGTATATGTGAGGAAATTAATTTTGATTTTTTAGAGGTTTGCACAGAGCATAAAGAAAAAATATATGAAATATACAGGGTGTTTGGAAGGTGGGTGCAAAGCCTCAAGGGGATGTTAGTATGGACCATCTAGAACATTTTGAGCCACACTTGTCTTAGACCAAGTCTGTTATTATTATTATTTTTTGTTGATCTGCGATTATAGTGCCAAAAATCCAAAATTTGCTAATTAATTACTAACAACATTCAGTTTAAGTTAAAGTCGAAAATTTAATTTAATTAAATTTCTTCCTTGTCTTATTAGCGCCTTTAGCTGGAGGGATTTTATTTTCTTGCTTGATAACAATAACGTAGTGGACTGTATTCTTCTATAGGCTGTAGGTTCTTCTTTCTTGATAGTGGACTGCAGGGTCTTCTTTCTTCGGATTCTTCAGTTGCGTCTTCCTCGGAGTGAGCATACATGAGCAACGAACTAAACTAACTAAGATCGACGCGCGGGAGTGCAGGGTGCGTTCGGAGCCTTCGTCCGGTCTTTAGTTTTTAAATTAATCACGTTATTCATCTTGCCCACCCTATCCATCATGCCTCCTCTTCCCCTAAGTAACTTATTTTTGACACCGACATTTTTTGTATAAATCTGAATAAAATTGTAAATACAAAAAAAAAATTAAAAGTACAAAACCTTTTTAAAAAACATGCTTTTATTTAAATGCTCCAAAAAGAAAAAAAAACTTTTACTTTAAAATTTTTACTATCAACTTATAACTTCATTACACAATTTATACGATATAAAAGCTTGACGCGAGATCTACGTATACTACGATATTTACGTAGTAGATTGAAAATTTTAATAGGTAGTTAAAGTCAATTACATCAAGTTATTTAATTACTTGTAACTACACAAGTAAATCTCGCGACAAGCTTTTCTAAGATATAAATTGTGTAAAATGACGTTATAAGTTAATAAAAGTTTATTTTTTTCTATTTAGTTAGCGCATAAATAAAAGCTAGTTTTTTAAAAAGGTTTTTTACTTTTAATTCATATTTTACTTTTTAGTTATGTATCGTCCTTTCATTTGATACCCATAATGTAGGCAAGCCTTAAAAACTTATACCGCCATATTGGATTTAGAGTGACGTCACTTGAGTGATTCTCAGCAAGCGCTTTCATGTTTGTAGGAATGCATTAAAAATAATTAGTCCGCCATCTTGGGTATGCTGCCATGTTGGATTTAGAATGGATGATGTCTCACAGTTAACTATGCATTGTCATCCAAACTGAACGTATATACAAAATTTCAGGGTTACCTATTGAAACGCATAACGTTTTTAGACATATACTGAAAATACATAATGTTCATGGCCATAATCGTCACTTGCCATAAGTCTTTATAGCATAACTTCATAACGCATATCATCATATGGCCGAATTCTGTAAGGCATAATCTTGGAAAGGCATAAATGCAATAATCATAATTAACAAAAGGCATAATTTGCCATAACATTTAAAAGGCATAATATTCAAAAGGCATATATTTTATCATACACCTTATCTTGCATGCATGCAGCAAGCATGCAGCTAACAAGCATGCGGCATGCAAGCAGCATGCAAGCAAGCAAGCATGCAACATGCAGCAGGCATGGTTTCTGTCACGGCTCCGGCGTTGCGGGGCTCCGGCGTTGCCACGCGAGCTTATCGTCGCAGATGGTTTTCGGTCTCCACCTCCACTCCGCTTTCAGTTTCGGTTAAAACCACCTGCTCCTCAGCTCGCGGGCCGCCTCGCCTCTCCGCGCCTACGCGCTTCTAAATTACACTCTAGCGGTAGGACAGATAAGACTACGTGGAGTCGGATTTGCAGCGATTCGTTTCTGTCACTGACTTTTGTAGCACAACATTACTAAAAACACAACGTATTAACTTTTTAAGACTATAGTATTAAAATATATTTTAAATCAAATTAAGGTTAAAATGCTATTTATATAAAAAAAACACAATTTAACTTAGTAAAATTATAGCAAGTGAATAATATACGTAATGTTGTTATAAGAAGTGCATTTAGACCAAGTAAAAATGATACCCAATGAACGTTATATCCTTTGAAATTTGTTCATTTGTAATAGTCTGAAATGAAATACACCCCTTAAAACAACTTAAGATTAAGCTTCTTGGCGGGAAAGTAAAGAGTGATGTCTGCGGTTTTGTTTAATTTTCTAAAATTTGTGCTAAGTCGAATATTAATGTGAAATAATGGTGGATTATTAACCGTTAAGTGTTCGTGAGTGTGCATGAGTGTTGGCAAATGAAACAAAACAGTGCAACGTCACTTTTCAAATTCTCTCAAGAAGTACGTCCGAGGACTTAGTAAAGCCCCACATCTTTACTGAGATACTCGAGGGGTTGGGGGGTATATCATTTCTCACTTCTCATTTCTATTATCATTCATCAATCATCATCATCATACAGGAAAAAAATATTGTTTATTTATGTATTACTTGTAAGAAAAATTACTTTGACACTGGCTAAATGTGCTAATCGCACGCAGACATCAATAAAAAAAAAATAAAAAAGCGCAAGTACCTGGTATTGATAAATAACGTTACCAGCATTACCGCTACCAATTAAAATTTAAAGAAATATTTTTTTACTTTTTAGCTAAACTAAATATTTATAAAATTATAAATACAGTGAAAGGAGATGTTTAATTTTTTGCCAAGGCCATGTACACCTACTCAAAAAATAGTATTAAATACATGTATTTAGTTGATATATTTAATATTCCGATATGCTTTACCATTTTTGCGTAAGAATAAAAAAATGAAACATAATTTTTAATAACCTGGCAACTTGAGATGTCTTTCTGAGATTAAACACAAGTGTCCAAAGCTGTAAAGAACGTAATTAAAAGTGCAACTGTCACCATGATTTAAAAAAAAAAACCGGTGTTTTGTTTTCATTCCGTTTTTACATGGATTCTGAGTCGTTGTGGTTTTGTGCTGTGCTGTTTTTAAATTCTGATTTGGATCGATTACTGCCTCACTTGTTGACTTCTGCCTGCTATCCTGGACTTCCGTTTGCTGCCTCACTTGTTGACTTCTGCCTGCTATCCCGGACTTCGATTTGCATTTGACCCTGCTACTGTTGATACCATTGCATTGTTGCTACTACATTCGTTGTTTTTAGGTGAGTTTTTCGTATTTTAATTAGGCACTTAACAGCTTAAGTTTAACTCTACTCTACCTACATGTTATGAAAGTAATAGCCAGAAGTAAGTTAATTTATTAACATTAACAATTTTTATGCATACGGTAAGTACTTTTGTTATGACAGCTACTTGACATGACATGACATTGACAGAATACCACCATTACCCCCTGCGATCACGAAACTTGCCATTATTGGTTATCTATAATACTTCTTACGTAAAAACTATTCATTTATTTGAAGAAAATCATTTTGAATAAGCTTATTTCATGCATTAGCTACATTTTGGTATTATGTACAAGGTGTTGGCATTTTCTCCATACAAAATTAAACATCTCCTTTATACTATAGCTATTAGCAACTCAAAAAATTAAAAAAACAGTGACAAAATTCAGCGCTTACGTCAGCCTTCCCGGTAGCATAGCGGTCAGTGCAGAGAAATAACGTTACGTAACGATGATACTTACAGTGGGAATTTGGTAACGGTTAAAATCCCTGTCGCAAAGAAAGATTGTTACAACGTGGTAACAACCATGAAGTTTATTTATTTATTTATTTTATTTAATAGGACAACCAACAAAATTAACACTAAATTAAAAATTAATGAAGTTGTAAATTTAAGGTTACAATATATTATTCTGTATATCTGTTTGTTTGAAAGGTGAATATTGTCGTCACACCACATACTACTACCCCGGCAAATAATTAGTAAATTCGTTTTACGAAAAAAGAACTAATAATGTTTTATCGATTTTAAACTTAGTAAAGCGTAATTCGGAACGGATAATGTACACTCGGCGGCAGATCAACCTACCCAAAACTGTCAAATTTCTACAATCAATTTTGAACTTTATTATTTTATATTAAAAGGATCAATATTCATTGAAGAAAGACAGGGTTAGGTAGGTTGATCTGCCGCCGTGTGTACGTTTTGTTTTGTTTAGCACTCTCGTTGTCAAATGCTACAAAGTTAGATTTTCTATGGTATCAAAACGCAGCTTTATTCTCATCGTAAAGTACCCAACTTAACTAACGGACTTTTTGGCGGGAAAGTGGAGAGCCATGTCTGCCGTTTTGTTTTATTTTCTATGACGACCTCTTTGATCGAGTGGTTAGTACACCGGTTTTCATGGTTTCGCCATCTCTGAGGTCCCCCGTTCGATCCCCGGTCAGGGTGCCTAGTGTGAGTTTTGTTTACTATCCGTATTCATTCGATTACGTTTACGAAAACGAAAATTAGTATGGCATTGAAGCAGCGCCTCCTAGCGGTATACGAGATGAGTTAACATTTTGCCATACAAATTCACGTTTTCGTTAACGTGATCGAATAGCGAATGATACTCGCACTTGGCACCCAGGTCAATTTAGAAATTATTGTTTCTCTAAATTGTCTCGGGTCTGGGTGTTTTCTATGTATAATAAGTATGTATTTTAAGTATTTTAAGCATGTTTATCCGTTGTCTAGTAACCATTTAACGAGTTTCATAACGAAGCTTTTCTTGGGCTCTTAGAGTATTAAATTGGGCTAGATAATTGGTGTGAGTGTAGGAAAGTTTATTTATTTATTTTCTAAAATTTGTGTTATGTCTAATATTAATGTGAAATAATGGTGAATTATTAACCGTTAAGTGTTCATGAGTGTGCATGAGTGTTGGCAAATGAAACAAAACAGTGCAACGTCTTTTTTCAAATTCTTTCAAGAAGTCCGCGTGAGGACTTAGTAAAGCCCCACATCTTTACTGAGATACTCGAGGGTTTGGGGGGTATATCATTTCTCACTTCTCATTTCTATTATCATTCATCCATCATACAGGAAGAAATATTGTTTATTTAAGTATTAGTTGTAAGAAAAATTACTTTGACACTGGCTAAATGTGCTAATTGCTCAGAGCCATCAACAAAAGGAAAAAAAAACTCAAATATCTATTCTCTGTGACACGGTAGTGACGTAAACACGATGTTGATGACGTCTTTGTTTGTATTGTACGGAGCGGAGTATCATTGGTCGAGGCGAATGTTTGCAATTTGCTTCGCGGGAAAATCGATCGATACTTTGCGGTGGTTAGACGTGGGTGGGTACATTCTTGTATTTCAACTTGTAAGTGTGGTCGATTAGTGATGTTAATTAAATTAATGTAGAAAGTGTATTACCAAATCAGATCATGGCTTTACACCTGGCGTTAGGTTTATTGTTTTGTCTATCTGTGTCGGCTGAATTTGTTTGGAGACACCATAACAATGAGGAATTACCACAAATTTTGGAAGAAGTTCATAAAAAATGTCCAAATATTACTAGAGTGTATGCATTGAGTGAGCCTTCTGTGCTTAACGTTCCCCTGTACGTTATTGAATTTTCTGATACCCCAGGAATTCATCAGCCTTGTAAGTATTATTTTAATTTAAACATTTTTTTCAATTACCTGCGAAATTTTAATTTATTGTTCACTTTTAGATAAACCAGAAGTAAAATATGTTGGGAATATTCATGGAAACGAAGTTCTTGGTCGCGAATTACTCTTGGGTCTGGCTCACTATTTTTGCGACCAGTATTTAAACCAAGATCGTCGTATTAGAGCGTTAATTCACAGTACTCGCATTCATTTGTTACCCGCAATGAACCCTGATGGCTGGCAGCTGGCTACAGATACAGTTTGTATTCTTTAATATTGTTCTATTGTTTATATTGTTACAAAAAGTCGAATATACAAATATTGAACTTGCAGGGTGCAGACGACTACCTGTTGGGTCGTTACAACAACCACACGGTAGATTTAAATAGAAACTTCCCTGATTTAGATGCAATAACATTTGAGTTTGAGCGTCAGGGTATTAATCATAACAATCACTTATTGAAAGACTTGACTCGACTTGCTGAGCCGGTGAGTACATATTATTATTATTATGGACGAAAAATTCCTATAACTTTTTTTTATTGTGTAGTGTAGAATGGTGCATTAATTTTTATCAGCCATTTTAATATAAACATAGGTCTGTAGCCAGAGCCACAAACTGGCTAATCAATGATCATGAAAGTTTCTGATAAAAATGTATTAGTTTTAGTAAAGTAACTATAGAAAAACCATGTTATTATAAAATAATGGAGTTTTGCATATAGTTATCAATAATATCACAAATCTACTTTAAATACATGTCGAACCCATTGAAAATGCATTTACGATTACATTTATGATTTATTAATACAAAATAAGTTTAATGTGCATTTCAATAGAGAACAGTTAATGTACATAACTGCACTCTGCATAATGATTGATAGTTAGTTTATGTGTGGGCGAGAAATGATATTGGAATGTTGCAGTTTATGTTCCACATTGATTACCAAATGTTATCATTGTGATGATATGCATTTCCTTTCACTTAATAGTCTTAAATGCAAAATTTATACAGCCATTTTTAGTCTTCAAAATAATAAAAAGCTACAATATTATTATTATTACTTAAAAGTAGCAAAAAATTATTGTGCTATTAATCATAATTATATTTAAATTAACATAATAAATAATTGACAGATTTCTTATTGATAAAATCTATATCTGCAAGATTAATTTTTGGCATATCAACCCTTTTTCTCAATCAGTTGGAGCCGGAGACCCGTGCTGTTATGAGATGGGTCATGTCCGTACCATTTGTGCTTAGTGCAGCTATGCATGGAGGTGATCTAGTTGCAAACTACCCATACGACGAGAGCAGGAGCGGTGCCCCTGTTTCTGAATATTCTGCCAGTCCTGATGATGATACATTCAAGTAGGTACACTTAGTAACATAATAGTAGTTTTACTATACTATGTTTATTTTTAATTGTTATTTCAATCTTCAAACATAAAATAGTGTGTAAAAGGTTGAAATTTAAAAGTACAGGTAAACTTGTCTCTGAAAAGAGATTTCATCTAGCAAACCATGGGTTCATATTGGCAATGCCACAGAATAAGTAATTGCATGAAAATATGTTTAATTAACAAGACTTGATCTAGTTGACCCTGAACTTTTTGTTATGTCATAAATAGAACTACCTCTTACAACTTGGTTGTTTAAAAAAAAGTTAATTGTAGTACCTATATTGTTTGTATAGGGAGCTAGCTATGTCGTATGCATCAAATCACGCCGACATGGCGTTAGCTACTCGCCGTGGCTGCCACACCAGCAGCTCTGATGAGTCCTCAACATATAACTTTGGCAAACAGGGCGGTGTCACCAATGGTGCTGCGTGGTATAGCTTGAAAGGAGGTAAATGTTTTTTGTGTTATTTTAAATTATTATAAACTGTTTACTATAGTTTTCTTACACATTCTAACAGTTCTAGTTATTATTAGATGCATATTATTTTGCTACATAAATAATTTTCTGACTCTTATTAAAAGCATTCTCTATTATAGGATATATATAGGATATAGGATAAGGATATAATTTTAATAATATAAAATTTGAATAATCTAACTGACAGATTAATAATATTTAGTGGACGCCCATTGGTAATTCGATTGTTTCGTGACGTGATAAATAATTTGTAACGTATTTATACTTACATAAAATTTGTCTTTCGAAACTCTATACCTTTGCCTACTTACCTACCTACTTAACTGCCTTCTACCTGTCTACTTTATCTTTACCAAATCTCCCTGCGCGTAATGTGCATAAAAAGGGGGCACACGAAGTTTTCTCTTCATGTATTCATATTACCTACCTACTTACCTAGATGTCGAAAATTTTCTTTCAATTAATAGCCTCGCTTTTATTTTATAGGTAGCTTTGTAGTTAATAATAGTAGTTCCACAGTTCTTTAAGATCGTATATTTTATTAATACATTAAAAAAATATTATAAAAGATTTCCAATTTATATTTTATTTATTCCACTCACATACCTACGACTTATCTCGCGCAAGTGGGAAGTAATAAGTAGGAAGAATAATAATGAATTGCTTTTTTATGTACGTTGGCATTTACGGTACAACTTGAGCTGACCATGAGTTGTGTACGCGTAAACATTTCTGTTTAAAATATAGGTTGTGAACACAGAACAATTTGTGAAGCACACTGCAACAAAGAAAACGGATTTGCGCATAATGCCAAATCTGTTAACCGTACCGTCGTCCGTCCGTACCTGACATAAATAGTAGGAACATTATGAGTATTTTCGGACGTCATGTTCATTGGCAAACAATATTTTAGGAATGCAAGACTTCAACTACTTGGCAACGAATGCATTTGAGATTACACTTGAGCTCGGCTGCGAGAAATATCCACCGGCCAACCAATTGGCGTATGAATGGGAGAGGAACCGCGAAGCTATGCTGGCATACCTGTGGAAAGCTCACATCGGCATCAAGGGCATCGTCAGCGACGATTCCGGGTTCATACAGAACGCCGTGATATCTGTGGTGAACATCACAGGGCCGGTGCCGCGACCGATCAGACACGACGTCACAACAGGTTTGTTGCATTTGTTTCCGCAAGTAATCGAGACAAGACACAATGCAATGTATTTCAGCAAAAAGTTTGATACATTTGACGTTTTTTTGTGTTGAATGTTAAAAGGATGATAGAGTCAGTCTCATAGTCAAAGTCAAGATATCAATCGATTTCTTCTTTTTCTATTAAAAGTAACTTATTTTTAACACCATACATTCTCGAATGGTTAAATGCATAAAATATTACTTATCTATATTTCGTAGGTACCTATTCCATGCCATTTTTAATTTCAAGATGACCGGTGAGATTTAAAAATAGTTTCCCAGAGCTAGTTACCTAAGTTACATACAACAAAGTCAACTGTGATTTTCTATTTCATACTCATTGCACTTTAATGTTCTTTAATTGTGTCAGAGATCTAACTGAGAACTTCCTGACTGCAGCCATTAATTTGTCCGTTTATTCCATTTGACTGACCCTACGAATTTACGTAATGACTGCACCATAAAGTAGCTTAGGTAGTTATCGTTATAGTAGCAAAAGTGGATTATGTGATTCTCTTACAATTACATAATTAAAGGGAGAGATAATAAGTGGGAATCTCTTCGAAATAACAATTGTCTGGTGTATTTATAAGACCGTCGCGTGACTGCACTCACTGAAATGACGCAATGTTTATCATTTTCTAGTTATGATTATGTTCAATTAGTTGACACCTCGCGCATTGTTGTTTAATAGCAATAACAATTAAACGCTTCCTGTCTTCCTAATGCTCAGCAACGCAAGTGATTGGATTCAGCAAAATGTTATTATAATCCGTTACACTTTTCACCCACAATGTTAATGTTTCTTTTCCGTATCATCTCTATATTAAAATGTACTTTAATTTAAACATAACTAGGTATTAAAATTACATAACTATTATTTCTAATATTATGACCAGGGGGACTATTCTCACGCCTTGATATTATTTACAAGTGCTCCTTTTTCTATTATTCAAAGTCACTGGTAGGTAACTTATTTATGACACCGAAAACGATATTTATCTCATTGTAAATAATGCAAAAAAGAATATTATACTCCATAGTGTGTTTCATGTCACTTTTAATTTTGTGATCACTGGTGAGATTTAAAAATCAGCCCCTTCGTTAATACGAAAAATATTTTTGAATCGGTTCCCTTAGTTAGTGGAAAGAAATCGGCGTCTATATAAAGTGTGATATAAAGTCAAATGGTGTGTTGTATAGGTGCCTTCGGCGATTACTACCGGCTGCTGACGCCAGGTCACTACGAGGTGACGGCGAACCACCCCGGCTACTTCCCCGTGTCGCGCGTGGTCACCGTGCCGCCCAACCAGTCCGCCGCCCACGTGCTTAACTTCAGGCTCGAGGTGAGTGTAAACTCGCTAAGATCAACGCAGGCTGCTGATGGCCACTATGATATGAACCACCCTGGTTACTTCCCCGTGTGGGCCGCTCCATGTGCTCAACTTCAGGCTCGAGGTGAGTGTACACTCGCTGAGATAGACTGCTGATGGTCACTATTATATGAATCACCCCTGGCTACTTCCCCGAGTGCGCCGCTTCACGTGCTGAACTTCAGGCTCGAGGTGTCTTCTTGCTGTGACTAATGCTGGCTGCTGACGGCCATTATGATATGAACCACCCGGCTACTTCCCCGTGTCGCGCGTGGTCACCGTGCAGCACAACCAGTCCGTCGCCCACGTGCTTAACTTGAGGTTTGAGGTGAGTCTCCACTCCCTCTGTGACTAATGTAGGCAGTTAACCGTCATTTTGATATTAACCAAATCGGCTACTTCACCGTGCAGCACAACCAGGCCTTCTTCATCATCATCAACTTCAGGCTCGAGGTGAGTGTCTTCTTGCTGTGACTAACGCAGGCTGCTGATGGCCACTATGATATGAACCACCCCGGCTAATTCACCGTGTGTGCCGCATAACCTGGCAGGTGGCAGCCCTTGTGCTCAACTTCAGGTTCGAGGTAAGTCTCTACTCCTTGTGACTAATGTAGGCAGTTGACGGTCATTTTGATATTAACCAAACCGTCTACTTCACCGTGCAGCACAATCAGGCCATCTTCATGGCCACTATTATATGAACCACTCCGGCTACTTCACCGTGCCGCACAACCTGGCCGCTCTTGTCCTCAACTTCAGGCTCGAGGTAAGTGTCCACTCGCTATGACTAATGTATGCAGTTAACGGCCATCTTTATATGAACCACCCGGCTACTTCACCGTGCCGCACTACGTGGCCGCCCTTGTCCTCAACTTCAGGCTCGAGGTGAGTATCCACTCACTGTAATCAACGCAGGCTGCTGATGGTCCCTAAGATATGATCCACTCCGGCTATGCGGCTACTTCCCCGAGTGCGCCGCTCACATGCTCAACTTTAGGCTCGAGGTGAGTGTCTTAGGGGTTTGCTGTGACTAACATAACGCAGGCAGTTGACCAACATGAAATATCCCAGCTTCTTCCCCGAGTCGCGCTTGGTCATCGTGCCGCACAGAGGTCAAAATTCAAATCCCAAGACTGATGCTAAACGACTCTCATTCTTTATCAGATTACAAAAAGGTACCTATGTTGGGTACCATCAGAATCTTAAATTGAACTTATAGCTACATTAGAATTGTTTAATCACAACACAGATGTGTTTAGATAGAATCAAACCATGATTATAGCCAAGCATTCTTAATACTGGCTCTATAAGCTATCATAGATTAAAGATCAAGTGTCTGAACGACCTTGTGGTTATTGTGATAACCGCTACACTAACGACATTCCTGCTGCTCTGGTTTGTAGCAGATTCGCTTGATTATTTAATTAGACGGTCATCCTGATTTGACATTGAAATAGCGATAGACAGTCTCGAGTGTTATTTTTTATTTCTCTTTGTTAGATTGTGATCGTCGTCGTGACCCATTTGTACCTATATCGATTTTAAGCAGAGTTTTCAAATGACGTCATTTATTAAGTCGCGTAGGGTTAGCCATGACGCAATAGGTATAATTTGATTGGAAACGGTAGATACGCGTGGAGTTGAAATCTATTTCTAATTCAGCTCGTTGCAGCCTATTTTAGGTTGACAAATACATACTCTTATACATACTATACGTATACTTATACAACATATTCTTTTAGTCGAGTCTTGCTATTGTTTTTGTTTAAAGCGAGCCAGAAGCCTCTTATCTTTAGAATGCGATTTATGTTGCGAATAGGACCTCCTTTGTAGACCCGGTGGACAGCTGTTGCTATAATAGCATGGACGTCAAGTGCTGGCGTCCCACAAGGTTCCCTGCTGGTCCCCACACTTTCTGCTAATTATCAAATATCTTGTCTATCGACGGCAGTGTGCAGCCACATTGTCATGCATATGAAAGTACAGGATCCTTGTCCTTAACTAACAAACGACGTCACGCGTTACGTCGCAATCTCTATGTGCAGCAATTTTGGTAATGTAGTATAATGAGAACAAAGCAGTGCAACCAGTGCAACGCCTATAGGCTAATTTATCTGTCTATCTTCATGGAGTGATGACCTGGGGCCCGACCGCCTAACGGATCGCTTTGATTTCGTGTGTGGTTTATGACGTCATCTTGTCGTTTCGTGCCGCCTATGAAAGCAATATCGAAAGCTATAGCCTTTAGCTTTTGATTTTGCTTTCATGTGCGGTGCGAAGTGGCAGGATGACGTCATAAACTATACGCGTAGTCAAAGCGATTGGTTAGGCGGTCGGGGGGCTGGTGATGACCAGTTTAACCCACGCCCGACACTAGCTACTCATATGTACCTACAACATTGCTAATTCCTACTTCCTTATCATTACTTTTTTAAATATTAAAAATTTGATATTGAGACGATATTAGCGAAAACTTATGTTAAAAAAAAGTGCTTGTGTAAGTAACAGGTTTCCTGCAGTAGTCTAACGAAACTATATGAGTATATAGATTGACCCAAGCATCTATTCGTTCGGATACCGACCCTTCATATACGTTAATTGCACCTTGTCTCTGCCAGATAGTTATTTATGATAGTCAAAAGTTTTTACATATATTTTAATGAAAACTGGTACTTTTCAGCCTATAACCAGTTGGTTCGACGAAGAGACGACATTCGGGATCTACCCTCACTTGCGCGACTCTCAACCGCGCATCTTCAAGCGGTCGCTGTACGAGAAGGTGGCCAATACTATGCTTGAACATAAGGAAAAGAAACACTAGACCGTATACAATACACATTCCCTGCTGACGGCTATGAACTTGGTCTGTATGGGTTATGTTTCAATAAGCAGGGTCGGCGCGGTTCTATGAAGTTGTATGGTAATTTTTAAAGCATATTGAATCGACACAACATTTTTGTCCATGTAACTTATCTTGTTGTCTTAGTCATGGAAATATTCATAAATAGATTATTCATATAACTCTCGGGTAATAGATTCGGGACTCGATACTGTAAAATGTATTCTTACCTTCTGTTTATATCCATTAAACACTTTACGCTTTATGCAGCTAAATTACATTAGAAAAATTCGTCATAAGTTTAAATGAAAAGTATTTTTTAATCTTATTAATAAAATAGCAATGTGACCGCAGTTTAGCCGAAAGTTAACTAAACAAAATAAGTACTAAATGTTAAATGAATAAATCGTGAAAAACTATATATTTTTGTTTGAACACGTGTAGTGCCATAACAGTTAACACATTTTTTTACTTTAGTACTATTTTACCAATAATGTTTTTAGGCTACACTTTCTGTATATATTGTAGTGTGTAGTACCACATATATAGCAAAATATTTATTGTTGATCTGTTTTTTTTAACTATTAGTTTAAAGTGGCCTATTTGTAAAATGGCATATCACTTCTATCATTACAAAAGTACATAAAAAGGAATTAGAAATGTTTTTGATTTTAAAAACCTGTTTGCCAAGGAAAAAAACATAATTTCAATTTCAATATATATTTATTTACTGCTTTTCCGTTCTGTTAACGAATAAAAAGTTTATATTTTTAGTATGTATTTAAAATATATGTTTAAGTTTACAAAGCCACATGTCTTGTCTATGTAATCGTAAGGTATGGTGTAAAACACTTGAAGTTTTAAAACAATTAAAGTATCGTGGTTGGTGTGCATAAGATTTTGTTTTATTGATTAATTTTAGTTCAAGTTTTTGGTAAGGCTTGTCTCTATAATAAATAGTTATTATGAGCGACGCAGGCTTTGCTTATGGAAGTAGCAACCGTAACCTTAGAAATTGATTGTTGAGAACATTATTTTAATATCTAGAATGAAAAATAATTGAAAAAGTTTTTATTTAAAAGAGCATGAACTATTGATCTTATTTTCTGTCATGCCGGGTCAGGCGCAATACCATTATTAGGTTAGGGAACCATAAAAATTTAAAGAATTGTAATCGCAAATATTCATTAAAGTCTTGTCGAACCGAGAACTATTTGAAAAACTACTAAGTTTAATTTATCTTAGGATCCAGTTTTCAGCACTTCGTAATCGACCATGTCAATTCTCAGTTTTACTTTTTATTTTAGATTACTTTCCCTCCACTAAAAGTTTTTTTTCCCATTGTAATAGAGTTCGATAGGTAAGTCTACTGTGCCGCTGCTGGGCAAAGGGCTCCATCATTGAAATCAAGTCATCGCTACAATCGATGGGTATTGGCTTAATCACCACGCTTACCAATTATGCGAGTTGGTGATCACAAACCCGAGCTATTCGCGAAATCGTAAAATCCGAAACACACTTTGCCCGACCTGGGAAATGAACCCTGGACCTTCGGGTATCGGGCCGAGCGCTGAGTCTCGGTGTCTGAGTGGCAACTCAGACACCGAGGCGTTCGAGAGTTCGATATTAAAACTATTTATTTTATTTTTAATATTGCATTTTCGCTACACATATTTATTCTTACTGTATCGCTTCAATCGATCAATCTCTTGTTTCGAATGTAGATATTGAATACCTATGTATTGTATACATCTTAATGACCTTGGCTGCGTTTAGCAAATAAATATGTGGAAACTTGCATTATTTTTACACATAGGTATATAATTTTAATTAAAGGGCATTTTTGTAAAACTTTCGATCTGCGCTGTTTTTTGTAGTGATATAGCCAAGTGAGCTTCCATCTTTGGCCTTATCATTACTTACCATCGGGTGCGATGAGGGCCTAGCGGTTCATCATTGTATAAAAAAAAAGTTGAAAATAATGTGATAATAATTACTTGAAACCTTTTTTGTCTTTTTTGGTTTTGTTTTGTCTTGATTTTTTTATTTGATACAAATACTACACAATCCTGCCTGCCTATTATAATGCAAACGCAAAGCCGTAAAATTAATAGGATAGGTACATAATCCTCTTAATTTTTTTAAAGGAAAACAACGATTAGGCAAAGGTTAGTCTGTGTAAGTAAGTACTTTTAGTTCATGAAAAACAAACATTAACTGGTTAAAAGTTTTTATTAAGTTCACAATTAGGGACAAACTTATAAACATTGGTCGTGTACCTTAAAGCACGTCTGCCAAAACTCGTACCTACATTCATCTCTATAAAATTAACAAGTTCTGGAAGTAAAACTACAAGTAGGTACCTACCACAGAACACAGAAAAGAGGATTCTTGTGTTCTGTGCTACCTACTATCGAAACCAAAAATTTACCATTTGAGCGTGTATCGATACGTTGCTAATAGTTTCTTCAATAAATATTGTGATTAAGAAAACTTAATAATTAAGCCAATATCTATTTAGTTAAATAGATATAAAGTTATTGCTACATACTTATCGTGATGTAAAGACGAACAGCATATTGAATAAAGCTTAGAATTAGGCTTTCAACTACCATTCATACATGTTTCGCACTCATAGTGTCAAACTCTTATTATATTGCTTATGGTTAAGTCGTAATTAATTTTCTTTACATAACTACCTACTTAATTTTAAAAACATAGACATTATTCACAGTTATGATGATGTGGTACATTTTTATTTTTCGAAATGATTTTAGAATTTGATGGGTTTGTTTTAAATATGAAATAATACAATTTTAAAAATAGCCTATAATGTAGTTACATCACTCGTATACCTATTACAAGCGATCGCAATTTATTTATAGTTAAGTACTAATTCTAAGCATGTTACTCATTCAATTTATGTTAATGCAGTAGGTATGAAGTCTGCTTTGGCTACTATGTTTTTCGGTGCTGTCCTATTTGACGGGAATCGTCATAATCTTAATAATTATTATTTAAATATTTTTGTCTTGCATGCGGACGCTGCTGTGATTAGTCTTACTTCACCATTGCATTTTTGTATTTAACATAATAACCTATAGGGTTCACGTTCAAATTTAGCAAAAACTTCAAAGAAACAAATTATTAAGAAACAATTCTATTTTTAATTAAGTACAGACGCCTTCACATCAACCTATTCAAAACTGACAAATTTCTTCAATACATTTTCAACCCTATGCTTTGGGCATAAACTTCAAAGTCTATATGGAAATGTGACAGTTTGTGGTGTGCAGGCGTGTGTACCAGTAATTATTTAACTTTCACAATAGTTAAACAGATAAAAACACCCTTCAAGAGGAGTTGAGACTAGAAACAAAAAGAATCGCTCAAAGGTTTTAGGTACCTTGAACAAAGTTTCATAAACATTGAATGGAAATCTTACTATTTAGTAAGATAGCTCGGTAAATAAAGTGGCATGCCACAGCCGGAGCTACCTCGATTCGCAAAAATATCAACTACTTGTGGCTAAAGCGAGTGCAAAACTGCAAAGTGCCATAAGACTACAAATTGCGGTCGTCTTTATATAAGTACTATTTTCCAATAAAGTAAAAGCTTTTCATAGTTCCAATTGGACGGATTCGTTGCATCAATCAGGTAATGTTATTCGAACTCCACTAATTCTAGGAGGCTCTTAAAGCCACTTAAGGTACATGAATGGAAATATAATGGCACAAGTTAAATTCATTTAAAAAAATATAGTATCATTTCCTTAAGAGGTAACATTTCTAAAGAATTAACATATCTATCTCATGTTTAAACTAATGTTACTTATTTAACTGGTATTATTATCGCAGAGCACCATTAATGGAATTTTGTGATTTGCGATAAAGTATTCTACATTCCCGCTTATTTAATTTCGGAATTAAGTAGTTATTATCTAAGATGATTCCTATTATGGCGAGAACCTCGCTTGCTATATACACCTTTGTTGTGGTCGAATTATGAATTTGGTCTTATGAGGGCATTTTTATATCCGTTGTTCATATCGTTTCGCTTCAGTGCCTGTTTCTGTGTGCGCCCGAGTGGCGGCTGCCTGGCCTCGATTGCACTATCGCGTAGTGATCGCTGTTATCTGATACGGATCTGGAAAGGAACATTGCTTATATTAATTACAATTTAATAGGTCCTTTTCCTAAATATTTTCTAACATGTAAATGTTACCACAGAGACAGTAAAGGAAAAAGTAGCTTGTGCTAAATTCGAAAGTGCCTTTGCGATTTTAATTTACTATTGGTATTCCTTCGAGTACGAGAATTTATATGACAATGAAGCGCCTCCTTTGAACAATGAGGAAAGTAGTTAATTTTTTATCACTAAAATCTCGTTTTGGGAAATAAAACTCGCTTTAGGAACCTTGGTAGTAATAGGACTCATGTGGGTTGGTCTCCGTATACCGAAAATCATTTTGGTGGAAAAATGCATTACCCTCAACTTTTTTGTCTGTAGGTACTTAACCAGTTTTGGCAATAGGGAGCATCAAGAAATTATAGAGTAGCAAATTACATACAAAATTAAATATTCAGCGAGGTTCTAAACGTTTCAGTACGTTCTTCATAGAATAAGGCATAAATTAAGTGAACAAAAAAGTTTGCATACCTTTATAAAAATTAATATACTTCTTGCAGCATGCAAAGGCGCGTTGGCATGCACTGTAACTTGTTTGCTTATGGCTTACCTCGCTGAATGTATAGTGGACGATGGATACCTGCTTCCGTACTGGCTGCCGTGCCAGCTGCGGTAGGGGTCGTAGTCCTCCACCACCGATGGGTCCTTCTCGATCACCTTTAAGAAACAAATTCATTAAAATCAGTTTTAATCGCTTTTTAATTAACTAGTACCTAAGTACCTACCTACAGTCTAGTCCGATTATATTGCAACAGTAATAGGAACCTGTCTCTCTAAGGTCTCTCTTTAAGTAGTATTAATGGTTGCCATTGGATAGAGGTTGACAGAAGTTACTTTGGCAAGGAAGAAAAGTGCTTTATTATATATTATTGGACCCGACTGTTAGTAACCCTGACTGTGTCCCTGTGTGGTGCCGGGGATAAAGAATTGCACCAACCCATCTCTTCCTGTGGGTGTCGTAAAAGCCGACTAAGGGACCATTCCAGAGGATGGGCAGCAGCATCTCTCCGAGGTTACCCTCAACCTACTGCGATCGCCAACCCGCCTGCCAAGCGTGGCGATTACGGCAAATACCCCTCATCCTTGGGGGAGGCCTTTGTCCAGCAGTGGACGTCTTTTGGCTGAGATGATGATGATGATGATGATGATGATGACTGTTAGTAATAGCCTATATAATGTCCCGCTGTTGGGCAAAAGCCTCCATCATTGAAATCAAGTGATCGCTACAATTGATGAATATTGGCTTAATCATTACGCTTGCCAAAAATGCGGGTTGATGATCACAAATCACGCCATGTCATGCTATGCATCGAAAAATACGTAACTCACACCTGGGTATTGTACCCAGGTCGTCCGGATATCGGGCCAAGCACGTCGCCACCTACTACTTAGGTGTGTTGTGTTGGCAAAATAAATAATATAAATAACTTGACTTTAATAGCAAACAGTACCAAAACGTCATTCTATAAAATTAAATTCGTTACAGATACGCTGATGCTGATGCTTCATCGGATCACTAAAGCACATTAAAACGTCATCTACGTAGGAAAATTTAATTAAAGACATTTCCTCAAACGTGCTCAGAAAAATGAGGTCATTATTTTGACAGCTGTCCTAGTCCTGGGGGGTAACCACGAGCTCTTATAGCAGTATTATTGCAGTTGTGAAAACGAGACGCGTGTAGCGGCGAATATACTCGCGTCTCTTTTCCATAACTGCAATAATACTGCTATAAGAGCTCATAGTCAGGGGGCTGGACTTATTAGGTACACACTCGAGCAGCGACAAGCAACTTGTGTAAAAATCCATAACTGGTGTGCTATTTAAACATGGAACGAATTTTTTACTCCGAAACCGACCGGACTAAGGAAAGTGAATAGTCATGTCTTCGATTTTGTTTTATTTTCAAAAATTTGTCATAATAACATGTCGATTATTAATAGTGGATTATCAAGATTATCCGTCAAGTGTTCGTGAACGTTCATGAGTGTTGGCTAATGAAACAAAACAGTGCAACGTAACTTTTCCAATTCTCTTAAGAAGTCCGCGCGAGGACTCAGTAAATCTTCTCTACTGAAATACCTAGGTACTCAAGGAGTTGGGAAGGTACTCAATTGTTTGAATAAAGAGGTATAACTTGTAGGAAAATAACTATGACTCTAGCTAAATGAGCTAACCTCACGATGCCACCACTAAGAAAAAAAAAGTGCTCTTACATCAGTCCTGGCGCACGAGCACGTCATGGCGGTGCAGAGGAAGCAGTTGATGAGCAGCATCACCACGAACATGACGCCGAGCGCGATGGCCAGGTACAGCAGCCACAGCGGCCGGATGCCAGTCTCCGCGCACGTCAGGACTGTAAGCGGACATTTTATTACATTTATTTTATTTTATTTATTTAAGTCCACTTACAGTTTATGTATTACATCTTGTAACAATAATAAATAATTTATTTGAATATCTTATAACTCTAAAAATGCAAACTTTTACAAGTAGACATAATATCTTGATTTTACATTGTGTGTATTGTAGGTACCTATTTGTAAATAAGTATTTATATTTTTATTTTTATTGGAATGAAACAACTTTTACGGATCTACTCGCGTTTATTTTACACGTTGCTTATCCTGACGTTTCGATTGAGAGTAGATCCGTAAAAGTTGTTTTATTTCAATGTGTAGTGTTCGCGTAAACTTTAGAAAACAATATTTATTAATATTTTTAAGAAAATATAAACAAGGTATAATAGTATTAATTAATAACTAATTTCTGGAAAATGTTATGATGTATCCTACCATATGTACAAGAGAATATTGTACGGTTTACTCCACACATAGTTAGCTGTTTGGGTGCAATACACTTATTACTTCTACCGCTTCTCGAGTAGTTTTATGGTTTCTATAAGTTTTACATAGTGTGAATATTCATGTGAATATTCATATATGTTACATCCATACGGATGTATCATATATTTATCCATATAGATGTACCCTAACATATATTCTTGTGAACAAATTAAAATTAAGGATACTGTTGAAAAAATTTCTACGAGCGGTATAGGTACTCGTACGAACCGCACCCTCTGTCACTCATACCGGGACAGATGTACTGCCTGATTTTTTTTGACACTTTCCGTTTTGCAATTTGATATCAATGTATACATAAATCAATATTACATGAAATACATGATATTTCAGAAGGTGCGGTTTGAATTTACCACACCCAATTAACACTCCGAATATACCTATAGTAGTCTGGTATTGACTCCTGCACTTAGACTATCCAAAACTGTAATTTTCTTCAAAAAATGTTCAACCACATGGCAAAAACATAAAAAAAACATAAATCAAAGGCAATTGAGGAAATTTGATAGCTGTAGCATGCGTGTGTACATCAATAATTCTTAGAAGTACCTACCTGCATTATCGTTAGGGTCCAGCACGAATATGCCGGTGGAGGCGGTGACCAGAGCCTCCTCGTCGCTGGGGTCGGCGCGCCCGTTTGCGGGGCAGTCGACTGACGCGCAACTGCCTGTAACGGAATATATAAGTATTCACTAGCTGACCGGCGGACTTCGTACCGCTATGACAGTTTTCATGACAACAAAACAAACAAAACGTTGACAGTTTCCATGACTACAAAACAAACAAATCATTCGTCTGCTTGAGAACACCCGTATCCCATGAAGGACCCCTATAGCAGCGCCACCTACCGGGTCCTATTGTAAATCTAAACCATTCTCCAATCCACTACAGAAAATTTCTTTATATAAAGCTTTAAATAAGGCATAAATATTTTTATCACCATCATCACCAGCTCATATTTATGTGTCCACTGCTGGGGCATAGGGAGAACTTAAATATTGTCACTTGACATTCATATTGTATATCTTAATTGAACTGGGGCTTTATATTATGTTTATAAAAAAACAGAACTCATCCCTCTTTTGTCGCTTTTATCTTTATAATGCAATCACTTTTAGATCGATCACGTTTACGAGTTTACAAGTTGTAAAGTGAGTGAGGCGTTTAAATATAAATATTCCCATAAAAATAGTTAAACAAGATAAGTAAGCTAACTAGTACCGTCAGCTGGCTGGAGGGTTCCGCTTCGCAGTTTGAGGATATTATTATTTTAAGTATATTGTATAAGATGACCTACGCCGTCTCTACTCCGGGAACAGTGTGCATGCGAAACGCATTTCTCAAGAGTAAAAATAAAGTACCTATCTATGTGAGGGAGGTCATACAAGAGCTAGAAGAAATTATAACAAGTCGGAGTAGACCAGAGGACAGCTGGCGACGTCCCGACAAGTACTTTTCCGCTTCTAGCCACCTGATCGCTGCTCCTTCGAGATACTCTCAGCTACAGAAGCATTTAAGCATCTGTAGTCTAGTAGTTAAATCATCAGTCACGGCGACAGCGTATGTCACGGGTATAAGTATACGATTCCAGTGGCGGTAGCCAAAGTAACATTAAGAAAACGATAGCGAAGTTCGAAAAGAATAAAATTTATGGGATTGACATAAGATTGACCACGTGATTGAGCGCGGATTATGTCAATCACATACATTTCATTCTTTTCAAACTTCGCTATCGTTTTTTTTTAATGTAACTTTAGATAAGTCTACTGTGGGGTAAGGGGGCATTTTACATATTTTATTCGTTTTTTTTTTGTATAGAGGGACTTTTACAATCAAGATAGCCTTAATAGTTAAGGATTTCGGGTGTAGGCCGACAGAACAGTTGATTGCACATCAAGCGTAACAAATAACAGTTGACCTTGACCGTACCTAATAGAGGCAGTTGATGCAACGCTACTGTTACGTTTAATCTGCGGTCGATTGCACATCATCATCAGCACCGTTTTCTGCTGGACATAAGACTCTCCAAGTGCACGCCACTGAGCACGATCCGCGGCTACTCTCCACCAGCTCTGGCCAACCAAATATGGAAAAAACTCCGATTCAATCCAAACCCCTCGGTAAGAAAGTTGGCGGACACGCACTAGTGATGCCATCCCCTCTAGAAACCTCTACGAAACCCAAAAAAGTCCGGTGAAGCTGAAAATGCCGCCTTATAGGCAATCTGCAAACTGTCCAAAAAAACATTATGGTAAAGAAAATTACCTTTGCAAATAGCGACGTCGCATTGGAAGTTGACTTGCGAGGAGTCTGGGAATCTGAACATGGACGCGATGGAGATCTCAGTAGCACTACCTTCAGTCTTCACCACCACTGATTCTTGCTTAAGTGGACATCTGAAACATTAATAGGTAACAGTTAAAAGTTATCTTTAATAAAATTTTGTACATTTTAAATTATATTTCTAAGCCTCTTTAACGCTTTGTGGTTGAAAATTAGTAAGTAAAGTATAGTAAAGTAAACAGCCTATAACTGTCCTAGTAGGCTGGGCAAAAGCCTCAATCATTGAAATCAAGTCATTACTACAATGGATGGGTAATGGCTTAATCACCACGCTTGACAAATGCGGGTTGATGATCACAAATCCGGGTTATGCATCGAAAAATCCGGAATACATTTTGCCCGATCTGGGAATTGAACCCGGGACCTTCGGGTATCAGGACGAGCGCTTGTTCTGCCATTCGGCCTTCGAGGCGTTACGTAAGTAAGTATAGTAGATAAAGCTAACCAAACCTAACTAAGCTTACTTCCATTCGATGATGTAGCTTTAAAGATTTGAAAAATAAATAAAAGTTGCAATTTGGCGTTTATATCGGTTTTCAAGACAAGATTTAAACAAACTAAAATCGGTGCTGCAAACAACCTACAATGACAGCTAGATTACCTACCTACTAATTATGTAACCAGCACTGCGTCATTCACAAAAATTAAGTAGGTACTTTAATTATTACCTGATTGAAGTTAAAGATTGGTTTTTGTATCAATATTTTTTATAAGTTCTGAAAGTACCTACATTTGGTCTTAATTTTATCAAAATAACATCAGTATAATCAGCTTATAAAGCTGCTTATCTCAATCCTTCCCTTAGGAAGCACAGTGGAGCTCGAGATACTTAGACTTGGGCACCCATTCTGATGTGACCTGATATTACGAAAGTGGCAGACATGTAAGATTAGATCACAGCCAAAACGTGCAAGCCGATGCGCCACCGTGATCCTCTATGAAGTACCTAGTCTATATTACCAAATTTTATTTGAAATAAAAGGGGATTTTGTCCTACACGTAACGCGACATCCAAGATTCATGTAGACAATTTGTAAACACGCTTACCCCCTGCTGTCGAGGAGATCCACGGTGTTATTCCGCATGTTGAATGCGAAACAATTCTTCAACCTGATCCCGTGTGTTCCTGCAAACAAGAAAATTCACGTCAGTTTAAATCCGTGTAAGGATTGCTAACTTTGATATTAAGATTTGTGTTTTTGTCAAATAATCAGCGGTAATCATCTCACTTAACTTAATTTTAGGTTTGAGACTTTTATTTATAGTTAAATCGAGAATTAAAGTTTACGTTTACTATGTCTTAAAATAAAACCAGTGTAATGTTTCAAACTATTATGAAATAGTAACAAATGGTGAATTTTATTAATGAAAGATCGGTATTTTTAGATAAGTTGAATAGTTAACCAATAAGTTTTCGTAATAACTAAGTCAATAAAATTAAATAATTTAGTTTAGTTATTTAAAATTATTGATGTATTTTACTCTACACTAGATAATCATGAAGAAATTGGATTTTAGCAGCCATTTGTACTACTTCTTGTGTTTTTCTTATGTCTTTCTAAACAAGAATGGAAAAAAAGCTAACCATCAGATTTGCTCAGCTCGGCGCGCAGTGTGTACGGCATTCCGAACGCGACGTTCGTCACCTTGCGACCCTCGGGGTTCAGCATGCGCAGAGACACTAACGATGTCTCGTTCCTGGAATTGACACATTTCAGACCTTTTAAATTGTTATTTGTCTTCACAATGCAAAATATATTTGCCTCAGTTATTCCTTACGCAATTCTATTTTTCCTATTGGCAAACACACATTAATAGGATTATTAAATACTGCGTACCATATTGACTCCATGCACACGTTATGTCACAGGCCAGTTTGCTAATAGATTTATAGATTTAATATTATTTAGCTTGTAGCACTGGTTTACTCTTTGGTAGTGCGTGCTCTTTGGTGGCTTTACCCTACAGCTCTACCAAATAAGCTACCAAGACATACGGATTCGCTTTCATATTAGGTACTAATAGCTATTAGTCCAGGTGTAAAGCTAATACTATGTTAAAAGTTTAAAATTTACTTTCATTTAGTTAGAGCGCGTGATGATGCATAGGTTGTGTCGGAATACATTTCATTATTCGGGGGATAAATACGACGTTTCATAAGTATAGCTAGGTTATCGAAATCACAAGAAGACGACGCGACGGACGTCAAAAAGTTACAACGACTCGGTACCTGCCTACTTAGATTTACAACAATAACTTTTGTGATATATCGAATTGGAATTGCGAATTCGCGCAAAAATCTGTGAAAATGTCTGTAATAAAATTTGTGATAAGATTTCAAGACCGTACCTGGAGTTCCTGAATCCTGCTTTGCCGCAGGTGATGAAGAACATCTTGTCGTCGGCCAGCTCTAAAGTCCGGTGCACTCGCACGGCGAGGGGCAGTGACCGCTCGTCGGTGCGCTGTAAAATATCAGTTAGGTAAGCAAAGAGCTTACAGATATTGTTAAGGAAAGGAAAGGAAGGACCCCTTACTATGAGAGGTCATTAAGCGCCAATATATATATATAAAACCTATTTCTGGTTAAACTTAGTCTTAGTCTTACCTTACAAATAAACTAAGAATAGGGTCCGAATAGTTATTCCGTGTTTTGTCTCTTTTACTCTAATTTGAAATGACGTTTACATGACAGGAACAAAACACGGAATAGTTATTCAGACCTTATTCTTTGTTTATTTGTAAGGTGGTTAGACTCTTGTGATAGGGCTTGTCTTAAAGTTCGCCTGACTTTCAACCACCTTATCTATGTCTGGGGGCCTAGTGCGAATTTTATTCGCCATTGGATTACGTTAACGAAAACAAGAATTTGTATGGCAAAATGTTTAACTCTTCTCATACTAATTTTTGTTTTCGTAAACGTAGTCGAATGAAAACGGATAGTGAACTAAACTCACACTAAGCACTCAGAGTGCCTGATGCCTTAGCGCTTAGCATCAAATTTAGCAGTATCGCCACAGAATAGGAAGTTATTGCTGTGTTCCGACAGTTAGAGATAAGATAGATAGTTTGTCAGTGAAACCCGGATAAAGTGCGATTCCAACGGGATACAATAAGGTAAGGGACAAACACGTCTGTGAAAATAAGCTGCGGTGGAAAAACGCGACTAGAATAATCGCGTTCGGGGAAAAGTGCGAAAAGAAAATTAGCTTCAAAGAAAAAATGCGTTTGGGAAAGTCATCTAACAAATCCCACCTTGGGCCTTAAACTAACGGGTTGTAGGTAAGTGAAGTATTGCACAAAAACGAACTAGAGTTATTATTGCGACAAATGTCGAGTGTAAAGGAGGACTAAGTAGGTACGCCGGAGGGTATATGGTTTTTCGGCTTGTTTACCCTAAGTTTAAAAAAATAAGTAACTAAATAAGTAAATAATTATGTAAAAATAAATCTTACATTGTTCCAAACTACTCCACAGTAATCGGGCGAGCCCTTTGGAGCTTCCATGTTGATGTCCAGTGATACAGACTCTGTGCCAGTGCCTTGTACTTTACATGCTGGAGTTCTAAAATAAAAAAAGAGACAAACAAGTTTTATCTATAAAAAATTCCATTCATTTTAAATTGTTTGGTAAGCTCACAAACTTTATTTTACGATAAAAGTTCAAGTTATCATAGTTATTATCAGTTCGCAGTATGATGCTTAGAAATGCCTTAATTTTGTGAGTGCGGATCCAGTGAAATTATGGGGGCATATAGAGCGAGATTTTTATTTTATGTTATTTTATTTTTATTCTTTAATTTAGACCCACAATGTATTTTTGTTGGTATTACCTAAACTCTTTGGCGTGTGCAACTCCATTGAAGGGCTGGCTGAAGGTGATCTTGATAGACATAACGCCAGATTTGCACGTGGCATTCACCACTGGTGAAAAATCGCTCGTATCTTCCGCATTCTGTGAACAAAACAAGAAACGGTGTGTTAATTTTTTTTTCTGATAATAAACTTTTATATTCTCTTTTTATATCAGCCTGTACTTACAAGCATTCTCTCTTTTTGCAAGTAATCCGCAAACGTTGTGATCGAAAACGATTGTTATGTGGAAACTGACTAACAATAATCTAGTCCAACTATTACTCACGTCTACGTCTACTCTAAGTGCTTTTCTAATACGTAATTCAATTTGATTCTAATAATTCAGCATTCCTATTCATGTGCATGGGCATGAAGCAGTATGTCACCACGGATTGTGTAAGGTATATAAGGAAGAATGCAATGGTGAGTACAAGGACATCCTGTCTCTGAGTTATAGTCGCCAGGGCTGGCTTTTACTTCTTATAGTCAGTGAGTCTAAATAAATAGAGTTCATAATCTAGTAAGCATTATATCTTAATATCCTTAAGGAAAGAAGGGTGTGCTCGTACATACACGTGTATACTTCTTTTAATCACGGCTCATAAAATTTTAAATTAAATTATTATACTCACTGTACTCGCAATAAACTAACGGTCTGCACGTTTAAAGTGTTCTGTTTAAAATATATTATTAATTTAAATCAATTGAGAATGCCATCTTTATTGTTGTAATAGCGTAGCGACTTTAGCATTCACTTTAAATATTAGTCCTGTCCCATTGTTTGAGCCATCTTCCGGAAACCCCTGGCTATAGCATATACATAGTATAGAACACCATTTAGCTATAATATGGTCACCATATTTTTGTGGCAGGTGTTCACACTTAAAAAAAGTAAATAACGTTATATAAAAGAAAGCCTTTGGTTTCTTCAATACGTTGCCATATATCTCGGCGTCAGTGATCTCTCTTAATTTGGCACCTCGCTAACGTGCCCTAAATGTGATACTTCAGAGTAAGCTAAATAAATCCTTTATTTCGATGCTGCCCATAACCCGTGCTTGGAATGACTTCTCTCGCCATGTTTATGTGAGGGCCGGCCCTGAAACTCTACATTACTACGCACTCTATTTACGGACAATGCACGTCACTGGCGTTGCAGGCGTTGCTGTGAATAGGTACTCCGAGCTTATTGGCATGCCAATAATGCGTTGCTATTGAAGTTTTCGTCGCTTCTTTATTTTTAGACTGTATATTATGACAGTTATAAATCATCTGCATTTGTGAATCGAGAGTGATGTGATGAGTGAATGCATTTTTGAGATCGTTTTTTTCTTATTACAACAGTAAGAATCACAATTACGTTACATTGTAACACACTACAATGAAATCTAAGTCGGTGCAGACAGTATCAAAATGATCGACACACCATCGTGGTCAAAATATCTTAGTAATGAGTGACTCAAATCTTAATTGATGATAAGGCCTATTTTACCTAAAACGTTACTTTGTTATACAGGCAACCGTCACCTTATAAGTCATATACGGTGATGGTTGTCTGAGTAAAGACTTTAATTAATTATCAGACTTCGAATACGTTGTAATATAAAAACTGTGATGGTGATGGGCTATCTAAACCTTTACCACTGATAATCGTATCGGTGACATCACGTGGCATGCATACAGATGAGTTATAATTTTTTCTCAATAATATGGGTGTAAAAAGTCGTGACAAATAAGAATGGGCAGACAAGGAAGCTATCAGAGTAGATCGTGTGGATGGGATCGTGCGCGCGACGTTCGGGCCGCGACCCTTGAGGCTGCGTTTGCGCACCCAATTCGACTCTAGGATCGGCCGGGATCAAGCCTTTGGCTATGGTCGTGACAGATTATCCGTATTTGCTTAAGATATATATGATACGAATCTTTTGCAATACTTATATAATACCAAAATTTTAATAATTCCTAAAATAATGTTAGCGTAATATTTTATTGTAGAGTCATAAAGATCGTATTTTTTCGTATGGCTATATAGTATACCTATAACTGCTGCACAAACTATATCATTGTAATGAAAAAATATATATTATGGATTAATTGAGTACGTAGAAGTCTTAGTGTAAAAATTGAGACAAAAATCTCTATTCATGAACTTAAAACAGAAAATGTACGTAATGGTGCTTGCCTACATTTCATTAGAATTAATTTAATTTGCATTGACCCTCATGTAATGTTTTACTTTCTTCAAGACTTGACTAGCTGAGTGGTTTCAAGTTTAATTGATCAGTTTATTTATCACCTCGGTCAAGATTTTTATGAATTAAGTAACGGTAATTTCGACATCAACTTTTAAAAAAAATACACTTATTAACTTCCGTATTATCAAAACTAACTGTTCTAAAACTAGTTAAAGTTTCAATTAATGTTTAAACCAGTTTTCGTTTTCAGTTATGTCTTTCTTTATATTATAATTCGGTATATCCTTTTCCCACGGGTACAAGAATAGCAATAGAAATTGTTGGCAACAAGCCATACCTATATAAAAACTATAAGAATAATAAAACCTCTTTAAGTTGAAGTTTTGAGTGATTGTTTTTTGTTTTAGTTACATTAAATTTAACAAAGCTGGATTTTAGAAAAGTAGAATATTGCGAACATGTCTTTTCAAAAGCTTCTTTGGCGCTTGCACGTAGATAATCGAACAAACCGCATTCTCATATTTGTGATGGACAGACGACATCATGAACTGTCTGCCATACAAAGAGCAGTGATTTGCTGCGGAGATTTATATGTTGTTGTAACGGTCTGTTAACCGACTACTCTTTTATACAGTTGAGGTCGGGCATAGACTTATTTGGTTCTATGTTACCGTGGCCTAAATTTTCCTCAATAAAACTTAATAGTTTACAAATCATATTAAAAATAGAACGCAAATTATAATTAAAGTAATACCGGCATGCCTTTAGCAGGGTCGTCAGCATGTATTTATTATGCAGTATAAATTACATGTAAGTGTATCATCGCTATCGTTCGTCAGTTCCGGGAAGAGGCGTTTGCTGTTATATATGTGGTCATAACGCAATTAAAACGGATTAATTGTAAACGTATGGTCATCTGTTAAGTTTTAATTAAAATATTGAACAATTTGTGTAGTAGGTATGTCCAAATACGTTTTATTCAGTCTTATACTCGTACTTATTAGGAGGTACAACTTTGCTTGCATAAAAAGCACCATCGTTTTTCATGTCATGTCATCGGATGGGTGACCAAAAATTTATCATCTCGAGCTCCTCCGTGCTTCGGAAGGCACGTAAAGCCGTTAGTTACGGCTGCATTAGCACTCGTTAACAACCATCAATCCGCACTGGGCCCGCGTGGTGGTTTATAGCCCGTTTTCCCTATCCATCCATAGGGAAGGCTCGTGCTCCAGCAGTGGGGACAAAAAATGAGCTGATGATGATGATGAATACTTGCAGATTTAAATATCTTGGCTTCTAGTACCTATAACAAATGCTTTGAATTTTACATTTGAAGTTTTAACCTAATCGTCAGGATCACGGTTGCCATAGATGGATCGATGGCTTATTACGCGAGAGGAAATGTCTCGGCCTCGAGGCGAAGGATTCTCGCAAGCATCTCCTTTGGTTGGGATGATTATACAGCTATTTGCATGCGTGAGGCATGCAAATAGCTGTATAATCCCAATCATCCCAATTCCAATGTTATTTTATAAAATTAACATTAAGGTATACCTAATGTAGGTTTCATTGTGTAGTGCTATTTTAGTGATAGACACTGCCAAAGCAAATCACTCACGACACGCCACTCGCGGGTGTCGTGTAGTTGGTTTTGAACCCCCCTGTGTTTAGTGGGTATGTTCCTTCCTTTCAATCCCTGGATGCTATTTTCTTAGCCTCCAGGCAGCAAAAGGGGACGGAAAAACCGCTACATAACTTGGGTCTTCGGGGCTCTCGTATCCTAATAAGGAGAATACACAGGGTCACTTCGGTCACTATCAATTGTAGTTTTCTTTGCGTTTGATTGAATAGTAAAAATAAACTATAGACAATATATACCCTTTCAAAAAGCACCTCCTTCAGTGCACCAACAGTGTGATGATGCACAATTGCACACTCACTTGATTGATCTTAGCTTTAGTGTCTCAATTAATTGATTAAATTATCTGCCGATTACCATTAATATGATTTAGCATATGCATAAAATTAGATGTTTTAATGGGTTTAAAAGGAATTTGCAGCTAATAGACTGATTATTTCCATTTATTATTGTCCCGTGGTAGATAATATAAGCGTCTGTCGTGATATTCTCATTTTCGCCGTCGAAATGAGATATGCGCGTTGTTTTAATGCCGCCGCGAGCCGGCGTTTTACTGCGCGGTTTAAATCACACTCCGCCTTCGGTGGAAACACTTCGCGGTTACAGCCGTGGGGACTAGGGTTGATAGCCGGGTCATGTACGATGGATATGAGACTAAAGCGAAATGTATGGAGCTTTTGACAAACACCCAATTCTTTAGTTGAGCATGTATAGAGATGACGCAGCGGTTAGGGCGCTTGGGTTTCGATCTTGCAAGTTAAGACACTAGTATTGCTGTATCACTGGATCACTGCAAGCAAAAATTAATATCTTTACTGAAAGGGCTTAAGAAGGCCTTTTTTGGCGAGAGTTTGTTGATTGATTCAAACGACGTTTTCAGCGTCACCGGTCTTTTGCTTCAGAAGGCACGTTAAGCTTTTGGTCCCAGTTGTGATCTTAAGATGCCAGTCGTTAAACTCACTTTTCTTCTGTGACTCCGCATTGGGTTAACGTCATGGGTTATGGCTCTATCTTCTTGTGAGCTATTTATACAATAAGACACGGAAAAGCTTAGCAGTAGCACTTTTATAGTTTGACCTAAACAATCATGTTGGGAAGACTTTTCTAGAACAAAACGTCTTTAGAAGATTAATAATTAACGGTAGTATTACCGAGTTTGTTGTAGTCTTTGCGTATCCGATGTCTCGGAACCGTCCGTCGCAGTGTTTATAATGAAAGGTATACCTAGTTAGGTATCGAATTGGTTTATTGAAATACAAATTATTATATAAAATTAAAGAAGGCATATAATAAATAAAAGTCCCATTAGCAGTGTTGACAACCTTATTTTTAATGTATTGTATAAAAAGGTATGCGTATCCCGCTATTTGCGTTTAATTTTATGTAGTAGTCGTAGGGTAGTCATTACGATTCATATAAGACAACTGTACATATTACACTATAATCATTGTTATCGGGTAATCTCAATAATACACTCGGCGTCAAAAAAATCGCACCTCTTAGAAAATCACTTTCAAATGTCATTTACTCTTGATATGCACATGCAGTCGCATTAATTATGATTTTATTTACAAGGTTACTTAATTAACTTAATAAAAAACATTACTTTTCATTATCAAATAAAACCTAATGCAACAAATAAAGTGTCACAAAAATTCGATGCAAATTTTGCTACCCGTGAGAGTTGCTAGTTGCGCTTCCTTTGTGGGTATAAAACGGTCAACACGGGTTCAATGTGGGTCATTCGCTATTCAACCGTTGAAGAGGACACACGCACAGATTTTGATGGATACCACAGCTGATAAAGCCGCTCAAGTGGTTGCACTACTGCAATCAGGGGTGCGGCAGTGTGATGTCGCCCGGCAACTGAACCTGAGCCGTTATTCCGTTCGAAGAGTGTACCAGCGCTTCATAGAGACCGGTGGCTATATCCGCAGACACGGTTCGGGTAGACGTCGCTGCACTTCGGAAAGAGACGACCGGTTCGTTGTGTCGAACTCTTTGAGAAATCGTTTCTCCAACGCTGTTGAGTTGCAACAGCAGCTCCAGGCAGTTCGCAGACGCACCGTAAGCGTATCTACGGTTAGAAGAAGATTGAAGGAGAAGAAGATAGCGGCCCACAGAGCTGCTACGGGTCCAAAATTGACTGCAGCGCATCGGCGAGCCCGCTTGCAGTTTGCTCGTGACCACGTCGATTGGACCCTTGAGCAGTGGAGAGCTGTTCTCTTCTCAGACGAGACGCGAGTGTGTCTTTTCTGCAACGACCGACGGAGAAGAGTATACCGGAGGCAGGGTGAACGTTTCGCCCAAGCCTGCATCCAGGAGACGGTGGAATATGGTGGCGGATCCTGCATGTTCTGGGGCGGTATGTCTGCTGCCGGCAAAACCGACCTTGTCTGCGTCTCCCGGACTGGAGGTGCTCGCGGACAAGGGTCGCTGACTGCTCGCCGCTATGTCACTGAGGTCCTGGAAGTGCATGTGGTCCCCTTTGCCGAATCTTTTGGCGAGGGGTTCACATTAATGCACGACAACGCTCGCGCTCACACTGCAGGCATCGTGAGCGACTTCTTGCAGAGGTCCCAAATCTCTGTGATGCAGTGGCCAGCGCGAAGTCCGGATCTGAATCCAATAGAGCACCTCTGGGACCATCTTAAACGTAAGGTTCGATCTCGGGATCCAGCTCCTTCGACTCTACAGGAGCTCCAAGACGCGGTGATTGAAGAATGGGGGCTTATCCCTCAAGAAGAGCTCCTGAAGTTGGTGAGGTCCATGAGGGACCGTATGGAAGCCGTGATCAGGGCAAGGGGGGGTAACACTAGATTTTAAGTTAATTTTAAGACACTTTTTGTACATTTTTCTTTGTAAATTATCTGTTGTTAATTAGGACTTAATTAAGGATTTTTATTATTTTATTAATTTTAATGTTGTTTGTATAATTATAATTAAACAGAAAGTTAAATTTAATTGTTTTTTGATACTCCTTTTTGTTACCTTTCTAATGATACCCAACACTATCCTCTACATAAGGTTTAAGAATTTTTAAAGATGATTTTTAAAAGGTGCGATTTTTTTGACGCCGAGTGTAGGTCTAAAAAGGTACCTAAATACAGGTCTAAAGTCTTGTACACTCAAATACAAACACATTTTAAAGTTGTTGTTGTGAAATGTTGTTCTTTACGCTACTGACTGAAGGTAAAAATAATATGCCCAAATGGCATATTTTTAATTATCGTTAAGTTAAAACCGTAACGGTGACGAAAACGTCTTTAAACAAACATGAACGGTGAAAAACAATAATACTTTATTTAAACTGGACACCGTCATGGTACCTATCTTTCGACGGCGTGTCAGTTACGATTCATCTTATTTCTATAAAGTGTGACCAAATGTGTATGTGCTGAGACAAGTTCAAGTTATGCTTGGCTTGGATCACCTTGAAAATATTATTAAAACTAACAAGATGGATATTTCAAAAATAGATGCTGAAAATAGTAAGTAGGTTTTTTGTTTATATTTCAAAGAGAAAACCAATCCGCACTGGGTCCGCGTAGTGGTTTATGGTCCGTTCTTCCTATCCATCCATAGGGAAGGTTCGTGCCCCAACAGTTGAGACGTAACATGAGACGATGATGATATAGAGAAAATAGTAAGGTTGAAAATAACATACTATCTACAATGTGGTAAATGCATATTTACTAGCGATTACCTACTTGAACTTTATTCGCGATTTTAACCGACTTCAAAAAAAGAGGAGGTTCTCAATTCGACGAAATAATTTTTTATTGATAGACTAAGTAGGTAGTGCAGTGTTCAACATATTTTCTTTTCAACTTGATCATTGTTTGAATGATCTTTACACTCTGTTATTTTATATATATATATATATTTTATATGCAATGTAAACGTACTGTGATGATTCTATCAATATGTTTTATTTAACAACTCTCTGAGAACATAACCTACACCAGATCTCTAGCAGGTACTTTGGCGTAGGTGATATAAGTGGAGTAGCTTGGGTGATCTTAGTGGAATACCTCACTGTTATCGATAAACGTGGAATAAATTTTGAACCGTTTTAAAACTGAATCTGTCTCTTTCTGCCTTTATTAACAAAAATGAGACATCATTTTGAACCAAGCTTAGCTACAGTCCAAGTGTCAAGTAACAGGAATAGTGTTTATGTATTCCATACTGTCAGGGCAAGGGCGGGCTATTGAGTGTCGTCTTTTGTCAGTGTGGATGTTGTGCGAGGTCAATGGACGGTGACCGGCGGCTGTGCCGGCCAATTCACCATGGCCGGTATCGACCTGATTAGTTGAAGGTTGTCTTGCGTTATAGGTACTGACAAGTCTATGGAACACAAGAAGTCCCAAAAAAATCGAGTAATTTACGTTTTAACAGTTTTTTAACCTTTTTACCTTGAAACGGAGTTATTTTTAAGTTAGTGTAACATTAACCTAGCTCTGATCAATGGTACACTTGATTCAAAAATAAGACTTAAAGTTTTATATCTACTCATAGTACACCAGAAAAATTTCATGCCTATTATTGGAATACCTACTTACTTATTACAAAATATATGCACCTAACTTCAAAACATAATTTTATCGATTATTTTTAAAATATACCTTAAATAATAATTAAAATTTTGAGAATAATGTATTTTACCATAGTAAAATACTTTTTGAAAACAAATAAACTTTTTGTAAATGTAAATGGAATATTCCTTCTCAAGCTCATTTGAATGTAGAAAAACTCTTCGCGTTACTTCGATTAAGCTTCAATACTGCTAAAGTAAAAAGCCCTAAAAAAGATTATCTGAAACCGTGAATTCGAAGCCTGGCCTAAAGCATAGCATAGCTTTTTAGCATTTACGACTAAAAAGTATTATGGCCGACTTGCAAACGCAGCGACAGACAGCACCTGACAAGAGCCACAACAACCTATCCTACAGGCAATTTAATGGATTTTCTTTGTCTTGCTCTGCTGGCCTGTCTCGCTTGTCGCTCGTTATCGAGACGTTTACCCACTGACGTAAAACCAAATGTATAATTTCCTATTTCTTAGTCTTAACGATGCGTAATAAAAGTGCTATGCCTTAATGTGGAATGGCTTGGGGGCTTAAAGTTTTATTGTTGCACTTCGAATAAGTAAAGTCTGCTTGATGAAAATGGCAAAACGTATTTAAAATATTTATTGAAACAGCACAGAATACTAAAAAAAAATTCCTAAAAATGTTACATTGTTGGCGAAAAATCTGCACTTATCATCAAATACTCGATATTGTCAAATAGGTATTTAAGGCATTTCCAGAGAAAGTTAGGAGGAGGAAGGGGAGATCACACACACGAGAAAAAAATAAGAATATTTAATAAGTATACTAATATAAATTTAAAATATTATTACAATATAAATTTGCAAGAAAATGGTGAAATAAAGAAAAATCGGTGATACTATAACAATAATAAAAAAGGTTAGTTATTTTAATTTCAACTAAGTTCTTAAAAATTTTACTTAATATTTTGAACTACTTAACATTACTATCTTTATATTTAAATCACTAAAATCTACCTAAATAGCAAAAAATCTTTTTAAAATTACGCAAAGGTGCGCTTGACCTTTGATGAAGATGGTAGCGCACTTCACCGAATCACAAATGAATTTATTACACAATCGTCGTATTTATAAAACAGATGAGTGTGAAGAAGAATGGCTAATGTAACTTATTAGCGGTTATACGGCATTGCGATTGACGTAACAGAGCTATTCAGCGTTGGCGCAACATCCCAACTCCAAGTACTGCCATCTCATCGTCATTTGTTTAACGGGCCTTCCACCATCAATCTCGATCAGTGCTCGGAAATTGATACTCACGCGTACGCACTATACACTGTCAACAATCATACTCGGAAATCGCAACGAACAATTTTAACATTTTTAGTAACTTGAAACGGTATTATCTGACCGCTCGTGAGTTGATGGCGTCGATATAAGAACCATCGCATGACCGGATTACTGTAGACAATCGAATAGTTTTTAGTGTACAGTTACAATAATTGTCATTGGAATTTTTATGGCTTTAATATAAGAATTATTCTGACGTGTACAGTCAGCGACAAGAGTCGTTGTACACTTTTGCACCTACTCTACGTCATAATAACTGTATTCGAAATTGCCTATCAGTTTCTTTATATTGCTTTGGTACATTACTTAACAGTTTATTCGCTCTCTCTATTACGAACTTTCAAAGGTTTACTCTTATCATAACTGAACAATACGTTATCACAATAGTTGATATTGTTCACTTCAGCATTAACTATTAAATTATTCAAGAACTTTTGATCATAGCAGAAAAAAATTACATAATGTTATAAAAAGAAGTTTTAAAGTATAGCTCTAATTATGACTGAACAGTATGTAGTAAACAGCCTATAATTGTCCCACTGCTGGGCAAAGGCCTCCATCATTGAAATCAAGTCATCGCTACAATTGATGGGTAATGGCTTAATCACCACGCTTGCCAAGTGCGGGTTGGTGATCACAAACCCGGGCTATGCATCGAAAAATCCGAAATACGTTTAGCCCGACATGGGAATTGAACCCGGGACCTTCGGGTATCGGGCCAAGCGCTCTGCCACTCGGCCACCGAGGCGTTGAACAATATGTGTTTCGTAATATTTATAGCAGAGTTTCAAACTGTTTTATCTTAAGGTTGCAATAACAGGCCATGCTACTTTGTAGAACCAGTTAATCTGAATATAATAGCGACCTAAATTCTCCGAATCCAGTCGTCTTATTGCACTACGTTGTCTGGTATAGAAGCTTATCTACCTAACGTTCTTTTTTGTTAGCAAAAATATACAGGTTTATTCAATAAAAAGTTCTTAATTTGATAATTATTGAGTTTTAAGTAGGCTTATTTCAAAAATGTGAAATACATATAAATTTCTTTAAGAAAAGGACTAAGTGTAAGGTATGCGTTCACATTGGCTTATCAAGTGAAAGTCATTAATATTCAATTAGAATTTGTCTATGGAGAATTGTTTGAAAAATATTTACATTATACATTAAGATATATGAAATCATATTTCGAAGTTGAGAAACTTATTTGAAATTCAACACGGCATGTTAGAATTCATTTGCGATTGTATCGAATCGTGGTTCGGTAATTATGCTCGGTTAATTATCAATGTTACTTTAAAAACACGGAACGTTGCACTTTGTAATAGATTAAATAACGTGATATTCATGCTTATTTAAAAAAATACCGTCATGAAACATTTTTTATTTGAACTTTACACGATTTAACCTAAAAAGATATTGATAAACACATAATTGCGACGAACCATAATGGTGACGCCATATAGCTTTCCCATACAATTTGTGTTAAAAAACTCAGTTTTAAATGTGCCCTGTTGACTAAGTTGTCAATTACCCTATTGCACTATAGAAAAATTACTATTTAGGTAAGGTATAACTTAAATTAAGAGTCCTTTCAGTGTACAGTATTTATAAAGTCGCAAATGATCTTGGATTAAATTCACGTGATGATACCTAAGTGATGTTAAGGCCGTCAATGAAAGTGCACGCAATTCAGAATCCTCAACGCTTTTGTTATTTTCCGAGCCTCAACAAGAGATTAACTGACATTTAACTTGTAACTGACAGCAGAGTACATGCTGAAAAGGTTCTCAAGTGTGCTAATTTAATAACATCTCAATAGTGTGTTGGTAGCCTGCTGAACTTATGGGAAAATGTCAGAATTAGACCTCTGAGACACGATTGTTGACGTTTTTTCAACAGAATCAAAGCCTTTGATCTAAGGCTGTACCATACCAGCAACGAGATTGTGCAGAATTACGAAAAGGAAGAATCGCTACTGTACACAAATAATGATTGTGCACAGTAGCGAATGTGGTGAATTACTATTGTGTGGAATTCAGATTGTACATAATTACGAATAGGAAGAAACGATATTGGCATGAACGTCGAATAATTCAATGTAACGATCACAATACGAACTTCAATAGACGGCTTAGAGGCGGTTTAAAATAAACATCAAAGCTGTAACGTAAGATTGTAACCTACAAACATAATGTTAACTAATACAAATGTTATGTAATGAGCGAGCTTCCATACGCGTCGGTTTAGTAACGAACGCGGACCGGTCGCGCGGCTCAACGCAGCCACAAAATAAGGGAACCGTAAGCTTAATACATTTTTTTTAATGTTAAAAGGAGGCAAACGAGCAGGCAGATCACCTGATGGAAAGTAATCATCGCCGCCCATGGACACCCGCAAAACTAAAGTACTCGCAGATGCGTTGCCGGCCTTGAGGAAGGAGTTGGATCTTGAGGAGGGAGTAGGAATTGGGAGGGGGGAGGGGTGAGCGATGGGCCTCCGGTACTTTCACTTATCGGACGAAACACAACAGCAACGAGTGCCATTGTTTCACGCCGATATTCTGTAAGAGGGTGGTATTACGCCGGATGAGCCGGCCCATTTCGTGCTGCAACGCAGCGTGACTCTACCACTCAGAAGTGTCACTCGTTTAGCACCACCCAGGGGTCACGTGTAGGGTCTCAAGGGTAAACCTACGGACGCGAGTAGCTTTAACCCTCTAAAACATAGAATAACACAGAATTCTGTGTTCTGTGATATATGCCGTGCTCGAGCGCTGCATACATAAACCTTCTCACGGGCAGGCATCTCGGAACAGTCCGAGTGCAGCTGCTGCGAGATTCCGTGTCCGTGAGAGTTAAGTAGTCTATGTTTGGGTTTTTCTTGGCGGGAAATTGAAGAGTCGAGTCATGTCTGCGGTTTTGTTTTATTTTCTAAAATTTGTGTTATTGGTGGATTATTAACCGTTAAGTGTTCGTGAGTGTGCATGAGTGTTGGCAAGTGAAACAAAACAGTGCAACGACACTTTTCAAATTCTCTCAGAAGTCCGCCCGAGAACTTAGTAAATTAAGCCCCACATCTTTACTGAGATACTCGAGGGGTTGGGGGGTATATCATTTTCTCACTTCTTATTTCTATTATCATTCATCATTATCATACAGGAAGGAAATATTGTTTATATATGTATTACTTGTAAGAAAAATTACTTTGACACTGGCTAAATGTGCTAATCGCACAAAACCATAAACTAAAAGAAAAAAAAAGTCTATGTTTGTTTTGCTCGAACGCGTTTGTATGCAGCTTACATTCTGCATTCTCTTTATTTTGTGTCGCAGCCGTTACCATTTCTGCCGCACAATTTATGAACGCAGTAAGTACAACTTACTGTGTTTGTGATTGTGATGTTTGAGGTGCTGACATTACGATCTATTTTCTCGAAACTGTTCACATGTTCTTTACTGCGTCGCGAAAAACGACAATTTGATAAAAATTCTCGTTCTCGTTGACGTGATCGAACGGGACATCGCACAGGCACCCTGATAATCTATCGTTCTCATTTCTAATATAATTATCCTACAAATTTGTTGAGGTTCTAAGAAAGCCTACATTATTATAATAATATAACTGGGTGCTCTCTTTTTTCGAAATAAAATAAGCTTTTTTATACTAATGAGTAATGATCAATTATTTACAAAAATATATCATTGAATTGATCCTTCTTGCGGCCTGTATGTGCTACCTACACAAACTGGTCGGGTTACAACATCCCTCTATGGCTCACGCATTTATCTAAATATCGACTCTATATACTTATACATCATATATAAAAATCCTCAAGTTTTTCATTTGATTGTATTTATTTATTATAAGAGCAACGCACTCATGAAAGAGCCGACCGCCTTGGTGTCTAACTGCCTTGAACTCGCTAGAGCACATTATTTGTCTCGCGTAATTCATTCACTTCCTTGAGAACTTTTGAGAACATGTGAGGCGATTTTACTGTATATTCAGTCAAAGTTAGAGTGCTGTATCTAGTTCAAACAACATTACCGTTAAAAGAAATTTAAATATAAAAGTGGATTTATATATAATCTTGAATTGAACACTTGAAATTCAAATTAATAGTAAGTATTGTAAAATTGGTTACTATATTTATTTATGAATGTGTTAAATGCGTTTACTAGTTGTTTATCGCTCGTAAGGCTTGTTTTTGTGTTCGGTTAGTTAAAAGATAGAGACATAGCCAGTTCCTCAGTATTTGAAGATTCCGGGTGAAGAAGGAAGTGTGTATCCACCTTCGGCTTTGTCGTCACTTACCATCACGCGAGATGATAGCCAAGAGCTTTTACGGCATGGTATAATAAAAATAAAAAGTGTGTAGATTAATTAGTAACTTATACGCTTAAAACATTAAGTAAGCGTCGAAAGCTTCCGAAGTAGTGAGAAATGCTATTACTTTGGCGGTTGAACCTTTTGTTTTCATGCACTCTCACACAAATCTAAAAGTAGAACGAAGTGACACTATCAAACTGGTGAAGTAGGTTACCTACTGATGCTAAAAGAGTATCTAAGTAATCGAGTTGACGACTGTTGACGTTCATAATGGCGCGATGATGTACCAACAGTATTGTAGAGCTCGGGTGTCCAATCATAAACTCACTAGCACCTTTTGCAGAAACTGTTATCTACCAATTTGTTGTTTCCCACGGAAGCAGTGCCTTATTGTTAGTGCCTAGGAAGTCGTCAATGATGATTGCAGCGACAGCCGATGCCAGCGTAAATAATGCCGAGTCGTTGCTTGGTGATCGACGCTCCGTCTGTGTTGAAAAACCTACAAATTGCTACGTTTTTACACGCCAAATTGATAGTTGCCGCGCCACAGCAACGACGTTTGGACACATCCTGTAAATTGCTTACTTATAATGACACATTATTCTCTAGGCCGATTTCATGTAGGCGAATATGTAGGTGTAGGTAGAGCAATAGAAGGTCTATTGTAGTTGCTGAAGGCAGCGCTCATTAAATTTATAGCATCAATGTGAACAGTAGTTCACATTGATGCTATAAATTTAATGAGTTACTATATACCTACAGTAGTTGGTATATATGTATACTACAATACGCACTTACAGAGTACAATTTGTAACATATTTCACCACCGATAGATATCGTTTATAAGGTTTTTTGGGTTTGACTGCCAGGTCAGGTAAAGTGTTTATATCAGATTTTTCAATGCATAACCCGGGTATTTGATCACCAATCCGCATTTAGCAAATCGTAGTAAAGTCAATCCCCATCAATAGCGATGACTTGATATCAATGATGGAGGCATTTGCCCAGCAGTAAAACGATATGTTTTACTAATATCACTGTCAACAACTTAAATAGGTATATTATTTTACTCAATAATAGTCTGCTTCATTTAAACTAATGACAGGTACCACTTGCGTCATATGTTTCGTACCTACTCAATCGCACAAGTGACAAACGACAATCAACTTCCACAAACCTGTCTCTTTCATTCCTCCCGGTCCACATGTCGATGTCGTTCCACTGAATCGGTCGGGTCTTTTGAAATCGTCCACTGCGTCGCCGAAGTGTGTAGAAACAATGCACATGGACACGGCCGAAATCAGATAACAAGGGGATTGGAAACAACTTGGACATACATGACGCAAGACTCCGATCGTGACAAATAAGGCACACTTGTCTGTTATTTGCATACGACACTGTTGTCATGCTTCCTGGATGGCACTGATAATACTAATTGTGTTGGCTCTTAGTTCGAAATAGGTATAGCAAATGGTGATTTCATTAATTACTCAGTTAAGTTAGATATGTGACGTAGAAAATGTTGATTCTCTATAGAACATTTGGTCTTTAATTAATTTAGTAATATAAATACAAACATACTCTGACGAACTTCTCCCTAAAAGAGGTAGACAGAGCAAACCACCAGTCGAAAATCAGCAATTTTGAATATACTCTCCATAAGTGACCCGACGCAACATTTAGCATAACAAAGTAGGGGGGGGGAGGTGGAATAGTAACATCAGTGATGGGTTGGTAGACGATCCCCTGATGTGCGAGTATCTTGGAACTAGGCTTGCCAACTCCAACATCCGGGACTTGGGTATATTACGCGGGACACAACACACCACGTATAAAATGGTTAGAAAAAAACTGCATATATTTTTTATCATTTAATAAAAAAATCGCGACCCGACGTGAAATACGCAATGCATAGGTATTAAGGAATTTTAATAATGCGTAACAAATTACTTGGGCCAACTGCCTAACCCGAGGGTAGTTGGTACGAGGTAGATACTTTTATCATATTATCACTGATTTCCGGGACAAAAAGCGTCCCACATAGGGTCACGGCGGGACGGCCCAAAATTGACCCAGAAGCGGGACGTCCCGGATAATCCGGGACGGTTGGCAAGCCTACTTGGAACCCTTGTCCCTTAGTTGGCTCTTACGAAATTTTCTGAAAGTTAAGTAGCTAATACTTTAGTCTCTTGACAGTTATAAAAGTGTACCCAGGTTATTACTTATATGAATTTATATTTGCATATTAGCTGGCTATAGCTTTAAAAATTTAATACATGAATATTAAACACATTAGGATGTCTTCGTAAAAGTAAAGTAGATATTGTAATTTGTTATTTATTTGAAGTAACCTAACTTTAAATACCAAACTTAAAAGATATGTGTTTTGTGTTAGTGGAAACCTATGCCAAAATGTTATTTTAACCGCCGCGCCTTGAAAAAAACACTTTCGCAAATGCCACGCTACCGGCTTGATTATAATACTTTAATTTTTTTTTTGTTTTATTTTGTACTTAATCATAACTGTCTAGTATTAAACATTCAAGGATTATAATAAGCTTTTCCAAACCATTTTGTAATTGACTGTATATGACCACCTCAGATTTTAGCTGTTGTGCGAGTTGACGACACAAATAATAGGTAAAATCAAGAGGTGCCATCTCGCACACCTGTGCGAGTTTAAAGTTTGCGAGTTGACGAATAACTCGGTTGTAGTATTACTCGTATTATAAAGGATGTTATTGTTTATTTGTCGTGAGGTATTTACTACTTGGTGATAGCTAATGTAAACAATGGGTGTGAGTAAAAAGCATGATGTAATATGATATGCACATGGAAGTCGGTGGATAGTTTGATATGATGTATTTGCCCGGGGGTAAACATCCTTAGAGCCTTAGAAGGTTCAAAACCTAATACATCAGTTATAAAGTCAAATTTAACGTCAAAGTAATTTTTTTATTGAAATAAACTTTAAAAAAGTGCTTTTGAATCGTCCAAAAGTTTTTTTACCTCCTACCCATTAAGGACGTCTATTTTTTAGCTGTGGAGAAGAAACTCGCAAGAAACTCCACAGCTTTAATAGAAGTAACGACATTTTTACAAAATTATATGCCGTTACCAATATAAAATATTATAATAGTAGAATAGATATTATCGCTTTGGTGTGGATGACTGATAATAATGATTGTATCTATGTAAACACGTAAAACTTATTTTTCACTATTTTATTTCCTAAAAAAATAAAATCTTTTCCTTTCTATACCAACAGATTAGAGAACTTTCTATACCAGATTAAGGTTCGACATGGTTTAAAACTGAAGCAGCTTTTATTTAACACTTTAACAAATGGACTTCATATTTGCACGTTTTAGAATAAAAAGGGGTTTATAATCTGTAAAGTTTAAAATCAGGTTTGTTGTTTGTTATACCAATATAATAGTTTTTGTTTCTTTAGAAGCAATGTGAGTGCCAAAATATTAATATAACATAAAACAGTTAACAGATTGACTGCCGCAAAACCAGACACAATAGAAAATTTATTGTTCGTAGGTCATCGGTGACCTACGCGGCAGCTAACGTATTAACATCAACATCATTTACCTAGCCCAGATTAAGCATAGTCTATGTTTAAAAGAAAAATAAAATAAATAAACTAAAGACTAATAGGCAATAGGCACTCAAAGCCTCTATGGTAGTAGACAAGGTCACTATAGCAATACTTCATTACTTAAGATAGGTACTTAATAATTTTATTACTGCATATATACCGACACCACCTACAACATATCGACGACTATTGGCCACACGTCATAACTTAATTACTGCAATAGAAGCGGTGCACTTTTTTGCTCAAAACTAAAGATATCTGATATAAAGTTTTTGCACATAATTAGTCGTCAGATACAGTGATAATAAAACACAAGTGGTAATGTTCCTTATCCGATTGCCATCAGCGGCGCGCGTCAATCAGAGCGTTGTGTGCACGACGCGAATATGCGTTCGTGTTACGCCGAAACTCACATTTTCATCTTAAACGCCTCAGTGGCAAAGTGGCAAAGCGTTTGGCCCGATACCCGAAGGTCCTGGGTCAATTCCCAGGTCGGGCAAAATGTGTTTCGGATTTTTCAATGCATAACCCGGGTTTGTGATCGCCAACCCGCATTTGGCAAGCGTGGTGATTAAGCCATTACCAATCAATGGTAGCGAAGATTTAATTTCAGTACCTAATGGAGGCCCTTGCCCAGCAGTGGGACGGTTACAGTTATAGTGACAGTTATAAGGCTACTTACTTTTTTTACTTTTTACATTAGGTATTTGTAATAGCGTAATTAAACTACTAGTTTAAACCATTTAATTTCGATTTAAACTAAGTCTATGTGTAGTGCGAGTAAAACTTAGTATTGGAACCTATTCTACTCAAATTACAGGGCGTATAGGCAGTAACACAGAAAAGAAGTTGCTCTTTCTGGTTTTCCTTTTTTTTTACTTGAATTGAGGTAACGTTCACTTAAACCATATGATGCGTTTTTTTTATTTTTTATTTATAACCATATTTAAACATTGATAACTCTTAGATCTGTTGACCCAACCCAGAAAACAAAAACGCTTGTGTTAGAGGTATGGGCTTAAGTCAGTAGTCTAACGGAGCTACGGAGATTAAACCACGATTCTTAAGGATTCAACTTTATCTATCCATTCTGCTACTGACGCTTAAGTTATAGCTAGCGGCCGCTCGCGGTTTCACCCGCGTGGTTACCGTTCCCGTAGGAATATCGGGATAAAAAGTATCATATGTTTTAATCCAGGGTATAAACTATCTGTATGCCGAATTTCATCTAAATCCATCCATCCGTTGCAGCGTGAAGAAGCAACAAATATACAAACATAAATACACACAAACTTTCGCATTTATAATATTAGTGTATATGTTACAATAACACTAAGGGAAAAAATATTTTGTTGATACATTACGTAGGTATTTCGATTCAATTAGCAAGTATGAGTACCATGTTTTTTTGTTAAATATTTTGTTCAAAAAATTCATCATCATCAACATCAGCTCATTTTTATGTCCCCACTGCTAGAGCACGAGCCTTCCCTATGGATGGATAGGGAGAACGGGCCATAAACCACCACGCGGGCCCAGTGCGAATTGGTGGTTGTTATTGGTGGTGGTGATTGGCGACTGCTTATGCTGCCGGGGCAAACGGCTTTCCGAAGCTCAGAGGAACTAGAGATGATAAATTTTTGGTCACCCATCTGATGTCCGGTCTTTGCAAAAGTTGCTTAACTTTAACAATCGCAGGCCTGGTCTGCGCTAGAAACAGCGCTATCGAGCTGCTTACTAAAAAAAACTACATAACAATTGTTCTAATGTAATTGTAATTTAAAGTTCAAAAAGTTTTATGAGTGAGAGTAAAAGAGTTCTCAACAGGTTGGTACAGTACCAAGTTACCGATCGCGTCAGCGTTCGCGACCGAGAATGCCTACATGCTACATTGTCGGCCCCCAACTGTGGGCCGAGGCCGCGTCTTCCTCCATCCATCACCTTGTTTATTAAAGCAAAAGTAATCTTACTTAATGTATGATTTATATTAGATAAGTGTTACGTTAGTGGAACTAACAATTAAATGGAAATGAGATTGAAATTAATTGTGTGATACTTAGAGAATAATCGTATAATTTTCACATTTTTAATTAAAATAGTGCAAAGCCTTTTTAAATTTAAAATTGTGTAAATAAATATATAACCGAGGATAAAGAACTAATAAGAAAACTATATTTTATCTACTTCCTAATCAAGTTGAAATTTCGTAAATTTAAATTAATATTTTTGTTGAGAGTGTAGAGGCCAAATGATGTGATGACCTCTAATAATGGTTTGTGGAAAAAATCGAGTAATGGTTAGGACATAGTACTTACCTACTTTTTGCACATTAACTTTGTGTGAAAGTCGATTAAGTAGGTCATTGAATACTTTTTGCTGTCGTAGGTAAAGTTACTTAGCTAAGTTTTCACAATATGAAACGAATATGTTCGATTCGCAGGGTTTACCTTTCTTTAATTCATATTCTTGTTATGTAGTTTATGTAAATGTACCTATAACTTCTGCGAGGACTGTGAAACACATTTTTTAAAATTTTACAACTTAATAGTAGAATATCAATGACATTATAAAGACTTCAATGGATTGGATGGAAAAAAAATCGAATCAATATTTGCCTTGAGTGTATAATAAGTTATTCAGCACAAGTTACGTCTGTATCTTACGTTCCAGTTGCGTTTGCGCAACGTGATGTCACGGAGGCGGGCGTAAGTAATTCACATGTAGTGCCATCCACTTCTATAAGTTCACACTTTTTACCATTTAAAGACCTTACTGCTGTTGCAATAAGAGCCACAACTGTCAATTTATTAAGGTTCATTGTGTCTGTATCGTCTGCGCCACCCGTTGAGCTTATCAGCTATTCATGTAAAATGGAAGTAATTTAGCCACGTGATTGCTGTTTATGATAGTACCGTCCATTGTGCATTGTGCACCTTCTATTAAAGTTGTACGCTATTCAAAATATTTAATTGATTGAAAAAAATATGATCTTCTGAAAATTGCATGACGTAATGAGAAAAATAATTCTTAATGATATAAATAGCAAATTTCTTGTCCCAATTAACAAAATTGTAATAAAAGAGAAAATAAGTGTATTGATGTACCTGATTTAAATATAAAGCAATTCCATTTAATTCTGGCTATCCCTATATTTCCTGCTAAGAGAGTTACTTCTACTTTTTACTTGCATATCCAATAGAAGTGTGTATATTTAAGAGATGCAGGTAAAAATAAATGTTTACCTGCATCTTTTAAATACCTACCTCATTAATATGCATGATTATGTATTACACAGTGTTCTACGAAATGGAGCAAGATAAAAACTGGCTCAAACATTTAAAGAAATCGGACATGCGACATTAGCATTACTTCTTGCCTTGTATTTTTTGCATGGATTTATACAATTAATATAGACGAGAAACTAATCAGTTCAGTTGAACCGACAGTACGAGTAAAGCCAGATTTGTTATATCTGATCTTAGTTTTTATTCTTAAGTTATTTCTTTAACCACAGTGATAAACGGAAAACATGACAAGCATTTTTTTATACTCGTACATGTTTTAACTTTTTGTTGTCTTTCTTATAGTGTTTTTATATTTTTTTATTTATGTTTTAGATAGCAGGTTACCTGCAATTATTACTATATTCTGGAACTGGAACATTTCGAGAGTTTTATAATTATATCCGTTTGTTTGATTGTTTCATGAAGTAAGGTAGGAGTTTGTTATTTTCTTAAACTTATTTTGTAGTATTGTTGTATTTGTAGTAGTAGCATGATGCTCAATTCCTGCCTCGAGTATGCGGCCTTTTATCCCGAAAAAATGTACCCGGTCAAATACTTTTGCGAAAGACATGTGCACACTGCGTAACAAGGTAATTAAACATACGGTTTTAGCAATGACCTGCATTCTGGTAGCATGTATGATTGTACATTGTAGAGATGACATAGTTGTAGCCCTGACATAGCTAGATACACAGCGCATAACACAAAATACATCTAAAGTTTTGTTGGACTTCATTGCCTTAGTCCGAGACATACGTGGTAAGGCCTGATGTGAGGCATATAAAATGGGACACGGCTTAGACTACCTACATCATAAAAGTTCATAAAGCTATTTTTCTGTTATGAAAACAAGTGAACGATAGAGATAAGGTAAACACAGAGTAGATATTATGTATACTTGAGGTAAGGACAGCGAGTGAAGGTGTGAAATAAAAGCTTACCATGAAACTTACCAAAGTGCTAATGAATGAAAAATAAACTTTTTACAGCCAGCTTTAAATGCATCGAAGCAGAATTAATTGACAAAAAAGATTTTTACATTAAAGTCAAATAGCATGAAGTTTAAATTTTAAGACATACATATGTACAGAAGTAAAGATGAATATTAATTATTTAGAAACACTTCTATAACTTTTGAAGTAGTCGTTTATAATGTTGTGATAAATTAGTTTTTATAGAATTTCCCATATTTCGGCTTTGCTAAGAGTACTACTCCTAGTTGTTATGTAGTACTTATTGACGGTATGCACATATATTTCTATAAATAAGTATCTAACAATAAACAATCTAGTAAAGTTGAAACAATGTACAATGTTCTTACACACATAATTACTGTCTGTGTCACACAGTAAAATGTGTGTGTTTTTATTTTTTTTCTTATTGCTTGTTATTTTGTTTTTGCTCTATTCTATACTTTACTACTATTTTTTTTAGGAGGAGCTAGATGGCGCAGTGGTTAACGCGCCCGGTCTGCGAGTGCTGAGGTTAAGCAACTTTCGCAAAGGCCGGTCATTGGATGAGTGACCAAAAATTTATCATCTCGAGCTCCTCCGTGCTTCGGAAAGCACGTAAAGCCGTTGGTCCCGGCTGCACTAGCAGTCGTTAACAACCACCAATCCGCACTGGGCCCGCGTGGTGGTTTATGGCCTGTTCTCCCTATCCATCCATAGGGAAGGCTCGTGCCCCAGCAGTGGAGACATAAAAATGAGCTGATGATGATGATGATGATGATACTTTACTATGTGCGAGTAGGTAGCACGTTTAATTTGTAATGGTACTCATCGTATCACTTTTCTTCATTATTTTATAAAAAGAAAAACTGAATTTAGAATTTATCCATATTTCTACCTATCTATCTATCTACATAAAATGAATATTACATGTTAAAATTGTTTAATATTCTGAATCACCTTTAGCTGGTAACATTCTTAGCAACGCGTGAGTCAATAAACGACTTGAGTCAGAATTCCTTTTTATGAATGAACGAACAATTTAAACTGGCTTTATATGTTAATGTTTGTAAGTTCAGTTGTTCCTGCATACGAAATTCTGTTAGCTACAGAATATGATTTTATTAATCAAGTAGAATCAAAGGATGCGTTTCGATGTACAAAGCCAACGAAAATATTCTTTTTGTCGGATTATGATATTATATTATAAGGTTATGAATTAATCGCCAAGTAATAACCATTGGGAAAGTAAAGTAACTAGTCACTAGGTTTCATTGTCAAGTAGATTTATTTATCTATTTATTAAAGAAAGCGTACAACCAAACGCATACAACCAAAGCAAGTTGCAGAATCACTGCCAATTTTAACATTACATAATTTGCAAGCCTACTAAGCTTACAACGTATTATTAGCGTAGATGCTATCGTTATGTTTTATCTTGTATTGTGAAAGGAAAACTTTGGAATAATATTGTGTTTTAATGAGAACACTTGAATGCGGGCCAACGATTGCCTGCACATTCCGACTTATGTTTCTACAAAATTTAACTTTTTTCACCAATCTAGTGTTCGTTACGTCATTAATTTTCAGCCTTTTACTTTCCACATATAGAATCTTCTTACGACAGTACTATTTGAAAGCAAAAATTCGTTCGGCCAATGGTAAAATGTTGAGTATTGAATAGCATGGGCGCGACGTGGGCAGCGCAGGCTCCGGCCTTCGCTGCGCCCGCACTGCCAGCTGGCATTGGCTGGTATGAGCGCCTTATTAGGAGCAACTTAGGCAGCTGGGCACACTATTGGTAAAAAAAACACTCTAGTTTGTAAGATAACTGGCCTCAGATTTATATATCAGTTCTAGTTCCTCAGTCGCTGAGGATTCCGGATGAAGTACGCTTCTACCTTCGACCACTTCGTCACTTATCATTATGTGAGGTGAAGGCAAGGTATGAGGTGCTTACTTGTAAGGAATTTAAATAACTAGTCTCAGACACATAGATCAGTTCCAGTTCCTCAGTAGCTCAGTAGCTGAGGATTACTGGTGGCTATTGTCACTTGAGGAGCTCAATGGCGCAGTGGTTAACGCGACCGGTCTGTGAGTGCTGAAGTTAAGCAACTTTCGCAAAGGCCGGTCATCGGATGGGTGACCAAAACTTTATCATCTCGAGCGTAAAGCCGTTGGTCCCGGCTGCATTAGCAGTCGTTAACAACCACCAATCCGCACTGAGCCCGCTTGGTTTTACGGCCCGTTCTCCCTATCCATCTATAGGGAAGGCTCGTTCCCCAGCAGTGGGGACATATAAATGAGCTGATGATGATGATTGTCTCTTATAGGGGAGATGACTGCAAAGTGCTGACCCGTAGGAAAAAATAAAAAAAAAATAAAAAAACCCGACTGCTAAAACAACTATATAAAAAACAATTATATATTCGTAAATACCGGACTAAAATAAAAATAATTCAATGTATTTATAAATACTTATATATTATAGATTTTATTATACAAGTGTAGGTATCGGACAAGGAAATACATATTTCACGTTGCATTCAACATCGCTCAAATTGAATTCTGGGATCGTAGAGCTTGTTTTTTTCTTTTCATTTTTTCTTTTTGCAGTTATTTTATATGTTAGTCCGGTTTTTACGAATATATAATTAAATTTCCACTTTTTATTTTCAAGTGCTAATTGCCGCACTGAAGCTAAAATAAATATTAATATAATTGTTTTTTATATAGTTGGTTTAGCAGTCGGGTTTTTTGTTTTATTTTAATAATTTGGTTTATTTCAAACTTTTTAGTTTTGTAAAGTAAATAACCAAGCATTTCAAAGCCTACATAAAATAATTATATTAAAACGCCACTCTTTTAAATAGCAAAGTCATAGCGCATACACCAATTGTCTATAATCTGATTAAGGCGTAAAAAAGAAACTCTTGACGTCTAGTACTGTTGACTGACAAGTTCTTTAAGTTTTTAAACATGGGAATAAAATCTGCTAATATTTCCGAAAACAAAACACCATAAAACATTGCTGTAAATGAAAATTATTATCTACATCTACGTCCATAGAAACATTGTCCATAATAATATCCTTTAAATTCTGAAGACGTTGTAGTTCGTTTAAAGTATTTTGATCGTGTGGTCGATCTAACAGTTTTTTAGGGTCAAGACTACTAATAGCTGCTAACCCAGCCAATGTTTTTTTTTATAGCCTATGTCACTCCCTCAGTCAAAACCTCTAACGACATCTCATATGTTAAAATCCACTATGTCGTTTGGGCTGTAGGGCGTGCCAAAGAAACAGACATACATACATACATAACATACATACAATATACACTTGAAAAACATAACTCTCCTTCTGACGTAGTCGAGTAAAAAAGGTCAAATTCTATAGACTCAATCTCATAGAGCACCTAATTTTACTCAATGCGGGTGATAGTTGAGCTTGTATTAAGTATGAGTAGTTAAAGCTTAGCTATAGATATCAATTTCCTTAGCTCATTATATTTCTTTATCGTTTCTCAGTCAGAGCTAAGTAGTTGGAGATTTTGAGTTAAGCATTTTGGGCTGTGTCGTCACTTACCTCCCATTAGGTACGGTGAAGTTTAAGGTAGCCCGTTGTGGAAAAAAGTATGCCTTCCACAATTGATTGCGATCAGGACAGTCTTTTAAAAAAAAATGTCGTTTGCATGACCAAGAATATATTTCATGGTATACAATATTCGGACATTGACGACCGTTTCAAATTCGCTTATGCGTATTAAAGCGTGAAAATTTAAATTTTACGGACATGAAATAGGATTGTCTCGGGTTGACTAGTATATTAAAGTTTCTTTCTATATAGAAGATGTATATCGGTACAACTAGAAAGTCATATGAGATATTTTGACATTTAATATAGCTTTTGTTTTGCGTGTTTTGTAACGAGCATGCATAGAAATGCACAATAACCTTAAAAGATAAAAAACAAAATAAAAACGTCACCTTTTCTTTAAGTAATCATTTCTGTTTTCCTTCCTAGTTTTCCGTAAATTATATACCGAACAATGCTATCTGTTTACTCATGGCTTGTTATTTTTTATATAGGTTGTCAATATTATGTAACTGAATATATATAAGGAAGTATCAGCTCGAAGTAGCTCTTAAACAATGTCAGTGGCATGTCGCATGAAATTATTAGCGTTTCTATTTAACCAGTTGCGTGGCTTAACCTTCCACTATCCCATTTACATATAAGCCACATGGATTTCAATGTTCGAGACTGCTACCTTTTGTAGGTCGGCAAACTATAAACACGGATTATACTTATCTTAGGTTAATCAACTGCCTACAACGTAATCAATATTTCATATGAGCTACAAAGACATTCGGCAGTCAGTTTTCATAATAATAATGCGGTTTTATATATTGACTTGAATTATATTGTAGACATTATTGAATTTAGCTATTTGTATCAAATTATTAAGAAATTTACAATAATATTATACAATAGTAAAACTTGTTATTATTTACACTTTATTTTCAGAGCGGAGTAAATGTAAATGTCATCTTATTGGCAATTAAAATTAACGTTTTATAAAGATACATAGTCTTATAATACAGAAATCAAGTCATCTAACACTCGAATCAATCAAATTTTAAATTTAGAATTCTGTGTGTCCTTCACACTCAGTATAAATATGTTTGAGTAATCATTAAGAGGCGTACCGTAAGGCAGTTATAGCACAGAGTAGATATGTGGTTATAGTTTGACAAATAGTTAACACAAGGTGCGAGCCATATTTATAAGCGAGCAAACAAACAATGTGACATTAATGTGTAAAAACTTAGTAATTCCAGTTATGATTGAAACAGGTGACTTCACCGGGCGTCGCAGCTGGAGCGTGCTATGTAGGTTGAACTGGTGATATAACAGTAGCATCGGTTACATAGTTCACTAACATAAGATTAGATATTGTTAGAGGATGTATTGCCCTATACTGGCAGGATATATTGTTATCATACATTATATACATTGATGTACGATATTTGAACTCTCTCAGTACAAGATCTCCCGCCCAGAGTAGACTTACGAACCGATGGCATAGTGACATACACAAGAGCTACTTGTAGCCTAAACTGAATAAATGATTTTGAATTTTGAAATATAGCAATGTATTTTAGAGAATCACAAACACAAGTCAGTACTATCTTTTAGATAAACATTATTTTATATAACAACAGTTATAACAGTTTAAACGTAAACGTTAACTGTTATTTAAAAAAATATTGAACCCGAGTTGTGCTTGCGATTCTCTAAACTACATACGCTTTCAGCAACACTGTGTATTACTCCTATCATAACGTTATCAGATTTAATATCGAATTGGACCGAAAAACAGTAAAAAGTATAGATAGTAATTAATTTTGTTGTAGAAATAAAGTTTTAACTAAGTTTTTCCTGACGTTAAATAACAATATAACTAAAAGAAGCCTACTTTACCCGCAATGCTCAACCAGCAAAATAATAAGAATTGAATTTACTATTTTTGTTTGAACTATTATTTCTTCAATTATTGTAATGGTCTTAATTTAGAAACAACAAACTTAAATGGTTTGTAATGATTACCTGCTCGCAAGTTATTTCGGTTTTTACGCTGTAACACTTAATTTTAACTTGAAACTAGGTAGTAAAATATTAGGAAACAGTTAAAAATAGTTTGCATATTAGCAGAATCATGAAGTATCTGAGTCAAAGTCTAGGAGTCATAATAACGCCGCAAAGAGCTAGATAAAGTCGGTCGCACCTAACCGTTTTCCGATTTCGGTGTTACTTTACATTATTACAATTCGGTTACATTGCAAAGAACACGTAAAATGTATTACGAAAGGTGAAACAACCGAATAATGACTTTTAGGCTGGCCTCAAACATCCGGAATGGCTCTCTGGATTCATAATCTAAATTCCGGCACCATCTTAAAAAATCAGATTGATCAGTAGGCTCGTGATTCCCGGCACATGCAAACGTCTCTATGGAAGAGGAATTAATACTAATCGCATTGCTTTTGGCTCTAATAATAAAAACAGAAATGCAAACGCAAACACTGGGTTCATCTTAAATGTGAACAGAGTAAAGGAGAGTCAGTATCACATTACGGCGAGAAAATTACGACAGTATCCTGACAGATACTTCGATTACTACAGAATGTCAGTAGAATCATTTGATGACTTACTATGTTTGATGGGGAATAAAATCCAAAAGAAAGACGCACACATGAGAAGAGCCATTTCCAATAATTCATAATCTGATTCCAGTATGTGTGTGCCGCTCTATTAAAATGTATGGGAATACGCGCGTTATGAAAACATAATCTTAAATATTCCGATCCGGAATGCAGAACGCTCGTCAGTATCATTCTTACAGATCGATCTGCGAAATTCATAATCTGAAAAAATCTGAATGTGTGTAGAGTATACTGATATTGTATGGTATCCCGGTCTTTCTGAATTAATAATATGAATTTAGATTATGAATCCAGAGAGCCATTCCGGATGTGTGTGGCCAGCCTTAACGTCACTTTTATTACTTTACTTTTAATACGAAACAATAATTACAAATGAGAATCTAATTAGAATACTTAACTAATTTGTTGTCTATCCCACTAAGATGTATTCGGAAAAATTTTACTCTTAATTATTTAACATAGTGTCCTATATTGTTAAAGACATTACCATCACATGCCATCACTATTATCATCATCGATTTATCATCGATGCATATCTTATTACTTAATAGTATTGCATTATCAAACATTTAAACTATTTAATAACATACGAAAATTGTACACTAAGGTTTGACATCGGTCTTTAGGTTTAATTTTGTGTGAATTGCATTGGATCGTTTAAGCTGTTATTGGAATTCAGTGTATGCCAAACGGCTATAATAAAAAAGTTAAACGTCGTCGGCTGACCTTCAAGCGGGTGTCCGAGAACCGACAGTCTTTAAAGTTTCGTCATTGCAAAACAACTCAGCACACGCATTTGTAACGATTTGACATGCTGATCATTGAATCAATCTTAGTCATGCATAATGCTGTACTATTAAATGACTGGGAACTTGGCGAGCTGGACTAATACGGACCTGTTATCCGCAGGACGATTCTGATTGCATAAAGTAATTAGAATTGGCTGTTACCTGCGCCCGCGCCAACAGCAGCGCGCTGGCGAAAACACAACTCCACACGAACCACATTTTGTTGCACTTTGACAGTTATTCAATGAGTTTGACAACGGTGACAGTTGGTTTGACAGTTGGCGGTTAGTGTAAGCGCGGCATGGCGGACCGGTCGACGCGCGGGACGGAGCGACACTGCGCCCGCAGACCGAGTTACGAGAACAACAAACTTTACTTTCTGTGAGTGGCTGCGTCCACACTGGAGGTTTGGTTCTAAGGCCACTTACATATTGCATCACTTCCTTTGATGTTTTTAAATTGCTATCAAATGCATACCTATATTATTATAGTTGAGGGTGTTAGATAAATGTTCTGCTCAATGTTAAGTCTGTAACTAAGAAAAAAAACATAATTTGAGACAAAACATTCCTTGTTTATATATTTTTTAACGCAAATTTTGTTGCGAACAAATTACAAAAACACAAATGTTGGGAGAGCACCTGACCCGGTATGTCAGAAGGGTGCGGGTTCAAATTGTGCTCGTGGAAATTTTTTCAACATTTGTGTTTTTGTTAGATATTCCTTACTAATTTAACGGAGTATTTACCGTTTATACCATTTTTTAAACAGAAAAGTAGAACAACAAAATACTTTTTTTTATAAATAGAAAAAAGTAAAAAAACAAACTTTCGTATCTTTAAATTACAGCATTACAGTATTTCGAAAACTGAAATACCAGATTTTGAGGAATTCCTTTAATAAATACAAGTAAGAGTTTCACTACTGCTACGTAAAGATCTCTCTCAAAAGATGGATATAGACCGTTGATCAAAAATCGGAGTCTCAAGTGTGGACGCATCGGTCATGCAACGCCGCATCTGCAGGCGGCGCGGCGCGGCGTTACGACACACGCCCAGGCGCATCGCACGCACACACGCGCACGCGCAGGTATACCACCGACCCTTTTTTTTCTTTTAGACTACGGAAAATGCTATCTTACGCATAAACCAGGGCCAGAGGCGACGGCGAGGCCTGAGATGACCTCGGATTATGTAGGTCTCTCCCCCCAGGGGATGCATGTACGCATTCAATGTTATAATGATAGAGCATAGTTGTATTCCGACAGTTAGAGGTAAGATAACCAGTTCGTCAGTAGTTGAGGATTTCTGGTGAAGTGTGCTTCCACCTATGGTCTTATCACTTAACATCAGGTGTTGTGATGAAAGCCAAGTGCTTAACTGTAAGCTATTCAAATTAAAATAAATACATCGGATAACAAGCGCCGAGAAGGTATACCACCAATCCTAACGGACAGATTTGTCCTTTTATTTTAGTTGAACAGCCTTTAAACTTACCTTAGTACCTTAGTAGAGCTTGTGTTAGGCTATAAAAGTTGAAAATAAAATTGTATGAAGTAAGCGAACATAAAAAGTGTGCGTCAGTGAATTTTGGAATTTCGTAGTATTGCTACGACATAGCCGCTCGTACTGTAGAATTCAACGCGCGTCTGAAAAGATTATACAAGTATTATTAACAATAAAAAGGTCTGTTGAATTTCATAATTATGGTTGTACGAGTAATGTCTTATCAGCTAATTAATATTGATAAGTAAAAAATATGACAATGTAAAAGAGAGTGTACCTCAAAATGAAGAATTAATTTTCTCAGAAACAAAATGTTACTAGAGTTTTTATGGAAGTTGTTTTCTTTGTGAATATGAAAATTCTTAGTTACATGTACAAACGCTAATTAAAAAAACATAAACATAACGACAGTTGTAAAGACCTTCGTCAATTTTCAAACGTAAACATTGTACATACTTCATAACTAAATGGGTTTTATGTGTAATAAAGTTAAGTTTTCATATTTTTATCTATTTTTAATCTAAGTATTAAAAGTAGTAAGTTCAAAGGTATCATATCAAACTTATTACAAATTTTACTTAATAACCAGACCAAGATACCGAGAACAAGGAATCATTGAAAAGAATAATTGACCAAACGAAACCTTGACTTGCCTTTGTTTTTAAAGTTTAATAATAAAATATTACTAATGTTACAAATTAAACGTTTTGTTGCTCAATGTATTGTTTGGGTTTTTAAAATAGTACGATCGACGGAGATATGAACTTCCCAACGATAACCAACTTCCTGCCTTTCTTACAAAATCCCTTTTACTATGTTGTGTTGGCAAATGAGTTATCTGTTCTTACTTAGAAGTGGAGCCTATTCTCATCCTAAGTACTACAGCTTTGGCTAAGTGAAATATTAATAACGTTATTATTGTTCCTATTGAATTGCGGCAGTATAAACTTTATAAATTACTTTCGGGCAATATGACAGTATGACAAAGCCTACAGATAATGGAACGCGTATGTGAATATAAAAAATGAGAAGCACCAAGACCAGTATACAAGGAATTGTGTAAATACTTTTAAAGGTTTCTTGTGGAACTACTACAGCGATACGAAGTGTTACGGACAACTGCTCTTCATAAAGACATGTTTTTGTTTTAATGTCATTACTCATTACTAATTCGTTAGTGTTCTTATTCATTTTAAGTTTTTAACCGCCTCTGTGATCTAGTGGTTAAGACCACCGGTTTAGACCCAGAGGTCCCGGGTTCGATTCCCAGCGGGGGTACATGTTTGTTTACTCGGTTTGGTTGGTGGTAGGGCTTGTTAGTCCGCCTGGCTAGTTACCACCAACTTATCTAAATATGTCGCCATAACTTCAATGTTTGTAGCATTGTTGTGTTCCGGCAGCTAGAGATAAGATAGCCAGTGCCTCACTAGTTGAGGATCCCGGGTGAAGTGCGCTTCCATCATTGGCCTTATCATCACTTAACATCAGGTGTGATCAAGGCACTGTGCTTAACCGTAAAACAAAAAAAAGTTTTAAGAGAGTATAGCTACACTTTATATTTCTTTCATTTTTTTGTGGGGGTAAACATAAAATATAATTTTGGTAAAAATAAAGTATTATTATAATCCTATGGGTTTATAGATAAAGGATACATACGTACATGCAATTCTGTTACATTAATATGTGCAGATTCAGACACACTGCCTGGGTTAAGGTTGGGCTTTACTTTTCTTTTTCTTTTTAAGAAACTCCCTCTATGATCAAAACATAAGTAAAACTTTAAGAATGGAAAGTAAATGAATGGTAGGTTCTTAGAAATAACATAAAACGCCTAGAAACTGTATGCTCATATCATTAAATTATTATTATATAATCTTAGAAATCACTGTATGACTGTGTAGTATTTGATTGTACGCAAAAATATTAGTCGTTGCGCCATCTAACGATGTACAGTAGTCCAACTCTAAAGCCTTCTCACTTAGTTCCAAACCTGCCGCGAGAGGCGCCACACTCGCGGAAAATGTTCCCGCCCAAAATCAATATCCCGGCTGGCTTGCGCCGTCCCACAATTTGCCATCAGTGCTGTACGAGTCACTCCTCACTTTACAAATTTTCGAACACTGTTCCGCGCGACTGTGCCGCTACAATTCAACTACAATCGGAATTCACACTATTCCGTGAGTATTCAACTCTATACTGATTACCATTTTTATTTATGTCACATTTAGTGTGTTACAACCTCAAGTTCATTCATGAACCCTTGAACGCGAGGTGTGAACCTCAAAATGGCTAGTGTTTAAGGCATTACGGAGGAGGGTTAATCAGAGTAGGTATATAGGGCGGAGGATGACCCCTCCTTTTCAGGAATTATTGGTAAAACAAGATAGGGATTCGTAAGTTGCATTGGCATGGTGTGTGTAATGAAATGTTATTGAATGTTTTTTTATTTCAACTTTATAGAACACAGTTAAATTGAAAACACGCGGTGACGGTAGATTGGGTAAAGATAAACGAAATGTTTACGTCCATATATAGTAGAAATCTTACGTAATTAGTTTTAGCAGGTAGCTACTTACATTGTAAAATGTCTCTACAAGATTTAAAGGTAATTTTATTCTTTGTAGAAATTTTTCTTACCTATCCCGGGTTTTATGAGTCTTGTTAAATTTAACGGCTGTTGTCTCGAAAGCCATAAAGTGATAGAAAGGTAAAGTTACAAATGTTGTTTTTTTTTTGAAAGAAAATTCTTTAGAACCTTACAGCATGAAGATACATAAGTTAATACAGTTTTACGTAATCATTTAGTTCACGTTCATCACGTTAGTTTCTACTAATGCATTTTGTCAAAGCTTTTCTGTATTACTATACGAAATTAGTGATATATTGTAGTAATACTGTTCTCGACAGAAATTTTTCGTCTTCAAAACTCTTTGAATTATTTTCCGCTCAGTTTTATCGGTTTATCTCCATTCCTGTCTCATCCTATTCCGTCGGTTAGCGCACACAAGAGCTTTTGCACAAATCTTCGTTAGGCACCGCGACAGACAGACGATATGGCGACGGCGACAGCCAGAAATTTATATTCCCTTCTCGTTCAGTTATGAAGCTGCTGAATTTTTTTATCATAATTAATTTAAGATAAGATACAGATATTCCATTTTATATAACGTTACAACACCATAAGTAAATCTTATAAACAATTATTGCGTATTATTGAATGAAAGTATTTCACTTAATATATCATCGAAGTAAAAAAAGGTAAGCTTTTCGAATGGGTCAGTATTGGGAAGTCAAAATAATGTAAGAGATAGGGAAAGTTCCTGTAAGGAAACATGTCACCGATTTTATGGTTAATAAACTGCATTAAAAAAAATATCTAAATTTCTCATATACACATTCGGGACTCAAACGCGATCAAACCTCTTAAAGTAATCTTAAATTGTTTTATTGTAATAATTTTGGATGGTTAGTAATACTTACATCTTGCTATGGGGCCTCGTGTGCAGAAAATACGAAAATACAATAAAATTTTATTTATGTTATATGTATTATAAATATATATTTTGTAATGTTTTCATAGTCATCATCATCATTCCAGCCCGTAAGCACCCAATTCTGGGTATCTTATCAACTTATCCGGTCTAAGTTATACGCTTTCTCCTTTCAATGATTGCGTAAATTTAAATTTCTTTAAAAACCTAACTTCCTCTATCTAGTAGTACTAATGTATTATATCTCTTATAGTTTCGGGCTTACAGTGACCCATTTGGATTGCTTAATCGTATAATAAACCTGTATAATTGTAGATAACTTGATTGTTTGCCCAATGTCGTTGAGATACCTTTACCTTCCACAATATCGGATTCAACATTGGTTGGAATTGTCCAATCGAGCTGAATAGCACTTAGTGGTTTGCATCGGTAAGCGAATGATTTACCTCGGGCCAGCCTGTTGGGAGTCCGGGGCCGATTCACAGAAATTCTGTTCATATACCATTAAACGCTGTTATCGGCCATTGATCAAATTAAAATAAGGTGCCTATGTACCCATTTCAAGTTTGCTTCTATTCAGTTAAGGTAGGAGATAGCAATCTTTACCTTTGGTTAACTTAATGATGAATTAACAAATGTTAGTTAAAGCAAATAGCCGATTGTATTTAGGTGTTTAATGGTAATCTTAACTCTTACAATAATAATATGTCAAGAAAAAAGTAAAAGTAAATGTAAAATAATTAGCCTATATCAGGGATGGGGAAATGGCGGCCCGCGGGCCAAGTCCGGCCCGCGACAAGATTCAATCGGGCCCGCGATTGTAATCCGCCATCTAATTATAATTAAATAAACAATAGATTTATAGAGGAGGTCGATAGCGCAGTGGTTAATGTGTCCGGTGCGAGTGCTGAGGTTAAGCAATTTTCGCAAAAGTCGGTCATCGGATGGGTGACTAAAAATGTATCATCTCGAGCTCCTCCATGCTTCGGAAGGCACGTATATATAGCCGTTGGTCCCATAGCAGTCATTAACAACCACCAATCCACACTGGGCCTGCTTGGTAACCACCAAGTAAGTATGGCCCGTTCTCCCATCCATCCATAGGCAAGGCTCGTGCCCCAGCAGTGGCGACATAAAATGAGCTAATGATGAATGACGAAATTTATTATAGGAACTTGATTACGGTTGTTATCTATTTGTCTCAGAAGTAATGCTCCTTGGCCCGCAGAAATGTTATAATTATTTAATATGGCCCCATCTCTAAATCTATTTCCCCATCCATGGCTTATATATATATTGTCCTGCTATGCGCCATGCAAGAAAAGCACACGGCCTGATTCTCGAAGGTCCTGAGTATTGAAGGTCGGAAAAAGTGTTATTTGGATTCGATGCGTGACCGGAGCCCTGGTTTGTGATCACCAAACCGTATTTGACAAGCGTGGTTATTAAGTCAATACCCATCAATTGTAGCGATGACTTGAATCCAATAATAGAAGCCTTAGCTCAGCAGCAGGAATTGAACTCAGGACTTTAGCAAATCGTGCCAAGCGCTATGCAAGTAGGCGTTTCATTATCAAGCAATAAAGGTTTAATTAATTTATAAAGTTGTAAGGTTCGAAATCAAAGGTTCTACCGCAGCGTAGATAAGAAAAAGAAATAGCATTCGTTAGACATATCCCTTGTGTTTATAACAAAAATAATATCCAATTTCACAATTATTTCGATAAAAACGTATCACGACTTGTGAGTTAAATAATTCTATTTATAACATCCAGTAACAGTAACAAACTTGTGCCGTGATATGACGTGTACGCTCGTCCAATAGCCATTTTAGCGAAAAATAGTAAAGTCACGTCGCATTCATTACCGCCGTGGCAGCTTTAAATATACGTGCTGCCTCGGGTGGAAGGAATTCCAAATTGCGCGCCGGGAGGGTCGGTTAGTACTTCCTCGATAGTAAAGCTAGAGAAACCTATAATACTAAAGCTTCAGCGACAGTACCGCTTTTAAATAAAATCATAATAAAAGCAGCATTTCGTCGTCGTCGCAGTTTAACTATAACTTTATCTTCTTTTTAATTGGCAAGATAAAAATTTACTAGAAAAAATCAACCAGGCACAGGAAGTTCGAGTGGGAGTCAAACCCACGACCTTTGGATAACCGGTCCAATGCTCTGACCGCTGAGCTGCCTAGACCCCCGAATGGTTTCCTATGAACTGTGAAGATCTCTGTATTTCCTTTTAATAATAAAAGTGTCATTCTTCTTCAACCTGTCGCCACCCAATGCTGAGTGTAAGCCTCTTCCTTTGCATGCCATCTCTCTGTGTTGATTGCCACTCCAAATCCAGTTCTCTTCAGTGGCTCTATTGATAGATTTTTACAGCTATAATATTTTCATGCACAAATATTATTAAAATTAACTTATTGGTTTAAAACCGTTTGAAAGAATTAGAACTTTGAAGTTTGTTTTGTATACTGACATTTTTTTGACTCTTAAGAATAAAAATTTATGTCCTGTTATAATAAACTTATTCAACCTCCTACATATCCTCATTGCTATACGATTTGCTTGTAGGAAATTATTGTTTCAGGCAATATAATCATTATAACTCATAGTGCCTTACAAATAAACAAAGAATGAGGTCCGAATAGTTATTCCGTGTTTTGTTCCTGTCATGTAAACGTCATTTCAAATTAGAATAAAAGAGACAATACACGGAATAACTATTCGGACCTTATTCTTTGCTTATTTGTAAGGCAAGGTTTCTATTAGGTGGTAGAGTTGTGATAGTATAGTTTCTTTATAGCAAACCTCCATGGAAAAATTGCTGCTAGTTTACTTACACCAGGGGCTGTAGATGATTCGACGCCGGATTATCCTTTTTAATAACCCTCTTTCGAAACCACAGAATTACTGGTAACTAAAGAGTTCATATATCTTTATATATATAAATCTTCTGTGCGTGTGTATGTCACTGAACTCCTTCTAAACAGCTGGACCGATTTGTATGAAATTTTCTGTGTGTGTTCAAGTGGATTCGAGAATGGTTTAGATTTACAATTGGACCCGGTAGGTGGCGCTGCTATAGGTAGGTAGGGGTCCATCATGGGATACGGGTGTTCTTAAGCGGACGAATGATTTGTTTGTTTTGTTGTCATGGAAACTGTCATAGCGGTACGAAGTCCGCCGGTCAGGTAGTGTAGTATAAAATAGGGAGAGGAAGCCATTAATAACTAAATACGTCATCTTCTTTTCTTCATCTTTTATATAGTTTATTTTTAAGTAATAGTGTAATGTTTGTTACTTAAGCCGTTAATATATTAGTATTTTGTTAAGGTTTCAGACTCACTACAAACTAACACTACGTAACCCCTGGAACATGATGAATGGTTCACGCAAACGGTCCATTATTAAGACCAAAGACTTATTAAAGGCTTAGGAAAATACTACCTTAAAAGAAATTATGTTATTAACAAAATAGTAATTGTTTTTCACGAGGGAATGTTAGGCTAAACTTACCTATGCATTAAGAGAGTAGACAACCACATTAAACGTCACGACTAGACCAAAGCGAGCCTGAAATGTCTGTTAGTAAAGCCGTTAATCGCGGCTGCAAGTGTGAAGTTGTGGTTTTGAACTTCCCAAATTTCACCCTAAGGTTTACTAACTATCGTAGGAGTTTAAATGCTGAAGTTTAGAAAATACGTAGTTCTGTGGTAAAAGTATTCCCGCATTGTAGGTGATGTAGAATTAAGTTGTAGATCATCATTTGCTCACTCCGATTCTGATTCTGATGATGATAGCTATATAGTTACTTGATCTTATGAAATTACATTGCTTTGAAAATCAATAAATGATATATTACGCTGTGCTAGCCATTCTCAATACAATTATGTGGCCTAATTTTATAATAGGTAGACATAAAATACAACCATCGAGGTGCAAAAATCACATGCAAAGATCAAAATGTCAAGATAAAAAGGAAAGCAGCAGCAGCGGTGAAAAAAAGGCAAGAAACAAGAATTAAACGTAGTGCAATAAATTTGTACATTAAGGGTAATTTAGCGATCTTGCACAGATATTTGCGCGCGCTCGTAGACTAGTAATAGTCCTGTTTTTTTGGCAAATTAAATACTTCGTCCTTTTTCAGTCCTCGGTAGCAGCTACTTTCTTTCAAATTACTTTGAGTTTCGCATCACTGACACTTTTTTCTATTTAACCTTCGAGAAAGATAGCAGGATAAGATTTTGGTACAGAAGAAGTTCCGTGTGCCCCCAAACAGCAGGGTTCTGCCTTACTGTGTTATGGTTCGGAGGGTATAAGAAACAAAATTTGAGCATAGAGTCATTATGCAATGACCGTCTCTGTGGTCTAGCTAGTGGTTATGACCATCGGTATCAGATCCAGAGGTCCCGCCTGGCTAGCTACCACTATCTTATCTAAATATGTCACCATATCATCATCAAACGTTAGTGATTCTGGGATAAGTACGCTTCCAGCTTCGGCTTTATCATCACTTAAGATCAGGTGTGATGCATTCCAAGTTCTTACCCGTAAGAAATAACAAAAAAAAACTAAGCCAAATTAAACCAAGCTCAGTACAAAAAAATTGCATCCTTAGAAGTCGCAGCACTTCAATCTTTGGTGAAAAGGGCAACTCTCTTGATTGATACTGTCCTTATTATTTATTCAGTTACCAAATATTTCTTTCAAATATTCCTTTAAGAAGCGGTGTCAACCGGAAGCTATGGGCTCGTGTCTGACGTTTACTGCTGCTGTTTCCAAGTTAGCTCAATCACTTGAAGTAATTTTCGAGCACGGCATTCATCGATTAAAGCCAAACACATTGTGGTGTTTAACAATGAACAGCTAAAGTATGGGATGGAGTAGAAACAAGAATAAATACATGCCGGCGCCGCAAAGGCATATAAATAGATTTTGATAAATTTATGCAATTTCATTTGAAATACATTTTAAGAACAAAATAGTGTTGATTGAACTACAACATCTTTTGTACCTGGCCAAGCTTGCCAAAAGGTTTTATTATTTTAATAAATACTATAGAATTTATTAATGTTGTACGCGCCTGTAATTGGAGTAGATATCCGCTATGTTTTTGCTACTTTTATTAACAGTGTATAATGTCTGTTCTGTTGGTGTGTCTTTCCCCTTTTCTCTTACTCTAATCAAAACTAGATTGTCATGGTGACTAGCTTTAGAGTACCTGTATGTAGTAATTTGTAACCTTGAACGTTCAAATTAATTACAAGATAGGTTTTCATTTCATTTATATTTAACATCGAAAGTAGATAGTTCTTGTACCGTTTACTGAAGCAATTTTATTAGATTAAAAACATTATAATTAAAATTGAATTTCGAATTTGAGAACTTTAAAAAGGGCAAAATATTTTTTCTTTTTTAATTTGCCAACCTTTTTACTTGAAAGAGGTTTTCGTTTTTATGGTCTACTATTGCGATCTATTTCAAGGTCCAACATCAAATTGCTGTTGTTTCACACGTATTGCGTATAAAGGTTTCATTTTGGAAGGGTGTTTGGTGGTGGTAAACGGATCGATCTCTCGGGTAAGGGGGAGCGTCACCGGCTTGGACGGCCGCCAGCTCCGTTAGCGGGTCACTGTTTGTTCCCTTGTGATTTGATACCAAATTTAAGGGCACACAAAAGGTTATATCTATAGTGAAGACTGATTTGTAGTCTGACACCGAGTCTGGTACCGATAATGTGCTTTATAAAAAATTATATGTATAAGTTCAATTTAAATTGCCTATTAATAATGACCGGCGGGCTTCGTACCGCTTTGACAGTTTAAATGCCAACAAAACAAACAAATAATTCGTCTGCTTAAGAACACTCGTATCCCATGATGGATCCTTAAAGCAGCGCCACCTACCTGGGCCAATTGTAAATCTAAACCATTCTCGAATCCACTTGAACACACACAGAAAATTTCATCCAAATCGGTCCAGCCATTTAGAAGGAGTTCAATAACATACACACGCACAGAAGATTGATATATATAAAGATATATGACCTCGTTTACATTACACACTTATGTTCATCATACAACCTTGTAAATACATACCCGCTACCGTTTATTCGGTAATCTGGATGGAATCGCTAAACAATGCTGCACTTTTTTAAATGAATGTATTCTGCTTTCGTTTTAAATGACTTCTGAGACTGTTCGCGAACAAAAAGCTTTTATGTTATTTCATGATAATAAATCAATATCAATATCCAATATAGTCAAATTTGTTTAGAAAACTATAAAATTACCTGACTAATAAAACGTATACGTGGAGGAAGAAAGGAACGGAACAAAAAAGGTGTTACGCCATAAAACTTACGACATGAAAAAGCTATCACCCATTTAAAAGGGATGATATAAATATAATAATAAATATAATATATGAGGAGAGTCAAGTCACATTAATTTTGTTCGTTCTATATAGTGGGCCCTTGGGAGTAACCTCGGCTATCCAACTTGTTTTCTGCGTAGTTATTCCACATTTCAGATTAAAACGTAATAAAAGTTTTAACTATCTGCCCCGTTGGCTCAGTAAAACATAGTTTTCTAACAAAATATAGCCCACATGATGATTATGCTTTAATCTTCGGTATCCTCATCTTCTAATAAAGGTTGTTAAAAAGGCTAACTTTGAATGCAATAATATGCCAAACTTTGACGTTAAAATCTCTTTTTCTCACCATTAGATGTTAATCGCCTTAGTTTTAAAATAAGAAGGAATTGCCAAAAAGTCTGTGAGCTCACAAATAAATGGTCACAAAAGTACATTACCATGGGTTTATTTAAAATTTAGGAGAGAAGTAGAGCCTTCTAAATGTATGTCAATAGCTCAGTAATCGGTTACTGCCTGTGGTTACTGCCCTTACGGCACAACAAGTGAGGGGAGGCTGTTTTACACTTTTTCACATTGATAAAAAATACAGAGCCCAGTGTGCTTATCACTCTGGGCTTTCTGTATTTTTTATGAATGTGTCGAAGTCTTAACTTCAGTGATAAAAAAGATTTTCTTAGCTTTCTTTTTTAAAACAAGGTCTCATCTTTCTCTAAGTATTTGATACTTACATACACAGGCAGTTTATTTTGAATATAGAATGATAAATTATAAATAATTTGGGCAGGAAAAGAAGTACCGACGCATATATTTTTTCTTAATTTACTTAAATACTTAATGTTATATAACTCGCATGCGCTTTCGTAGTAGATTAGCTAAACGGTTTTTGTATCTAAGGTTCGTAACAAATAACGGTCGTGAGTGGCTGCCAAAATACTCCGGTGGGAAGGAGGGTCAAGACCTTAATCCTCCCGCATAAATAATTCCTAAAACTGTCACGACTCTCGTCGGATCTGCTCGCTTTTATTTTAAACATTAGTTTTAATTAATGTTTATCCTGACGTTTCGTTTAATAACTTAATTATTTTAATTAAAACTTTTTCAATAAGTTATAAGTTTAGTATTGAATCCACTTCACAAAATAATATTTTGCAAGTTTATAACTCTTTGAGGCTTTAAACTTGCTAATAAAGCCATTTTGATTTTAGAACTTTTGTAATGTTTATTAGAACTTAGAAGTCTATGTAAAAATTTTGATCACGTAGCCGTAGGCATGAAGTAGGACTTAAGTTTGTTAATTGGCTTACTTGTTACTCCGTCTTTCATTAACTCAGGTTGAATAACTATATTCAACCCTGCCTCTTTGTGCCTTCCATGTCAACGTTTGTCGCAAATTACGTTTTCAATATGCCTGATTACCAGAGACCGGGACTACTTCTTACATTACCTCCAAACTGATAGCCTACGCCTGAAAATCCCGTACGTGTGTACCGTCCGTACGTAATACCCGACCGGGAATCGAACCCGGGGGGACCTTAGAGTTAGCGCCGCTCAAAGTCCGGCATGCAAGGTACTCGGCTACGGAGGTCGTCAAATAATAGTATGTTAATATTTAAGGTACATATTTTATGGGCCATAGTTGCCTGAAATAAAGATATTCTATTGTATTCTATTGTTGCTGACGGGTCGGGTGCATTAGCAGTCGTTAACAACCACCAATCCACAACTGGTCCGCGTGATGGTTTATAACCCATTCTCCCTGTGATGTTTTCATCCAAAGGGAACGCTCGTGCCCCAGCAGTGGGAATAAAAATGAGCTAGTGATGATGATGATGACTTGACATCAATACAGAAATTATGTTTCTTTTTAATTCCTGTTTTTTTTTCTCTGCAGGTAAACATCTTTAGCAATTGCTAACTTCGCCATTCTTTTGTCAGCTTCGGTTGTACTTGCTGCCACTTAGCTTAAATTACCCGAGGTAAGTTTAAAAGTAATTAGTTTGGGAAATGGAAACTAATAGTCACATTAGTAGGTGTGACAACTGACTCAGCATTGTAAAGAAATTATTTTTCCGTTATCTGGTTTGCAATATTCTAATTTGTCTAATAAAAGTGAGAGCCAGGACACTCCGATAAACAATTACTATTTCATTGCTTCAATCCAGTTAGTGAAAAACACTTTCGATGTCCGTTTGGAACAGTCGCAACGTAGTGAAAGCGAAAAGGGATTTAATATTTCATACGTGATTTATAACGGACGTGCTTTGGATACTTATTGATAGGAACGATTTATTTTTATTTAAGTTTGTAAGTGTTGTTTGGTTATCAAACTTAGATGCGGAGTGGCTTACAATGCCTAACCATGCAAATTAAAAGAAAACCCATGCAGAGGTTTTCAAACTACGGCCCGAAGGGCAATACTGCGGCATTGGTCTAAGTATAAGTGTGGCTGTCGGACTAAAAAGGTTGGAAACCCCTGGTCTGATGAAAAACTTTTGTCTGCCGGATATTTATCGGTTCTTTGTACTTAAAGTTATAATATGCTAATGTACTAGATATATATTAGGTCTTTACCTATGAAATTGACGTTTTGTATGAAGATTTTTTATAAATTTTTATTTTTCATACTAACGTTTTTTAAATTTTCTTAGCATCTATTTATGTTAACACTATAAAAATTGTAGAGTAGTGTGTTTGTTTCACTAGCTAAATATATCAGACATTAAAAAGAAAAAAAATCAAGTCCCTTCAAAGCTACAATGAAACAAAAGGACAATTTCGCAAACAATAAAAAGTAGTCAATTTAAAAACAATTGGGCGATAAAGACACAAAATTAATAAATAAGTAACATAGTCCTAATTAAAGGTGTATAATAGTATTAACAACCGTTATTGACTTTTAGAAGTTATACACCTATTAATAAGTCAGAAAAAAACGTCAATTTCATGGGTAAGGACCTAATATAATGGCAAGTTTTTGCAATTAATTGTAATTCGTATTTTCGTAGCACTACTTAATTGCGCTACTTGTGCATTACTCTGGTACAATGTATAAGGTTCAGTATGTTTTTTAGATTTAGTTAAGACCTGTTTTTTCACTTTATTTAGGTAAAGACAGTTGACTTGATTATAACTCAATACATTCACGGGTCACGGGTTCAATTCCCAGATCGGACAAAGTGTGTTTCGGATTTTTTGATGCGATCACCAAGCCACATTTGGCAAGAGTGGTAATTAAGGCCCCTATTATATTTTACCGTGATTTGCATAAAATGCCTAATTCCGGCGTTCTTGTTCAGAGAAACTGAAACCCATACACAATTTTGACTTATTGTATGGTGGAGAATAGTTATTAGTATAATTCGTGGCGGCCTCGCTTTCTGCAATTTTCCCTTATTTATTTATATAAAGCCAATATTCCGAAGCTAGTTTTAAATTAAATACGCTGACGGCAATTTTCAAGCTCATGGATTGAACTACTGTACTGGACAAACGAAATTAAAAATATATAATAATATCTCATAAATAGTGGTTAAGATCGTAGCGGCCTCGGAATTTCGAAATATGAATGGAATTTCTACAAAAAAATCCCATTCAAAGCCATAAAACGTTCAGAATTAGCTGTAAATATCTCCTTACTCCATTAATATTATTAAGTTAAATGTACACCAGAATTAACGAGAAAGCGCGAGCGCGCGCTTTTTGTGATAGGCCTCTTAAGCCATTACCCGTCAATTCTAGTGATGACCTAATTTCAATGATGGAGGCCTTTGCCCAGCAATGGGACAGTTATAGGCTATTTGTTTATTACATTTACAGGTTCAAGTGTGAAGGGACTACTGATTTGTGTCGTGTGCATGTACAGGGGGCGTCAAAATAGAGCGTTCGGGGTGTCCTGCCATCTGTGGCCCGCAGGCCGCGACCACATCAACCCTGTCTTTCTCAAGCTTCCGAACGTTCTTCACCTCCAATGTCAATTACCTGTTGCCCAGCAATGGGGCAGTTATAAACTATTTGTTTATTACATTTACAGGCTCAAGTGTGAAGGGACTATTGATTTGTGTCGTGTGCATGTACAGGGGGCGTCAAAATAGAGCGTTCGGGGTGTCCTGGTATCTGTGGCCCGCAGGCCGCGACCACATCAACCCTGTCTTTCTCAAGCTTCCGAACGTCCTTCACCTCCAATGTCAATTACTTGAAACGAAGGTACGCTGCCCGGCATGCATTGATACTTGCTGCTTAATATTATGTAATTATAATGCTACAAACTTTAATGCTGCATTAAGTTGTCTCTGGGTTAGTTTCACAACTTTTTGGTTGTGTTACATAGCCAATTTTTTTTTATTTAATTTTATTTTATTTCATAATATATTTGAATGCGCTCCTGAAATCTGTTTGTTAAGAATCGCTTATTGAATCGATATCAGTATTTTTATATAGGTATTTTATTATAAAAAGAAATCACAATCACTTACTCGCTGAACGGTCGAAATTAACGAAACTACAACGTACGCGTCAATGTTCATTCTAAAAAAAACCTTAAGGGCTGCCTAAAGTCAAGGCCATTACATTTAAATAAAAAAAATGGACTGTAATGCTCTTTACAGGTTGACTGCCGCAAAACCAGACACAATAGAATTTTTTTTGTTGTAGGTCACCGGTGACCTACGCGACAGCTAACGTGTTAAATAATATAATTTTGAGAAAAAAATACCTAGATAGGAAAATGGCTGCAATCGATTCAGTATCCGATTTTTATGTGACATGTTGTTTTGTGGCTGAGACAAATATTGATGGCCTTAGTGAAACTGGTAAATAAGATAGTACCGAGACTTAACATACTCTGGGTTCAATTTACAATAAACGCTGATCTCACTTCCCAGTAGATACTAATTTGTATACCTACCTATTGACACTAATCGTATTGTGCGATAGATCTCGTAAAAAGTCCAAAGTAGTTCTTGTTGTGAGATGAATCTTCCAAAAATCCAAAATGTCCCTAATGTGCATGTTCTTCTAGCTTTTACAAATTAAATCTGAACATCTCAAAAACATTTGTTATATAGTTAATTGTAGAAAGACGTAGTATTTTATTGCATTACAAATAGTAGATATAGTCTTGAAGTTTATTCCAAAATGGTTTCGAAGTTTAATTCAAGTTAAAATTTACTAATAAGTTCTCTTCTCTCTAGGAAAGTGCTTACTTTAGCAGCTTTAAGTGGTAAAAGATTAGTTATTTAAAGCTTTAAGCAATCTTCAATGTTGCTAAGTCTTGTGTCTTGTTATGCTTACAAAACATGCTGAACTTTTAGTGTTAGCTTAATGAATATAATTAACTTGTTTTTAATTTCATTTTGGAATACTCATATTTAATTATATAACGTATTTTGTTAAATGTCATTTAAAATGTCGCTCGCACGAACACAAGCACGCTCGGCATAGCGTAGCTTTTGTGTCATGTAATAAAGAATCCCAAAGTGTCCTAATTATAGGATGAAATGTTGAAAATTTAAAAGAGCGTAAAAAGGCCAGTGCCGCTTCACCTCGCTGCTTCCCTTCCGCACTCGACCTCCCACCTAGTGTTGCCAGGTGTTCTGATTTTCACGAGACTTAGCAAAACAGACGTTTATGATTTTTTTATACAGGTATACCGTAAGCGTTGAAAGTTACGACGGAGTTAAAGCTTATTATTTTAAAAAGTGTACGACGAAAAGTGGTTATATAACTCCATTATGTGTTACGAGTAATGCCGCTAACGTTAATATTTGACTTACAAACACACGATGCCGTTTCTTTTGAAAACGCTGAGTAAATCCTGAATTCTTTCTCTAATGTCTGTAACAGACATTTTTAGGGATTTGTTTTCAAGTCACGCAGTATGTAATTTACGATGTTACTTTTGGTTCTCAAAGATAAACTTAAACGGAAACAGTCAAAGTAAAAAAAAAAGAAAATGCTTCGATTTGCTATACTTAGGTTTTCTGTGCCTTACATAGATTTATTTATTAATTAAAAGGCACTGCTACTAAAAACTAATCAAACATTTTATGAAAAAGAAGAAACTCCTGGAAGATTATTACAGTACTTGATCTGAGCTCCGATAACAGCAGCAGCACTTTATATTCCGGACAAGGCTCAGTGAAGAATTTAGTGTTTAGTATTGTCCTGGTTTTATTTACCTAGTGAAAGTCGACGCCTGACAGCACTAGTCCCGCCTGACCGCAGCCCCTCACCTCCGTGTAGCACTCATCAGCTCCGTTCGAAACACGCCGCGACCCGAACCATCAGCGCTCGGCTCAGCCATCAACAGTGCATGGCGCTTTACCCACTCGGTGTCTTGTTTCGATGTTGCTTGCAACGGCAATAACATTATTAGTTTTTATAATTATGTAAAATAAAGTTTCTAGCTGTAAATAAACAAATGATTATCAATGTAACAATTGTATCAATATTGTTACACCATTACAAATTTGTTACAAATTTGTAACTAACCAATCATTAGTTGTATCAATATTGTAACAAATTTTGACCAAAAATGTTTAATTTGAATTTTATAGTTGATTATAAATTATGTAATTTACATAATAAATGATAGTCGTCTTATGTACTCCATTATTTGTCGTCAATCTAAGAGGCCATTTCAGAGAGATTATAATAATATATTCTTATTGGCATCAAATTTAATTGGCTTGAGTTTAAAGAATGGGCATTTCAGAATGATTAACTAATCCTTTTAGCATCAAAAGGTTAGAACTTATAATGAGTGGCTACATGGTGTGCGTGTCGGTTTTGTCCCATCTCGTGTCCCTGTGTCCCGGCGGGTGGTGCGGCGCGCGCGTAGCTCAGCGGAGGCGTTGCGCAGATTCAGCTCGGGGGACCTGCAGTCCGACTGCGATGAGGGCGAGGTGGACCCGTACACCGGCCAACCGGCCACCACCAGTCAGCCCAAGCCGCAGAATCAGAGGCCGGCCTCCCAGGGTAAGTTATTTTTTATACTTTCTTCTGTTATTTTTTTATAGCAGGTTTGGCAGATGACTCTTCTCTGCCTAGAGTCCAGATTCGAGGACAGCTTGTGGACTAGGATTGTGCCTCATTCACTCCTATTCTCAATGGGGAAACGCTTGGCCTTAATCTCAGCGGATGTTATGTTAAAATAAGGGCGGCAGGGGAATAAGAGTGAAAAGATGGGGTTGCGCAAATGATACCGAATGAGTCGAAGTATCACTGCGAGAGCAGGCAGGAAATCTTGGTAGGCCCACTAAAATAAGATATAAGATAAAAAAAATAAGATGTAAATAAGGTCTTTGGTTGTACTTATGCGTCAGAAAAAGTTGTTCATCGATGTCTACAGTTTATCGTCTTTCATTTCTAAAATCACCAATCTACAAGTACTTTTAATTTAGGAACTAGTTTTATTGACGTATACTTTTCCTTCTATATTTAAGTGTTGATGTCACAAGATTAAAAAACAAGATTTTAATTTGTATGAAGGTTTCAGAAACGAGTTCACATGTTTTTAATGTGGGTAATTATTATTGTCGTAATCTAGCAAAATGATTTTAAGCATTATTCTTTAAAGGCTTTAAGAAAGTAAAAGAATCCAGTTGAAAAGAACAACTGTGTTGGCAAAACGAGTAAAAACCTTTAAGACCATAAGTTTTAGAAAGAAAAAAACCTAACTCAGTACGAATTCCATTAAAAAATATGTAAGACAAAGGGACCACTTGGAAATGGCCATGACAGTGAACTTAGAAATGACCAGATTGACCGGACCGGAGTAATCCATTTTTGACGCGACGTTCGCGACGCGCAGTACCAGCAAAGCCATACGAGTAGAACATACTAGCTGTGTAGTATTGAGTGACTGCTTGATAGAAGTCTAATTTGTTTTGTCCGTGTAGCAACGGGAGGCAGCATCGGTAGCGCATCTGGTCCACCACCGGCACCCTCAGCCGCCGCAACCTCTGGGACGACTGGAACGGCTGGCGCGGCCGGAGGGGACTTATCCTTGAACCTTCGAGGAAGCTCTCGTGGCACTTCTGCACCATCTTCGCCTGCTAAATCAAGGGAGTCGTTGCTGCAGCGAGTTCAGTCGCTGACTGGGGCGGCTCGCGACCAAGGCGCGAACTTACTGGGTAAGCTTACAACTCGTAGGTCATATCTAGAAACCTCTCCACTATCGACGCCTGCTAAGTCGATGGAATCGCTGTTTTAATGAGTGAATGGGTAGTTTGAGACCAGGGTGCCAAGTGCGTGTTTCATTCGCCACTCGATTACGTTAACGATAACGAGAACTTGTATGGCAAAATTTTAACTCCTCTCGTATGTCGCCAAGAGGCGCTGCTTCAATACCACACTAATTTTCGTTTTCGTAAACGTAATCGAATGAATACGGATAGTTCACAAGACTCACACTAGGCACTCAGTAGTGTCAAGAAATTTTACTCAAGATAAGTCTACAAAGTGACTTCAGTAGGATCTCTTTGCCGCTAGAACGGCCATATTAATGAGTAGATCAATTGCTGTCATTCACTGGAGTCACTCAGTTTCCAATCACTTAGGCAAACGAGTCCCCACGAGCACGAGCCTTCCCTATGGATGGATAGAGAGAAAGGGCCTTAAACCACCACGCGGGCCCAGTGCGGATTAGCGTCATGTGTTGTCAAATAATTATCATCAATAAGAAATTTAAATTAAAGATGACGTAAAAGTTTATCTTTAACGTTGAATTTAATAATCGAATCGTGCTATTGCTAAAACAAAAATATATTATAAATTGTTTCGCCGTCAAGTTTCATGTTAGGTAAGTGTCTGCAGTTTCTCACAGAAGTCATTTTGTTCCCGCACCCTTGTTTGACCTGGGTGGAAATATTAAACAGCGCTGTGTAATCCCTTCGTGGAACTTCGAACTCCGGAAGATTACTTTTAATATTATTCGTGTTAATCTGGGTTCTATTTAATGAAGCTTTTTCTTTTGCTATTAATCCTTTAATACATATTTGAACGAATTAAACTGTTAAAGCTTTAAGATAACAATTCAGATTTCGGTATGTAAATATTTACGAGTGCGATAAAACCATTTATGAGGTGTTCAGAAAGGCGAGCCATTATTGCCTTTGCAGAACTTGCGTTTAGAATTTATGACCCAGTTTATTGGTTTAATAATCAGAGTATATAGACCATTCGGGGCAAGGGTAACAGCGTGATGAGCTTGCAGACTTCTTGTCCTTTGCCTATATAATAACTCACTGTATAAGAGTAAATAAGTTGTTCGCAACAAAATTTGCGTAAAATGATATTTATCCATAAACTTTTAAAGAAGTGGGATTGACGCTTTTGTTTCCAAAAACGACCCTTCCAATTAATAACCCCCAAAGCTCTTAAAGCCTGGTTACACAAGAATTGGATCAGTTCATAATGGCTCATAACTTTAATTACTCTTCGAACACCAATTTTTCCTTCAAAGATAAAAATTTTAAGCGCTAACGTGTTACTGTGTATGATAAGTACCAAAGATATCCAAAGATAAAGATAAATGTTGCATTATTCAACTCTTATTGCGTGATAGATAAGTGACCGATAGTCGCTAGACCAACTATTTGCCGTTGGAACTGACACTAAGTTTGTGATACAACTTCCTAAGAAGGATCGCAAAGCCTATCAGGAACTTAAGTGATTTATTTCATGTGAGACCTTTATCCGCTACTTATCATGGCTCGTTAATTTAGAAATCTCCACTTCGTAATGTCCAATTTTTTCTATAGACAAGTAGGCAAGTGACTCCGTTCCATCTTTTTTTAATTCTTTACGTGCTGATGTTAAATTGAAAGGACCAAGGTGGAAGCGCACTTCACCCGGAATCCTCAACTACTGAGGACTTCGCAATCTTATTCCTTGGGTACTGTCGGAACACAACAATGCTTCTAACATTGATGTTATGGAGTGTCTTTTTTCTGTGGTTATGGCGACATATTTAGGTGGCAGCTATGCAGGCTGAGGAATTGAACCCAAGACCATGGGGTCTGAGATCGGCAGTCTCAACCACTGGACTAGACCACAGGTGGTTATTAATGTCAATATTATGCGATCAGGGCCTTACCATGAATTCTCGGTTACCTACCAGGAAGCGTAACATCAGTGGCGTCCGTGGGTCGTGGGTACAACCGAGACCGGTGCGTCACCCTGCTGGTGGTGGACGACCAGAACACCGATTGGTCCAAGTACTTCAGGGGCAGGCGGCTGCCGGGAGAGTGGGACATCCGCGTCGAGCAAGCCGAGTTCAGGGTAAGAGTCATAAATAACCAGATTGTAGATAGCTGGCATCTTATACACAAAAGAGAAATACCATAAAATATACGTACCGACTTAGAAAGTATTTACTTAATCTTAGGAAATAAGATCATGTAAAGTAAAGTAATATCAATTGTAGGCTACAAATACCATCGGTTACGCTTTAAAGGCTGCCAAGAACACTGTCCTAAAAATACGTGTGATTTATACTTTGTGTTACGTCCTTAGCCTAACAAGAGGGTGCTTGTAGCTTTCATATGTTTTTTGTATTCTCTTGAATCACTACTCATTTGATAAATAATTGTTGTATTGCTTGATTATCATATACATATTATTTTGGGAATCTTTATTTATTGTGAAGACATTTATTCTAAACTTAATTATAATATCACCTTGGATTTGTTTAAAAACTATTTATTCGGTCGTAAGCAGAGAATCCGTATTGGCGAGTATATGAGTGATGACTTAGATATCTCCTACGGTGTCCCCCAGGGGAGTGTTTTGGGTCCGACTCTCTTTCTCATTTATATTAACCAGTTGACTAATCTCAATATTTTCGGGGGTAAAGTTTTCTCGTATGCTGATGATACGGCGCTTGTTTTTGAAGGCTTGAGTTGGGAATCTGTGTTTTGTGCTGCTGAACGTGGTTTAAATATGGTTTCTAACTGGTTGAAAACTAATCTTTTGACGCTGAATATAGCAAAAACCAACTACATATGTTTTTCCATTAATAAGAAAACACAACCAGTTAATAATTTGACACTGAAAATTCACCTATGTGATGTAATTGATAGGCTAAGCTGTACTTGTACAGCACTCGAAAGGGTTGTTTCTGTTAAATACCTCGAAGTAATAGTGGATCAGAGGTTATCTTGGCATCCACATATTGAATATTTAAATAGCAGAATTAGAAAACTTGTTTGGATTTTCAAATCACTGCGACATGTAACTTCAAAAAAATTAATTAACCAAATATATATTTCGTTAGCACAATCTGTTATAACTTATTGCATTTCTGTCTGGGGTGGAGCATCGAAAACAAAATTTTTGGAAATTGAAAGAGGCCAGCGTTGCTTGATTAAAGTAATGTTCTTTAAGCCATATCGATTTCCAACGGAGGAACTTTACGAGTTATGCAAATTACTCTCAGTCAGAAAATTGTACATCGTAATGACTACACTAAAACTTCAAAAAAATATGCAGCACTGTGTTTATCAGACAAAAATATTAAAAAGGAGAAGAAGGAAAATTGCAACTAACTCACGTATAAGAACAGTATTTGCGCAACGGCAATACTTTGCTCTCTCGACACATGTTTATAATAAAATAAATGTTATACATTATATTCATAATATGAAACTTAAAAGCTGTAAGAATCTGTTAACAGAATGGTTACTAACTTTAAATTATAAAGACACTGAAGCATTATTATGTGATAGGTCTTACTAATGACGGATAATTAATAAAAATGTAAAGGTTCGAAATACTTGTTTATTATTATTTATTATTATATTATAATACTTTTATTAATAATATTGTAATATAACATAATATATATATATATATATATATACACACACACACACACACACACACACACACACACACACACACACACACACACACACACATTCACACAAATTGCTTTAAAGAAGTTTTGTATAAATGAAAGTTAAAATTCTTAGATAAATACTTATTTATATTGTCTATCTAATGTTAAGAATGAGAGTGTTTTGGAAGAGCGGGGCCTCCCGAAACAGGCATTTTAGAATGTCTACTAGGATGGTGCCAATCACTGTTTATAGATAAGAAACCTTGATAGACTGCAATAAACGATTTTGATTTTTTTTTTTTATTGATATCAATCAACAATATTTTTAACACTGAAGGTGGCATGCATGTCTATGGTACATAAGTGTAATAGATTTAATTATTAATTGTTTATCAAACGACTTCACAAACTAATTTGTAAGGTAGGGCGGCGCGAGCAAACGTTTCTATTTATTATGCAGCTCCACAATCTAAGGTCCGGACAGTTGTGTAAACTATTTCAATATTAATTTCCACCTGACGCATGCCCACCCGTATTTGCCTTCTTCTCCTAAGCTAATTTTGTTAGTTTAACACACGAATTACATTGCTTTTTAAATATTTGTTCACAGTAAATATTTACATCAAAGGTACTTATTTTAAAAATCTTTATTATAATGTCTGGGTTTGTTACAATATCACTGTAACGGAGGAAGGCAAAAGGGAAAAGGTCGACTGTATTCGGGAATAAGATGGTAAAGTAAAGGTGTAATTTTAATCAAATCAAAAGAAGCAAATATTACTATAAAACATGAAAACACCAATTTCTAAAAATCAGCAACCAAGATGACAATAAAAAAACGAGAAAAGTAAAACAAAAAATTATAATTTATTCCGTAACAAACACGAAAATAAATTAAATGAAGTCTTAATTTCTGTAGGACTTTATTTTCAGATGCGTTACCTACTTTCTGAAACTGTTATTACGGATCAACTCACGTTTATTTTACAATTATTATTTTGGTCTCATGATGGCAGTACAAACCATTTACAGGATCTGTGGTTACAAGAACTTCTCCCTGCTAAAGTGTTTTATTTCAATGGAATCTCGTAGATTAAAGAAAATAATAATATACAAGAAACTTAAAACATAATAAAAATATACCTACATAAAAAGTCTTCAACACTTTTTTTAGTACTGAATCGAGAGCAAAGGTTAACATTGGGTACAATCGTAACTAAATTCTGCACAAGAAATTGTGTTTGTTTAAGTCGGTTCGACGTGATTCTGTGTACTATTTGAAGGCCCAAAAACGCTTCAGGCATATTTTTATCACGATCCAAGAAAAGGTTCCAGGGGAGGGTGGGCCATAAAGACTTAAGTTAAGGGTAAGGTAAGGGTTAAGCCGCAAGTGGACTCTTCACTTTGTTTTTTAGTTTTCAAGCTGACGTTATTGTATTTGCTTAGGAATTGACGGTGACAGCAAACTCTGATGGCGCCAATGTCTCCATGGCGGTCTACCGCGGCGGGACCAAAGTCACTCGCTGTTTTAAGTAAGTAACATTAACATTTATAACTATGTAATAGTAAGTTGAATGTATGTAATTGTATTGCGTGAATTTGTCGTTTACTACAGTCAAAGACACAGTTTACCTAATGCTATTTTCCCTTTAGTCGATGGCTTCGTGCGATTAGCACATTTAGCCAGTGTCAAAGTAATTTTTCTTACAAGTACCTAATAGGTACATAAATAAACAATATTTCCTTCCTGTATCATGATGATGAATGATAATAGAAATGAGAAGTGAGAAATGAGAAAAAAGAAAGACACCACAACCCCTCGAGTATCTCAGTAAAGATGTGGAGCTTTAAGTACTAAGTCCTCACGCGGACTTCTTGAAAGAATTTGAAAAGTGACGTTGCACTGTTTTGTTTCATTTGCCAATACTCACGAACACTTAACGGTTGGTTCACCATTATTTCACATTAATATTCGACATAACACAAATTTTAGAAAAGAAAAGAAAACCGCAGGCATGACTCTTCACTTTCCCGCCAAGAAACCACCTAATACTTTATTATTGACAATTAGTGGGCACTGATCTGATTCTCATTAATTTGTTATTGGATCTCACTTACTTCTCCAGTTATAGGAGACAGCAGCTTGCGGTATAACAAAATCATTATCTCCTTCTCACAGACCTGACTTTGTGTTGGTGAGACAAAATGTACGCGACGCAGGCGCAGACTTCCGCGCCTTGTTGCTGGGGCTCAAGTTTGGCGGCGTGCCATCCATCAACAGCCTCAACTCCATCTACCATTTCCAGGTCAGCACCTACCCTTTGAGCTGCCATTTTTCATTTGTTTTCAACCATATATCAAGGGGATAAAGTGGCAATGGTGTCCAGTATGTTGCTGGAGCCCTAGGTTATTACTTACAATATGCTTGCGTGTTAAGCAGCTTTCCAATACCGGGTCACTGTATTGGTAATAAAATTAAAATTATGTTGAGCTCCTCCGTGCTTACGACTCTAGTAGATATTAAACCTCATTTATATTTCTGCCACCGAGAACCTAACTTCGTCCTTCTCGCTTCTTGTTACACGGAAAACATAGCTCGCAGATTACCACGCAATTTCAATAAAGAATAATTTTCCGTCTAAAAAAGTTTTAATGAAGGAGATTACATGAATTCTTTGACATTGTTCGGCGCAGGACCGGCCGTGGGTGTTCGGAAATCTTCTGCAACTTCAGCGACGTCTCGGGAGAGAGAACTTCCCCCTCATCGAACAAACTTATTATCACAACCACACCGACATGGTAAGTACCTATATTTACTTTTTACGCTTTCACTTTTTATATTTATCATGGTTTTATCAACGCAAACTATACATAACTATAGGATATGTATCATACCTTTAATCTCGACGTTTTGACCGAGTTGTTGAGTCAGTTAGTTACTTATCACACTAATATTATAAATGTGAAAGTTTGTGTGTATGTATGTTCGTATATTTGTTGCTTCTTCACGCTGCAACGGATGGATGGATTTGGATGAAATTCGGCATACAGATAGTTTATAACTTGGAATAACACATAGGATAGTTTTTATACCGACATTCCCACGGGAATCACACTATAAATATACTAAACATTTATTATTACCCGTTATATATATAAAGGGTAGTGGCACCCGTTTCCGACAGGAACCAGTGGTTAAACCTATCTAAAACTGTCCCTTTTCTTCAATAAATGTTTAACCTAATGCCATTATTTTAAAGTTAATAGTCTATTGCGGAAATTTGTCAGTTTGTGGTAGTGTGTTGTGCAGACGTGTCTACCTAAATAAGTTTCAATATATGGTGACATCTAGGATATTGTAGGTAGTTGACAGCTTACATTATTTTCGTCTACAGAACCCAGTGACCCCCCCTCAATTGAGTTATTCGATTTGATAACATTACTTAATTTACTGTAAGGTTGGGTTTAGTTTCAGATACCTTACCTACATAAAATCGGCAAATGTATTAAAAAGTTTCGTGGGTTTTATTGGCTTTGCCGAAGTTGTAAGATCCACTTGAATTCTGAGGAGTCTACTTAAGGAGCTGTAGCGTAGCGCAACGTTCCAATTTCAGTAAGAAGAAAATACGCGCACAACATTGTGATTCGACTTGTTTCGAAACATTGTTCAATGTTGTGACTTTGCTATGACTTTATCCTTAGGGGTCGAAGTAGAGACAGCGATTCATACAAAAAAAAATGTATTTAAAACGTGTTTATTTTAATCTAATATCATAATATCACTATGATTTGTTAATTTACAGTTTTAACTTAAAAATAAATAATATAAAAATAACGTTAAAATTAATTTGTCATCGTAGACAAAAACAACAAAAGCGTCCAAAAGAAAAATTACGGTGTAATTTAAATAAAATCGTTACTTACTAACTGCAGACACTCCTCGAAATGATCATGAAGATATCACAAAGTTATTTTAAAACTAAGTTACCACTATCTTAATTACCATAACAATATTAATGGAACTGTGTGAGTTAGGTAATAACATGAATATTTGGCTCAATGTTGGCTTCGAGTTAGTTATATTCGATGAATTTGCAATTTTTCATAAGGACGTATCGAGATATACAAACTTTAGGTACAAGTAACGTTTACATTAAGGCCGGAAGTTAGTATCAAGTCATGGTGCCGTTGGAGTGCTGGGCCTGTAGGCAGCGCGTCAGTGCGGGGGCCCTGGAATAATACAACCTTGTTTACTTGCTGTCAATCATTACGAACCTGTATGACGTCAGAGATAAAACCATGCCAATGTTAGCACGCTCTCCAAAGGACACAAAGGAGTGCTACTCAGTATTATGGATATTCTTTTGTTTTAACGGAAATAGGTTTTCCTGTGCTTGTCAGGCGGATATCGCCCCTTTATTTTCACATTAGTGATAAATTTGTAATAAATGAAATATTTATATTTTTCTGACGATAAACCTTTTAAGTAATGCCAGGTTTTAACTTTTGTTAGGAACAGTTTTAAGAAAGCTAATCGTTTGTTGTAACACAAAAGCCGACATTATCTCTTGGTAAATGTACAATATTTCCATTCCCCTGATCAAGTTTTAGATGACAAATAACTCCATTGCAATCCCGGAGTTCAAATAGTGGGTGAAAGAGACCGTTGGTTAAAGTCCAAGCTTCAATCAACTAAAGCTGAGTTTTATCCTACTGTATTATACTTCAGCAAAATTGCTGTATGTTTTTACGACCATTTTTTTAAAATAATTAATAAATAATAATAGTAAATAATAAATATGAGACAACATCACATACATTGTTCTGATCCCAAGGTAAGTAGCTAAAGCACTCGTTTCAGAGAAAGCAAAAACAACGACGGTACCACAACCACCCAGACCCGACTCAATACCAAAAAGTTAGTTTTCGACTTTGACCCGACCGGGAATCGAACCCGGGACCTCAGAGTTAGCGCCGCCCGAAGTCCGGCCAAAAGTGCGAGCCACTCGGCTACGGAGGTCGTCGATTTGACCGGGCTTTGCAAGTGTAAGATAGCCACGATAACCAAATTAATAGGTTTACCTTTTGACAATTCGGGTCAAGTCCCCTGACACAAATTATCAGAAGATGTAGGTTCAAATTTACGCCGTGGAAATATATTTAACATTATATATTATGTATATTATAGGAAAAGTACAGGAAAGAATGATATTATTTACATAAACTCGGCCTCAGTAGCATTTTAAAATAGTTGTGACAATCGCTTCCTTAAATTCCGCATTGTTTCCTTGTTATATAATGTAGAGATATTGTTTTTCAATATTTTCTTTTTTATGACTAGAAAGGTAATAAAATATAACAGAAAGACATATAGACAGAAAGAACAGTGAATACTGATAACATATAATACAATACATCTACGATTCGATGTCAGCCGGCCACCAACCCTTGTCTGATCCAACATGAAAGGATGCGTGTTTACGATTGCGGCTCAGTTCCTCAAAATAATGAGATCTGCTCCTTTATATGAGTATTTGATTATTTCATGTATTCGTCCTTTGATATCATAAATGTACTAACATACATATATAAAAGACGTAAGGAACGTAAGGCATATTTAGATGCAAGTAAAGAAAAAATTTTTTTTTCTAGAATGTGTAAAAAAATCTTTTCGTTATCCGTTGAGCTTAAGCTACATATGCTATATATGGGTCTTCTATACATAAAATAATCTCATTTTCTAAACAGTCAGTGAATAAAAGCTTATAAGTATAACGCTTACAATGATGTTGTAATAATTACCATATCCAATTAACGCCATTTGGTCAAACTAATTAGATGCTAGGTCATGGTAAGCTAAGCGTGATGATATGCCAGCTGCTTTTTAACAGATCATATAAACCCGTATAGATTATAATGTACAGTCAACTGCAAAAGTCGATGATTAAAATCAGAAAACCGTCATAAAAGAATAAATAGGTACTTTTAGACCAACGAACATATATATTTTATATTTTTTTTTACATTTATTATTATTTTTGTCAACATCGCAAATTATTAATGAATCTTTGTTCACATTACTATTGGTAATCTTTGGTCAGCATCAAAATGATTGTAACACCATCATCGAAGTCAAAAATAGCATTTAGGTAAATATCTGTGCTTCGAGGGCACGTTAAATTTGGTCCCGGTTGATGTCGTAAAACTGCAGTCGTTAAAACCCACCCAACCGTTATTACGTCTTAACACGTAGGTTTTGAGTTTAAAGTTTCAAGTAGGTACAATACTTGAACTAAAAAGTTTGATTTAGATTATTAAAAAGATACTCGGGTTTCGTACTGTAATAATATTTTTTTTTTTTAATATTTTTGCTACTGACTGTACAACCGTACCGAACACACTAGGTTGTTAACCTCGGTGTTTTATTGTTTAAAAGCTTTTTAAAATTTTCTTTAATAACAGTCAAGTAAAAATTTCGGTATGATAAAGAAGAAGTTTAGCAATTGTTTTCAAAAATATAAGCGAAAACTACTCATTAAAAATATTTTTTTACGAATTTAATTGCGTTTTAGTCTTACATAATTATTACTACTTAATCCTAAGGTTTCGAACCCTTTACAGAAACCGCGATCACAGTCACGTAACTGAGGTGTTGTAATCCCATTATTGACGACCTCCTTGGTCGAATGGTTTGTACACCGGTTTTCATGGTGTCGCCATCTCTGAGGTCCCCGGGTTCGATTCCCGGTCGGGTAAATTTAGAAATTATTGTTTTTCTAATTTGTCTCGGGTCTGGGTGTTTTCTATGTATAATAAGTATGTATTTAAGTATTTTAAGTATGTTTATCCGTTGTCTCGTAACCATATAACTAAACGACGAACGAAACTAACGAAATAGAAGCTTCTCTTGGGCTAGATAATTGGTGTGAGTGTAGGAAAAATTATTTATTTATTTATTTATTAATTTGTAACTCCCATAACATAACGCAACCGATCCAAATAAAAGACGGCCGGTTTCGGAAAGCGCGGATGGTTATGTAGAGTTGTCCCCTACTACAGCTCCCAAAGCCCAAAGCCCGAGTGCGTCGGCAGGAACTTGGGAGAAAGAGGTACCCCACTAAGAATCACTGTACATGCCCCTTACCTGCCACTAAGGTGACTGGGACAAATAGGTACGAAATAGATTGAGAGAGCACTAAAGTCGAGGTTTACCTGGTCCAGCGGCAGCGCCGGCCGCGGTCGTGCAGGCAGATGCCGTGTCGGTCGTAGCAGTCGTCATAGTTCGTCACGCACGTGTTTGGCGATTTTGTCTTGCGCCGTGTCACGTGCACCTGTAACGACCAATCGGAACTCTGTATAAACATGTATCATACAACATAAAAAATAAATAATAAAATAAATGCAATTCAAGAAAATATTACGTCAAAATCTAGACATGACTTCGTAAACTCTACGGTGGAGACCGAGAAGAGGCTGATCGGCCAAGGCTATTTATTTTCCGTTTTTGTGTTATGGTGTGACAAAACGACAGATTAACATAATCTCTGTTAACTTTTGTCAGTCAATTGATTTCCATATTACATAAAATACGAGTATAACAATAAATAAACAATAAGAACACGTGAAAGCATGAATATGTTTGTGTTCGTTTTTGAGCACGTCGCAACACGGCAGCGTAATAACATTGTAGAATTAAAATTATTATATTTTTTTATGCTGGAAAAACATCTTATTCCTACGGGAGCTACGTTGCGTCAAGCCGATGATAATATTTAAAAAAAAACATTTTAAGCTGAAGACTCCTCGACAAAGAACTTCACTGGTGCTTGCCAATCACGCTTTTCTAATTTTAATTAAACACTTAACAATATTGGCTCTGCCTAACAATTTACTTTATTACCCAGTTTATTCTATACTATACTTTATTGTTACATTAAGCCTATTCCAATTAAATATAAACATAGACTGTGCACAGCGTAGCGGTGCCAAAACGCCGACGTTTGCGTGCGAGCCATGTGCGGCATCGAAAATGCATATTCAATTCCCGAAAAAAATCTACTAAGTATGCACCAAGCTGGCAATCTGCTAAAATTCAATTGAAAATACGAAATTGAAAATGGTGCTTCTATCTGGAATTTACTTTATTTTACTCCGTGTTAATACAACTGCGAGCATGTTATTGCTTGCTTTATATCGAAAATTTTCCTTTTGTACTTTTGTAACTGAAATTCGTTAGACTGGTTAACCTACCATGTTAAAACCGCTAAGTTAAAACTCACACTGTCTTTTTCTACTTCATTAAGGGTAAGATTTTTTATTTTAACTAAAGACGAAGAAAAGTAACATTGTCACCGTCATTATTCGTGTCTCGCAATTGGACTGCGAAGAACTTGCACAGCCTAAAAATTGCTGAAATGGATTATTGAAAAATCTCACCTTGCAAGTACAGCCCTGTTTGTATAGGAGTCTGAATCCTTTCCTTTGGCGCGGCGTTACCTCGCGCCACTTCTGTATGTACCCGCATAGGTGCACATGAGCTTGGAGTTGAACCACGCGTCCTGAAGAAAAAATGGAGGTAAAATTACCAGTTCCTCAGTAAATGACTTTTGAGTGTACTTTGGGGCTTATCGTCACTTGTAATACAGGAAAAACCATTATTAAATTAAATAAAACTCCTTGGTGGCGAGTGTCAAAGTGCTCGGCCTTATACCCGAAGGTCTCGGGTTCAAATCTTAGATCGGGTAATTTGTGTTTCAGATTTTTCATACTCCGGGTTTGTGATCTCCAACCCGCATTTGGTAAGCGTGGTGATTAGGCCATTGCCCATCGATTGTAGCGATGACTTGATTTCAATGATGGAGGCCTTGCCCAGCAGTGGGACAATTACGGGTTATTTTATTTTTTACTATTTACTTATTTAATAAAGCCAAGCCTTTGTACTTCCGAATAAAACTATATTCAACTACGGCGATCGACTTCTATTATACGAAGACACCCCAAAATTGTATTTTATTTCTACAACAGAAAAGTTTTCGGTCTTCACATCAACTCATGGTGGAAGATGTAAGCGCACTTAAGTCGGTATTCTCATTCCGTTCCATCCTCCATCATTGCAGCTGTCGGAGCATCACCATATATTCTAATTATGTAACAATAAAATAAAATCGTATAGTTTTTTTATAAATACCTGTGATAACGTAAGTTTCTCTAGGCTGTAGAGTGACACCACACAAAGACCCTTCAGAGGGTGTCAGTAGACGTCCTGTTTTGAGAGCCACCTCGGCTTTTGGTGACGCCTGAAACAACAAATTCGTATCAATATATCTTTTTACTATGTCGATATAGGGTATTGCAAATGTACAACAATTATTTCGTGTTTTGTCTCTTTTACTTTAATTTGAAATGACGTCTACATGACGGAAACAGAACACGGAATAACTATTCGAAGCTTATTCTCTGTTTATTTGTAAGGCCCATAGTGTTTATATCGACGTAGTAAATATTATATTGACGAAGCCTTACAATCTTATTTATCTATAGTAATTTTCTTTCAAATTAAGAAATAAGCGTCAAAAGAAATGACAAATATTTTTATTACAAAAGACAGGCTGTTATAGACAGGTTTATTATTTTTTAATGAAAAATCGTATAATATATCATTGTAAACTTACTTTGAATACATTTCGAATTTTCACTTTGTACGCATCATAAAAACTAGGTCCTCTAAATATCTTCTGGACTCGCCCGACGATAACTGAAAATGAAAATACCCTATTAGATTAATTTGAAACGTTTATCCTGAAAGAGTTTATAAGCTGGGGAGAGATGACAGCTCTTTAATTGCCAAAATTACCGGGAGTAATTAAATTTCGGAGCCACTTTACGGTTTCATTAAGCTGTTAGTCTTTTGAAACGAGCACTTTTCTATTTTAGCCACCTGTTTTTAACACGGTTTTGACACATCTCTTTTGTTATATTTTTTTAAATGTATTAATTTAACTAACCCGCATTAGGCCAGCGTGGTGGGTTATGTCCCAATATCCCCACGTGCTATTGTTCACGTGGGAGGCCTGTGCCCAGCACTGGGACGTTCATAGGCTGATGATGATGATGATCCCCTGTGTGGTGCCGGGGATAAAGAATTGCACCACCTCATCTCTTCCCGTGGGTGTCGTAAAAGCCGACTAAGAGACCATTCCAGAGGATGGGCAGCAGCATCTCTCTGAGGTTACCCTCAACCTACTGATGCGATCGCCAACCCGCCTGCCAAGCGTGGCGATTACGGCAAATACCCCTCATTCCTTGGGGGAGGCCTTTGTCCAGCAGTGCTACCTAAATTACGTGCCACCTTATATTAGGTGAGCTCACGTCTTAGTCTACATCGCCGAAAGGGTAGTGAAGTTTAGTATTGTTGTGTTCCACTGGCAGTCCTCGCATCAGTAGGCTTATAGCCAAAGTAACATTAAGAAAACGATAGCGAATCTTCTATATATTTTTAGTGTTTATTTGTAATGGAAAGTGTCCTGCTTGCTATGATAGGGCATTTTCCAATATTTTTGACGCTGTAAGGGAGAAAAGAGCTGGACACTTGCTGAGTTTCTTGCCGGTTTTTCTCTGTACAAGATCTCTCGCCCAGAGTAGACTTACGAACCGATGGCATAGACATAGATGACATTCACAAGAGCTACTTGTAGCCTAAACTGAATAAATTATTTTGAAACTTGAAGTTCGAAATGAATAAAATGTATGGGATTGACATAAGCCGCGCAAAATCACGTGGTCAATCTTATGTCAATCCCATAGATTTTATTCTTTTCGAACTTCGCTATCATTTTCTTAATGTTACTTTGGCTACCGCCATTGGACTCTGCTTCTGCTTAACATCAGGCAAAGCAGAAACATATGCGTAACCATCTATAAAAAAAATTAAAACAGAAATCTTAGTAGATTGTTTTCACGTTTTTCTACTCAGAAGAAACGGTGAGTGGAGTACGGTAGAGTGAACAAGGCGGAGTGGGCCGGTCGCTGTCTCAAGTTGTTGTGTGTACGTTTCACTGATCTGGGGCCTTACCACGGCTCTTCAAGTAGTACTACGCAATGTTATTGCAGTTGTGAAAACGAGACACGTGTATATCGCCGCTACACGCGTCTCTTTTTTACAATAATAACAACACTGTTAAAATACTGCTTAAGGAGCTTAATTTAAGCCACCAGATGGCTTAGGTAGCCCCATCAAGAGTATAAGGTTTTTTTTTGAGAGAGTTTCTCTGGGTATTTTTAGCGTCACACGATTACGATACGGTCACAGATACGGTACTGTTTTCAAAAGACTATTAATTTGATTTATATTTTTAATAACCCGCATGAATACGGTCCGCCAGACGGAAAGCGTTTACCGTAGAATATAGACGCTACTAAGAACGCTTGAGGTATCTTAGCGCTTTTAAAACCCTAAAATAATTAATCTCCTTTCTTCATGAGAAAAATAGATTTTAACCCTATTCCGTGAGTTTAACGCATATAGTCCTGTTAACCCGACTGTTACTGATGAGTTGATGACTAACTTGTTTAGCTACTAAATAAAAGCATTATAGAAAATGTATGTATATATCATGTCCAATTATTTTGATCGAGCAAACATAGAATAAACATAGTATCTATTAGCAATACTATTAAATTAATTCTTCCTAAGTGGCACTAACAATATAAATAATAAATAAAGTATCAAATGTTAACATAATTGTAATTAAATCATGTTCAACAACATAAGCTGTGATTCGAAGCTTCCATAAATGGTCTGACGAGGTAATATGACAGGCGTTGTATAATGGTCGCATCGCCTCTGCTGTCATTAGGATGAATTATTGTAATTTACCTGTCAGCCGCTATGTCTTCTGTGTTATACGATCGTTAGAATTGATTGTTAGTAACAATAAGCGAACGTCTTCATTAAGGGAATAGGCGAGCTTCGATTACGATTATCCCTTCTGTATTATTATATAATATGATATTAGGATTTTTACTGCGAATTATCTTGCTTATTTAACTTTGTCAAAATAAACCTAAAGGTTTTATATATAAGTAACTACTTCATTGATATCCGATATTTTCAAATAAATAGCAAGGATTATAAAGAATAGACAAGCTATTTATAATTATCGTAATATGATTTGTGTATATTCTTTTTGTGGTATTCCATTTCCATGCTATTTATTTCGTTGTAATGGCATCTTCTCTTCGTGGTCATAATAACCATTCGAGAACCGCACCGTCGTTATAAAAAGGTTTCTTATTTTTTTCCGGTCGCAGCCCACCATAACCTTATATAAATCGATGAGTTTTGCGTGATACGCTTACAAATATATAACTTTTGGTTTCTGTTGGACCGATGAAGTTTCACTCTCTTTAATATTCTGTTCCGTCTCACACTTTTTGCGATCATTATCCTTCCAATTAACCTACTTTGTAGTATTAAGTCCCTGCCGGGTTTTTCTCATAGTAGCCTTTTAGGGTTATGAAATGTAATTAACCAGGGACTCTTAGAGTTTTGCTATTATCATATCAATAATAGAACATATTATTTTTTATTTTTAAGTGCTAATTGCTGCACTGAAACTGAATAATAAAAGCTAAAGTAGATTTAGCTTTTACGTACGTTTTAAGTAGATTTAAATTATTACATGAAAATTCATCATCATCATCATCATCATCAACGTATAGAGAGCCACTGCTGAAAATAGGCCTCTCCTATGGATCGCCACCATACCTGGTTAGTTATTAAATTCTACGTAAAATTATAAAAGAATAATTTCTAGGAGTTTTTAAGTGGAAGCGATTATTTTTTATAGGGCTTGCTTGAAGGATGAAGACTTTCCTTTCGTGATTTTTAGTCGAATTACTTTTTGACTTCGACACAAAATGTGCGTATTATTACAGTGCTAGTACCCTCAACTTTGCAAGGTCAAAGTTTACTAATAACATGCTTAAACAAATTACATAGTACAATACCTTTATTGTACAGGTTCAAATATTTACTTTAGAATGCGCAATATCGATTTGCAACTGGTCGGTATTTTTAGACTTCATAATAATGAATTGAATTTTTAACTCAAAGCAAAAACAAATAATACTCCTCTAACTCTCCATCCAATTAGATCTTATTAAACCAAGTTCGTAATTTAAAACGCTAGCTTTTTTATTGTATTGTCTTGGGAACAAAAGAGAAACGAAAACAAAAGGAACGGCGCGGTTGCGTTGAAAGCCAACTGATTATATTAATCAGATTTTAAATAATCTATATATTAATACGTGAAGCAAAAACTTTGTACCCCTTTTTCACGAAAATTGCGCGGACAGAGGAGTATGAAATTTCGCACACTTACAGTTTATATAGAGATGGTAATCTGAATGTTAATATGCATAAACACACATTAAATCAATAAAACAAACATCACTCATCACACTAATGGTAGTCAAATATATATGCGTGTGTATCAAATACATGGGTATTTGATACACACGCATATATATTTGACACACACGTATACACACACACGTGTACACTCTTTTTAAAAATTTCAAAAATGGAAGAGGAGCGGCCGAAATCTGTCAATGCCAATCCAAACTCACATTCTATCTTTTTAATTTTTCATTGCTTACAATCCGTGCAGCCTTAATAAAATTACGGTCGAATTTCGACCGCTAGGCGACCAGTAGTATATAATTATTATGACAACAAACTTTTGTTTGATTTAAGAACCTAATTGCTTAATTAGTTAAATTGGTGCATTAGAGCAAGGTGTAAAGTGCTGTTTATGACTATATTCAGAAAGAAAATTTGTCTACTGTACAATACGAAAATAGTTCTGAGCTAGAGATATTTGTACACATATAGGTATATACGGAAAAACAAATGGTGACATGGATGGATACATCGAGTTCCTCCATGGCCGATGGCTCAGTTGTTTGGACTGGCTGCTGGACCAACGTGCAGCGTGAAGGAAATGCCCAAAGCAGTGTGGTTGAGCAGTGGCTAATGCTGATTAAACAAAAGTGATTTAAACAAGACTGAAAAAAAAGTAAGGAGTATTACCAAAATCACTATTGCAATAGTGTGTCTGTGGGTGCTCCATTGCGGCGCAGGTGCAGGCGTCTGAATACCGCCAGCTAACCGCCACCAGCGCCAGCGCAAACCATCTCGTTGCCATGGCTACTAAATTATCTGAAACCAAGGAGTATTTATGAGTTTAGATTTGGATTAGGTACAAATCTCTTGCAGGGCGGAACTAGTTGATTGCCGCTCGTGGTCCCAGCCAGCCGCGCATAGGCTGGTCAATATAAAAGTCATGGGAACTTAACACGGGATTGTCTTAAGTGGCGTGTTTAAAGAGAGACCTACACCTATTAGTTGGCAAATACTTAGACGTACCTAGTATTTACTATAAATTCCCAAACCCAGCTGACGTTAATAGGATAATGATGATGATGTGATATTTACAGAAACATAAAAATCAAGCATAAAGCCGTAAAGCAATAGGTGTTTTCGCTACGTGATATGATGTGTTCTCGGAAGGATTATCGTAAACACATGGTCGTTTCAGAATCATTGACCCAGATCTTCAATGGTTGTTTCGACTCACGGTAAAGCCCAACTTATATGTAGATTTTGTACATATTTTAACGACTGTGCAGGTACTATTGTGTCCTGGGGATCTCGCATTTGAATAATTTGTTACTGCATACGCTATAAATTGTTTGATTTTAGACTGACTTTGATCATTTTATTAATTGAACTTTTAAGCCTTTAGTTTGATTACAACTGGTTTCAAATTCTTTAAATTTCGGTGCAACTTTTAGGTATGATGATGCTCGCTAAAAACGTTTCGTCAAAAGAGCATGTTCTAATGAGGCTAATTAAAGGTTAATTTGATATTTTTGACGGTCGAGTCAATGTTGCCGCAAAATATTTGTATGGAAAAAAATGCTACAGGGTTGTACATAATTATGTTGTGTTGAGACCTTTTTGTTAAATGTCATGTTCGTTTTTTTTCTTGTGTTGTTATAAATACTTTTTCTTACTTTCCAATTAGGAGTAAAATATGTTTTCATATGAAAATACTAAAGGAAAATAACCTTTTACTGGTCTTACCACATGAGTAAATAATACAAGTACCTAGAAATTATCTAGCGGGTCCTAATAAACTCTATGTTGACATATTACATAAAGTTCGTATAACTCGTGGCAACTTAATTGATTAGTCGAGGGAAAGTAGTTCACCCGAGAACATTATAATCAATATGTGGCGATATGAGAGCTAACACTTTAAATTAATTAAGTTTAATAGAAAACCCATCAATTTCTGTGGCTATCGCGGCAAGGCGGCCATGTTACTGTTCATTTATACGCTTAGGTAACTATCTCTGCGCGTTCACTGGATCAAACTTGCGACCTACTTATTAGGATAACCTCTTTGTTTTTATTTTGCCTCAGACAAGTTACCAAGTCCCTTTTATTGTTTAAACATCGCTTGTGCTTCTATACTGAGTCGTTTTGAGAAGCAACGATGGTTCTTTCATAAAACAGTCGTTAAACGAAACTTGGCGATGTAACCCTTCTATTTGTTGGGTTTTTGATGCTTTTACGGCCAGTTAACCCTCAAGATTTTGTTGTTAACAACAAGTCTTTAAGATTTACAACTTCGGGTTCCTTATTATGTAATGCTGAATAATTATATTCGATCGTTTTAAGTAAAAGTTTGGCCACTTTGTTTTAGCTATAGTAAACTGTGACAGTTTACTCCATCAATGATTTTTCAACAAAATATTTAACGAGACCACTATAGTCACAATGGTTACAATGCTATGTAAAGGATTTAAACTATTAACTACAACACGGCTTAAGTAACAAGCCATTTACAAATTGTCGTGACCTTAGACTTTACAATATTATAAAATATCTTTGTGAAGAGAAAAGGTCCTGTCACTTAGCTCCTGACCGAGAAAAGAATGCATAAGCACTCAGCTTTTGAAAGTGTCGACGTTAATCCGATTTACCCATGTTGTCTCACGTAGTCCGCATTTCTTTTATTTAACAATTCAAAGAAGTTTTAAGCTCAACGAAAAACAAATAATACCTACCTGCAATAGTAGATCCGTCTTTATTGTGAACCGGCTTTGCTTTGTAGTCATGAGTCGTAGCTCATTATCCATTACGTTGTAACATATTTATTTGGAGTAAACTATTGTAGTCCCGAAAAGGAGAATCGCCGATTCTGATAAAGATGATACTAGTTAGCAAAGAAGTATATGGGATATTTCTTTGTTAACTCTTATCGTCTTTATCAGAATCGGCGATTTCTTCGCTCTTACTAATTTTATTAAATTAATTCGATGTTCAAAAAATATATCGACGAAAAGAGGGTTTCTATCATTATAGTGCCATCAGTATTATGCCATCATTGTTATTATTTATTACAAAATTTTGCCACTTGAAAGTTATTCTTAATTTGTATTTCATCAAATGAAAACAAAATACTGTGAAATCCACAGACCTATATTAATGATGAAATCGGTATCTTGGTATTATTATAATATTAAATGTTGGCATTTGGCATTAATAATAATAAAAGTAGGTACCTATTAAACTAAACCAACATAACTGAAAGATACTCTATCACTAGCTATTGAACGCCAAGTTCCTATGTGTTAAGTAAAGTTATGTAACTTTTACAAATACGTCTTTGAATGCAGACTTCAGGTATAGTGACATAAGATTAAACATAAAGGATTGTTATTTCGAAGGCATGACGACATTTCATTCAAGTTACATAAAATATAAGAAAATATAATAGGTATAATGCTTTTTAAAGTGTAGGTTTGTCGAATTAATATTGGAATCCTTAACATAGCTTCTTATTATATATTTTACTGCGAATGTATCTGGTTTATGTCGACCGTAACGTTTGCGACCGCGGCGCCGCGGCCGTCGATGTGAAGTGCATATAACATTCACCGAAACGATATCAGTCGGCCGGCTTACGATTGCTGCAGCGATTCACTCGAAGTACTACAACGAAAGTCCATACAAAACGTGAATTATCAGGAAATTGCTCTATAACGAGCCGAGATTCAGTGAACTTTACGGTACTACTGAGGGCTGAGTTCGAGTTTCATGTACCTCGATCACAATAACGAAATCGAGTCTTTGTGTGGCAAAACTTTAACTCTCCTTTTTGTCACCAGTCGTTGCTTATATGCCACAAAAAATCTTCTTTTCTTTAACGTTATCGAAAGGTGAATTGAAAATAATAAAAATAATTAAAATTATTAGAGCGCTTCCTCTCTTCATTGATTGCGTACCCGGCAGGGTCCATAATGATTTCAAATGTTAGAATACCCGCCTTTATAGGTATATACAGATGCATGCCCATCAACCTATCCAAAACTGTCAAATTTCATCAATAAATATTGAACCATATGCCATACACATAAAATTCAAATTCTTTTGAGGAAATAAGACAGTTTGTGGTAGTGTAATGTCCAGACGTGTGTACGTTATGGTTAACAATAAAGATTTAAGTGTTGCCTATAGAAAGAACTCTAACTTAGCACTCTGTGCGATGCTGGCAAAGAAATTGGTTGCGGATAAACGTAATCGTTACACGCTTACTAAAAGTTTTCATTGAATTGGCTAGCTAGATCAATAATAATTATGCAAATAAGAGAAATTGAAATTTGGAAATTTAATTTACGAAGTTAGCTGTCGTTGGTAAATGAAAATGATAATGTGCCGCGTCTGGGAGATGTTTTTAACGAGTGAATATAATAGGGTCTCGGTTTGAGAACAATGCTTAGCATTAGCGGAGTGTGTGTGGGTGGTGTGCCCGTCGTTCGGTGCAAGGAAGTGTATTAGTTGCACAAGTTCACGATGTTGGAACATGATGTGTACAATTTATCTACAGTTTTTAAATTATACGGGTAAAGGCATACTAAATATTTATTTATGTTTTTATTAATTTTTTGCACTTATATAATATACAGTATCACTTATATATACAAGTATATTTAATGTTATCATATACTATTTGAACTCATAGACCCACTTAATCTATAAGATTTTTTTATTGGAGAGAGATTGCTGATTGCCTCAAACGGCATTTTCAGCTTCACCGGGCTTGTTTGGAGGCGGCGAGAAATTTAGAGGGTTCCTCAAGCTGTGTGAAACGAATCATCTTCGGAGGTTTTCTGGAGGGAACGGCATCATACACTTAAGTGCGTGTCGCGTGCCATACTAGAATAGTATCCGAAGGGTTCGGATCGGATCGGGGTTAATTTATAAGACCTACGATAACCATTATAGTATAAAGAGAGGGGTCTCTTCTAAAACAGGTTTTATCAAACTTCAAAGGAGAAACCCACATATAACTACTAGTAGTTAATAATAAAGATTTTTCCTTCACCGCACTACACGCATTCGACTGTCATTCCATCCACATCACCTTGATGGATGGCGGTCTAATACTATGCGTTTTTCACGAAATTTCTGGCCTCAAACTACAGTGTTGTGGAACCAGCTCTCGGCGGCGGTATTTCCGAAACGTTACGACCTTGGGATCTTCAAGAAACGAGGCTATTCAGGTACCGACTAATTGAGAAGAGTGGAAGAAACGGACCTTTTGCGCCGACTCCAAGTAACATGAGACCAGGGCAGGAAGACGAAGAAGAAGATGTTATTTGGTTAGTAATCTCACTTGAACTTCAATTTTAGAAGTAGGTTTTCTATTCTATTACTGATAATGATAAAAGTTAATTAAATCTTAATCGCAATATTTGTACAACCCTTCTTTCGTAATGCTTCGGGTGCTATAAGTGTTATACTTTAACGTGACGTTGATGCAACATTTTAAGAGCAGTAGTCCTGATTACAAAATTGCTTAAGTTCGAATCCCACCACGTATTTAATTTTCACTTTTTAAATAGACTAGCTGTGCTCCGCGTTTTCACCCGCGTTCTATTAGTCATAGCGTGATGTAATATAGCCTATAGCCTTCCTCAATAAATGGACTATTCAACACAAAAATATTTTTTCAATTCGAACCAGTAGTTACGAACAAACAAACAATCTCTTTAGCTTTATAATATTAGTATAGATGAGTAACTTTTACTTTTGTTCTTTAGAGGCGCCACGATAAATCTATAAACATAGTGAATTCGATATGTTTTTAGGTATAAGTTCATTACTTGTTAATATATAATGAGGAGTTATTGGCTTTCATATTTCTCTTCATGAAGTTGCAATCCCCCGCGGGCGGCCGACCTCATAAAGCGAAGAAAGAAGCTCACTCGCCTTACAAGTAAAATGTATCAAAATATGTACTATACTTGGACTTAAGCATCATGTTACATTTATAGCTAATAATGATATTTATGTAAAATGTTTAGAAGGACTTATCGCAAAGGCATACCTTTTTAAGTACCTAACAATCAACCGGTGCAACTCAGCCGAATCGTTGGATCATAAAAAGGTTATGAGTAGGTACTCATAGCCTATAGTATAAATATACAGGAGGTTATAAGTCGGTACTCATAACCTATAGTATAAATATACAGGAGTTTGCTTTTAACCCCGTTAAGCATTTTATGTGTAGCGGAACTCGAAAATATGTACGGATTAACATACCTTCATCATTTCAGTCAAAAGACGTCCACTTTCGTTTGCCTCCTATTAAAAAAAAAAAAACTGCTGGACAAAGGCCTCCCCCAAAGTTCTCCACAACGACCGGTTTTGTGCTGCTCATACCTTACCAAGATATAATTTTTAGATGATCTCTACTATGTTATCATGCTGAACAAATAAATTTATTGGTGCCACTAAAACTCGGCACGGTCGTTTAGTTAAATGGTCTATTAAATAATTATGATTTTGAAATCTCATATTTTATTTTTCCTAGCCAACTTATTTTTTAATAAATAGTGAGCCCGAAAATACACATTAATAGGTTGATTAGGTTGTGATGGCTGCCTTATAGTAAATCAAGGTAACAAGGCTCAAAGCCGAATCCCCAATCCTCAATATCTCTAGATGTGGTTGTCCGGCTTATGACAGCGCGCCGGCGGGCGCGGTAGTACAGAAATGAAAAATGAGTATCTCCTGCACGAACCGATCGTATTTGTTCTCTGAGAAGGACTAGTTATGCGATTTGAAACAAAAGAACTCTCTATAATCTGTACCCAGCATCTGTCTCTTTAGTCCTTCTGCGAGTCTACAATATAGTTATTTTACACCGGTCAGTTCTACGAGTAGAGATACAGGACGCCATCCGGCTTAGAATAATACGATTTAGAGCGATTGTTTTCAATTCAATGAGTTTCAGACAATCAAGTAGACTGACAGACCGGCGAGACTAGTTAACAACTGTCCCTGGTGGGTCACGCCCAGATTACTCCACTTGTATTGCCCTACGAGGAAGATCACATGTCATCTACATGTTAGAATAGAATACAATAGAATAGAAACAATATAATTATTGTTCACCGATCGGTTCTAGATTTAAAAGACGCCATCCGGTGTAGAATAATTGTATTTAGAACGATTGTTTCCAATTCAATGAGTTTCAGACAAGCAAGTGGACTGACAGAGCGGCGAGATTAACAACTGTCCCTTGGAGAGTCACGCCCTGGTCAACCCACTTGTATTGCCCTACGAGGAAAATAACTATGTCATCTATATCTAAAATAGAGTAGAATAGAATATAATAGAAAATAATGTAACACTAAGAAGTAAAGTTAGGAATGTTTCAAATAGCTTTCAGTGAAAAAAAGTAATATTCATGGGTACAAGTAAGGTCAAGAATTCTATTCCAATATTGATTTATCAATAGGTTGGCATTTTACAATGGAGTTTCATATTATTTCATATTATTATTATCATACGGCAATTCGAAGGCGGTAGTTAATTAAACAAAGTATTCAACTTCTCTGTTTAGAAAGTAATGATGAAGTAAAATGTTTTATAAATCATAGTTATGATATTAATGTCAGTGAAAAGCAGTAAACCATGATTAATTTATATGGCCCTGTTAATATGAAGTCGCATAACTGTTTTAATAGACTTCACTTGATGTCCTCTAATAGCTATTTATTTTATTGCGGACACCGTAAACTTTATGATTTAGGTCTCAGTCAAGTCTCAGTTGTATTATGACCTCCATGATATTATATTCAATATGACATAACTTTAAAAAATGTATCCAGACAGATGTCTAGACTCGTCGAAGCACAGCTGGAGACTAATGTTTTTTTAAACTACTTCGTTAGATACTAAATAAATTAAAGAATTTGAAATTAAGTAATCGGCACCGGTGTGTTCTATATAGCGATAATACATCGCTGTTCGCAGTTCGCTGGTCGCAGTTTTTTATTATTCAAATTGTAAATTTGTCACGATAGATCCCTATAGAGTAAAAGTATTTAAACTTTATAATCAAAAACACCACACTAGGTTACTGCCTCAAGACGACACACGACAGGTACTTCTATTAATAACGGTTACGGTTAGGTATGTCAAATTTACGTCAAATGGTAAAATATATGTATTTAGGTTTGATTGTCAGATGCATTTCGTACTGTATGTAAGACTTCGATAATAAAACACTATTGCAAATTGAAAAAAGAACTTACCCAGCTCCGTGAGACGCACCGCTCGGCGCCGCGACGTGCATACGAATTATTTGCGCGCCAAATTCACGGGCTTTTTGTATCCCTTGATACAAATACAATAACGGTGTAATCCCGTGTTATTATTGGTTTTCGGATAAAAATCACAAAGCGTATAGTTTATTGGTGCATTCCCGCATTGGCGAGTGCAACAATGCCTCGTTCGTCAGGGTTCGTCGGGAGCAAAGCAATGTTGACATTGGCATTATGCCTGCTTAACGAGCTCCAACATGGCCGATAAAAGTTTAAAATCAATAGTCTGACCGTGAAATTTGAGTTCGATCCGACAGCAAAAGAATCAGGAAATTGTAAAATGAACTCTGCAACCCTTTTTTTGCTGATACCTATCGATTGATTGATAATCAATTTCTTATGATTTTCACAATTTTTAGTATTAATGTTATTTAGAATTTTACGCAAATTTAGAAGCGAACAAATTACAATTGGCTTACAGAGTAAGACTAGATATTGCTGATTAATTTCGGCAAGTTGGATAGAGCCACGGCAGCATAGGAGGTAGTGCCCCTGACTCGGCGTGTCATGGGGAGCCAGGTTCAAATCCCGCTCATGGTTTTTTTTCAAAACTTTGTCTTTTTTTTAAAATATTTTAGTACCTACTTGGCTTAGAACTTATAATCTTTGAATCAATTTTAATCATTGGTGTAGAATAAAAACTTGGTTGTCGATTTATTAAGCTGTCTTACTAATGTTTAAAATATGTCATATTTTCATCGTACATACTGAATTTTAGTGTTTCATCATCACTATAAACCTATAAACGTCCCACCGCTGGGCTGAGGCTCCATGAAGAGATTGGGTCACAACCTATCATGTTGCCAAATTGGTTTGTTTTGCTTATATTTCGATTATATACATGACCAGCCTGCTTTTTGAAGGACAGAGGTGATGCTAATAGGTATATGCGAGTAGGTATAAAAATTACCTTGAAGTTATTAATTGTTACGACAGATATTATAATGATGTCACAATTTATTTGCAGACTGCTTGTATATTTGCGTATTATTATTTTTATGATGTCACTACGTGTTTAAGTTAATGCGCACTTTTTGCAAGGCAATATGATAATACGTAGTTTATTAACCAAATTACATTTATGCACCTGATTTTGCTATGCATAGCTATGCATTAATTCGTGTTAATTTTAATTATTTCCCGTATATCTACAGTAAGTTATTTCGTTACTTTTTATCTTATCACCTTTATAGGATTGAGTCAAACTGTTTAAAAAACATCTTAATGTAATATAATAATAATATGAATGTGTACCAGTAATATAAAGCGATTGCTTTATAAGTGCAGTAGCGGCTGTTTTGTAGGAGTTAATTGAAACACGTCTCCTCACGGAACTAGAAGTGATGGCTAACTGTACGAGGTACGTTCATTTAAAATATATTAACAGCTTTTTATTGAGAATCAACAACCATAGTAAAAAAGCTAAAGAGAAAAGTTTTAGCAAGGAAAACAACATAAAATTCCTACGTAGAATATGATCAACTATGTAAGTAGAGTAAGTTAAAAAGAAAAACAGACACTAAGAACAATAGAAAACAAATAATTACTTACCTATTTATTTATAGCATGAGCAATATAATACCTAGGTACATATATTTACTCTTGTAAGACAGGAAACGTAAATGTATTCTTTTTTAAGTTTACAATATAATTGCTAAACTAAGTATAAATAAAAAAATCCATAAAAAAAATGTAAATAATCCCTGGGGATCACGCAGACGAAGTCGTAGGTGGCGGCTATATCTTTATATATATAAATCTTCTGTGCGTGTGTTTGTAATTGAACTCCTTCTAAACGGCTGGACCGATTTTGATGAAATTTTTTGTGTGTGTTCAAGTGGATTCGAGAATGGTTTACATTTACAATTGGACCCGGTAGGTGGCGCTGCAATAGGGGTCCATCATAGGATACGGGTGTTCTTAAGCTGATGAAGTTGCGAGCGGGCCACTAGTAGTTATATAAAACTTAATTAATCATTCCAGAAAATATGGCAGGTTCACGTCAGTAGTCTAACGGAGCTAAGTGGATCGAACCACGATTTCTCGCATTCAACCTAGGCATATAAGGCTACCGACTACTTAAAATGTCTAAAGATAGACAAAGGGTTTTATTTCAATTCCAAATATTTACAACTAGCGGTCCGTCCCAGCTTCGCACGGGTGGACATTTCTTTTTTAATATAGCCTTATGTTAGTTACTCAGCGCTAATGTAGCATTCTAATGGTGAAAGATTTTTTTAAATCGGTTCAGTAGTTTTTGAGTTTATTTGTTGCAAACATACAAAAATACAAAGCATTCCTCTTTATAATATTAGTATAAGATCATTAGTTGTAACCTTTAGAATAACAACTACATTAATCCTTTCAAATACTGATAGAGTGATATAAAGCTTTGTTTTCTAACAACAATCGTGATTTAGTCCCCATATTAATGTACAATTTACGTCAATTTCAATGTCACGGACATAATGTACTTACTGTTATAGTTATAACTGTAATCTAATTACTATACCGCATTCCGCATTCCACAATTAGCTTATGGAGGTTAGTCACATAATCAGCTAAATCATTTTCGATCATAGGGACGCGGACCATTTAATAACTTATAATAGGATCTTATATTCTCGAATGATATGGTATAAACACACAGTGCACATGGAAAAATTACAGGTTGCTATTTTTTTTACAAATTACACTTAATGTTGAACGATAATTTTGCTAGCTTAGAATCGTTTGTCAAAGTACATGCCGCCTATTAGCAAGACAGTATCAAAACGGTATTACGAAAAGATAATATAAAATTTATCCCAAAAGACTGAAATGTCTTCTCGGAATAATTTGCCTATGGCACTCACGGGCCGTCTATGCAAAGAATCAAGAGAATTACGTTCCTCCGTTTTGAGATATTGGAAGGACAAACAGACTTTCACGTTTATAGTATAAGGATGAACAAATTTTACGAAGTAAACACAATGTTCATTTTTCCATACAAAACGGTGCATGAAGATGATTTATAGGGTATGTGAGTTTAACATTTATTCTGCTACATTAAAAGAAGTTGTTCGGGGAAATTGTTAAGCATCACAGCTTGAACAAGGCTCTTTTTTACTAGGTATTTTTTGAAGTGGGACACCCTTCCTCTTTCCTCGTCCAGATCCTAAAAGCTCGACGAAGAGAAAGAAGTTATATTCACTAAAACTCTAGTATCATCCCTTCTGTGCCACATGCCTTCTATAACTCGGTGCTTACCGCTCGTGATCCCGAGCTATCCCCATAGCTCGGGATCACGAGCGGTAAGCACCGAGTTATCCTGAACCAACCCCTAGGAGATTGTTAGTATATTTTTATTACCTTATCTATGTATACTATTAGAGTTTGTTACTTTGTTTGTTTGTATAGGAGGGTAATCTCCTAATAGATTAAAACATTCTTTGCGGGTAATAGGATATATTTTATTTTGATAACAAACTGATTTTAAAAATACGATATTAACGTAGACGAAGACGCGGGCAAAATGCTAGTATATAATAAGGATGTACGAGTAGGTACACAACTCCGAAATTAAAAGCTTAACAACCGTAGCACAGAATTCCAAGGATCCCAAGCGATGTATAAACGTGTAGCTACATAATGATATTAAGGGATTTCTAAATGGCAGCAACCCAACATAAGGAATGTTACATTTTTTTTCTGTTGCTTACATTCCGTTTTTACAACACCTATTCGTACATCCATTGTTTTTGGTTGAAATCAAATAAGTTAACACTAACCAAAATATCAAAATATATTTCATTCGTAACGCCTGCCTCGGTGGCCGAGTGGCAAAGCGGGCGGCTCGATACCCGAAGGTCCCGGGTTCAATTCCCAGGTCAGGCAAAGTGTGTTTTGAATTTTTCGATGCTTAGCCCGGGTTTGTGATCACCAAAACGCAGTTGGCAAGCGTGGTGATTAAGCCATTACCCATCGATTGTAGCGATGACTTGATTTCAATGATGGAGGCCTTTGCCCAGCAGTGGGACAGTTATAGGCTGTTTACTTTACTTTTTATTTTATTCGTAATATAAGTAACCATTCATGCTAGTTTATTTATTGTTTGTTTTTATAAGGTAAGAAATAATACTTTGAATGATTACTTACTTCCAACACCTGGCGATTTTCTGTCACGTTTCTAGATCGCATACCACCAACGAAGTCGAAAACCAATGTAATACGTATTCTGTATCTTGCGATTCCATTCTGTACAACTTTGTGATATACGTACGAGAAACTTAATATTTTAACAAAGAGGATGTTCAGAACTTGAACGCAATAAATACTTGACAGTGGTTAAGATTTTTTTGTTTTAAAACAACCAAAACTCAATACCTTTTCGGAATCTTTGGAATAATTATTTGTGCGGAGTTGCATAACAATGTCTATTTGTTTTGGATAGCCAAAGGAACAAATTTACCGATTACTGTACGATGTCTTATAGAACAGCTTACTAACTTAAATTAGTGTCCCTAAGGTTTAAGATATTTATTTCTCTAAAAGTCTCTATACTTATTACTTACTAGTTGCCGCTCGCGGTTTCACCCGCGTGGTTCCCGTTCCCGTGGGAATATCGGGATAAAAGTATCCTATGTGTTATTCCCGGTTATAAACTATCTGTATGCCGAATTTCATCCAAATCCATTCAGTAGTTTCGTGGTTCCCGTTCCCGTGGGAATATCGGAATAAAAGTATCCTATGTGTTATTTCCGGTTATAAACTATCTGTATGCCGAATTTCATCCAAATCCATTCAATAGTTTAAGTTTTTTAGTTTCAAGAGTAACAAACATCCATACAAACTTTCGCGTTTATAATATTGATAGGATAGGATAATTTAACATGATACGAGTTACGATGCTCGGTGGCGCAGTGGTTAACGCGCCCGTTCTGCGATTACTAAGGTTAAGCAACTTTCGTCATCAGATGGGTGACTAAAATGTATCATCTCTTGTTCCTCCGTATTTCGGAAGACACGTAATGTCGTTGGTCCTGTGTCGATAACTAACAAACCCATCCGCAATGGGCCTGCTCTCCGTTCTCTCTATCCATTTATAGGGAAGGCTCGTGCCCCAGCAGTGACATAAATTGAGGTGGTAATGATAATAAGTTTGGAACATGTTTCCATATTTTATCTAACATTTGTCATCGATATACAGCTCAAGATAGATGCCGTACGCCATCATTAAAATAAAGCGTATGGCCTTTAAATCTCGAACCTGCATTATTAGAAGCGCATATTATATTTTACATTATCCTCAACAATGGTGTTGTGACTCAATCTGTCCGTCCATCGCTGCGCGTTATTTGCCGCTAACGACTACTTTTGACGACCTGCCCGGTGTCAATAAAACGACAAGTCGCATAAATCCGTCGGCGATTCGCCTAACTTGTGACACTTCAATTAAACCAGGAGACGTGTCAATCAATCTCGTCACGCTGAGCCATTCATCATTCAATCAAAACCTATTCAACGTTCGGTTGATACATCATGTACCTAATAATACGTACGGTTATAAGAAACTGCATAACTGGCGATTTCTATGTATTTTTTTGTTACGACCAATTTTGTATTGCGGCATTAGTCAGCTTGTCATTATCGTGTAAAAATCAGTGTAACATTACTCATGTTGTAGCTTAATGTAGCTATACAGCTACAACGCTTTAAAAAGCTATTTGTTCAGTTCTAATTACTTCTTTTAAAAGCCAAATGTTTTCTTTTAAACTTCTCAGACGGTTAACAAGACGTGTAAAACTATGTTTTAAAAGTTGAGTAGATAGGTACGTCAATTTAGTCGAAGAACTAAAAAGATATTTCTTTAAATTAATTCCTTTCAAGCGCTTTTTGCAGTAAACGTAATTAGGGTCCTTTCCTTCAGAGGATTTCAAGTTTTACTTTAGAGACATCGTATGTACTTCATTAATAATAGAGCATATTTAGTTTATCCATGGAAAATCCTATTAGCAAAGTGGAAAGGATCACTACGTAGATAAAGCCTTACAATTTGAATGTGAGATTTCGATTACGTTTTGAATGGAGCTTTAATTTCATCCATTTCGGTGTGCGATGCCATACGGCGATAAAATGTAGTAATTTCACGGAATGATTAAATTAAAAGCACGACTACCGACCAATCTGTTACGATATGAGTAATGGTTACATTGTGTACTCTTAAGCCAACAATGATTTATTAAATAATAATAATAACTAAATTAGTTAACAAATCATAGCATACATACCTTAGACTCCTTACCAAGCGTAACTGTGTTTTAGTGTCAATAGCTTTCCTGTAGTTGTGAAATTATTAACTTTTTATGGAAATAAGAAATAAATGGCGGAAACATCAGTTAAGTAAGATGATTCTAAAGAAGTACGTCCAATGAGAAATTATTACCGCAATACCTTTCCACGCCTAACTTCATTGTTCAGAATCGTCAACACCTGCACCAGTATCTTTCCTATTCTAATTCCAAGTCCCTACGTCAAGCCGTGCCCAAGGTCGCATCGATAAACATATAAACCGACAAAATAAACGAATGTGATCCGATTTACCCGAACGTGAGGGCGTATTTAGCGATTCGCCGCCAGATTTTATAAACATCGATCGACGCAGTCAAAATGTCAACAGACGTCTATATATTTGCAGGTCATTGTGTAGCTGTGAAATGCCGCAAAGTGGAGCGTCATTTTGAAAGCCTCATCCACATTCTCGGTTTGATGTATGGACCTTTTGTAAACTTTTGAATCACCGTGGAGTGAATATGTTGAGACGATGACAGCTGACACGCCGCTGTTGCCCTCCGGCTTTGTTTGCTTTGTATTTATTTTCACTGTTGATAAATGGAAAAATGCAAAAGTGCAAGGAGTTGAAACGATAATGCCAGTGAAATGAAGCATTTAATCTTATGATTTAAGTATCTGGTAAATAATAAGTGTAATATTTTAACGCTGAAAGCTGGCGGATGAAATACTTAGAACCAGGCATCCAAATTACTCTAAATAAAATATGGATACTGAGTAACGTTTTAAATTGAGATTTTTAAAATTACATTCTGAATCTAAATGTTTAATGTTACTTTAAAAAGTTTAAGTTCAGGTGTGGATGTTTAAAGTATGCACACCTTATTTTGTTACGTATTTTTTGCGGTATTACTGTACTTATTCATTTATTTCATCAACCGCATATGAAACTTGTCGAACTAATCATATTTAACATTATCATTCGCATGTTTTGATCATAATTATATTAAGTAGGCGCAACATAAATTTGTTTTTCACTACCGTTCTCCTATGCTACCACTTAAAATAAAAAAAATATAAACCAAAAACAAATAGTATAAAATGAATTATCTGTTGTAGTTGAAGCCTATATCTATTCAAAGTCAACATTATACAAGAATTACTATATTTAGGCAAAGGTGTACAACTTTACATGGATTAATGACAATGTTTAAACTTACATACGAGTATGTCGTAATCATTTACTTTCTATTGACACTGATCTAAGTAAGTGTTGAATGCAAGTTTTATTCACCTGGTGACAAACGAGGTGAATTGCCAATTTTGCCATACAAATTCTCATCTTCGTTAACATGATCGAATCGTGAATAAAATTCGTCCTACTCGGCACCCTAAGCACAATCCCGGGTTGATCGGTTGCCTGTCAATGATGCTAATGCAACCCACACTGTGCTGCAGAAACTGGAATTGCTCGACAAACAACTTGCTTATTAGGTGCTCACTCTCGAACAAATGAAAGTCTTGCTTGTTTATGATATTTGGCATTGGCCGTATTGATATTTAAATGAATTCGCATATTCAAGTTTTGTTAAACAGCCATATTTCATGTGTGCTGTACTAACTAACCAATGTTGTAACATAATTGTAATGGAGTAAGTTGATGTAGATTAGCAATTTTTCTCATGAATGTCTACGTCAAGAAGGCATTATACATTTTGCAAACAATATTTAAAATATATAAATAGGACGTTTGGTGAAGAACTAGAATTTTATGTCATCATCATCATCACCAGCTCATTTTATGTCCCCACTGCTGGGGCACGAGCCTTCCCTATGGATGGATAGGGAGAACGGGCCATAAACCACCACGCGGGCCCAGTGCGGATTGGTGGTTGTTAACGACTGCTAATGCAGCCGGGACCAACGGCTTTACGTGCCTTCCGAAGCACGGAGGAGCTCGAGATGATAAAGTTTTGGTCACCCATCCGATGACCGGTCTTTGCGAAAATTGCTTAACCTCAGCACTCGCAGACCGGGCGCGTTAACCACTGCGCCATCGAGCTCCTCAGATTTTTTTTTATGTAGTCTATTTAATTTAATCTAGTCTCGGACTATTGTATAAATGCTTTAACTAAATGTATCATCTTTTGTATCAAACCTTATGAATATGCTATGTATGGCATAAAAATCACGTCGATTTGTTGCTCCATTTTGACGTTAAGGAAAACAAACAAACACACTTTTGCATTTATAATATTAGCTAGGACAGTCGTGAGTTCATGTTATGTGGGTGTATCGTCTACTATCAAGTTAAATGCTCTAATAAAACTAGAAGCATTTATAAAACCATATAAAGGAATAAGTGTATGGGTACAAAAATGGTATCTGCCCTAAAAAGGTCAAGATTTCATGTCCACAGGACTCTTAGTGTCATTTGTCCTCCAACACAATATTGAAGATGTAGACTTATCTATTGTGTGTGAACAAAGTCTATATAAATACAACGACTGCTGAAAGAACTGAGCTGGGCTGTCAGTAAAAATGTAAGGAACATTTCGCATTTCTAAAAGTCATTCTTTGAAATTTAAATTATGCCAATCGCTTTTGTAATTGAAACTTATATGTTTTGAAATGATAAGTTTTTCAATATTAGTGCAAAAGAAAAGTCACGATACAAATTCAATGATTGCTTAGCTCATGCTTAAAATAAAAAAGTAGCGAAATAAAATGCAAAAAGTTTGCATTATATTTAGGATATGTAGGTATATCTTTTCATCTTACGAATTGTAGTTATCTTATTTATTAAGATATATAAATAGAAATGTTATGAATAATAGTTAGGTACTTAAGAAAATTTCACCGTTTTCTGAACTGAATCTAATTTGATCGATGTTCATGGATCCTATTAAACTATACCCTGTGTTTTATATTGGTTTTAACGCGCTGTTTTGAAAGGCGTTTCGCCTTGTTATTGTTTATTAACGTTACTTTTATGTCGCGTCGTTACCACTTCTTTGTTAATAGGATTATCTCGCGTCCGATTATTCCAAATCGGACATAACTTGTTTGGTTCTGGCTTGTATTGAAATTGTTTGTTTTTAAGTGGCTTGCAATTAGGGAGTGGGTGGCGTTGTTGGTTCAGGCTTACTTTTTATGTCGATGTTGACATTGTTAACGTCAAGTCTATGATCTTGTGAGTAGCTTAGCGCAACACGAACATTTATGTTTAAACTTTTTGTAAGATTTAAACATCATTTGGGACTATGAACATTGGTATTTGAAAGTGTTGTACCTACTTGAATGAAAATTTGATAACTTAGATTTTTTATTTTGTTTTTTACATGTTGCGGTTGTCTTCTATATTTTTTGTGTTTATTTGTAATGGAAAGTGTCCTGCTATGATAGGGCATTTTCCAATATTTTTTGACGCTGTAAGGGAGAAAAGAGCTGGACACTTGCTGAGTTTCTTGCCAGTTCTTCTAAGTACAAGATCTTCCGCCCAGAGTAGATTTACGAACCTATGGCATAGCGACATTCACAAGAGCTACTTGTAGCCTAAATTGAATAAATGATTTTTGAATTTGAATTTGAATTTGAATGGAATTCTAAAGGCAGTTATAATTTTTTAAATATTGCAATTTGTGTACTTAGACCAATGTTTTTTAAGCAACATATATTTAGGCGTCGTCGTAAATAAAAATGATTGTTAAGACCATCTCCATGAAATTAAACATGAAGCTTTAGACGTTCAAGACTCGAATAATTGTATAGCGATGAGACCATAAGCCCATCAATAGTTCAAACACCGGCTACCTACTACTTTTTTTAATTTCGTGTTGGTAAACTAGAACAGAGCTCTGATGAATCTGGCAATTTTGACTCGGATTATAAAACGAAATATATCCAAGAGCGAGACTAAATCACCCGAGCTAACTGAGGTGTCGCAAATGTTGAGTTAACACTTCAACTGGCGCACTTGAGAAGTGCGAACTCCCATGTGGCGCCGTCTACATAATTGCTCTAGCAGTCTACAAACATTCGCCGCTTCTATTCTCCAAACTTTGATCGCAATGATGTTTAGCCGTTACCCTCTAAGCATATATTACGTAAGAAACTAAATATAAGATTTCTGGAAACCAAGTTCAACAATATTTACAAACAGTTCTAAAACGCGAAGATTCTCTTTTCTTAACATTGCCAGTGGGAAGTGTTTACAACGTCTAATTCCAGATTCAAGGTGAAATTAATGCTAAACATTGGTAATTTCCAATCGTTGCATGAACTGCAATGATTCGGCCGCATAGCAAGTGTATAAGTGTTTTGGTATGTGGCCAACTCACGTTCGTCAGGCGATGTGGGTCGCTGTTTCTTATCACTGGTCACCACTGGAGCACACGAGTAACCTCACGTAACCACGTAAAACTAAACACCATTCATAATTCCATGTATCTACTACTTCAAACTTAGAAACAAATAACTGAGATGGGAATTATTGAAATTTTTCCTGGTAAACTATTATTTCATTCAACCGCTCGTATTGTACACATAAACGTAAATAAATTAAACAAATTAGCAAACACTTTATATATAATGCACAACTTTTATCACAGCGCTAACCGCACGCCATGCAAGCAATGTAACCAATTACCCAGAAATGTGAGCAAACAACCTGTTGACTATGAAAACAATTTTGTTTGGTGAGTCACGGCGGTTCCTCTATTCTCTAAGGAGCGGCGGTGAACCGATGACCCCGTGTGATCCTAACAGCGGATTATGAGAAGTGAACTTGACCGCCCACACATAAAAGCACCACACATAGCCCTAACATTGACCTCGCGTCGAACAAGATATAATAAGCTAAAGCAAACGCCCATATAATCAACGACTCGCGGACGACCAACTACTCCGTCTGATCGTGACATTGTTTGGCGCCAAAAATGACAGCTAGCAACCGTTATTATTATTTTTTTATTGATGGCTTCGTGCGATTAGCACATTTAGCCAGTGTCAAAGTAATTTAACTTACAAGTAATACATAAATAAACAATATTTCCATATATGATGATGATGAATGAATGATATTAGAAATGGGAAGTGAGAAATGATATACCCCCCAACCCCTCGATTATCTCAGTAAAGATGTGGGGCTTTACTAAGTCCTCACGCGAGCTTCTTGAGAGAATTTGAAAAGTGACGTTGCACTGTTTTGTTTCATTTGCCAACACTTATGCACACTCACGAACACTTAACGGTTAATAATCCACCATTATTTCACATTAATATTCGACATAACACAAATTTTGGAAAATAAAGCAAAACCGCAGACATGACGCTTCACTTTCCCGCCAAGAAGTCTAGCAACCGTTATGATACTATTAGATTCTTTATCTTTTTTTAGCTTGCACGGTTTGTGCATCATACACGACAAGGTTGAAAGATAACGACGGAAATATTATAAGATTAATATTGTAAACATCTATTCACGTGTACAAATCGGCGATCACTATACGCAATCGAGAGCGCTTGTTCGCAGTTGGGCAGCTTTAGCATTGAGCGGCCAGTATCGATCATTGTAATGAAACTCTTTTCACTAGAGACGTAAAGCTCGCGCTTTGCTGTGGCGCCTACCGCTTTCACAACCATTATGGTAGCTACACGTGAAACGGATACTCGATGAACGGACGTTCGAAGGTTGGTACTAAGTATTGTAAGATGGCGATTATCTTAAAGAGATGTTAACATACATCGAGGCACATTGCTGAGCATACATGTGAACTCGATGAAGTAGCTGGAAATTTCGTCGTATTTGGTAACTGCTTAATTTTACTAGTTTGAAGTAAATAACTAATGGACAGGTCCCGTTTAAAATATATTGTAATGTAGTCGTTTGTAATATAAACTAAATAAACTAACTTCATTATAAACTACCTCGTTGCTCGCTTGTATACCTACTCATACAAAGCTTGTTATGCTTTTAGGAAAGTTAATGTGATCTTCGCCATTAAACATATATCTCCTACATTCATGATAAATACTGCGGCATGATCCTTATTTTATAAAGATATAAGTAATAAATATTTTGCTTAAAAATTACTTATTTTATTAACGGAAAAATAAAACATTACTAAATAAATCTAAATTCTTTAGCAGCTGTTGTAGATTTGTTTTTGTGCTTACCTACTCACTAACAAATCTACTGCTATGAAATGCAAAGCGGATAGCTCGGGTAGAAAAAAATTACACTGAATATCGGTTCTACGATTAATGTTTTAATAAAACGTTGCACCGGCATGGCAACCCTACATTTTACATGTAATTATAGGTATTTGTTGGGGAAAGCGCCTGCGCCCGCGCTGCGCCTGCGTCGCGTCGGGGCCGTTAATCTCAAGCGCAGTAAAGCTTCAAGGTTAACTTTCGCGGGCAACTTGCATACGGTCGTAGCTATCGTTGCAAGTGTCTTTTTAATACAAATACCTATAAATATATATTTTTTCAATACAATTAACAAGATATGTGTGTTTTATAGGTTAAAAAATATTATAAATGATAAAAGCAGCATAACTTTATTCATAATTCATGACCCAATCCATAATTATATTCTAAAATAAAATTCTAAAATATAATTATGGATTGGGTCACTTGGTAATTTACGGTATTAACTCTTACCCTTTTATTCCAAAACGTTGGCCTAAGTTGGGTTAAAACTTTATTTTTTGTTAATTAAGAGCGAGATCAGTCGACCCTTTTTTACACGTTACGTTTGCACGTTTTTTAGACTATTAAGGTTAAGTTTTAAAAATCTTATAGCAAGTCTTTAATAAACAATATTACCTGAGGGATTAAATTAACATATTTTTATTTGCAACAGGCCTATTTTATCTCAAAACAAAATGAAAATTGAAAGAAAGTTTTAATAAAAAACCTCTAATTATAACATACGAGCATGATGTTTGCTTGCCTCAGGGCTACCAGCGTGCTAATATAAAATTATGCAAGTATTCATTGAACCAAAATTTGGTATGAAAAATCAATTTCTCTGATTTTTAAGTTAACTGTTTAAATTCACGTTTACTATACCCCGAAGCATCGCATGCATAATTTTATGTTTTAGCATGACAGTGCATAACGTATACCTACCTACTTAAATGACAACATTTGTTAATTTTTTAACGTTGCACTTATTCCTATTTTCTACGTACTTATGCACCTAAAATTATGCAACAGCATTCTATCACACGCGTACGAATGTGAAGCGTCATGTTTAATTTATAATCATTTCGTATAAATTGCCTATAATATTGTGATAACAGCTATAAAGCCGCGTCACGCGACTCCACGTCTGAACGAGGCATGATTCATAGCGAATTATTTTTAGTACAAATGAATGTGGTGTTCTCGTAATTTACTACGAAAGAGATGATTCCCACGCCCCCACATTTTTAAATAAGTGCGCTGACAAATGTTTTTTCAACGTGCTCGCAATTATGAATGAAGACCGGTCAAGCCTACGACTCGCCGCGTCTCAGCGTCGAGTTTTTCGTCTCCACCCGCTGTGCAAATAAGCTGGAGGAACGGTATTACCATACGGTAGCCATAAACAAAGGGTATAATATTCTTATTCATGCGTTATCGTGTAGAGCAACGGCTCACCCTGAAACGTCAAATAAAAAGAAAATGGTGGCCTATCGCGTCGCGGTCCTTATATCTTTTGAGGTATCGCTCGCTTTTCGTATGTATTATTCATAGGGTCCCCGTCTCACTTGTTTCTGCATTGTCTACGCGTCTGCAATTATTAAATTTATGCGTTGAGCCTTTAGGCAGATCACTGCATTAATGCATCGGCTGAGTCACCAGGGCCAAGGCTGTCCACTGGCTGGCTGATGCTGATTTATCGGGCTGCTTTAGTCGTTGATCGATTTGTTTCAACATATAATAGCAAAGTAGCTTGCTTATAATTACTTGTAATTAATCGTGTTAAGGTGACAGGTGTGAAAATGTCAACTGCTCAAAAACCACTTTATTTCTTTGTATAAATTACCGACTTGGGATTAATACATCGATTTATTTTTAATACAGGAAAGTAGAATACATTGCCATGTAGCTTTAAATGGGAGACGGCCTTTATTTATTTATTTAACCTGTAGAAACAATTCACACAAAATGTCTTTTACGTTTGCTAGACAGAATCAGACAATTTTTTTTTAATCGACAGTAAGTACCGCTTAATTTTTTATATCAAAAGATTTTATATACATTAGTCAGGTAATGCACGAAAACCACTGCCCAGTCTTCGTTTAGTCATTCATAACTAACTCGCTCCATAATTGAATCAGAGTTCTAATCGGTAGACGCACAAAGCCATCAATAATCTTGTTGCAATTATGATACATTCCCGGTTCGCTGTACGGATCGTAATCGATCAAGCAGATAAAACGGCCTCTAGACAGATGCGAGTCCGGCCTTTATATCTTCATCGACTGAAATCAATGAAATCGCATTTGCATGATTCTTCATTTAGAACCGACCAATTCCACTTTAGTAACTTGTGATGTCTCTGTTTTTTATAAAGAGGTTAATCTGGCTTAAAACATTAATTTCACTTATCTAGTGGTTTTATAGATTATTACTTATTAAATCAGCCTATGGACGTCCTATTTCTGGGCACAGGCTTTCCTACATCAATATCGATGGGTTCTATGTATAAGAGTAAAGTGCAAAATAATAACTTTTCAGGAGAGGCTCTCAAAGTTTCAATGTTGTATATTTTTTACATTTTTATGTTAAAATAATTATAATGGTAATGTAGTTTTTACCATTTATAATGTTAAAATATATAGAGCCACTCGTACTAGCCTCTCTTGAAAAGTTATGATTTTGTACTTTGATCTTTAAACATAGGACTCATCGATATCATATGGGGAGATCGAGCCATAGCAGTTTTAGCAACTGCCATCTCACGACAACAAATAAGACCGCTTTTGTTACCCAATTTGGTCACTCATTGGATTAAAAAATTGCTTAATTTATAAGATCGCAATACCAATGCGCAAACGGCTGGTCTTTTGAGAACTTCTGCTAATATATTTTATTTATTATGGAAAAACGTTGAGTAAAAAAATGGTTTAGTAAGTTTTGATGTGTTCGCTAAAGTTCCAAATAAAATCACTTCCATTAATGCGGGATTGATGGTTCAATAACCATTTTTACATTGTAAACCGATACATGGTCACGCATATACGAATTGACACGACGGCGATCGTTAACGAGCACTAACCAAAAAGTGTCAAAAGTGAGACAACGACAAATGATCGTCGGCGACAAATTAAATTAGAGGTGGTCGGGCAACCCTGGGTGTTATTATATTAAAGATCGATTCGCGGTTACGTTATTATGCTCCTGAATAGCGACTCTAAAGAATTTTAATTTATTTTAACATTTTAGGAATAAGGCATTCAAAACAAAAAAGGCTGAGAAGGTCAAGCTTTTCCAAGTGAGGCATAAAAATGAAAAGTAAACAAGTGCCGACGACAATTTAGGGACTTAATAGGTAATTTATTCTAAAATAATAGTCATCAGTTATTTTAATTTATTTATCATGACTAATGAAGGAATTACGTTTTGTTTTTCCTGTTACGTGTGAAACGATTGTTTTTCTATAATTTTTACCTAAAATACATCGCAAGAGAGCTTTTACTCTTCCCTACATTTCAATTTTCCTGTTAGGTAAGTTAACCTACATATAGTCATATAATCTGACCTTCTTCGATCCAAAATCTTGTTAGCAAACCACTGAAAGTTATGTATCAAGTATTCTGAGGTTTTGTAAAGAAAATTTTTAGGTACTTCCTAAACTTTGCTGTTCAGCTTACGCATATGTTACACACATAAATCCCAACGTTTTTAGAAAATGTTTCAAAACTTTGGCGTGCGTACTTATTTGACTTTTTCTTAAAGTTATTGTTGTTGTGTCATGCTGACAAGACGTTTCAAGGTTCTACGTCAAAATTTAACAAAATAGGCACAAAGTTGCAAAGTGTTGATTGAGTAGCGTGGTACCTGAGCGTGGAAATTATAATGACTTCAGAATGCTCACTCAAGCTTAGGTTGGCGAAAAATTGTATCCAATGAATGTCAAGCGGACGTCAGCTAAATCTGTAATCGGATACGGGTGTAACTTGACAACTGTGAATAGCGCAGTACAAAAACAAATATTCTCACATATACTCTGACAATTTAATGAATACAGACAGTTTTAGATCGAACTGGTAGTGACAGAGTTATGGTTTATGCACATCGACACAAATCGACATGACGGTTTCTGTATTGTACATACACCTTCGTAAATGTCAATCCTTTCAGAGCGAGTTTTATTTACGCGCAAGCGAGAAGCGACGTTAGTTATTATTACATTCATATTTATGTTCGCGCTACCATTATTGAACTACGAGTTTTAGCTTGAGAGATAGTACTACTTAACCATGATGATGAAATTCTTCTAACACCATTTCTAAAATTATAACTAATAGCTGCCAAATGTGCCGACATAAAACAGAATTTATTACAGCTTGCACGCCTTTTAACTGCGTGTGTATGTTATGAAAGAATGCTCAAAACAATCTGAAACGCATTCGCACATAAAACCAGGTGAGATCGAGAGAATAAACAGCTTTCGACCTTCCCAATTTATGCTTATGGCTTTAAAGCAAAAGTGAGCGCCTGGTGACGCGGTCTCACCTGTTTTCAAAAAGCCAATTCCAAGATGTATTACCCTTTGTTCCAGGCCCGCCAGCGGCGAGGTACTTACGCCCCATGCCACCTTTTATGACGTCCCTGACTTAATGTGACGGCTGCAAATGCGGTGGCAATTTATATTCGTTTTGTTGGAGATTCAAATGACTTCAAGATAAATATAAACTATGTTTATTACTATGGTTCAAGTTCCTAATACTGCAGCGACATTGACGCTGACACCGCGCCGATCGTGACTCGCTTACGCTTGTAATAAAGAAGTGTTTTCCGTTCGCTTTTCCGAGGATTTGTTACGAATCGTTAGCATAGTTTTCACCAATTCGCGATGCTATTGTGGGTACGCGGTGGGGCGTTACAACACGTGGTTTGTTTAGTTGCGTGCTAAACAAACGAAAAGCTGTTTTCGACACGGGTGCAGTTAGCGGCCCTTCATATGGAGATGTCACAACCGCGACCACTAGCAACACACTTCACACGTTTTCCAATACATTCTTCACTTCACTTTACACTGAACAACAAGTAACTTTATACGTTGCGTTTTGTTATTTTGTTGTTAGAGCATGTCGGAACAAAGTTGTTACGACACTTTAGCACTTCCTTGTTTCATAAAATTAACGGTGAAGTAAACAATGACTCACGGGATCAAGATATTCAAAACACTATTGAACATTTGTAACTTTCTCCGTTGCATATAACAGGATTAGAGCGAAGGCAGTATTTTGCGTAAATGAAGACGGAAACCGACATTATATGGGTGCTAATTGCACATTTTACTTTTACGATTTAGTACTTCAAGAAAGGTGCTGTTTTTATGAAAGAACATCTGTAGTTCTCTACTGACTGAAGCCGATGAATTTATGTTGTGTAGGTGAATATTCCTACTTACACGTTTACAGTTCTTGTTTTATTGTTAATTGACAATTGAAGCTCTACTTGTTTATATGTGGGCTGTGAACGTATTAATTCAATATTTAACGCATAAGCACAATTCAGAATGTTGACATGTAACCATGTTTCTCTAGGCCATAATTGAATTCTGATTTGATTTATACTACTCTCTCACTGTCTCACAACAGAGTCGGCCTCGACCTATTTCTTAGATGCACGACACCTAATTTAGCTATTGAGGACGTGCGGCTGGTATTCCGACCGGTTAAATTAACTAAAAAACGGCTATGTGCAATCCTAGCCAGTCTTATAGATTTGCCAGGATGTTCCGTAGGAACCGAGGCGAGCTCAAAAAGCGCTTTCAGTTTTCTAGCGCTCAGATTCTAGGAAAAGCTGAAGTAGATAAAATAAAAAAAGATCCTGTAACATATTAGGTCTTTTGTACCTTGTCAAAGTAAAAGTAAAGTCGTTAAGTTGTTCTGTCAACTTATCTTTCAATACAATCATTTATACAATAGAGCGACAGGGTCCTATACTGTTGAGATATTTATTGGACACGAGGTATCATTAGGTAGAGAGTAAACTAAACTCAGCTTTTAAGCTCGCTTAGTAGTACACACAAAAATTGTTACCTATCTATGAAATGTTCATGAAAATGTACGATCATCGGATCGCTGTTCAACATTCAAGCACCGTACAGAGCAATAAAGAAAATTTCATAGAGTGCCAAGAAACCATCTACTTAATAAGATATACGAGCGTGAAACATTCTTGGAAACATTGAAATGAGGAAAGTTCACCTAACAGTTTACTAATAGCAGCTATGTAGTACATGACATCATAAATAGTTATGAAGCTAATTCTTGTAAATACCGTTTTTAAATTATTTTTTTAATATGGTTATTTTATTATTATTTGTCATTTAACCACACAACCTTTACCAATTTAATTTAAAAAATGCTTCCTTTAAAAATATACATGACATCATAAATAACTATGAAGCTAATTCTAGTTAAACCGTTTATTAATTTTAATAAGGTATTTTTTTATTATTCATTAATTTAATTAATTATGTAAACCAACTTTTTGATTATTATTTTCTGTAGGTAGTGCAACCGTTGAATTTATATGAATCACGAACTACATACACAAATTCCTTCCACAAAGTAACAATCACAGTTCAAATCAAAGAGCGGCGTTATGTTATATTATTCGTGGAAGTCTTTAGTCGTATTGTAGATGTAGTGACTGTGAGTCACTACATCTACAATACGACTTTTGCATGCTTTTCGTACAACCTCTGCCTAACAATACCGCTTACATCATTTTACTATTCAACAACAGGAAAAGTAGGGAATATTAAAAACAAATTTTATTCACAACATCTGCAACTTGTAAATCGCACCGTTCTCAGATGATCGATGTAATTTTACGTCTGCCGTATAAATTATCGACGGCTCCACATACGTCGAACCGTGACAGTCTCGTCTATAACAAAGAAACCATCGCAATTTGAAGTTAATTTGTTAATGAATAATTGCAGCAGGTTTAAAGCACCGACCGATTAAGGACGCGATACGACGACGACGCGTGTATTCGATTTAACGCCGCCAACCACAGCCATACCTGAAGAGTTTCTATTCGAGCTAAAGATTCCCGGTTTTTGGCTAACTATTAGTAAAACTCGTTGGAGCCAACATTACATTATTTGAAAAGGCTTAGAGAAAGTGTTATTAATGTGTTCATAGCACATTAAAAAAAAAACTAAACATTTGCGAAGAACAGTAATGGCTGGCTACGACGACGGGCGTTTGACTGGTCATGTCAGATAGCGTGCAAGAGGAATGTGTGCCAACATGTCTTAAAATAAACGATAACATTTCATAATATCAATTATGACGGCCGACTCTCATTACGCCACGCGTCATCCATCACACATAACAGATACGCAATTTCTCTTAAATTTTCTGTAAACTACTCTGTATTTTCCTAAAACTTGCCAATAGGAAGGATTCCATGCAATTAACAACTTTCTAACCAACGTACCTACTAGTAGCTTTTGAAAGACAAATATGCATCGTGTTTAAGCAGTAAGTTTAATGAGTAAGGAAAGCCCAAGATTTAACTTTCTTCAATCTGTGTCCTGCTCAGTATAGGTTTCCTCCACTTGGTTCCCATAATTTTCTTACTGCTCTGGTTATGTCATAGGATTACCTCGCTAGCTATAGATCAAGGTATAGAGCAGTAGCCAAACGGATAGATGCTCGTTGAATGTGAAAAATCGTGACTCAATCCTCAGTAGACTACTGTGAACCCATAATATTAAAGTTACAAGATAAAATTTTAGTAAAAAAAATCCAATTCGATTCCCACTCGAGTTCCCTGAGGCTTGTTGATTTTTTCTAGTAAAATTTTATCTTGTAATTAACATATATAGCACTATGAATGCAAGATTCCAAATAATAGTAAAACGCTTGTGTAAGGTATGGGTTCACGTCAGTAGTCTAATGAGGATTGATTCATGATTTCTCGCATTCAACGAGCATCTATACGTTTGGCTACTGCTCTATACCTTGGTCTACAGCTAGCGAGATAGTCCGATGACATAACCAGAGCAGTAAGAAAATTCTGGGAACCAAGTGGAGGACACCTATACTGAGCAGGATACAGATTGAAGAAAATTGAATCTTGAGCTTTCCTTGCTCATTAAACTTACATTTAACTTTATGTTGCTTAAACACGATGCATATTTCTTTCAAAGCTACTAGTTTTTCTGGATGGTTAAAAGAACTAAAAGTGTCTAACAGAGGTGCTCGATATTAAGAAATTGACGGCATTATTATAGTATGATGAACGATATATCTATTCTAGTATAATGATGCGGTTCATTAACACCATGAAGTCATGAGCGCATGATCTATGTGCTGTGGACAACAAAGCAATTCCTTATAACTCGATTGATGATTTGATAATACACTTCAATTTATGGCATCATTGAGTCTAGATCTCATAGTACGCCGTCGCAATCGTTAGCCTAGTTCCAACGATTGTTGTTTCATCGCAGCTCATAATCAATTTGCTAGACAATAAGTATGCTAATCGAATAAAACCGCATTTGATCTCTTCTTCTCGATATGATAAATTATTACAACATTTATGATTTATTATACAGTGAATATGAATAAGTTGTTCTGATGATTAACATACCGATATGTTAGGTGTGTGCTCCTAGTAGATTATCCAGTATGAACTCTACCATTTGGCAGACGGCCTTGGTGTACCTGTAAAAATAGGGTTATAAGTAAAACCAAACTTTAGTATTAAAAGATGTGTTTTTTTAATAAGACTTTTTTTTAAAGATGTCCTTTTTAAAAGTGATTCAAATAAAAGTAAATTGTCACAAATGTGACGATCCAGTTTACAACAACTAATTGGACTCGAAACTAAGAGAAATAAAAATAGTGTGATGTTGCATTTTAACTAATTGTAATACATCAAAAAGCTTAAAATTTAAAGGCGAAGCAGTTAAATAAATGTTAGTACTCGTGCCTTCTCTCATGCATCTAAAGTTTATATAAGATGGCCATTCCTAACTCCGATAGGCAATTATCTCGTAATCTAATGCACCGACTCTGTAACTGATGACACATTGACTTTGTACACTTTTCTTATCTCTACGCAAGGTCGCAGCTATGTACACTCTACCTAAATAGATCGCTCCACAAACGGAATGTATGGTATAGGTGAATAAAGCTTCTAAATTATAATGCTACTAGCTGATCCTCGACCCACCGCGTCGCATCGCGTCGAATATTTTTCCAAATCCATTTGGTAGTTCTAGGGATTCGCGCGTTCAAACAAAAAACAAACTCTTCAGCTCTATTATTATATTAGTATAGATGTGATAAATTATTTACCGCACATACCAGAAATGGAAGATTAGGAATTATAATAAAAACCATTATTATAGTTATATTAATGTTGGATGTTATTTAGCCTTGAGTGATAAATCTAAAGAATATTTAATTCATGTAATTTAAAGTACAGTTTAATTGCCACATACTATACGTTTTTCCCTCCAATGTTTTCCTGCATGACAAATTTTAATCGCTACCTGCATATATACATATTAATCAAACTGACAATCTTTTAGACTAACTAAAATCGTTTTAACGCTCCATGCTGAGCAGTAAGCGCAGCTCTACATAAACAACAGTGAATGAGAGTATTGGAACATAATGACCAAATAAATTTATTTTATTTAAACTAATATTAATTATTAATAGAGGTCAATTGCTGACCTTTATTTTTAATGATTACAGGAAAATAGGATTAGCCACTGGTTCCTTTTAAACACTGCCCTACATAGTTGTATAGAAACACAACCAATTTCTAACAGGGTGCCTAGCCTAATGCGAGTTTAATTCGCCATTCGATCACGTTAACGAAAACGAGAATTTGTATGGCAACATTTTAACTCCTCGCGTATGTCGCCAGGAGGCGCTGCTTCAATGCCATACTAATTTTTGTTGAAATGAAACAACTTTTACGGATTTACTCGCGTTTATTTTACACATTACTTATTTAATGTTAATCCTGACGTTTCGAACCCTTTGCAGGGTTCGTGGTCACAGGGAGACTGAGGTGTTGGTCGTCTCATAATTAGTTGGTAGCTTGTATACCCTCATTTAAATTTAATCAGGTGCGTTCCGTTTTATGCAGAAAGAGCTTACAGTATCTTTTGGTCTGGCAATATTGTGTTGGGGCTGGGATTTAATATTTTGTATGATGGGATCCCAGGCTGGTGGTAGATTCCAACCATCTTCTCTATTGAAATTAGGATGTTTTTTAATTTCAATAGCCTCGCGTATCATCCTAGGGATGAATCGTTGTTTTCTAGCGAGTATTTGTGGTTTTCCAAATGTGATGTAATGGTTGGTAAAATTATTATTATGAAGTGGCTTTTATTTGCCGGATGTCAGTCTATACAAAATATTGCGATGATTATGTCATTCGTAAATTATTCTTATGGCAGATCTGTGTATTAAATAAATCCAATGCAAACTTGGCTTTATGTTGACTGGCTTTAAATGAATTAGTTTGTTTATGCACGAGATAAAAGAGGAAGTAGTTCTTTTTTATCATGCGCAATTATTTTATAATGTACACAGAAAACCATTATGAATTTATGGGCATAAATATTTCTAAGACTTACATATTAGGTTTAAAAAGTAAGAATGGGTGTTTTACTACATCGATACAGCGTAGTGATTTTAGTGCCTCACCGGTGATTTTTAATTTATAAATAAAATCAAAACTTATTTTGGTTATTTCACTTATTTAAAAGTCACGAAATTATAACCCAATCTTCTCATATGCAAAAAACCTGTGCCTAGTATCTGTAGCACGTTTAGAGACTGATGATAAATGAGGGAATAAATGAAAAAAAGAAAAGATAATAATGAGACATTTACGGTGAGAAATGATAGAAACTTTTTCATTGTAAAGTATGTCCGAGAGGAATGGGCTTAATTTTCCGGTTTCGTTTCGAAAGCACTCTAGGGTAGCCATCGATATGCAGTTAGCTATAGGTACTTGCTATTGAAAATGCCTACAACGGGCAGATATCGCTATGAATATTAGTACTATTGTGCAGTCTTCGCGAGCACATGAAACAAAGATTGACCCATTTTTCTTAATTAGTGATCCGTATGCGTTCGACCTCGGTCTGTGTTTTGTGTGTTTTACTTCAAAATCTGTGTTACATAAACGTAGTTAAAAACAAAGGCATTTAATGCAAACACTTTCAACTTAAGAATTTTAAAAAGCCTTCACCTTATTTATGTAATTAGTTTTTGTTGTGCGCTAATAAAATGTATTTCTTTCTTTCTTTCTTTCTTCTTATTTACAAGTATTTATTCGTAAATTATAATATTTATTACAGTTAAGCTATTTTCTAAATTTATATTAAAGTTTGACTGTTTTTTATTTTAAATGATAGTGCCATTCTGTATTTTTATAATGTAAAGTGCCTACTACTTTAATATCTCTATATTTAAAAATAATTTAACAGCAACAGACGCGAGCGTCTGTTTTAAGTTATCGTAGGTATGTTACGGATACGTTTAAAAATATACAAATGACATTAAGTATTCTAGCACATAGTTTCGAAACGACTTTTGCAGGGAAGAACTTACCCCAATAAAAGCTATAGAAAGTATTACAATTGTTATTATTACTCTTTGTTATTACTGCGTGTTCACGAAAGGTAAATTTTGCAGACATGAAAGTTTTGATCTAAATCGCTCGGTAAGAAATGAGAGTCATTATTATCACGGGCGAGAACCACATAAGACGATCCCGGTGGCCCATATAGTAATCACCTGCTATTAGTTTCACTTGAGTGCTGCCGAAATACATGCTAGGTGCAAGAATAAACCTTATTTTCCCCGTCTTAAAAGTTCTTATTGTGTCATTGCTCTCCGCAAAATTGTTTTGGTTCCGATTTTTGAGGTAAACTTTTATGTTCTGAGAGAATAGATCGTTCCTCTGATATTTAACGTAATTCTTATTAAAGGTGCAGTGTGTAGGAAACAATTCGTGTAAAGCTAAAAATAAAAGGTCATTGATGTACCTCAGCTTTAAAATAATGTATCTATAAATTCTGGGATAGAGAAAGGTAGCAAGAGAGATTGGATATCTTTAATTGTATGGTGCTAGTAAACCTAAGCTACTTTGCTTAGAAAGACGGTTTGATTTTTGACTCCGTAAATAAATAAGATAACAAAACTGTTATTTAAAAAAAGCAAAGTGTTGAAAAAGAGGGATTTGAACCCACACCCAATGACATGCCGGGTCAGGTGCACTACTAACCATAGTTAGTAGTAAAATAGTACGATAGCATGCTATCGTACTATTTTTCACTATGCTATTTTTTCATCGTCTTCCTCTTCGTCTTTTTTCAAATTGTAATTTGTTCGCAACAAAGTTTGCGTAAAATTGTTATTTTTGTTAAGTAATTTGATTATTCTAATAAAACAGGTTGATGAATGGTTCACACATTTGTACATGTTACTCTTCAAGGTTTTCTAATCTAAATGTAATTATAATAATATTTTAGTTTCTGGTACCTACAGGTATATAAAATTAAAATTGAATTAAAATTAAATTAGAAATTAAATTAGATTTAATTATCGGGAGAAGTGGCGGCAGTTATTATCGGAGGCCAAAACCCATCTTGGGTTCCTGCGCCACCCCAGTAAGTAAGTAAAATTAAATTAACTTTAGTTAGGGGCTGAATTACATTACGTACTTCTTTCAAGAATACTAATAGGTATAACACTGTTTAAATGTAACAGTGTTTTGCAAACCAATTATAGCGCACGATATGATTTATATATTTTACCTTCTTCCTTAGCAAGATAAAACGACCATTTAATTCAAACTTACACACTCGTTACAGAAGTTTTATCAATTTATTTACTAAACATTAGTTAACCGTTAAGTGGTGACCACAACTGCCAGCTTCCGAAGACACTTTTATACCTAACAGTTTGTTAAGTCTTTAATGCCAAACATAAACTATGCTCTTAATTGTGCAAGCCGTTTAAGATGTGAATCGAGCTTTTAAAAAAGGCTGCATTCTCATCAGACAACCCGGCTTAATTGAAAGATTGCAGCTAACCTGTTTTTAGAAAGTCTTGGATGCAAGCCAAGTTCTTATATGGGTGCTTATGTTTAGTGGAACAGTCATGTGGTTTAAATGGAAAGGTCAAGGTCAAGTGATGTGAGTTTATGTTTTAGTAGCAACCCGCTCGCAATTTTCCGCGTAAACTCGTGTAACCTTTGACCCCGAGACAGTTTTTGCAAATAATTTTATAGTAAATTGTGGACACCCTTTGAGAACCTGCCTGACCATTTTCAAGTTTGAATTGGTCAGTCAGTCAGAATATTTTAATAGTACATTCAATTTTATGCATGAAATTTTGACTACAAACGCGGACTGGCACCGGCTCCAAAAACCGGAAGGTCCCGGGTTTAATTCCCAGGTCGGCCAAAATGTATTTCACATTTTTCGATGCATAGACCGGGTTTGTGATCACCAACCCGCATTTGGCAAGCGTGGTGATTAAGCCATTACCCATCAATTGTCAAAAATCAAGTCTTCGCTGACTTGATTTCAATGACGGAGGCCTTTGCCCAGCAGTGGGACAATTATAGGCTGTTTACTACTACTACTACTACATGTGATTTTTGCATTTTCGTAGTTGTAACAGTAATATTGCAAGTAAACTATGTAACAGGTCCCATGTGCAAACATTGTTTCAACTACAAATACAAATAACAAATATATAATAACAGTTCCGAGCTGACATTTTCATTACTGGGTCAAACAAGTCGTCAAGTCAACACAATGCCAAACTCTTATTACCAAGAAACCAATAAATACCAAGAAATTTCATTCAATATTTATTTACGACAAGTTTAATATCAATTTTCCACAAATATTTATTTTATTATTAGCCGCTGGAGCGGACTTTGAGTGGCGACCGCGTACTGGAAAGCGCAGGGTGGCAGGCCTCCAACAAGGTGGATCGACGATCTGGTGAAGGTCGCGGGAAGCCGCTGGATGCGAGCAGCACAAAACCGGTCGTTGTGGAGATCCTTGGGGGAGGCCTTTGTCAAGCAGTGGACGTCTTTTGGCTGAGATGATGATGATGATGATGATGACGATGATGATGATGATGATGATGATGATTTACTATTAAATTATTAATCACTTCAATAACACTATATAATATTATAAATGCGAAAGTTTGTGTGTATGTGTGAGATTTCCAAGGCGTTCCGCTCGGGACTGAATGATGGCGCGAGCGTCAAATTAGCCAATAATGTGGATTTTATTAAACGTTTACTTATTATTAAAATCATAATGGCCGACAACTATTACATATTCAAAGACAATTGGTTTGGTATATTTTTCTTTGTCTGAAACGGTGTATAGCCTGAATAAAATGATATTTAGTTTATCAATAAGACGTATGTTTGATATTCGACGCAGGAAATTGTAAAATATCGTGAAAATAGCAGCAGAAATTACTAAATAAAAGGCCAATAAATAACATATACCATTCCCTGTGTGGTGCCGGGGATAAAGAATTGCACCACCCCAATTCTTCCCGTGGGTGTCGTAAAAGCCGACTAAGGGACCATTCCAGAGGATGGGCAGCAGCGTCTCTCTGAGGTTAACTCTCAGCTACTGCGATCGCCAACCCGCCTGCCAAGCGTGGCGATTATGGCAAATCCCCTCATGAATGCACACCACGAAACACCGGCCCCTAGTCCCCGGCGGCCCCGCTCGCCCTAGCTACGGTAGCGGCCAAGGCAGCGACGGGGCAGGGGGTGCTAAGAATCTCCGGCAGAGATCTGGCTACCGCCAACGACGAACTCTGGCCCTGGCAGCCAAATTGACTATCGGTACATCGAAGTGTTGAAGTGTTTGTATGAAAGCGCCACTATGTCAGTCCGTCTTCAGGACCAGAACTCGAAACCTATCCAGTTGCAGCGAGGAGTGAGACAGGGAGATGTGATATCTCCGAAACTGTTCACTGCTGCACTGGAAGATGTTTTCAAGCTTCTGGACTGGAAAGGACTCGGCATCAACGTCAACGGCGTATACATCACTCACCTTCGATTTGCTGACGATATAGTGGTCATGGCTGAGACCCTGGAAGACCTCGGCACAATGCTCGGTGACCTCAACAGAGTCTCTCAACAAGTGGGTCTTAAAATGAACATGGAGAAGACGAAAGTTATGTCGAACTCACGTGTCGTACCCACTCCACTGAAAGTTGGGGACTCTGCCCTTGATGTTGTGGACGATTATGTTTACCTGGGACAAACGGTCCAGCTAGGTAGGTCCAATTTCAGCAAAGAGGTCAATCGTCGAATCCAATTAGGCTGGGCAGCGTTCGGTAAGCTACGAAATATCTTTACGTCCAATATACCGCAGTGTCTCAAGACGAAAGTCTTTGACCAGTGTGTGTTGCCAGTGATGACATACGGGACTGAGACGTGGTCGCTCACTATGGGCCTCATAAAAAAGCTCAAGGTCACTCAAAGAGCAATGGAGAGGACTATGCTCGGGGTTTCTCTGCGTGATCGAATCAGAAATGAGGAGATCCGCAGAAGAACTAAGGTAACCGACATAGCCCGAAGAGTTGCAAAACTTAAGTGGCAGTGGGCAGCACACATTGCTCGCAGGACTGATGACCGCTGGGGCGGGATAGTCCTGGAGTGGCGACCGCGTACCGGAAAGCGTAGTGTGGGCAGGCCTCCAACAAGGTGGACCGACGATCTGGTGAAGGTCGCGGGAAGCCGCTGGATGCGAGCAGCACAAAACCGGTCGTTGTGGAGATCCTTGGGGGAGGCCTTTGTCCAGCAGTGGACGTCTTTTGGCTGAGATGATGATAATGATGATGATGATGAAATAACATATATTTTTTTAGGATTTAAAATCCTTATACATTTCGAATAAAACTCATTTAAAAACACCGTTTTTTGGAAACCCTTTGCTTTAAATTAGATATGAGCGCCGATGGGTAAAAGGCCGGCGGCGGCGCGCCGACTTTTTTGGGTCGGCGGCGGCGGCGCCGTCGGCGGCGTGACCTTCAAATGTTTTTTTTTAATTTATGACAGGAAATAATAAAAATACATAGTTTATCGATCAGAAATACTTGTTATTATTAGTATTTTAAAAACGCACATAAGAAAACAAAATTAAAACTAGAAAAATCACAGTTATCATAAAATCTTTACACTAAATTACCAATTAACACTTAAACTGTAGCCAAAAAATATAATATAACGTAGGTAGGTAATAACAAAATATATAAATATTTGATAAAAAGATTTATAACACATCTTTAAAAGTATCGCCAGAAGCGCGAGCATTACCAAGCCTGGGCTCATGCGGTGTCATCAAAGGATCCAAACACTAGTGTGCTCAAAAAGAAGTACAACTTTGCTGCCAGTTCTTATAAGTAAGACTTTGCCAAAGCGAAGTCATCTTTCATAGGTAGAATTTGCGAGAAGCTAGTGCGTCTTCCTTCGGGTATGCGAGCATTCTTGTCTCTTGCCAAGGCTGTCTTGGGGAATTTCTGTCAACCGTCACTTCCACCACAGCACAAGACCGATGATTGCAGTGCCCATACTGCAAAAGAGAAAGCCGATCTCTTGGGTACTCTTTTTGCATCAAACTCGACCTTGGACGATGGGGAAAACTCGCCACCAACCATACCGCATTGCGCTAGCTTTATGCCAAACGTGCGGTTCCTGCAAAGGTCAGTTCTTAAGGCTCTTTTTTCCTTGACATTCATAAGTCGAGTGGGCCTGATGCAGTCCCTCCCATTGTGCTTTGGACGTGTGCTCCTGAGGTGGTGCCGGTTCTAACGCGCCTCTTCCAGCGAGAGCTGGAAGAGGCGCGAAAGGAGAGGAGAGACTATTAAATGGAAACTCGGGGCAACACCAGTAGTATAAGAGATTATACTACTGGTGTTGCCCCGAGTTTTTGGCAGACAGCCCTTGACACCCGATTCCCAAAAAAGGCGATCGCTCGGATTCGTGCAATTACAAACCTATAGCCATCACCTCTTTGCTCTCCAAAGTAATGGAGTCCATTACAAACTGCCAGCTCTTGAGGTACCTAGAAGAGAATAAGCTACTAAGCGATCGCCAGTACGGTTTTCGCCGCAGTCGTTCGGCTGGTGATCTTTTAGTGTACCTCACTCACCGATGGGCGGAGGCAGTCGAGAGGAAAGGGGAGGCGCTGGCAGTTAGCTTGGACATAGCGAAAGCTTTCGACAGGGTATGGCACAGGGTTCTTCTCTCTAAACTTCCATCATACGGGCTTCCTGAGAAATTGTGTGCGTGGGTCGCCAGCTCTCTTTCTGGGCGTAGCATCAAAGTCGTAGTTGACGGATCATGCTCTGACCTGAAGCCCGTGAATGCTGAAGTCCCGCAAGGGTGTGTGCTGTCGCCTAGTCTGTTACTTCTGCATTGAAATGCAGACGACAGTACTGGAGATACGCTTTACACCGGATGTACTAATATTTCTCTGGAAAGCGTCATCAAAAACCGGAATAATCTTGTGACTGACACTGAGAACATGTTAAGTCATGTATCGAAATGGGGCCGACTTAATCTAGTACATTTTAACCCTTCCAAAACACAAGTTTGCGTGTTTAAACCGCTAAAAAACATCTCTTCGTCGTATCTCTAAACTTTGATGGAGCTCCCCTTGATACCAAACCGACTATTGGAATCCTTGGCGTCGATATTTCGAGTGACATTCAGTTTCGCGGGTATTTGAAAGGTAAATTTTTAAGGTACGGTTGCCTCTTTCTAATATTAAAAAAAACCTACTTTTCTAGTGTTAGTTTTACTAGGAGATGCAAAAATCAGTAAGTATTAAATTAAGTAACGTCCAGATTTTGTTCTCCTTATGATGACGACGCTCCTGGAAGATCTTCACACAAAATCAGTTTATAAAAACTCGATAAATAAAAAAATATATCGATCAAATCCCTAACATGGTATTTTTCTGGCGTGCGTGGCCATTTTGACGCAAACGTGTAACGCGTCCTATAACAACGAGCTCGTTCGCTGTTTCACACTGATTCATAGTCGGCGCGCCGTTGCCTTTTCGCGGCGGCGGCGGCGCGGGAGAATTGGCGGCGGCGGCGGCGCGCCGGCGCGGCGCTCATATCTACCTTAAATACCTATATCCACAAAATGAGGAGACTGTAGAAGGTAATAAGCTTCATACTTACTGCACACGAGTAAAATGCGAGATTTCGTGTCCATTTTCATCATCATCATCATCATCATCACCACCACCACCATCATCATCATCATCATCATCATCATCATCATCACCATCAACATCATCATCATCATCATCATCATCATCATCAGCTCATTTTTTATGTCCCCACTGCTGGAGCACGAGCCTTCCCTATGGATGGATAGTGAGAACGGGACATAAACCAACACGCGGGCCTACTGCGGGTGTGTGGTTGTTAACGACTGCTAATGCAGCCAGGACCAACGGCTTTACGTGCCTTCCGAAGCACGAAGGAGCTCGAGATGATATATTTTTGGTCACCCATCCGATGACCGGCCTTTGCGAAAGTTGCTTAACAGGTTCAGTGTCCAAAACTTATAACAATGATTAAATCAATTGTTACGGACCATATGTAGTCTGAGGGACAGTGAACCTGTTAACCTCAGCACTCGCAGACCGGGCGCTTTAACCACTGCGCCATCGAGCTCCATCGTCATCGAGCAGTGTCAATTTTGCAGTGTCCTTATTTTGTGCTATAAGTGTTAAATAGTCGAAACGGTTCAAGTCATTCGGCATCGTTGATAAGAATGCCCACGATTGAAATCAAATATGTCTGCTACTTTTTTAAAGACAAGGCAATACACCCTTCTATTTATACTACTCGTATATGCAAGTTAAATAAATAAAACATTTACAGCTTACATTCAATAGAATTACTTCAGCTCAGAATCGTAAACGGTACAACATTGAAGCTGTGCGACACACATTTTCAAAGTAATATGCGTAGTAAAGTCAGATAGCGCCAACTTGGGACTTAATTCGGCTGGGTTATTATGAACGGATGATTAATAGTGCGTTTGAGCTGCCGATGCCGCGGCATTAACCCCTCTCATTGCGCTGACCCAGTCCAAATTTCCCAACGTTGTAATTTAGCTAATGGGAGTCATCCCTAATCTTGGTGTTAAAGTCACCCAAGCATGAGGATTTCTCTATTAGGGACCTTTTGCATGATATTCTACAATTCAGCGTAGAACATTCCGATATCATCGATAGTTATTGTTAACGGATAATTAATAGCGCGTTTGAGATACCGCGGTATTAAGCACCCCACTCACTGTAACCCAGTCCATATTTCCAAAGTCGTGATTTAATTGGTGGGAGTCATCCCTAATCTTGGTGTTAAAGTCACCCTAGATCATGAGGATTTCTCTATTAGGGACCTTTGGCATCACAATTCAGCGTAGAACGTTCCTATATCATCGATAGTTATTGTTAACGGATAATTAATAGCGCGTTTGAGATACCACGGTATTAAGCACCCCACTCACTGTGACCCAGTCCAAATTTTCCAACGTCATGATTAGTTGGTGGGAGTCATCCCTAATCTTGGTGTTAAAGTCACCCAAGATCATGAGGATTTCTCTGTTAGGGACCTTTTGCATGATATTCTACAATTCAGCGTAGAATGTTCTTATATCATCGATATTGTTAACGGATAATTAATAGCGCGTTTGAGATGCCGCGGTATCAAGCACCCCACTCACTGTGACCCAGTCCAAATTTTTCAACGTCATGATTAGTTGGTGGGAGTCATTCCTAATCTTGGTGTTAAAGTCACCCAAGATCATGAGGATTTCTTTGTTAGGGACCTTTTGCATGATATTCTACAATTCAGCGTAGAATGTTCTTATATCATCGATATTGTTAACGGATAATTAATAGCGCGTTTGAGATGCCGCGGTATCAAGCACCCCACTCACTGTGACCCAGTCCAAATTTTTCAACGTCAAGATTAGTTGGTGGGAGTCATTCCTAATCTTGGTGTTAAAGTCACCCAAGATCATGAGAATTAGTCTGATAGGAACCTTTTGCATGATACTCTACAATTCAGCGTAAAATATTTTTATTTCATCAATAATTATTATTAACGGATGATTAATAGCGCGTTTAAGATGCCGCTGTATTAAGCGCAACGGTCCGATCCGATCCGAACCCCTCGGAGAATCTAGTAGGGAACTGGGAAGCGCACTAGTTCGTGATGCCATTCCCTCTAGAAATCCTCTGACGTTGTTTCGTTCGTTCACACGGCTTGAGGAACCCTTTAAGTTTCTCGCCGTCTCCCCAAAAAAGTCCGGTGACGCTAAGAAAAGGCCGCTTGAGGCAATCAGCATAAGTTCTCTGTAAAATAAACTTTTCACGGTGACCCAATCCAAATTTTCCAACGTCGTGATTTAGTTGGTGGGAGCCATCCCAAACCTTGGCATAAAAGTCACGCAACATCATGAGGATTTCTCTATTAAGGACCTTTTGCATGATATTTTATAATTCAGCGTAGAATGTACCTATTTCATCAATAGTTATTATTAACGGATGATCAATAGTGCACTAATAGGGCAGTTCATCATTCGCTACCTACTCAGTTGGCATCTGCTCTAATGTTTTCTGTTTCTCGGCACGTCGACTCATTAGATATTATGCAGTTTTATATATTTATTGCAAAAATTAATATCAATTATGTTTCATTAATAATTTTCCGCCTTTTTGTTGCAACACTTGCAAAGCAATTACGTAGTAGGTAAGTAGTATAGTTTACGTTACATTATCATAATGATAATCAATTTTAAACATAACATAATCTTGACAGCCTGTTTCCTCATAAGTTGCGGATTCCGAGTAAAAAGTGCTTCCATTTCCGAAGGTTGATAATAGTAATGCGATCACGATTTTGTATTAATTTATATGTACTTAAGTATGTACTAAATTTAGTTTTTCTGCTATCTAAATCTTAGATTCTGTGCGAATACATCTAAAAATTAACTATAAAAGAATATATAAAACAAACGATACCTATTTAAAGGTAAATCTTGCTACGTAATGCTTGGATTACCTAGGTAAATATTTTTAAGACTAGTTTTCTATGAACTATGAAACTATTTAGTAAAATACTTAACCTTGGCCCGCTAACTGTAGACTGGGCCTGGATAATGTCTTACACAGCGCACAATTTCGGAATGTTTATAACAAACATTATTTTATGGTACGGGAAACACACATCTTCTTCATACAGCACCTTTTCAGAGTTCAGCTTATACTGAAACTATTACGTCTGAAGTGCTGTTGATTAAACATACGAAGCTTGATGCAAACCAGAAGTTTTACGTTCACCTTAATCTCATTAAACTACAATGGAAATTAATCTAAAATGTGTAAGTATGGGCAATTTCTAGATGCTTTTTATTTATTTAATTATTGTCAGTCTCGTGATCAACTTAAGGTTTATATTGCCATTCAAAGCGGGATCATTGTGACTGTTATCATTATAACCACAGTGCATCGTTTCTAAAGTAGGTATACCTACTACGGTATTTGTAGAGTCGCCATCTTCTTATAGTGATTGCGTCATGCATTTGCCCGCATCAATGAAAGATATACACTCCACCGACACTTCACACAATTGTGTCTAGATTCACAGACACAATACTAATAAAAAGTAATCTGTACAAGGCGACTCAACCCTCTGATGTTGGTCTCGGAATTTGTACAGACGCGTTCGTAACGTTAATGAAACGCAACAAATCGGATTTAACCGCTGCTGATGTGGACATTGTGGGTGTTTTAAACCGAGTCCTGTATGCGAATGCACCTATACATTGGCTGGCGTGACGCCTTTCTCGAAATCTTCACCGGTCACGTTTATTTCGGGAGTCACAAACATTACCTACGGATAGCGTCAGCCGATACGCGACGCCGTAATGAGAGTGCATACGCATAATATGCCGCGCGTTCTCATTGCATTTCTAGAACATTGTGCATTTGTACAACAGCAAAAAGCTGAATTTGGCACGTCGTCGGTCGTAACTCAATACTGCAATAAATTTATCGACACGTGTTTAGTTCACAGTTTCATGATTGTTAGTAGAGTTTGTAGTCATTCAGACATCAGACCTCATTCATATATTAGCAAGTAAAACGGTTCTACGGCCGATAAACGTTCCTGGTTTCAGGCTATTTGGCTAAGGCTTACCCACGTGAACTGGGGAAATGGAACATCAGTCACCAAAGCTTGCCACGAATGCTTGCACCAATTCTCGCGCAATGTGTGGGTTTGTGGGTTATGACAGGAACCGGGACCACCGGCTTAACGTTCCTCCCGAGGCACAGAATAGTTAAATATATTTGGATTTAGTCACCTATCCAGTGATCACCGTTGCGAAAGTTACCGAACCTTTGCCACGCTGCTACGCCATCGGACTTCTCAAAGAAATCGGTTAAGGTTCATTAAACAAGTACTTTATATAAAATGAACAAGCAAAAATATCAAGAGCTTTATCCTTTTAAAAATGTGATACGAATGACGAGCCAACACAGTGAGTGTTATTGTGATTGCACTCATGAATTTCGTACTTTCGATTATATCAGCCGTGTCATGTCGCAACCACATTGGGATTTAATTGAACATACTCCACAGCAACCTTTCATATCTTACAGGGGCTGTCCTGGATCGAACCAGGTCATGGTGTATCAATAAAACACCAGTTTATTTTGAGAACAGCAATTGCTCAATTATGCGCTATCTTTTAAAATCGACTACACTTTTTTGGATGTTATAATACTTTCATTTGTTTACTTACTTGTGCCTTTTTAAAGACATTATTATTTGTATTAGTATACAAAGTAGTATCTTTTCTATTAAAAATCGAGTCACATGTTAAGTCAGAAATAAATGTTTATAAAAAACTATAACAGTAGACATACAATATTGTGTTCTCGTAATACATATACCTAAGTTAACTTTAAGGTCGAGTTATAAATAGAAGGTTATGTGTTTTGTTATAACGACTGTTGTTTTGCGCTGGTGCGTTTCATTGCCCCTAATTTATATCGCTCACAACTTCCAAAGGCGGCTGATGTTATACTCTTATTTCACAGTCACGTAAAAAATATATACTCGTATATTGTTAGCAACCCGTCTTAATGAGAGGGGGAACAATCAAAAGTGCCGAGAGGTAAGGTTGCGCTGGTTGGTTTAATTTGGTAACCATCGTAATTTGTACATTTAAAAAAGAAGTGTTTTTTAGATGTGGAAACACAACAACGCTTCAAACATTGATGTTATGGCGATATGGTAGCTAGCTAGGCAGATAAACAAACCCTACCAAACCCAGTAAACAAACATGTACCCCTCACTAGTAGGTAATGGAAATTAATGCTAATTTTCGTTAATTTAATTAGCTATTTTTCATATGCTAGCATGCTACGCGCTATTGCTATGCTATTTGCTAATATGATTCTTTATATGATTGTAAAATACTATTCACAATGTGAATTGTTGTGTATAGCTGTGATTAAAGAAATGCTTGTTTTTTTTTAAATTTCGGCCATTTTAGCATTAGCTGCTATTAGCCGTCGACCGCGTGTTGTGAATTTTCGGGCTGAGATGAATTCTAGCAGATTTTTAGCATTAGCTGCTATTAGCACCGCGTGCAGTGTGGGCACGTTATGTGTTGACGATAGCAGCAGGACGCAAACGCAGTTGATTTCACGCGATGGATGTTAAATACCAATAATTAATTTTAGCAAATACGATTAATATAATTGCTGCTAATGGACTATTAGCAGCACTACGACACTGGAGATCGAACCCGGGACCTCTGGGTCTGAGACCGGTGGTCTTAACCACTAGAACACATAGGCGTTTAAAAGTAAGTGTAAGTGGCACCATCTCATTGTAAGTTTGTACCATTTTTTTATTTTTCATAAAAATTATAAAGAAAAAAACCTCTATTTCTATTCGTTATATTCATCATTACATTTATCGGTTACCGACAAGGTTATTAACTCAGAAAAATATTGCTTGCAATAAAATTGCGTAAATTTTTTTTATGTAAATATTTGTCAAGGTTATTGTTAAAGCTACATGGTAAACTGCTTGTCTACCATGGTAACCTGATAAAAAAATACATTTGTAAAAGCATAACGTTTCAACTTCCCCAATATTCCCGCCAAAAGTTCTGAAACGTGGAAACGAATCTTTACTCTCGTCATGTCGTGATTCGAAGTTTGGGTCATTTTAAGTTATCTCATCGCGGAACTTTAGTCCAAGTTTTTAATTTTTATGTACAAAGTTTTTGTTTAAATACAACATTGAGTAAGTTTCGAGTACTCAGTCATAATATTATCAATTTAGTTTCTAATTTTTGATCGACTCCGTCATGCGTCATACTGGACAAACGCAAACGTTACCTCAATGAAACTAAAAATAGAACGTAACGAAGGAGACAACATCAAATCGTCACACTAAATAATAGTCAGGAAGTCGACGATGACAGGTTTGTTACCGGAGCTTTTGCCATAACACCGTCGGGAGATTTTCCTTCGTTTTTGGATAATAATTGATAACAATCTCATAAACAACGTTTTTAAAGAAGCAGAAGCTTTCATTAAATACAGCTTTGAACTTTATTAAAGCTGGATTATAAAGAAAATATGTCTGTCGTCGACGGGCAGTCTCGTATTTATAGCTTTAAGTTATTGTAATGGGATTTGATGACGTTTACTGCAAACTCAAAGCCACTGAAATATTTAAAGTAACTCTTGCCCATATCCAATTCAATATTGTGAATCAGATCGTACGTTAGTTACTAAAAGGATTGTCTCTTTATAACAAATCTTTCAACGCACCCACAAAGTGGTTAGTCGCCTTTTACAGTCCAATAAAATTATAATTCTTAAAAAAAATACCTATAAAAAAATTAAAGTATTATTTGTGAACGTAACTCATGCTTATAAATACACCTTTGGGAAATCATTCGAAAATTTAAATGCAATCCGCATTCCATGCTTTGTTTACTGATCCTGATAATATGAGGTGTATCAATGCTACAGAGTAAGCTTAGGCAAGGCATCTAGTATTACCGTTAGCGACACCGAGGCGCCAGTGTCCTAGTCCATAACAAACTCTGAGTACTTACATGGAGGTATTAAGTAATAGGTATGAAATTGACGTGTTTTTCTCACTTATTAATAGGTGTCTTACTTCTAAAAGTCAATACAGGTTGTTAATATTATTATACACCTTTAATTAGGACTATGTTACTTAGGCTTCAGTAATAACAATAATTATTCATTTTGTGTCTTTATCACCCAGTTTTTTTTTAATTTACTTATTTTTTGTTCTCGGAATTGACCTTTTTTTCATTGTAGCTTTGAAGGGACTTAATCTTTTTCTTTTTAATGGCTGCTATATTTAACTAGTGAAACAAACACACTACTCTACAATTTTTATGACGTTATCATAAATAGATGCTAAGAAAATTAAAAAAACGTTAGTATGAAAAATATAATTTTATAAAAAATCTTCATACAAAACGTCAATTTCATAGGTAAGGACCTAATATTAAACTTCAAGATTGAATGAAATGTTAAACAGAAGCATTAGAATATTTGAAGTATATATGTTTAAAAACGCTGTGATTATTTTTGCTTTACAATGATAAATAACTGTGCTTGTCTACAAGGTCACGTTAAATTGAAGCTGCAAGCAATTACAGCACATGCAACTTTTAGCTAAGTTTAAATACATCATTATTTTCATAACATTTGACGAGAATTGTTCAACATATTACTTTATTTATTAGTCGTTCTTATATTCAATGGACAATGGAATATTGGAGTACCTTTAAAAGTATCTACAAGTATTTACTATAAAATACCTTTTTTACCCCTAAAGTGATTTCTTTAGGGGTAAAAAAGGTAGTAGTAAACAGCATAGTAAGGTTGCATTATATATCGCAAGACTTTAAGTATAACCACAATAACGTTATTGATGTCAGAAAATATAAACAATTTAAGTCAGCTACTCGCAATAAAATTGTTAATATATATTACATATTTCTAGGATTTTTTTTGAATATATTGCTATGCTGAAAGCTTTTTCGAATATCATGATCGTCGGTGAACGGAAATTGGAATTCTAATGGGGTTTCGGGGCTCATTCGGTTCGGGTACACAAACATTTTTTTCCTTCGTAGATCGAACGCAAACTTTGTTCCAATAAAATGATAGTGGAAGTTGACAACAACATAATAATTTCCAGAACATTAAAAGTATCACGTTACAGTTCTTTAAAACATTAACCTATTTTTATTTGATCTAAGCATAAATTTCTGTACCCTAAAAAGTTTTTTATAAACACATATTTGACAAAAACAAATAGTGACGTCATAGTTTACCATTACCATACATTTTCTTTAAAAAAAAATTGTTTTGACAGTTGCTAAGAAGATTCTTGATCGACTTTTCAGTCAACTTCCCAATTATGTTTTGATTTTCTAAGGAGGAAATCGTTATATTTCACATTAATCTGCATCGTTGAAGTCTGGATGGCTCTTGTTCCAAAATTTCCGCTATACAAAAAAAACAGAAATCTTCAGAGCGATCTTGATAGCTACTCAATAAATATTTCAGTGTCTCTTAAGCTAAAATATTTAAAAATGATTAATTTAGATATCTTAAATAATAGTTTTTTGCAGTTTAACAAATTTTAACATCTATATCTATCAAAGTCTTGGGGAAGATAGACGACCATCTTGGACTGACTGATATCGTGGGCGCGCCTGTTAAAGGCACATTTGATTTACCCACTAGAATTGCACTCATACGTTATTGTTTAAAGGACTGCTATCCACAGATTCTGTAAGCACAACTTCATGAGTCTGGCCCGTTCCATCACATCGCCGATTGTTACCTAATTAGGGAGTCACAACAAGCGAGAAACTAAACATGTAACACTGATCTATTGCCCACTGTCTCTCGTGTTAAAGAACACACAACTCTAGTGGAGTGTCCATAAAATACGTCTCCAACAGTAATAATGTCGTTTAACTAACGAGTTTGTTACTGCAGCAGCAGTGCTTGGTTTTTGAAATTTCATTTGTTTTGCTATTACAGTTACCTAAGATTTGTTATAGGAAATGCATGCTAAAGTCAACGATTGAACTATTTCACTCAGAATCTATTTAGTAAAAACACAGTGAATCTTTATTACATATTTTATAACAATTCTCTTTAGTTAGAGTATTAAACGCCATCTCAATAGCTTGAAAGCCACAATTAGTATGAAATAATTATCCTTTTAGATAAAGTTTTAGGCGTAAGACTATATCTTACAATTACCTCAAACAAAAAACGTTTTCGTTACATGTTTTGTTAATAGTTTACAAACGTATCTCCTACGAAAGTACGAAGATTATCCTGAACAACTCTGAATCGCCGCGGTTCACGATCGATTTCGTAAGCCCAAAAGGATTAAGAAACCGTGTAATTGTACATATGTGTCGGCAGGATATAGGCTGGCGCCTCGTCCAGACCCATTTATAAGTCGCCCGCTCACGTGGGCGCACACAATTGTAGCCCACTGATCAACGCTTGAGGTGACCTGAGGCAAATCGGGAACTCTATATGTCAAAGAGTTTTACAAAGACCCCGTGAAAGGACTCCCTTTTCCGTTCCCCTTTATGTAACTCCGTATTTTAGCTACTTAAGTGAAGCTTTCTACTTGTGCTGAAGGCTTCGAACCTTTTTATGGGCTGTAAAAGACTGCACTGAAATAAATTTAAACCTCACACGAATCTGCAATCATAATTTGCTGAAATGGTTCGTGTCCCATTTCGGCTTAATGTAATGGACACTAATGTTTATGACACAATGAAGAGTCTTCATTATAATGCATATGCATAAATATGACGCGTTTGTACCTACGTCAACCGCGTTAATACCGAGAGTGCACTATATTGTAAACCAAAGGATTGCTCGAGAAATGCGTTTCACTTTCATTAGCGGAAAATTTTACCAGTTATGTATTTTTTTATATTTAAACAAACATATTTGAGAAACTTTCAACTGTTTAGTCTGTTAAAACAATTGTTCAAGCGTTTTGTCGTCGTAAATATTTTAATACGCGTAGCATCTACAGATTTGTGTAACGACAATGCACATTCCGAATGATACATATAACACATCCGCTGGCGGGCCACGGTTGGATTTAGGTTCATGGTGGAGACGGTAGGCTAACAACGCTCGCTTTTGTCACCTGCGCTCAATAGATACACTCATTGTTCTCATTCCAGCGATGTAACACGAGACCCTGCGCGCTGCACTTGCGGTTTGACAACCTACGCGCGATCGCACTCCGTATTATGCTATATAACGTTATTTCACCAATATTATCTTACGAATAACGCTGTAAAACTTGACATCTAATAGTTTATGCGGCGGACCAATAATCATTCTACTTTTCCGACTTTCATTCAATTCTTCTTATTTACGATGGAGAACTCAATCCGTGCTTCGACAAACGGCTAGCGTTTCGGATTTAGATAACATTTTTATTAGCATCTAATACCATTCGTGGAATGTTTCTCTTATCTCGACTATAAACATTTTCCGATTTTAATGCGGTTTCTCATGTTGCTACATTGCACGGTTGAGATCACGCGGCACGGATTGTATCGTGATCGTGGTGAACTTGGCCCTCGCTGCCAACAGCACTGGGTCAACAAGGCGGTCGTCGGCCATTATGCGCCGGCATTCCTATTTGCAGAGACAATTAATAATAGCTAACAATAAGAAGCGATGTTCCGCTCGATGCACTTATGCGCACGTCCCTAGACAGATCTACGGCGAGATTGCATCCCAAAGCATTCCAATGGGATTAAAGAGTAAACCGGCTGCGGCTGAGCTCTGACAAACTTGTTGAATTGATTGCGACCATAACGCGAAACTTGGAGTACTCCTAAAATATTGCAAGCTTTACAAGTATGGCGAGCGTGTCCAATTTTAAAACGTAAATCATGCGGATGCCAAACTTTTTTAAGAATTTTTGTACGTTCAACTTGTTTTTGTTGACAAGTATTGCAATATCAATCAGTAAGAAAAACGATTTACTTCCCTATGCATATTTTGATGCGATGTTGAAGGTTAAAGTTTCATTAATAATCGAAATTTTCTGCAAAAAATAAGTAATTGACATTTCCAATTTTATTTTTACTAAGTAAACGTTTCATCGGATTTTTGATTAAAAAAAACACTTTTGAAAAAGATCTTTTAAACTTATAATACAGGATGTCCCAAAAATGGCACGCCAGGCTGACACTGGATAGCTTAGCTATAAACCTATCAGATAAAAATAACATGACTCTAGTAAAAGTCTCTTAGTCTTGGATAAAATGCCACTTTTTTATTTTCTAAAAACTCCACATTTAGATCGTTTTAATTATTTTTTTTTATTTAAAAAAAAAAAAAAAAAAAAAAAATATATATCTGATAGGTTTATAGCTAAGCTATCTCCAGTGTCAGCCTGGCGTGCCATTTTTGGGACATCCTGTATAAGTTATCAAGAACTTATTGGGCCTTGTAAAAGCATGAGTCAAATTCGAGTGGTGAGCAAAATAAGTAAGTAGTTTGGTTGCAAACTACAGCGTCACAAAATCCAGCTAAGCAACTAAAATTGACAACCATAATTTCATAGAACCTAACGTTATTCGAAGCCGATAGATTCCGGTTAGAGCTAAGCCCACTGTCTTTAGTGTCCAGCAAAGTATCCTGCGGTGCCAGTGGGTACAGGTTACAATCAGATGTAATTTAATAAAATATCGCTATCTCTATAAATCATAGTGGTGGTGCCGGGATCGCGGGCCTGCGTGATTAACTTCTTCCGTGTGTTGTAGGGTCAACAAGCGGGTCACGGTTCGACACCGGGCCTCGCGGGAATGGCTTTCTAACAATCACCTTATCTAACTACATGGAAATAACTTTAAATGTGCCGGTGTGTCGGTGTGGGAACTTGGACTGTGTAGGGGATGTTTGGTAACTGATCAAATCAGCAAAAAGAACAAAAAACGAAATGGATTGGACCGTTTCCATTGTGATAGTATTTGTAATATGATAATTGTGAAAAGAATTGATTAAAAACTCTCACGGCCTATAATTTGCTCACGACACGCGCTATATCAAAACTCGAAACAGCAGTTTGCTTTTCACGGTTTGTAATCACTGTAGACTTTACATAGCGTGTCTCAAGTGTATAGCGACTCTAGTGGTGCTAGTGTCTTACGCAAAAAAAAACGACCAAGACTTTGGGTAGAGCAATTTGTTTACTAAAAACATCCACTCACACTAACTTCTGTACATCTGTGTGTGTGAAATAATCCCGTTGTTATAATCGATAATAACTGACTGCAGTGTAACCTATTATTACTATTATTTATTTATTTATATAAATAAATAAATAAATAAACTTTCCTACACTCACACCATTTATCTATATATTATTATTTTTCTGGTTTCCACGGAAGATCAGTGTCGGGGTGCCAACCAGGTATCTCGACATTATGCTGAGTGGAGACCGTTTCATCACCACTAGTTTTTTTTCCATGCATTGTTATTAATATATGGTTATGAATAAAAAATTATATTTTTCTATTCTATTACAAAAACTTAGTATATAGTGACTCTAGTGTCAGTGTCTAACGCAAAAAAAACGACTAAGACTTAGGGTAGAGCAATTAGTCTAATAAAAAACATCCACTCACAGTTGCTTTTGTACATCTGTGTGTGTAAAATATCAGACACTGAAAGACGGCAATAAAACATGGTAATAATCCCGTTAATAATTGTTATAATCGATAATAACTGATATTACAATAACTTAGTAAAACATAAAGGGGCGTAATATCTTCTTTTTAGATATGAAGAATTTCCGATTAAAGAATTGCCATAAAACATATCTTGCCTACATAACTACACTACACTGTATAAAATCTTAAAAATAGATTGCAAAAAAACAAAACAAGACTATTTAAAAATATCTGTGCATAATGAAGGCTACGATTAACCCAAGGCGTTTTATTAGCCACAAAGTTGTTATTAACAGCCACATTTACACCTCGACAACATTAATAAAAGATAAGGATCAAGTTGGAATAAACATTCATACTTTACTTAATTTACCACAGTAATGTCACTCTTAATCCTGAACAAATGTGTCCGCGAAGATCAACAATGCACTCTCACAACTTTTTATAACGAATTGCGGTATTACGGTAAACTCATTTATAATTGTCATTCTAAAAATACATAAAAATACCATAATATAAAGAAAACTTTATTTTATTTTAAAATTATATTTCAACGTAGGTAGGTAGGTACTTTAGAACGCGTCTGTGGATGCTAGGCGTAAAACATTGTTCATTGTTCAACGGAAAATTTCTAAGCGAAATGCATTTTTAGTTTCTCTGGGAATATTTTTCATTGTTGTTTAGAATTGCAACACAATGAAGGGAAGAAAAATAGTGCTCTCGTCTGTTAGTTGCGATTTGAATTCTGTATAATACCCTTCAAAGGTCTTCAAGTCTATATTATATATTTTGTGGAAAGGAAATTAGTAACATTTATATAAACAATTTTTACAGGGAGACACTTCCCTGTGACCTCGGTCTCTGCGAAGGGTTCGAAATGTCAATATACATAAAATAATATAAAATCAATGTGTAAGATAAACGCGAGTAGATCCGTAAAAGTTGTTTTATTTAAATGTGTAGTATTCGCGTGAACTTTAAAAAACAATGAGTTAGTATCAATCAGATAATAATATATGTAATTTGTATAATTTCAACACTTATTTATTAGTGTTCCAGCAAGTTTTTGTTTCTCTTATTACGTAGCTTTCTACTCGTGTTCATCTATACACATACCCCTCCCTGTGACAACAGACACTGCAAAGGATTCTAAACATTATTAGGTATATCCTGGCGTTTCTTAAGTCCTGCTGACAATGTTGATCCCTAAAATTCGTCTATGTACAATATTTTCTGCGCACAGCACCGCGATAACAGCTCGCCATTATGCAATAAAGTCATTTGATTAATCAATAGAGCGGAGTGGGTCCTGTCACGTCCAGCCTAACAGCTCACTTCCTTCGGGCCTGCTCTATTGAGCCTCGGAATAGCTCTTCAATCACCACTCGACTTCGCAACAACAACAAACTTTTGTACACTTTTAAACTTTCGCGTTCCTTTGTAATCAAAGGTTTATAACGTGGATTAACGCAAGCTACTATGTATAGGTATCATAGACAAACCTTTACGAAATAAACTTTTGTCTCGCATTGAGGACATTAGTTGACGTTGTCTAGTCTACTTGTTTGTCAACGGTTGTCGCCAAACATAATACCAATTCTATCTATTGTTTTCTAAGACTTACGCAAACACTACACATTGAAATTTACCTAGTAGGACTTATACAATTACGCGAGTAGATTCAAAAAAGGTATATCTTTTCGACTCATTTACCTGTTGAACTATTATAAAAACCTGACGATTTGCAAATAAAAATAGTGGTCTAGTAGGTATATCGATGCAGTAGTTGGTTGACCAGCTGACAAGAATCTTAGTAGACACTTGCCTTACTGGCTTAACTATCTTAAAAGATGTACTTATTGGGTATCACTAAGTACAAAAGCCTAGTACTAGCTACACCGGGACGTTTAATAACTTTGATCGATAACCGGGTAGCCGGGTATTTAGAGCGGAGAAAGAGATGGCCCGTAGCTTGGGTTAACCGTGTCGTGGGGGAGATTAAACCAATTATATTCCGAATGCATAGTACATAGCATTTTACAAGACACTTTCATTCCAGTTACCCTTATGATCGTTTGGGAGACGATATACATCGATGTAACCACTTCTTCCCACGGCCGTACGAAAGAATCTTTTCGCAATAACTTACACTACTTTTCGCGTTTATGCAGAAAAATTCATTAGAAAAAGTTGCTTGCACGTAAACAGTCAGCATGATTACGTCGTAATAATTGTGGAACAAGGTCCATTTCAAATGGCATTTTATCACTAGCCACCCGTTTATTAGAGTTCATTATAGTGTGAGACTTGTGGCATATTTGCATCGGGTAGCCTGAAGGACGCTAACTAGGCACTAACGATGTTTACAGAATGTGTCACGTCTCGAAACGGATACTTAGTTATGGGCGACAAACGAGCAAACACAGAGCTTTGACCAACGAAAACATTTAATCACGCTTCGGTATTTCCACTTGAGAATTAACTATAGCCTCCTCCTATGGTGTGATTACTTTTACAGCTCGAAGTATTTTTTAAATATGAGTAGTTTGCATAACTTAATAACATTTCACTTCATTTTCATTTTCACATAGAGACCACAGCATTTTATAAAATACCCTTGTTACATAATCAGTGAGTAAATAAATTGTATGTTGTTGTACGGGTATAGACTGTTTTCCAGAATAAAGTAAAGTAAAAGTAAAAAAGTTTTTATTCAAGAACTTAAGATTTAAAAGCATTTTAAAATGGTCATGATTCTACAACCACATCGGAATGCAGTCTTCTATTAAAAAGTATTTTACATATCTACGTGGATTTCATTGACCTAAAGAATCCGTAGTTGCAAAACAATAATTACTAGATTATATACCATTAGGTATGCATGTAACATTTATCTGTGTTATGTGGTTATTTAAGGTGTCCAATAACTAGAGCAAAAGGCCGTCTGTGTATGTATATTTAGAAGGTAACCGTTACCTAGTAAGTAATTGAATTTACAGCACAATTACCTACAACAAATGTATGCCGACTGAAGCAGTGCCAACTGCTCCTACGGTAGATCAATTAATGAATGGGCTAAATCAAAATTATTGGTAAATTGAGAATTATTAAAACAATAACTGTAAAGCTACTATGAATGTGTATGAATCACTACTTAAAAAATTGAATGAACATGTGCGTATTCGTAGTAATAGAGTTCATTGAAATATTTTATAAACATTGACATAATCACGGTAATGTAACGACCAATGTTATTTAGTTTTATACGTAGTTAAATAATTTAAAAAAATAACAGTGATAACTTCTTTGTTATTTTCATATCATTGGAATTAATTTGAATATATTATAAACATTGTTATTATTATGTTGATTTAGCGACTAAAATTAAGTATTTTATACGTAGGTCTTTCTATTAAAAAATACAAGTTTAACCCAATTTTATGCACAATGAATTGTCGAATGAATAAAAACAAGTCCTTGGTGTAAAATAAAGTCGTTAACGATAGCAGCAACAAAAAGGTACTACAACTAGGTTAGAGCTGTGTAAACAAATGCACCTACACACGGTAGTCTCCTTGTCTCGGTACTAACACATTCACAAGCACTAGTCCTTGTCCCGACAATAGTTTTCAATGATTTAACAGATGATCTATACAGTTTAGATTGAAACTTTATCGTGTATAATCTCGCGGAGTGCCGGTTCAGAATGAGACGCGACACACGTACCCCGTAGCGTACAATCTGTTACTGAATGTCGTTCTGCGCCGGAGCTGTTATTATGCGCCCACTCGACTCTCGGCAGCACGTGGGCCCGGCCCGGCATGAGGTTACCGTCGGCATCACCATACCATCACCACAAAATAACGAGACCTACAGAAAGGTAATCTTAATACATACCACGCTCGGGCAACGCATACACAGACCCTCTCAAGAACAGCAGCGGACGTAGTAACTATTAAGAGGGGGTATAAAGGTTAATCGCCCATCGTAGATTTGATTTTAACACTAGAAGATAAACCACGACGTTTGATAAAACAAAACATGCCTGTTACTTCAGCCCCCTGACTATGAGCTCTTATAGCAGTATTATTGCAGTTGTGTAAAAGAGACGCGAGTATATTCGACGCTACACGCGTCTCGTTTTCACACCTGCCATAATACTGCTATAAGAGCTCGTGGTTACCCCCCAGGTGTCTGTCAGGTGCGACAGGAGCGTTCTTCGCGGAACAAGAATGTCGTAAGCGCCGAATAAGTTTTAGTTTAATTAGGTACTCGTAAAATATACATTATTTTTTCAAATCGCTAATAGGGTCGCTTGGTAATATAATTTGATATTATGTGTTAAAATATTGGCTCAGTTTATCATCAAAATTAATTAATATTATAAATAGATTAGAAATAGTTTTTCAGTTTTTCTCCATTTATGTTGTTTTTTTTTTAAATATGATTATGGATAAGAATGTAAATGTTGTGCATACCTATAATTTAAATACATATAAGTACATCTGTTTGTCAAACTATGTTTTCTGAAATGAATCATATGTATTTAGTTGGTAAGCCTTATTAATAAATAAAAAAAAATAAAGGTAATATGCATCAAATGGAAAATAAATCGATAATAGTTGAAAAATAGACGTAAGTTCGTGATTTTTTTATTGATAATATTTTATTATATTATGCTTTCACTTAGACCAGTCCTTTCAGGTATGCTGTAGTATCTGTGATATTTTTTTCGGGTAAATCGTGGTTTATCTTATAGTGTTAAAATCAAATCTACTATTGACGATTTATTTATACCCCCTCTTAAGTAATCTGTGGCAGCGGTTGCAAGATTCCGTGTCCGTGAGAAGCTGTCTATATGCCCGTTGCGCGAGCGCATTTATATGAATCTTTTCTACTGTAGGTCTCGTTATTTTGTGATAGCACACTGTTATCGGTGCATCGCCAGTAAAAGCTCGTGATTCATAATTAGGTATCGCGCGTGATATCATCGAATTATGCCCCTTGAGCAAATATTTCACCAGCAGCTGTGTCGATGAAGATCAAATACACAAGTGAGCCGGTTGCATGTCGATTGTTCTCGTCATACTGTCATAACAATGTATAACGCATTTTGTTAAGAGCACTGGGTGTGTGAATGAACTTTTAATGATTTCGTACAAGAAATAAATTGCAAAACAGTCAAAATATTGAATTGAAATGAAACACTTTCGCGAATTTTACTTGCGTAAAATTTCTCGTAACATTATTTTGTACTGACGTTTGGAACACTATTTACGGTTCGTTATTACGAGAATTTAAACGAGAGTTAAATTTGTAAAAAGAGTTTAATTTTCAAATGTAGACAGTTCTCGTGAACTTCAGGAAACAATACATTCAATATATTTTATGACTTAGCTAAGTGATACCGTTTTAACTTACTACCTAACTACAAAACGAAGCTAACCTCGGATAGGACATGCAAGCAATGATCCTAGAGGCAATAAAAATTCAAAAAAATTACTTACTTATTGGAAAATCGTGGATTTTGTATAATTTTTGAAGTGCCAGGTTCAGAATTACCAGGATATACCTAGTTTATTTGTATTTATCATTACTAAAAACACTAAGTAATAATAAGTAAATAATCAATTTAAGTTTGTGAGTGCAGTAACTATATGCGATTACAATAATAATTTATATAAACTGTTACAATACAGCATAACATTTTTTAGGAAAAAAATGGATTAGAGTAAATTATTAACGGGATTTTTATAAAACCGGTCGTTGTGGAGATCCTTGGGGGAGGCTTTTGTCCAGCTGTGGATGTCTTTTGGTTGAATGATGATGATGACAATGATGGGGGGGGGGGTAAGGGAAGCAAAGTCCTGTACCGAGGATGCAATATTGCAAAAACTCAGCAGCAGAACTTTGCTATACTGGTTCCGTGTCACACCTCCTTGTGGTCTCCCCTGGTAACTGCGGTGAGAAGTATAACAATATTGCTGCTACACTTCTCACCACAGGTTAACGTGACCGGGAATAAAACTCGCCAAGATGCACTGGCCAGCGTGGCGTTTTAAGGCTAATTCCTCTTTGTTTCATGATGATAATGATGATCCGATATTTAATATATTGCGATTATTTTTAGGTAAAAATTCCGTTAATAATTACTGTGATCATGATAGTTTAAAAAGTTATCAATTCACGATGTTTTCAAACCATAAGGTAATACAATTCCTTAGACTGTGCCATAAAACATAATTTTCATCCAACCCCTCCTCAACAACACATAACCTTATAGTAAAGTCACTGAACTCAAAAAAACTTCTAATATTTTAAATATCTACATGTATTTTATAATAAATGCGAAAATAACGCCTCCTAACAAAACGCGGAATATAAATTACAATTAAAAAACTATTTAACTGCTAAATCGATTTAAAATTAACGATAAGCTTAAACGTTCGCTATTATATTTCATTTTAATTGTAAACTAGAAGCTATAAAAATACATATTTACGATAACGTTTTAATATTCAACGCTAGGAACTGCGCGATCGGAATTCTCCATGGTCGAGCGAAGTAGACAGGACGTGACGTCTTTACCTGTAGGCTGAAACGATGGCGACACACAATATTTACCTTCAGCAAACAATATGTGAAAGGCATTACTTGGAAATGCCTTTGGGAGGTACCTCGCCACCATTGCGACTCATCTCAAAATACGTCAACGATAGGCATTGTGTTGTATTTACAAGAAACGGCTGTGTTCTGTTTTGCTGAAATATATGAGTACGTATAATGAGATTTAAAATTAGAAACTAATATTAACTTTAGTCGTCTTTGAAAAACTTCAAGCTACGTAAAGACATGTCATGTTGTAATAATAATGTAGGCAGTAATTGTAAAAGTTATGATTTTAACACTAAATAAAATCGACAAATTCAAGTAAAACCATAAACTGGTAAAATTTTAAAATTTTAAAATAATATTTCAGGACTGAGAGTCGAATCCGTAACTTCTGACAGTCCAGGCTAAGTGCCTTTGCCTGGTATTTAAATTCCAGTGACTTTGAAAAACCTGTCTGAGGCCATCAGCAAACTTTTGCCAAAAAAAATTAAAGCTATAGGTTTACTTTTGCCAAAAAAATATTAAAGCTATAGGTTTACTTTTGCCAAAAAAAATTAAAGCTATAGGTTTACTTTTGCCAAAAAAAAATTAAAGCTATAGGTTTACTTTTGCCAAAAAAAAATTAAAGCTATAGGTATATGCTATAGGCTATTAATTTATGGTATGGCTATAGTGGTCTATGCGACTCAGTTTAAACTTTTATCTCAATTAATGAGGTAAATACTTATTATAAATAACGTTGGTCTCACAAAAACCCAGTAATTAGGTTAATCAAGTCGCTCTGAAATGGAACTTCCAAAATTATCGTTTGAATAATAAGTAGAACAATTTCCTTTTACAATTTTGTCGTAACTCGATCAGTTTTGTTCCGTAGGCAAAACCGATCCAGATAAATTTCAATTTAGTTAGTAAGTAATTTTATTATGATTAAATTTACTGTCGTTAAAGTCTTCTCTCTAAAGAAATTTCAATGACTTTTGATAGGTACTGATTTTGAATGTTAGTCTTTTAAGCTTCTTTTTATGACATCGTCGATGTTCTCCGGCCGTATCTATACAATCCATAATCTAATCGTGCTTGTTATGTTTTATTTCAATTTCATTTGAGATTTTTAATTAAAATTTTTACTTAAACATTTTTAATGTTTTAGGCTAATAAATAGGCTTAACACGCACACTATAATTGGTAGATGAAAACAATTAAAATTTAGCAAATTATTTTGCAGTGTTAAAATTATCTAATTAATGTGGGCACGAGGTTCTATAGCATATTCCTTACAATCGACATGGTAAAGACATCCTATCTCATTCAATTGAAACCATTTGGATTGCTCATATTCCTGGAAAACTAAACCATTTTCCTAAAAAAATCGAGTTTTCATGGAATACACTTTAGTAAAAATTACCACTTTGTCAAAAATTTTGTTTTCCGAAACATATCTTGCGAATACGTTTTCGAAACGAACGTTACTTATTGAGTAATATTTCAACGTCACGAAATCCACGCACAGTGGCACTTTTATTGCACCTGACTCATACCAAATAAAGATTAATTCGGTGTCCCTTCGAACTGAGGGTTAACGAATGGGCTCGTGACCACTCCAGGCTTATTTATCAATGGACAGTCCTTTAAGGTATGCTAATTTGGATTTATGATCCTACCTCAGTGGTACTGTTAATGTTTTGATTTGATAAAACCGATTGGGTAAGTTTATGTTTACATTTTTTTGTTTGTATTGCTTATATTGATGACTTGGTCATATGTCTACCTATTTAGACCTCAGCTAATTATTTAGACAGTTATCAATAAGTTCTGTCTACTGCTAAAGAAAATCACTTGACTTTCAACTCACCTAATGGTTATACTACATGCTGGCACTACATGCAATATCTTTGGCTACTGAGGAATTACCTATCTTGTCCTGTTGAAACACAACAATGCAACTAATATTACTTCTAAGACTTACTAAGATTAGATATTTGGACATGGTTGGATGGACACTGTACCACTGCTCAGACTGGGAGTCAACACAGAAGTCTTAACAATTTATTACAAGTGAAATGGTTTTTTTGTTAAAACAAATAATAAACCAGTATTCTTAGTTTCGTGTTTTACAGTATTGTATACGAGTGGTCTCTATCGTTATCAATGTAGGTCGCGACGGTGGTTGCAATATTTCCCTGTTCGTATCTTGAAAAACCTTTTCGTTGATCTTAAGCACTTCGTTACGCCTAAGATGTTATCTTGAGATAACTATCCTTTTTGTAATAATTGGCTGGTTTATATTATACAACGTACTTAGTGTAGAATTTTAAATTTTTATTTCCAATTTTGATATCTTTTAGTAATGTCTCCAAGATAAAAGCACGTATAATACTCTTCTAAGTCTTTTTTTTAAGAATGTTGTGTTTATAAATGACGTATACCTAATAATTAAATAAACAGTACACGGTAGGTACTGCTTCTGTCTGGAGTCTGGAGCCGTTACAGCTACGTAGGGACATTGCTTCCATTAGTGCTTCTTACCGCCTTTACCACGGTGAATGCTCTGAGGAGCTCTTTGACCTTATTCCTCCCTCTCCATTCCTTTCCATATCGACGCGTGCAGGTCTGAGAAGCCACCCTCATACCGTGCTGACCATCAAGACAGGTACCAAAAAGTTTGGACAATCGTTCCTTATCCGAACTGCCCGTATGTGGAATGTGCTTCCCGCACACGTGTTTCCCTCCTCTTTCTCTCCCGGGTTATTTAAGCGGGGCGTGAAAAAGCATTTATGCAGGCCGCCATAGTGTGAGCGATCGGCATAGCGTGGTAGCGCTGTGATGAACGCTTTCACTTCTTGGGCTTCACTGGCTGCTTTTCATCAGGCAGGGTGAGGCCATTTTGGCGTGCCACAATAAAATAAAAAAATTAAATGATTCTTCCGATTAGCCATTTCTAAGATTAAAATCCGAATAAATCGTATTTTCTTCAATATTGTTTCGTGTCGTTTTTTCTTTTATTATATATAACTATTTGTATTATTATAAAGTACCTAAATATACTGTAATGTCATGCCAGAGTACCTAGTAACGTAAAGGTACAGACGCCTGCACATCTACATGTACAAAACTGACAAATTCCTTCAATAAATTTTCAACCATATGCAATACACATAAAGTTGAAAGCCTATTGAGGAAATTTGACAGTTTGTGGTATTTTGATGTGCACGCGTGTGTACTTCAATATAATTTTAGCAACATCGTCAGGTCATAAGTAAAATAACAATTAGGTACCTGCTCTGTTTGTATGCAGTCATTTCTAAATTAAACTTATTATTACAAAAGAATGCTGCTCACAAAATATTGGTTTGTTTTTATTACAATAAAACTGCTTTAACAAATATTCCATTAAAATTGAGTCACAATGAAAATATAATGAATACTCGTACATGATTTTGATTTGTGGTAGGTAGGTATAACGTATAATATAATATTTTAGCCTAAGCATTAATTGACAAACCAACCACTTCCTTCCTCGTCATTATTCTCGTGGAATGCATTGTATTAATTCTCATTTGTCATTGAATTATCCTACAGAATCCTACACCGCTAAGTTCTATTTTTTGTGTTAATTTTATTAAAATGATAAACTAAATTGAAAAAAAATATATAATTAAAAATTATCTACTCTTATTTTTCTTATGCCTTCGTTACATGCGTAAAATAAATCGCTTGAAGTAAGTTTTCCCTTAAAATAAGCAGAGTACTTTTAACCGACTTCAAAAAAAAGGAGGAGGTTCTCAATTCGACTGTATTTTTTATGTTTATTACCTCAGAACTTTCGACTGGGTGAACCGATATCACAATTATGATGATACAGTTTACAATAAAGTCTATTAAAGTTACTAAAGAGACGCGACACACACAGCCTTAAATAACATTTAATTAAATTGAATACTTATCTTCAATAAAAATTAATGCTCATTTAAAACGAGAATGCAAATAAAATAGCTTGTTGTTATTAAGTATTCATCTCTAATTAGTATTCATCGCGGTTCTAAGATTACTCGAAATACACATTAATAACTCATACTGCTAAGTCAGGTTATCATAATTAGCAAAACGTTTAATTTAACGCAAAACTGGCGCCATAAAGATTACGTGTAAACGCGACTTGCTAAATATTAACTTTCGACCACAATGCAATTGATTACCAGTATGCAATGTTCAAAAAATTCCGTGCTTTCGAAGGCCACCACCTTTACGGCAGAGGTCCCGGGTTCGATTCCCAGCGTACATGTTTGTGTACTCGGTTTGGTTGGTGGTAGGGCTTGTTTGTCCGCCTGGCTAGCTACCACCATCTTATCTAAATATGTCGCCATAACATCAATGTTTGTAGCATTGTTGTGTTCCGGCACCTAGAGATAAGAATAGCCAGTGCCTCACTAGTTGAGGATCCCGGGTGAAGTGCGCTGCCATCATTGGCCTTATCATTACTTAACATCAGGTGAGATCAAGGCACTGCGCTTACCCGTTAATATAAAAAAGGCACGTAAAGCCCAGGTGCATTAGCAGTCGTTAATATTCACCAAGTTAATATACACTGGTGGTGGTTTACGGACCTTTTGCCTTATCCATCCCTCCATCCATCATAGGGAAGGCTCGTGCCCCAGCAGTGGGGACATAAAAACCGGCCAAGTGCGAGTTGGACTCGCGCACGAAGGTTTCCGTACCATTATCTATAAAAACGGCAAAAAAATCATGTTTGTTGTATGGGAGCCTCCTTAAATATTATTTATTTTATTCTGTTTTAACCGACTTCAACAAAGGAAGAGGTTACTCAATTCGACTCGTATTTTTTTATGTGTGTTCGCGGATAACTTCTTCGTTTATGAACCAATTTTGATGATTTTTTTTTTGTTGGAAAGTAGATATCCTAAGAATGGTACCATGATAAGGAAACCAGGATCTGATGATGGCATCCCAGAGAAATCGAGGGGAACCTTCGAAAATCGTAGTGGCGACTAGTGCGTTTGTTAATGTTTTCATTAAGTATTTTAAAGCACTACTATTTAATGAAGGTCCAGACTTCCAACCTTCAATCTGATGATGGAGCCGAAAGACAGTCGAGGGAACTCCTCAACGATTTACAGCAATTACATGGTGTTTGGGCTTGATTAATTTGTATTGATGAGAACTTTACACCTAAATGGGTTGTGACTGTCATTAGGGGTCTGATGATGAAGACGAAGGACAGTCAAGGGAACTCCTCAACGTTTTGCAGTAGGTAGCTGGTGGTGGTGTTTGGACTTAATTCATTTCTATTGATGAGAACTTTGCACCCTTATGGGTTATAAGTGCCATTACAGGTCTGATGATGGAGACCATAGACGAGAACGATTTACAGCAGTTACCTTTTGTTGGGCTTACTTCATACGATTCAATATGCCAAAATGTTCAGTTCGTACAAAAATAATACCTAACTAAGATTGAAGTTTTACATAGGAATACCACTACCTACTAGGCCGTCGTCGTCCGAGAAGCATCCTTGTTAAATTTACCCATCATAAAATCGTAAAATAAAATATTTTTTAACAAAAAAAAAACCAAACCAATTTTCAATATATCTTACAGTGTCTAATTAAAGTTTAAATAGGACGTGTTTATAATCTAAGCTTCAATGTTTATTAAGATATCTTAAAGGGATATCCCTTCTACCGTCTTTCATTATGATGATGAAGAAGGAAATTGAATTCTCCCCTAGCCTATCACAATTTTGTCACCAAACTTAAAAGGATGCTAGTATATAATGGAAAGCAGCTTTGAAAGTATATAGCCTATAAATGGGTCTCTATCATTGAAATCAAGTCATTTCTACAATTGATGGGTAATAAATAAATAAAATAAAATAAAACACTTCAAAAAATTCAAAATTCAAAAAAAAAATTCAAAGTTCAAAATTCAAAATTCAAAATCATTTATTCAGTTTAGGCTACAAGTAGCTCATGTGAATGTCACTATGCCATCGGTTCGTAAGTCTACTCTGGGCGGGAGATCTTGTACTGAGAAGAACCGGCAAGAAACTCAGCAAGTGTCCAGCTCTTTTCTCCCTTACAGCGTCAAAAATATTGGAAAATGCCCTATCATAGCAGAACACTTTCCATTACAAATAAACACAAAAAATAAATATAAGACAATTACAACATGTAAAAAAACAAAATAAAAAATGTAAGTTAACAAATTTACATCAGATAATTATGTAAAAGTTTCAATTTCCACAATGTCATACAGCACCACTACAGTACTCTAGTAAAAGTCAAAAATTGTTTAGGTAAAACAATTGTTGTTTTATTTCAGACTATTCGGTCCATTATTGGTTAATTAAAAGTACCTAAGTAGTAATGGCTTAATCACCACGCTTGCCTAATGTAGGTTAGTGATCACAAACCCGGGCTATGATGCATCTAAAAATCCGAGACACACTTTGCCCGACCTGGGAATTGAACCCGGGGCTTCGGGCCGAACGCTTGGCCCTAGGCCACCGAGACCTCAGCTGGAGCTGGAGCTTTGAAGCTTCAGTAAAGTCAACACCGCTTCTATACTTGTACTATGATTGAGTGCTAATCGCTTAAGTTAATACAACTCGTGAGAATTTGACCTTGAAAGGCCAATAACTACAGAAACGTTTTTAACTCAAAACAACGAACAGTTGCGTGTCTGGCATGCATTTATTTTCATATATATCTTCTAATAGGTTTTGTTCGTATTTATACAATGTATTGTAGAGAAAGCCGACAGCCTGTGTTTACTACTAAAGTGTAATGTGGTATTTATTCTAAAATCAGCAGAAATTCTGTTTCAATACAAAAATCTAAACAAATATTATTTCTGCAATAACTACAGTTACGGTTGTATATAGGTGTTGAAAGGATCAACCTGTATTGTTTACCTTATACATCTAGGGAAAATAAACACAGGTATCTGTCGGCTTTCTCTACAATTTACATTGTACAAATACGTGCATAACAAATAATGACGTCAACTCTCATCTCTGTATTGCAGTTCACAGTAAGAACCCTACATATCCTGTACATAGTAGGTATATACAATACTATAAGTGAATAACTTAAGTTAGGTAATAAAGTAATTTAAGATAGGAGTCGCAGCCACAAAGCCGTTGGTACTGATTCATTATCGCTAAAGGATAGATAACGTCCAACTACAAAGGCGGCAATTAAAGTGATAAACGACAATTGTCGTGTCCTTTACAATAAATACACCATCGAGACTTCGCGGATATTATTTCTCGTCTGTTTATAATCATTAAGAGCTATTGTCAACAGCGCCGATATTTGAATTGAATGCGTCCATAGTTATCGTGTTATCTCGCAGATTGATCTCGAGATACCGTATAGTTGAAGTGCAAATGGTGCGCGCTAAGTGACTCCGTGGCGCCTGCGAATGCGGCACCGCAAATACATCAATGTTGAGAAAACGACTTGTGCGGTTAACAGTTACTCATCCACTTGTTACCATAATAAGCAAGGATCGCCTCCAAACGCAGGGCTGTCGGAAACGTGAGTCGAAATGACACAATAGTTAAGGGAATCGCGATCGTCATCCGTCCATAAATAGCAGTTTAAGCATACGATAAAAATGTTTGTAGATCGGATGACACATCGAACTGCAAACTGCGGCTACTACTGAAACGAATTTATCGAAATTCGATGGCTGACTCGTTCGTCGCGGATGCACGTGTAGCCGGTGTATGCTGTGGAAGTTGAAAACAGACAACGAAGTTAGATTGTTCGGTTTTCGTTGAAGGAACTCTTGGTGGCTGAGCAGTGCCGCCCACGATATCCGCCCCCGCGCCGCCACTCGAGCGCAGCTTCGCGAACACCGTATGAACCGGAATCAATATTGACCAAGCGCAGCCAGTTTTAGAGTTCCTAAATAAACGGAGGAACCCTTACAATTTTGTCATGTCAGGCTGTATGGCTAACAGTCACAGCTATTTTAGTCGTAGAGTGCTTTATAGGTAGCAGTCTCGCCATGATTAAAGTATTTATAAAGCCACTACAGTTATGATATACAATAGTTGAAGTAACATTTACTATTTGCTCCTAGATTGCCAAGTGCCTTTTTTCGCCAACGGCTCCTATTTTTTTTTCTTTTATGTTTTACACAATAATTACAATGGCATGGTGATAAGCATCAAACATTTTAGGTAGCGCCTAAGCCATGATTAGTGACTATTTTACTCCGGCTTACTGTCATTGGTGAAAATAAGGTATACGTAAGTATATCTTGTAGGAGTATTATACAGCAAAGCGTCAAATATTTACAGTTAAAGTTTTTAGAAAACAGTAGATATATCTAATCACTTTTTTAGTATGTGTAGTTAGGTACATATTATGTAAACCGTTTAACTTATAATGATTAGGTACATGAGACTTTGGAACTTTACTACACGCGAGTCCAATTCGCACTTTGCCGGATTATAATTTTAACCACTCTTGAACATTGGCCTGAGATCTCTTTGAACAATTTAAAATTATTATCTACGTAATATCAATCACTTAATATTTATTATTATAGAAAAGTGCGTAAACTACTGCGTAGGTATTATATGAGTGCGTGTGTGTACTGTATTTACTACTTAACTTCATTAAGCCTTAAAACTTTATTTACGCCTAAACGAACAGAAGCATAAACCGATTACCTGAATTCAAGCGCCAGTTTTCAGAACGACTGCAGTAATTTATAGAAGTTTCGATTGCGAAAACTTCAACGGAGCGATTGTTTGTCGAAGCGGTGCCAATTTTCTTTTAACCTTTCGATGAATAACGTCACAATATTCTATGGAAATTCCATTGGACTGTTTTGACGGCTGTTTTATGGCCGTTTGTTTACTCGCTATTCTGAGTTGGTCGCAGAATCTGTTAGGCAATCCGTGAAATATCGATTCTGACACAACACTGACCGACGTAATCGTTTTTAAAAATACATATTCAGTTTGAGATGACTAAAATATTTCAAGAGGTTGTTTTTTATAAACGCAAATACTGCTTTCTGAAAGTTAATACGTAGTTATTATTTACCTATAGGTTTCTTGGTTCTTATAGTAAACCGCTTGATATTTCTGAAGCAGTATATATTTTTAGTTAATCTACATACATACTATAATATTTTTATATATACACGTGAAAAGTGAAGTTTTTTTTATAAATGCATCGTGATAGATCAAATAGACATACATAACAATCGGTAATAAATAGATGACATCGTATCATACGAGCTATTTATAATGATTCAATTTTGAATAAATCTTTCAATTCTAAAATTCATATAAGTTATGTTAATTTGAAAATATAAAAAAAACAAAGATCGATGTTTGTTTTAAATAATAATAAAGAAAAAGTGTCCTTAATATATGCATTTCATTATTAATGTAAGAGAACAAACGTTATAATGGAAAAACTATTCGAAGCGTTCACAAAGACTTGAAGCAAGCTTGCTTTGCAGGAATTGCTTTGCCAGTGATTGCTTTTGCAGGAAACTCGTTTGCATATAAAATTGATGTACCATAAGATAGGAAATAAATATAAATAAAACGTTCTTATACACTCTATGCAAAAAAATAATTTGCACAAGTACTAATAAACAAACAAAAAGAAATAATAAATCCTATCATCAGGGCATATTGAATTTGATTTCCGAATAATACAAAATACTTTCTTTATAAAACACCGATATACTCGTATATTGATGGAAGGAAAACACATTGTATACATAACCTTTATAGGAATTGGCTCAACGGTCCCACAGGAATGACCTCAAATATGTGGAATTGACTTTTGTTAGGACCCTTGGCCGATATCACTCGAATTGGATTCGACTTTAATACTTTCAAAAGGGAATGTTAGCGCCATTGTGTCCATTTTTTCATGTAAAATACCTAAGTTCACACAAACATTATGTATGATATAAAAAAGTTATTTATTTCGGATATATGTAGTGTTTTCACAGATCTAAGTCAACATTTTCAGACTCAATTTGGAATCAAACTACAAATTTTATCAGAGCAAAAGAAACGGTATATACTTGTGAGGTTCTTTTTGATTCACATTAAGATTAATTAAATAGTAAAATAGTTTATTTCCTTAAATCAATCTTAGGTGGTTGTTATGAATTATAAAATCCAATTTAGTATTAAAACCAACTAAACATTAATACTGCATATTTTCATTTCGTGAATTAAACCAATCATGATTGCTATCACTGCCGTAAAGTTAACTAAAGGTAATGAATTTTAACAGTTCGCGTACGTCGTTGCTGTATGATTTTCTATCCACTAACCTATTATTATTATTTAAACACATGGTTTATGAAGCCCTTCTTATAAATATACCTTTGTTTTCAACAGACAAAGTACCTAATGCTGATAATTTCCATTCTTCAAATACTAAATAACTCATGCAAGTACTTGCATACCTGCACGAATATTATGCAAACACGATGGACCTATTGTTTATTATTTAATTAACATTAAATTGCAACCCAATCACAAAATATCGTATGTTTCAAATACGTAAGAATCTTTTTAATCAAAGTATTTGAGCCAACCATTGTATTTTAAATTAGAAAATGCATTTTTAAAGGCCTCTAAATTCTGATTTTTGGGTTAAGTAAACCCCAATTTCCCCAGTAAATAAGATATATTTCAACAATAATCGTTTATTGAAGCTTATTAAATCCTATCATCAAGTATTTGAACCTCAAATATTAAATAAGAAATGAAACAAAAATCCTAATTTTCTCTCGTTTTATTTTACATATTTCTTTATCCTTTATCGAACGCTTTAGGGCCGGGCCGTGGTCACAAGAATAAAAGGAATTATATGAAAATCGTGCACATCATCGTGCCATCAAGATAACACTACATTGTAAAAATTAAGGGGTCAATAAAGCAATCACCATCTAAGCTGCTGACGCATCATTGTTGCAGGTTACCGCTCCAAAGTTCCCGGTCGTGATCAAGATAGGCCACGCTCACAGCGGTGTGGCCAAGGTGAAAGTGGACTCTCCAACCGACTTCCAGGTATATCATTTATATGATAGTTTCAAACGAAGACACGAACCATTAGGCCAATGCTTTGAATATTTTTAATGAAACTTTGAAATGTAATCTGGTAACTCTGAAAGCTTTTTAAATAATTCAGAAGCGTTAGGTGAGCATAAAAACGTAAATCAGTCAGCTACTACTGGGTAAAGGCCCCCCTCTTCACCTAATGGTTATTGGTTTATTATCCACGCTGGCCAAATGCGGTTTAGTGATCAGTAACCAGGACTAAGCATCGAACCCTCCGCCCCGAATCGACTCTAGGCCTTGTTCTAGAAACCACCAAAGCTCTAAACAAGCTAGGTGGACATAACAAGGTGCGATTGATCTGGGTCCCAGGACATATGGGAATCCACGGCAACGAGATGGCGGATGCACTTGCCAGGGAGGGCTCAGAGACCCAGCTTATTGGTCCTGAGCCGTTCGTGGCACTTGCACCAAGTACCATTCACAACGCCTTAAAAGATTACATCGAAAACAGGCACGGCATCGAATGGAAAGAGCAGCCGGGTATGAAACACTCCAAATCCTTACTAGGCGAAAACGCCTTAGGACGGAGTAAGTTCATATGCGGAGGCAGTAGAAGGCAGGCCTTGACAGAGCACTATGCCACAAAACAAATGCTTCACAGAATGCATTTTTCAACAAACAACTTGTGTAGGGAGAGAAAACGGAGTCAATACAGCACCTACTGTTTGACTGCGATTCTCTGGCTAGGAGTCCCATTCGTGGGACTCTTGGGGTCGGCCTATCCGAAACCGCAGGATTTCAGACTCTTCGCTCTTAAGGACTTTGCCAAACTTATGTCATCTATCTTTACATATGAACAAGAGAGAAAGGATGGGGTTGCACAAAAGATCCAGATGGGTCGAAGTGTTACTGGGAGAGGGAAACCTCAGCAGGCCCCACTAAAATAAGATAAGATAAGCATCGAACCCGCCCACCGAGACGAAGAGTTATAAGAAAATGCTTAAAATCCAAATGTAGAGCTGTGGTAGTCATTCAATATGTTGCAAATAAAATGATGAAACCTAATTTTTCTATTACAATTTATTTGTCCTATACGGAGCCCCAAGAAATAGCACACTTTGTGTAACGAAGTAGTGAAAGTCCGAGTTTATGGATGTTTTGACTGTAACTAGTACCTACCTACACCTAGTAGTTGGTAGAGAAAATCTGTTTAGTATCAGTACTATCGACGTTTACTGCATAATCGCTATTGACGTTGGCCACCAGTCTCGGTGAAACTAAAACAAACTTTGTTGTCTTGTAACTGTGTGCGGTTTGCGTCTGTTCAATGGTAAACTGAACAAGTTATTTCTATACAATAACTAGGTTATTGTATAGAAATATTTATATAACTAGGTTTAATAACTAATAACTAGGTTGGTGTTGTTAAACTAACTTTAAGCGTGATTAAAATATTGATAAAGATATATTAACATCATACTTAATATTATAAACGCGAAAGTTTGTAAGTATGGATGGATGTTTGTTACTCTTTCACGTAAAAACTACTGTATGGATTTAGATGAAATTCGGCATACAGATAGTTTATAATCTGGATTAACACATAGAATACTTTTTATCCCGATATTCCCACGGGAACGGGAACCACGCGGGTGAAACCGCGAGCGGCCGCTAGTATAAGCGTATATTTGCTTTTGTAACTGTCTCACTGTCATTAAATGTTAGAAATTCGTAATATAATATAACAGCTGGCTCGTCCAGAAAACAGTTTCGGGTAACTTTCAAAATTTCGGAACCTCGAATTTTTATTTTAGTTATTCGAGACATCCCGGTGGCCAAATAGCTCGTGCTCGCCTAGATTCAATTCTCAGATCGGGCAAAGTGTTTCATATTAATGCAAATCCTTCTGATCACTAACCCGCATTTGGCAAGCGTGGTGGTAAAGTCAAGACCATGAAGTAGACAGACTACATTGTATTCTGTCGGGCTCCTTAAATATACACGTTAAGCTTTTAGTACTTGTAAGACTTGAGACTAACGCCTTTCCGTGCCTTTCTGGGACGTAAAGATGCTATCGATAATGTGAATAAGCTTGCGCTCAATAGTGAGACGTTTATAGGTCATAGTGATGTTAAATGTAAATTTTGTATATTTTGTTTTCATTGTATAATTTCAGGACATCGCCGGCGTGGTAGCAATGTTGGGGACATACTGCACTGTGGAGCCATACATCGACGCCAAATATGACATTCACATACAGAAAATCGGAACTAACTACAAGGCATTCATGTAAGTAACCCTTCGTTAATAATTATTTACTATGTTGTTAAAAGAGTTTTTTGGTTTTGGAAATCATTAATTTTTTTTTTGTTTATATTATTTTTATTCTCGTGTTAATGCCATTTGTCAGCTTTCAGAATAAACTCTTTAAATCATAAACCAAGTCCGTCTTCTTAAGTATTAACGCTGATTCGGAATAAAAGTATAAGCGCATATAGTTAATATAAGATGTCAATTCTTGAATTAACAAGTATAGTCGACAATGAAATTGCTTTACCACCAAGTTCTGTTTTTGTTTAAAAGACCAAGTGACAGATACGTTGTCGTTATTGACAATGAGCCTTAGCGAAATTTTATTGTAATGGAAGTTTTTGTCAAAAGTGATAAAGTAATTTTATGGTCTGGTCACAATGGTTTTGTGGCAGAGTAAACAAGCTTTTATTGTGACAGTTATTGAATTTGCAGATGAGGCTTAGTCTTCCGTAGTTTTAGCCAGCACTTTAGGCATAACTAAAATCAAACAATATCTCGACTGTAATAAATATTGCGTCACAACAATGAGCTATTCCTCAATGAACTAACAATGAGCTATAAATTATGAAACACATTTTCAACGTATCAAATATGAGACCGCAAGCTGCTGAAAATGACGCACTCACGATACAATCATAACGCAATATCTAACTTCTAACCATAATGTGCAACTATTCAGGGAATTTACAGATTTAGAATGCGTAATAGACTTATTCACTTGCATAGAATAATTACATTACTATTTTATTTATCTTATTCTCGTTGAATGCATAAAGCTGACACAAACTCTATGTAGATAGGTAAGTTAGAATTGCCAACTGGTTAAAATTTTATGAGCGATTTCAGAAATTTGTAAAATATTGATGTACCTACCAATTCAAACAATGCAAATGAAAACAAAAATTGTACACGCAAAGACGATTAAATTATAAGTTTTGGTGTTGTTTTGTTTTTGTTTCTAATTCAAACCTTAGATTAAAATAATGTGCTATTACCCTTTTTTAGTGAGATGTTTCTGACCAACTTTGTAGTCGGGTTTACGGGTGGCAATAAACTTGGTGTTTCCTAAAGCCGTTGTTTGACCTCACGAGCGTATCCCCGTATCTTACTAGATTATCCTACACGGGGCCAACTCTAAAAGCTAGGCCTTGGCATGGGTTGATCTGACCAATGAAAGAATTAATAATATAAATATATGCGAGTACATCCGTATGATCATTTAATTTTATTGTTTTATAGTTATGTAAATATATTTGGTATCACCTGATCATTATCATCATCAATAATTCATTTTATGTCCCCACTGTTGGAGCACGAGCTTTCCCTATGGATGGATAGGGAGAACGGGCCATAAACCACCACGCGGGCCCAGTGCGGATTGGTAGTTGTTAACGACTGCTAATGCAGCCGTGACCAATAGCTTTACGTGCCTTCCGAAGCACGGAGGAGCTCGAAATAGCAAATTTTTGGTCACCCATCCGATGGCCGGCCTCTGCGAAAGTTGCTAAAGCTCAGCTGTTGCAGACCGGACGCATTAACCACTGTACCATCAAGCTCCTCAAGCTGGTATAACCTATTATTTAATATTTATTTTGTAAAGGAGATCATTCGGGCTCCGTACATTTTTGGGCCTTTTCTGAAAGTGCCGGCCAACAAAAAAAAATAGTACGTATTGTTAGAACTAGCCATTTGGAGTAATAGTTACTATGGCACAAAAGTTGTAGGATTGCTCTAAGCCAGGGATGCACAGACTACGGCCCGCGGGCCGCATGCGGCCCGCCGGTCGAATACTGGTGGCCCGCCGACAGCAAAAATAATACTCTCGTACATTCGAAAATATTGAGTTCTATTCCAGAATAAAACCAATAACAAATGTTCGAAAAGTAATTTGAATCTCGCGCGCGCGCTCTATCAATCTTATCGGTGCGCCGTGCATGCGTCGGTAACAGCGGTCGGTAATGTTCGTGCTGATCTCGGTTAAATTCGTTTTCTTGAGGAAGCGCGCCGCGTTATTATTATACTGTTCGAGCGAGCGAGATAGCAATAGTCCCAAATTCCCGATAGCTCGCGTAGGTAGATACACGAAGCTTCCAGAGTCGGTTTCGAGATTTCTCCAGACAGTTTTCGACTCTATGCGCGTGGTATAAAAGCCACGCTAACCGCAGCGACCGACAGTTCGGTTTTAATTTGAGTAAAGTGTCGTTAGTTCTAGTGTAGATTTTAACTCGACTAGCCGGTGTCATAATTATAATATATTTTGATCCACATTCAACGTAGATTTCCCGTCAAGTGCCGTGTATAATTGTGTTGTGAAATCGTAAGTAAAACTGTTATTAATTTTATCTACATATTTTATCAATTATTTTTGGTAATTAATTAGGAACTGTAATTGGTTTTAGGTGCTGTGGTAATCCTAGTCAGGATTAAAACGCAACATGGACATGCCAGGAACTAGTAAAAAACGTAAGGTTAAAGATGAAAATCGGCAGTTTCAAGAAATTTGGACTGAGAAATACTTTTTTGTATGGTCGCATAACAAAGTCGTTTGTTTAATTTGCAAGAATTCTGTTGCGATTGCAAAGGAATATAATGTAAAAAGGCACTATGAAACGCAGCATCCTACTTTTACGAAGTTTACAGGCGAATTAAGAAAGCAAAAAGTTTTGTCTTTAAAACGGGAGCTTATTGGTCAACAAGCTATGTTTACAAAACCCATTCAAGATACAGAAACAGCTACAGAAGTTAGTTATGAAATTTCTCGAATGATAGCAAAGCGGAGTCGCCCCTTCAATGATGGGGATTTTGTAAAAGAATGCATAGAAATTGCCGCTAAGAAAATGTGTCCAGAAGCAGCAAAAAAGTTTGAGAAAATTCAACTGAATCGTATGACCATCCAAAGACGAATTATGTCTTTGTCAGATAATATTGCGGAACAATTAAATGAAAAAACTAAGATAATTGATTTTTTTTCATTAGCACTCGACGAATCCACTGATATTAGTTCCACAGCTCAACTTCTTATATTCATACGAGGTGTTACTCAAGATTTTGAAGTCTTCGAAGAGTTATTAGGAATGTGTTCATTGAAAGGTCAAACCAGAGGAGTTGATATACTCAATGTACTTTTGGACGAGTGTTCAAAAACTGATTTGGACTTATCGAAATTATCGGGAGTTTCGACTGACGGTGCTCCTTCGATGATTGGTGTCAATTCTGGGCTAGTTACTTTGTTGAAAAAGCATTTGCAAGAAAAAAACTTAAACGCTGAAGATCTCATGCAGTTTCACTGCATTATACACCAAGAAGCCCTCTGTTCTAAAAAAATTGAATTTGAAAATGTCATGAAAGTGGTAGTTTCGACTGTGAATTTCATAAAATCACGAGGACTCAATCACAGGCAATTCAAACAATTCCTTGATGACATTGAATGCGAACATGGAGATTTACTGTATTATACAGAAGTAAGGTGGCTAAGTCGTGGATTGACACTGGAACGATTTTTAAATTTAATAGAAGAAATTGATATTTTTCTGGCGGAAAAGCAAAGGGACGTCCCGGAACTTAAAAGTCCTGATTGGTTGTGTGATTTGGCTTTTTTAGTTGACATTACAAATCATTTGAATGTCTTGAACACACGGCTTCAAGGCAAAAATCAACTGATATCCCAGCTCTACGCACATGTATCATCCTTTCAATGCAAGCTGACACTTTTCAGATCGCAATTGAATTCTGGAAATTACAATCATTTTCCGAATTATAAGAAAATGGCTGAAAAATTCAAAAAAACTGCTATTAATTTCAGTTATGTAAAAAAGCTAGATATTTTGATTCAATCTTTTCAAGACAGATTTTCGGAGTTTAAAACTGTGAAACCTCTGTTGGACATATTTAGCAATCCTTTCACGATTTCAGTTGAAAATGCGCCAGAGTTAATGCAGTTAGAAATTATCGACATTCAGAACGACCAAGATTTACGCAACAAATTCAACGAAGGAGACTTGCTGAACTTTTACCGCTGCATTGATAAAAATACGTACAAAGAGTTGCGCATAAACGCTCTGAAATGTGCAAGCTTATTTGGTTCTACCTATATATGTAAATAATAATAAAACAAAAAATCGAAACCGCCTTGCAAATGAAAGTTTGGAAGCAGTTTTACGTGTTGCTACAAGTAAATTTGAGCCAAATATAAAAAAGATTGTAAGCACTATGCAGTGCCACGCTTCAAATTAATAAATTCTTTTTCAATTTGAATACATTATTATCAATTTTTCATTGTCTTTAATTACCTATACTTCTGGTGGCCCACCATCAGTTCATAATTTGCCCGAGTGGCCCCTAGTCTTAATAAGTCTGTGCATCCATGCTCTAAGCCAAAAGTTATACAAGTTCGATGATTCATCATTTTCATACATTTAAATTTTTTTAATTTTTTTTTTTCGTATCAACTTCAAAGCGGTCGCTTGACTCTTCACAGTGAAAATTGCTTAGGATCATTAGCTCTAACAATATATATCATTATTTTATGTTTGCCAGCACTTTCAGGAATCAATAAGTATATAAAAATGATGAATCTTCGAACTTGTATAACTTGGCTCAGAGCAATCCTACAACTTTTGTGCTATATTAACTATTGTTCCAAATGGCTAGTTCTAATAATACTTACCATTTATTTTTGTTGGCCGGCACTTTCAGAAAAGGCCCAAAAAAAATGATGTCCTCTATTATCTGGTTTTAATAATCATTACCAGAACCTCTTCAGTTTACCTACTAGTACCTACGTACTGTTGCTTTAATTTAAGCGGCAATCTTGCCAAAGGCTAATATTGATGAACATTTGGTTTCAGGCGCAAATCCATCTCTGGAAACTGGAAAACTAATCAAGGTTCTGCCATCTTAGAAGCCATCGGTATGAACGACAGATACAAAATGTGGATAGATGAGGTACCTAAATGAACAAAATCTTTTTTTTAAGCTCTTCTTTTTTAAACTATCTAAGTTCATCTATTGACATTGTAAAAAGTATTAAATGAGTGTACCGATAATGGATATGGAAATTCATAAAACTTCAGGGTGTATCAAACTGATAATATAAGTATTCAAAGTTTTTATTCACAACATTCTAGTAATAGAATGAGCTGAATTTAACATTACGATAGATTTGATTTTTTTCAAAATAAAGCATTCTGCTTCAGGCATTAGAATGCCTGCAGAAGCATATAATCATAACCTAATGGCCTACGCTAAGCTTCTACATCATATTTTACGGACGGAGAATTTATACCGACAAAAAGACACGAGAAACTTGTAAGAGGCTTTTTGTATCCCTAATATAATAAAATTACCAAAAGCAATGTATCTAAATGTCCGCATTTGGAAGAAACTGGGCGTGAAGCATTCATGTAGTATATTTTTTATAAAAAATAACTGACCAAACCCAAAATTCGGGAGTTCTGAAATTTGACCGAGACCCATAACTTGTACAACCTAGTGATATCTGGTGCTAATGAAACGATTTCTGTATACAAAAAAACTAATGTCACTAAATCTCAAATTTGCCATGTTTAAAGGTTAGCGAGATATTCGGAGGTCTGGAGGTATGCGCACTGGAGCTGGTGGTAGGCAAGGACGGGCGTGAGCACATCATCGAGCTGAACGACTCCGCTACCTCCTTCATGGGCGATTCGCAAGAGGAGGATCGTCGCCATCTTGCCGATCTGGTTCTGCAGCGTATGCAGGTAATAACTTTAGTTGTATGGCCTAAAACTTTTGTTCTGTTATCTGATGATCTAACAGTAAGTTATAGTGCAGCCCGAAACGTAGATTATATAATTAAAAACATCACTTGGCAAAAAAATTCCTTCATGGCATACGATCAACTATACCACTGATTGATGCTTTAACCTATAAAACTTCACTGTTCCCTGTTCGGGATGTCCACAGTTTGATGAGATGGAAATTGTTTTGAATAGTTTACAACTCGACAGGCAATTTACGACCAGTTAGCATGCATGTAAAAATAAAATCTAAATCTAAAAAAGTACCTATATCAAAATGTTTTATGTCCTAGAACTACTACCATAACAGATCTTGAATAAACCCATTCATGGTGTATGTTGAGAAGAATGGGCGCAAACTGCGCTGTTTTAAAATACGAATGCTCTAATGAACAAAAATCTGACCTAGCTATTACCCTTTCAGTCCGTATGCCGACCAGGCTTAACCAAGACGACGTCCAGGGCATCTGTGTCCGGCAGTTCCGCGGCGGGATCTCCCGAGGAGCGCACCGTCCCACTGCCGGGTTCGGGCCCGCCCAGCGTCCCGCCGCCCGCGCCGCTCGCGTCTGCGGCCAGCATTGACCGCCCGCTGCCACCCATCCCTGCGGAACCGTCGTCGCAGCCACCGCCACCACCTCTCACGAGACGCGACTCCCAGGGTAAGCTGCTTCTGTACCAATTATAGTAAATAAGTATAAATACATAGCGTCACGCCTACCCGTATATATTTATATATTTTAATAACGTTATCTGGGATTAGGCCGTGTATAAACATCAGCAAGCTACACGGACCACGCTTAGCCAAAACAGTATGGATTTACATGGAAAACTGCAAAATTAGTGATTGGTAACTAGCCTATGGTCTACCTACCTAATCATAACCCATTAGTTGCCTTTTAGGATATGCCAGGGAAGTAGGTAACACAGATCCAAACCCAGACCAAAATGGGTCTGGGTTAAACTATTTGTTTATAAGAGATCAGGTTAGAACCTGGGGTATTTCGCAGAATTAGACTGTACAGCGACCTGGTACCTATACCTGCTATCTTGCAGCATTGTTTTGTATGGCTGTGTTACGATTTGTAGGGTACTAAATCTAATGGAATTACAGGACATAAGTAATGAAGTTTAAAGTCGGCAATGTGTGTTTGATACACTTGGTTTTCCAAGCATCCATGAGCTGCGGTGGCCGCTTTCCATCAAGTAGGGCGTATGCTAATTTTCTGGCCCAGTGGGGATCATCAAAACCTTTTCGGTCTATAATGTTGATAACCAATGTTTACAGCTTCCCAATCATCATCGGTATCGTCAGCGTCAGCCGCGCCAAGCACAGCCGGTGGCGCAGCACCCGGCGCGCCCGCGGGCTCCGCTGGCGGCCGCGGCGGCTTCGCCCGCCAAGGCTCCCTCAGTGCCGTCCTCACTGAAGACGCCGAGGACACAATGAAGAACCTGAGGAAAACCTTTGCGGGCATCTTCGGCGATATGTAAGCGTGACACGAAGAGGCGTGTATTAAATACGAATTTGTTTGGTCCGTTTTTTATAAACTTTTTTAGTGGTTGAATTCGAGTTAATATTATTAAATTTCAGAATATTTGTTAAAAACCAAAAGGTCAGGGTACCTTTATATAAACTAGGCGTACACCTAGTAGGGAGGTACTGCTACTTAGCTAAGTACCTACTTACTTGAAACGACAATGAAACTAAGCGAAACAAAAATAAGGTGTATTAAATTCATTTAAATAAAAAATTTCAACATTTTGAAAACGGACTGCGATTATCACTCCTTAGTTTTTATTTATGAAGAAGTTACTATTCTGTACCTATCAGTTCTTATCAATATTCGAACAGATACCTAGCTTTACAATTTTTAGTTTCTGTCAAACAAAGTCAAGACGTTAGGACGTCGTTAGGATTACCTAATATGCTTATGGACCTACCTATTCGGTTAAAAACAAAATGAATTTAACACAGATTGTGATCTTGAACCAATGAGTAAAAGAAAATTGACCAAGGCATTTGTTATTTATAAATTTGCTCAAGGTTAAAACAAGTACAGCCTGCGTGTTTTAATTACCTGTACACGTCTCATACGCATACCATTAAACGGAGTGAAAGATAACGACCGAAATATTATTTGTACGACCAACAAAATACTCATTAACCGTATAAGGAGACATCATAATAACGCACTTTTTTTGTAGGGAGCACCCCTCAAAATGAGTGTACGAAGTGCGACCGCATTAAACCAAAAAGTAAGCTTAGTTTTAATGTATTATAACTAGATTTTTTACAATAAGTTTATATTATAAATAAAATATGAAAATACGAATCAACTGAGCTGCATTGTGATCGAACCCGTTGGTCACGGCGCGGATGCGTCGTGCGTAGTATCTTCTTTCACTGTGTCCTTCTCTCACCGCACTTAGGCAATCCGGGGCTTACCATGATCTCTTAGTCCAATCAAAGCTGACCTAGTTAAACATTGTTCTGGTTCAACGAGCTTCAGATCGCAATAATCTAAGAATATCTTTCGATAAACCCTCAGTGGATGAGGATTCTGGATGAAGTGCGCTTACATCTTTGACCTTATCATCACTACCATCAGACGAGAAGAAGAAAAAGCGCTAAGATCCAAAGTTAACCTTAAAAGATGACGAAATTCGAATGCTGCTAGCAAAACCTCTGGACCTCCGAAAGGAGTCTGCTCTCCGCCTCTAATCAATGGTCATCTCGGGGTCGACACAAGACCCTCTTACAGCCGGCTCTCAAGCCTGTCTACCACCCAAAGACCTGCCCGATCCTCCAAATGACAGCACACATTTACAGAATACACTAAACATGCACACTAATTTAGGCCCAAGACACCGTACTCGTAGAACAAGGGTACGAAGAACCGGTTCACACGCGCTCTACACCAGGTACAGACATGTACCTGGGCTCCTCTCCTCCTCCACGGCCCGGTCTACCCGAGCCGAGGTCCGTTCCTTTAGAGGCGCCCTCGGGTGGTTCCGCTCCCCGATCCGATCCGAACCCTTCGGAGACTCTGGGAGGGCACGGGGACGTTTCGTTTCAACACGGCTTGAGGTACCCTTTACGTACCTCGCCGCCCCTAAAACAAGCCCGGTGAAGCTGAAAATGCCGTCTGAGGCAATCAGCAGTCCTTCTCCAAAAAAAAAAAACCACCCAAAGCATGCTAGAAAGATAGTGCTTGTCAAAAAATGTATGTACTCCTCACATCCAAACTTAGTCTAGCTCAACACAAGCCTGGTTCAAAAGGGGCAGTACAATGTTGGTTCAACTTTGTATCGGAATCAGAGAGCGTGGTAGGTCCACAGAACGGCGGATAATACGACAAGTTATCACGCCACTCGTTTCTTTTAGTGTTAATGTTTTTAACGAAAGAACTTCGTGGCAATAAGTAGAATGAACGATAAGCTTGTGTGTGTAACTTCCAAAGAGAAGTGTTATTTTAAAACTAGGCACTTTACGTAAATTGTCTCGTTGTAAAGCGAATGTATGTCGTACACTCTATCTTAAATTGTTGGCAATTAAACTGGGATGTGAGCAATGCTATATAAGACAATATTGTTAAATGCAAGAATTAATTCACATTTTATATAACATATTACTAGTTGTATCTTGTAGATTTAAGAATTCCTATTAGCACGATCAGACGTGCTCGTATGATTTTATATGATTATTTTGTCGTTTTCACTGAGGCATACTTAAACGTATCATTTGCTGCATGTCATAACGTCTTCTCAGTGTGCAGCAGTGCTATTCTCTAAGCAAAACAGCGTCGACCTCGACATTGAACTCGCTCATAACTTGCAAACGAATGTAGACTTTATTATTATTTAAAAGTAGGTTGAAATTCGTTTGCAAGTTATAAGCGAGTTTTACGACACTGACACTGTTTTGCTTAGAGAATAGCGCTGCTGGTCTGTTTCAGAGTTAAGATATCAAAATATTTGATAAATATTATAGATTATCATTACTGTATTCAATTCTTGTCCATTTAACTCAAAGGCTACCTACATGTAACAACATCTTTTGAAATGGTTTGGAATGTGAAATGTTTTGCGTGAGCTTAAGTCTGATGATTGTCATATCAGAAGAGTCGGTGTTATCCATCGCATCAATTGCATTGCGCTTTCATATCTATGTAGCAAATTTTATATTTAAGCTAACTCATATTAAACTATCCTTTAGCTGATTCAAATCGAAACGTAGATAATTACTGTGTAGTTGAAATATATACGCAATAAAGCGACTAATAATCATACCAAAAATGGTAATATTTAATAAGATTGTTTACGTTATATGAACCTAACATTATAACCGTACAGGATAGTATAAAATGAAGCCCACTTGTTATTGTAGATTTTACAACGAAAATAGTTATAAATACCTATAAAATAATTAAAAATTGTCTCTTTTGTTTACGTGTGTATTATTGGACATTGTTTCAATTCAGTAGTTAATTTTAGATACTCTCTTGTTATCGGGTCCCTGGCAATATTGTGTCACACCTCCATATACGAATATACTCATATGCTTAGATTACATGTATAATTGCACCCGTAGCTAGATTTTGACACAAAATCTCTTAGCATTAACAGCCACGGTGTAACTGACTATACCTAAGTGTCTATAAAATGCGCAATTAGATAAATTAGCTACTATTAAATACATAATAATAATAATATGAAATATATTTCAATTTAGTTAACTTTTATACCTAAAGTTTATTTACCGTATTTTTTATTGTTACGTGATCAGATTAAATTATTTAGTTTGATTTATGAATTGAATTTGATAATTCTCTCTCTTTGTTAACTGTTAAAAATAAGGATATGAACATTAAAGTTAATATAAATGCTGTTGTTGTTGTTGCTAACAAGTTATACAATATGTACTCATATGGAATTAACGAATAGTGTTTCCGCGGGGATTGTCACGATAAAGGTTAAATAAGCGTTGGTGACCGTAGACCGCCGACTACCCTCACCATGGGATTACTTATATGACAGTTACTGGCTACGACGAATGGCGTCTGTTTTTCAGAACAAAGTGATCCGAGTGCACAACTTTACGCTTTTTTAAATGCGTGTTATCCTCAAGCTAAGGTTCTCATACAATTCTAAAGGCTTTATCAAGGAAAAGAGTATTCTACATTATATTATGTCACGACTCACGTGGCATAGGTATTGTGCAAGGCAAAATTGATTTTGCACACGAGTCACTACCAAGGGGCGCTCTACATTTTGATGTGCAAAGTATAAACGATGTTGTTGCTAGACTCATATTGTTCTGTGAGCGAGTCGTATGCGTAAACTTATGGTAGACTACTGTCACGATGCCTCGTTTACTGTTCGTGATTAAATCTAATAAAGACATGGTCAGTCACAATTTTTAAGCCTTTTTTAACATTGATTTCGAGATGTATATATAGTTCACACTTACACATATACTCACTCTTACACTTACACTATATACATATACTTAAGGACAGCTGTTGCGTCTGATTTTGGAAAAAAAGAATGGTAAATTAAAAACTAAAATGTATGTTTTTTAAATAATACATAAAACGATGTGAATTAAAATAAACATGATCAAGAATCAGAGTAGTGAAAATAATAATCGTCGTTAAGGCGTTTCTGAATGATAGGCAGTCCTTAACGTTGATCCACAGTTTCATAGCAAATAAATATATGAAGAAAGTGTAAATTGGATTTATGGATAGAACAGAGAATTTGATGTGGGATTTGCATGAAACATACATGAATGGATAAGATGAAACGTCGCTGAAGCGCTCACACATATAGCGGGAAGTAGGATGGTGAAAAATGTCATTAAAAAGGACGTGGAATCCACGTATTTTTACATAGGCACATTGTCAGCAACTAGAGATTATTCATTTTCAAATATCTGAAGCATGTTGAAAATATCTGGATATAGGCCATGTGTCTTTGTAGAAAGTTGTATATGGCCATCATAACACTTCATAACCTCATAAAATGTGTAAGCCATCTTGAGATGGCTTTAATATTATCGATACAAGACTGATCTTGTATCGATAATACTAAAGTAAACCTATATAATTATAATACCAATACCTATATACGAATATAAGCAAATATATAGTCTCGATTTCAAATATGCACGGCATGTGCTTTGGCAATAATATTTTATACTGTGTGACTGCCATGTCTTCGTTCGAATGGAATATGTTAATGGAATTTGAATGCATGTTAATCTTTATTATAATAATATGAATACCTCTTTTGGTAAGTCAATACATACCGATATTGGCGGTAAACTTGGTGTTTTATTTCAAAATCTCCTCTAAAGTGTCCAGTGTTCGACAGGAACCAGTGACCGACCCTTTATATATTAAACTTAGGGGTCAGCAACAGATTTTTGACTTAAGCGATAATTTGATACAGACCACCTGCTTCCTAGTTGTCATCCAGTAAAATCTATCTATATCTATCTCTATATATTAGGTTGGGGAAAAAGTCTTTTCGCTTATATTATATGTATGAACTTGTAGACTCTTTGGCTATACTACATATTTGTATCTGTCTGGTTTTGGTATCATTTAAAGTTCAAATTTTAAAGAAGATAATCCCAAATTCAAATTAGGAAAATGTATGATTTTCATTTGTTTTTCTTACTGTCAAGATGAGTGAATCTAATGAAGAAATTCGATACATTTTAAAACTTTACTATGAAAAAGTTGAAAAAAGGTAAAAATGCAACGCAAGCCGTGAAAAAAATTTGCGATGTTGATGGACCTAGTGCAGTGTCTGTGAGAGTAGCACAAATTTGGTTTAAGCGTTTTCAATCCGGAAATTTTGATGTCAAAGATGCACGTCGCTCTGGTCGCCCTATAACGGATAAAATGGATGCAATTTTTGAAAAAGTGGAGCAAAATCGGGATATCAGTAGTTACGACGTAGCTGAAGAACTGGGAATTAACCACAAAACAGTTTTGGCGCATTTGAAAAAAACTGGGTTTACAAAAAAGCTCGATATTTGGGTACCTCAAAAGCTCACTGAAAGAAACCTAATGAACCGTGGACTCATTTGTGATTCTTTATTGCGACACATAATGAAACCGAACCACTTTTGAAGAAGCTGATAACTGGTGATGATAAGTGAATCACATACGACAAGAACGTGCGAAAAAGGTCGTGGTGTATGACCAATTAAAACAAATTTAAAACATTTATGCGTTATGACGAATTAGATCTTATTTTCGATGTGACCAGTTGTACCCTAAATCGTCAATGGCCGGTCAGGCTTCACAGACTGTGGCGAAACCCGGGTTAACTCGCAACAAGGTGATGCTGTGTGTGTGGTGGGATTGGAAGGGCAATTTCATTATGAGCTGTTACCACCAGGCAGGACCATCGATTCTGAACTCTACTGCGAACAACTGATTAGATTAAAGCAAGAATTTGAGAGAAAGCGGCTGGAATTAATCAACAGAAGGGGTGTGGTTTTTCATCATGATACGGCTAGACCTCACACATCTTTAGCCACTCAGCAAAAATTAAGAGTTTGAGTGGGAGCTGTTATGCATCCGCCTTATGGTCCTGACCTTGCACCTTCAGATTTCCACCTGTTCCGGTCTCTTCAGAATTCTTTAGGCAGTGCCAGGTTAACATCACGAGAGGACTGCCAAAACCACTTGTCGTGGTATTTTGATCAGAAGCCCCAAAATTTCTTTAGCAATGGGATCGTGCCCCTACCTACAAGATGGCAAAAAGTTATCGAACAAAATGGCACCTACATACTTTTGTTAAATGTAAATAAACTATATAAAAAAATGTTTTGAATTTTCTTAAAAAATGCGAAGAAGCGGGCTCAGCACACAATCCGTACCACCACAATAAAAAAAGTACTAAGTAAGTACCACCACCGCAGATAGTCGAACCACTCCTGTTCTCGTAATTAAACCTAGATATAGATAGGTATCATTAGTTTAATAACAACACTTCTTTGTATATAAATATTGTAAGTTCACAATTTATTATTTTTATTAATACTCATACATGATATAACAAACTCAAAGCTGTACTTTGAAAAATATAAATCTTTAAATAAAGTCATACAGTTACTAAGCAATTATAGGAACAAAAAAACAGATAAAATACGATAACAAATTAAAAAAGCAATCTTAATTATTGCTACTAAAAATTAAAAGTTTAAAAATTACTAGATAGGGTACCTTATTCACAACTAATTTAAATGAAAGTGAAAACGACTGACATTTTTTGTTAAATTTAAATCAAAAGAAGGAACGTTAAATTATTAACATAAAATATAGACTAACGGCTACTGGGAAAATCGAATAAAATTACCTAATTTTTATTATTTTTGAATTTTTGCATTTACAATGCTAAATAACAGTTACAAGATAAAATTTTACTAGAAAAAATCGACCAGCCTCAGGAAGCTTGATTTTTTTCTAATAAAATTTTATCTTGTAACATTACCTAATATAACAATTCATAGATCGGTTCCGTAACGTTACGAGTAACCGACAGGGTCCATGCCTGTGTTGAGGCTGTAGTTCCGGTACATGCCGGCAGCGGCCAACCGGTTCGTGAACGTCTGGCCGGCCGGGAAGAACACCGACGTCACCGAGTGGATACCTGGAAACGTCATTGTAACGTTTTAAAATCATTGATATTTGGGGTGAGTATAAAAAGTCAAATGTAAAAAATAAATAAGTAAGCTCACACTCAGTGCACAACAAGTGAGAAGACTTTTAATATGATAGATAGATAATTATAATACATATATTTCAAAAACCACAGACACACACTCCTAACACAATAACACAACGGATAAAAGCAAATGAATATGTGTGCGTTCTGCAGCAGTGCAAGAAGGTCGTAGCTCAGCGAAACATTTACTCGTGAGCAAAACGCTGATTTCAGCCAGAACCACTAGGGCAGTGCGTGCAGGGCAGAGGTTAGGAGAGACATACATCCCTGAGGTTTGGCTATCAAGAAAGCAAAACCTGATGGATTAATGATGCAAGAAAGTTGTTCTATTCAAAAAAAGATCACAAACAGTTTTACAAAATAAAGGGACTTGATGGAGAATAACGCTTACCTATATATGGAAGTAAATATTATCATGAAAAAACAAGTATGTATGAATCGTAGCAAGTGGAAAAAAGTGGTCTCTGCCTACCCCTACGAGAAAGAGGCGTGACTATATGTATGTATGTAAATATCATCATCAGCATATACAAGTCCTACTGCTGAGCTCAACATAAATGGAGGATGCACATGGGAGATCGAGCCATAGCCCACCAATGCTGTTTCAACGCGAGTGAGTTCGTTAGGTTTTAAGGGCTATCATCTATATGACAACAGCCGGGATCATCGGCATACCGGGCCTTCCAAAGCAGAAGAGCTCGAATAATTCTTATTTGATTACCCCTTCAACGACACGGCCGCGGCCGGTCGATATTTGCATAACTTTTCCTTCCTTTCGTTTGAACTTCAGATTGAAAATAGTTAGCTCTTAAACAACGCTTTTTATGAAATTGCACAATACCTGAAATTAATTCCACTAATAAAAATATAGGTCAGATTTTATTAAAAAAATACAATTACACCACTTTTAAAATTTCTTTACTTTTAAACTCTATCGTCTTTTCAGTTCAGTTAACGACAGACGGCGCCAAGCGGCAACGTTACACATCAAATATTTTATTAAGTTGCAACAAATGCAAGTAAAACCAAAAAAATAAATAGGTATATTTTTAAATAATCCGCGAAAATTTAAATTAAAAATGTATATAATTCTTTTATAATAAAAATAATTCGGGGTGTCTGAGGTTTTGCGCTATTTCAATAATACGTTGTATAGCTGGAGGGGAGAACCTTACATAGAAACCTATTAGCGCTTTCTCGGGCGCCGTGGTACTCGGACGATGAGTTTTCCACTTATTCATATTATGTGCCACTTAGCCCTACTTATTATATTTCGTATACCATATTATATGCAATCGACCAACCTCAGACTTGGTCTTTTAAATATCATAGCATCATTGCAGTATTATGCGTTGCTAATAAACTTGATTATTGAGCGGCTATTCAGTGAAGATATTATGGCTATTTCAGTTTAGAAAAAAAAATACATTTTGTGTATAAAAGCTTTTTATTTCGCGTTTAACTAAATGTTCACTTAACAAAGATAACATAAAATAGGTTTACACTTAACAAGAACAGCTGAAAATTGTATCTAACACACATTATTAACGCGAACGTTAGTTACATCTCAGTAATAAATTAACATTTAATAAAATTCAATAAAGTAACATTAAAAATAAACATTTATGATAAGAAAAATCTTAATTCATAATTTCATCTTCAAATATGAAAAGAAATGCATTGCAAATAATGCTAAAATAACTAGTAACTAGTTAGTAGCGAAGACCTAATATAAAATAAATAATACCTAATTACTATACGAGTAGCTACTACCTCAACCGCGCAATTTGCATGCAGCATATTCATAATAATCCTTAAGGGTGGGCCGACCAAAAAATGTCAAAAATGCAGTTACGGTTAAGTAAATATAATTGAAAATACTATCGTATTAAATGAACAAAATATATATTTAGTATCATAGGGAACGTGTTTACAATTTGTCAGAACCATAAATTCATAACACGCTATAGTTTTTTCTACAATATCATTTAAAGTTGGGCAAAGATCATGAAAACGAGTGGCGGCGTTTAGTAGATTTCTTATAGTTTATCTAAATTATTGTACCTCTGATTTTGTCTAAACAATCATCAATGGATAAACTACAAATTGCTAGACTACATTTTTGATTCATCAAGTGGTTATTTAAATAATATTTTTTTATTAAGCACCTTAAATTCCCCATACAAAATTAGTATGGCCGCGCGGCATCAAATAAATATGGACGACGACATTTCAAATAAAACATATGACACTTGTCACTTACGGACGGCGCACCCTTAACTAAATTGCTTCATAATGGGCAAACAAAACTAAGATATCTCTAATCAGTAAATAAACAAAAAATCTTTACTTAACTTTGCTTAATAAATAGCAAAAAAAAAACCAAAGATAACTCTAAGTAGTTACTCAATTAGCGGTCACTGCACTAAGCACACTAACACTTAGTTTCATAATTTGAAATCTTAATAATCGAAGTGCCAATTTTTATTAAATTTTTTCTAAACTTAGTCCAGTATTGAGAGAATAGTTCCTGTACATGCCGGCTTTTGCCAAACTATTTGAGAATTGCTGACTCTTCGGGAAAAACACGGTAGGCACCGAATGGAGACCTAGAGAAGTAGAAATATTATTAACCATTATTAAAATTTATTAAATAAACAAACAAAAAAAAAATATTTTTTTCAAAATCACAACAATTTTATCTCAAACACGATATTAAAATTTAAATTCAAACACTTGATTAATTGAAAGAGCTTAACGAATTGTATAAGGTCGTTGGTACAAGTCACAACAGAGGCACCTTTAATATAAAAAATAAATTAATAGTTTAAAAAACACTAGAAAAACACGCTTTTATAAATGCACGTAAAAACAAAAAATAAATTGTGGATCGTTTAAGTTGCCTCTATTTTTGGGCTGAAGTGTAAACTATGTGCTTTTAATTATAATATTTGATTGTAAAAGCGTGGGGCGCTGGAACAGGAAAGACTTTTTGTATAACTTGCTGAGACTTTACTTTACGTGCATTTATAAAAGCGTGTTGTTCTAGTGTTTTTTAAACTATTAATTTATTTTATACCTTTTGGTCTTTGATAACGAAATATTTTGAACATTTATACATTTATTTTAAGTAGGCGAATGAGCCCGCATCCTCTCCATCTCCGCCAGTGCGTCTGTATTGCATGGTGTTTTATCTGTCAGCTTAGAACAATCTAGCTCTGGAGACCACTAAGTGATTTAACTCTACTTAGGGCCACATACGCCTGTCCAGCCGCAAAAGTACGGGACCTTAAGTACACCACTGCGTGGTCTACCGTACAGACTTGCATCTTGTGCACGGTAGATACCCAACTTAAAATTACTGGTAGCATGCGCCTTTCCACCGTACCGTAGCTATACTATTCAATATATAATAGGTTTGTTGTTATAAACCTTGAAACCTGATCGTGTTCAAAGTCCATTACGTGGCCTTTCTCACAAGTGCAAACACGACTATGATACGATATTCTATCATGGAATGCTAGTGCCTACCTTCCGGCTTCATCATCAGACCTTGAAACCTAATCGTGGTCAAAGTTTATCACAAGATTTTTCTAAGAAATCCAAAACAGCTATAATACGATTTTCCATCATGGAGTTCCAGTTCATATCTTCCGGCTCCATCATCAGATCAGTTTGACAGTACCAAATTATTGTATTGTCATCAGAACTACATACAGCTGCCAATTTTCATTACGCTACAACCCTTGGAAGATGGTTAAATTAGTTTCCTTAGATTCCATTACATAGTTAGTTACATACAGGTCGACCTAATAAAAGCGTGTTAATTATTTGCGATGACTATGCTATAATTCGTTTTAACTACGGCACCAGTTAGTTACACAGCCCGTTTGATACTGAACGATCACCGCATCGTGATGAGTTTGATGCTTGCCACGTATAGGTAGGGATTGCTAACCTTGAGAATTTAGTCATAAGATCCCATACCCTCTATGCTAGACCACAGCATCATAGGTATGAAACCGTTGCTTGGTAGATGGGAGAAACAGCCAGCTAGACAGGTTTCATACAGGAAACCTACCACGACCTAGTGCCTCATCAACAGCCTATAAACGTCCAACTGCCACTGGTGGGCTTGACTCCAGGCCATCCCACATGAACAATCATGATGAGTGCGGCCATAATCACGCGTAGGTCCAAAGCAAAGGCTTTGAACGAGTGATATCTTACTACGAGGAACAGCACGACGGAGCTCAAGATCTTCTTTTATGAAGTGATTCGGCATCGGCATTGCGAAAGTTGCTAAGTCACAACCTTCAGAGACGCGCAGCGCAAGCCACTGTGTCAACGAGCAGCCTAATGTTCCATAACTAGACAAACCTTTACTTATACCAAGACTTATTACAAATTGAGCTTTAGGATGTACAGAAAATAACTGATTAAAATAAACCCTATGCTACGCAATGTTGCAAATTGTATGTGGGTATATAATAAAAAACAAAATAAAAAAAATAAAAAAGCCTTTTAATTCTTGCAACTTATTTACAGAATTTTTCTATTTCTATTAGGTTAGTTTGGTTAATTATCTTATATTAGTTGTTAGTTTTTGTTAGATGTTATATTATTTATGCAAGAACCCCAGGTTGAAGGCCTCCTCCAAAGATACCCAATTGTCTCTGTCTTGTGCTATTTGGCCCCAGTTTGGGCCGGCTGTTTTTTTGATGTCGCCATCCCATCGTGTAAGTCGGTAGATACGTGGGCATTTATCATAACAATAAAACTTACGTCAATTAAAAACAACAAGGGCCTTAACAAATAATGTAAACGCTATTTTATAACAGAGTAACATATTTATATTTAGCATTTTATTTTCAGCCTTGCTGTTCGCTTTGGCACAAAATAAGAAGGCAAACAAAGGTAAGCTTCATACGAACGCGCTCGCGCAACGCACACTTAACAACATCTCACAGGCACGGAATCTCGCAACGGCTTCGCTCGGACTGTTCCGACCTTGGGCTCTATTTTTGAAACGCACGCATGGCATTGTGTTGTCGCATGCGACTTAAGTCACACTCCTCTTCGAAGTCGCATGACGCCGATTTTCCGTATTTTGAATCGTTCGTTTCCGGTGCTGCCAACATAAAACGAAATGTTGGATGTTATCCGTTCCACGCAGAATTTAGACAAAACCGGTAACAACCGCAATGAAATCGGAACGTAATATCCATGTTTCTATTGGCTGTTAAAAAAACCTTTGCTTTTAATAGAATTTTACTTTTGACGGTTATTCTATCAATCGCTTTGTGTCGCTCGACTGCAACGAGTGGGTGACAGCACTCGTTGCGGTCGAGCGATTCAAAAATATAATATATATAAAGTCAAATGTTGAACGAAAATCAGTAGAAACCAAGCGCTCGACTCGAGGCGAAGACATCAAAAATAGAGCCCCTATTCCGAGATTCGTGTCCGTGAGATGTCTATGTGTGCATCACTCGAGCGAGGTATGTATTAAGCTAACTTTCTGTGAGTTCCCTTATTTTGTGGCTATAGACCGCTTTTATAGTAAGCTTTCTCGTATAGCCACTGCTATACCTAGGTACTGCTCGATCCTCCCTAGTAAGAAGGTACCAACGAAACTTAAGTTGAGAGTAACTAAACCAATATACAAAGCCCATACCAGCTACAATAAGTTTGGTGTTGCTGACACAAAAGGAAGAAGTTTCTCACTATTAGCAAATCTTTAAAAGTTTATTATTATTATCATCGTATCAGCCATAGCTGTCCCACTCCTGGGCAAGGCCTCCCACACTTTTTCCACACCTTCCGGTCCCCTGCAACATCACGCCATTCCTTCATGAACCTATCAAGGTTGTCCTGCCATCTACGTCTTGGTCTACCTGGTCGCCTTTTCGCATTTTGTGGGGTCCACTCCGTTATGATCCACGCCCACTTCTCGTTCGGCATGCGGTAGACATGACCAGCGCAATCCCACTTCAGCCATTTTTAAATTCGTAACTTGTTTTAAAAGTTAATAAGGTCACGTAAACAGATGTTAAATACATGTTCAAATAAAGACGAACAAGTTATTCCTGAAGTGTTTTAACACTTAACTAACCACGAGAACGACAGGAATCATCAGGATTTCACAAAAAAATATTCCAACCATAATAAGTATTAAGGGTACGCCGACCAAAAAATGCCAAAAATTAAGTCACTGTTAAGTTGATATATTTGAAAATACTATCGTATTAAATAAACAAAATATATATTTATTATCAAAGGGAACGTGTTAACAATTTAGTCCGATCCATAAATTCATAACACACTATAGTTTTTTCCTCAATATCATTTAAAGTTGGTCAAAAATCATGAAAACGTGTGGCGGCGTTTAGTTGATATCTTATAGTTTATCTAAATTATTGTACCTCTGATTTTGTCTAAACAATCACCAATGGTCTAAACTACAAATCGTCCGTCTCACATTTTCGATTTATCGAGCGGTTTTTCAAATTATTATTTTTCAAATTAACACGTTAAATTCCCCATACAAAATTAGTATGGCCGCGCGGCATCAAATAAATATGGACGAAGACATTTCAAATAAAATATATGATACTTGTACTTACGGACGGCGCACCCTTAAGAAGATCAGATATTATGACAAATTTAAAAAAAATGTTTTTTACCTGGTGGATACCATCCGTAGACGCTTGCAGAAGTTCTGTAGAAAGGGTGTTGATTGCTCAACTGACAGCCGTAGCCATTAAACCAATCTGTAGAATAAAAAGAAGAAAAAAATGATTTTAATATCTCTATTTCAAACAAGGATGTTTCCGCAGGTTGAGTGGAGTCCCTGCCCGGACCCCTTAACTTCTTCGCTACTTTGAGGCTCAACTTAGAACTAGTCCTACCAGAGAGCAAACGGTATAAATATAGGTACAGACGCCTGCATATAAACCTATCCATAACTTAATTATCCTACTAAATATTATAAACGCAAAGTTTGTAAGTATGGATGGATGTTTGTTACGCTTTCACGTAAAAACTACTGCATGGATTTGGATGAAATTCGGCATACAGATAGTTTATAACCTGGATTAACACACAGGATACTTTTTATTTTTGATTTTTTACCCGATATTCCCATGGGAACGGGAACCACGCGGGTGAAACCGCGAGCAGCCGCTAGTCTATAATAAATCTTCAACCGTATGCCATCCTCATAAAGATCAAAGTCTATTGAGGAAATTTGACCGTTTTTGGTAGGCTGATGTGCAGGCGAGTGTAAATATGTGTCCCTACCCTACTGGCAATTAAACTCGGGACCTAGGGTTCTGAGCTGAAATATTTTAGGAAAATATCAATAAAAATAAAGAGAAACATTAAACATTAGGGAATAACGTAACTTTTCTGGTCTTTTTATCACCTACTACCTACAGAGCATCAAGAAACCTTTCTTTCGACCGAATCGAATCGAATCGACCGAAAAAGTAGCTTTAACAACGATCCGAGTGTTTACAATTCAGCCAATGTCGTCGGTCGCCCTAACCGCGTAACGCACGTAAGTTTTATCGATTAACTATCAACTGCTAACAATCACCCGCATATGTTGACCCCGCGAGGTTCACTGACACTTCAAAGCAAACGTACACGGCGACCCTTATCCTTTTAACCGTTAAATCTTCATATAGATCTTGTAGGTATTGAACCAGCGTCAGGTTTCATAAACATATTTACGCTGATTGGCCACCTGTTATGACACCGCCGCGGTAGCTGTGAGACACTCCTTCTATTTCCTATTGTCTTGTGTCTGTGTCGAAATAAATGTTTTCTTCTTTCCTTCTTTCCAATTTGAGAGCTTCTAGTCTAGTGGTTAGGCTACTAGGACTCAGACGGGTGCACCCACCACCTACCCCCGTTGCGTAACTCGGCCTATTTCCAAAGCTTCTCCAAAGACAGTGGTTTGTACGGTGCGTCCTAGCTTTTCGGCGAATATACTAGGACCGGACTCAGACCCTAAAACCCCCGAGTTTGAAATCCAGCAGAAGTTCTACCCGGAGTGTTTGGTCGTAACTCGTACCTACGTCTTGTTCTTACTTGTAAAGCGACATAAGAAATAGCCAGTATACCACTTCGAAGATAAGTCAGTCGCCAACATTAGTTACATGTTACTTACGGGGATGCTCAAATCTCTTAGGAAGGTTGCACGTCGCGAAGAAGTCCGATGTCTTGGGCTCAGGTTTTTTAATTTCCTTTTGAAGGCTAGCTCTGTCCGTGCAAGTCGCGGAGCAAAACCCAGACTCCGTGTCTCGAGAATTTCTATGATCTGTCGGTTGCTGACCACTCATGATGACGTACTAACAATTAAAACAAATAAGCTGTGGTGTCTTGTTTTCTTGGTCTTTTGTAATTAGTCTTGAGTCTTCGAAATCCTTAGGTTGCGATATTTGATACGATTGCGTGTTAAACGTTGACAACCGAATGTTACCAAACACTTCTGTTACCATGGTTACGGTAACAATGACGTGATAAAATGATAAATAGTTAGCTATAGACATAAGCAAAGAGGATAAGTACAATGTTTTGTAAGAATAAGCTAAGGTATTTTAAAATGTTTTTAGATAATATCAGACATTGTTCTAATCTAAGTAATGGATATTCACATTTAAATACATTTCACCTTTACGAATTAACTTTGGATAATTATCGTAGTTAGTGTAAGAAACTTATTTACGGTTTTTGATTTTATAAATGCGAACATTACATAGGTATTTACCTAAATGAATCACTAAATCATAATACGGATCTACTCATTAAACAATTTCATTTAAGGCAAAAAGGGTTAAACTTAAAACTAAATGTAAATAAAATAAATATTATGTAAGTAGTACTGAATATATAACTGATACATGCCTTTAAATATGTAGATAAGCTTACGTACTAACTCCCTACATCTCACTTAGCGATTTAGACTAAGTAATAATGTAATTATTAAAATATTATCATAACCTTATTGTGTACTTACCTATAATGAATGAAGTAGGTCAGACAGTTTACTGCACTAAACAGAATATTTAATAAATCGGCATTGCATGCAATCGTATATAATTCCGAAGTGTTTTGTTTTTATAATTAAATTCTCTAAACGAAAGCTTATCGACGTTTTGAACCTATTACAGATTAAGTTCATCACACATCAGTAACATTTTTCAACAGTTAGTTTGTTATATACAATTTTGAGTAAGCCTTAGATAAACGAACATTTATTTACAATTTACTTTATTTTAAATTAAATCTTACATGTGTAACATTACTTATTTATTGATTGAAGCATACTTGATTTGCTATTAACTACAATTACTCGAAGTAATGTATTATTTTATTTAACTGAAGCATTTTTTATTATTTTGTAGTTTTCCAAAAACTCTGTTTTTCCATACATTATTGTAATCGTTACAATGTTTAAAAATAAAATGACTTGAAATTAGTGCTATCAGTGTACGCAAGGTTTAACTCATTGGGCATGCATTCAAGGGAATATATTAGCTGTTATCAGCATTATCAGGACGAGAACCGACAATGAATGAGTGGGTGACTATCGCACTCCCCACCAGCCAGTTAACAAACCATCGCACAGTTGATCATTAAACTTTAAAGTGAGAAAACTATACCGTGGTTGCCTTGAAAAGTTTGTGTATTATCTGTTTTAAACTCCACAGACTAATAAGACTTTTTACTATTTTTAATATCATGCTTTCTGTCTAAACGAAAAATCATAATAACTTTAAAAATAGTTTTTTGTAAGCAACCTTACTTGATGTTATTAATATTGAATTTAATTTTATAAGCAACTGAAAGCACACGAAATGCATACATTAGATAAACAACAACCTATAAATTTAAAAGTGGTGAGGTTTGAATTAGATTTCACACCTTTGGTAGTAGAAAAGCCGACACCAATAAAGAATAATAAAGAGATACCTAAAATACCTGAAATAAGAAATGTTTTAAAGAAATCGCCCGTGCCGCCGCCGCCGCCGATCAAGAATTGCTCACAGGTAATTCTGTTTTTCAAGGAAAACCGATAATGAAAAAATAAGAACTCCGAAGCCCATCAAAAGCCGAATATTCCGCTAAGTAACGTACCATCTAACCTACTTACTTAAAAATACAGCAACCTTTATTCGATAACTTTTTTGAACTTGGTAAAACTTTGTAATTGGGTTCGTAGTTTGTAGGGTTTCAAACATCAAAAAACAAAACGAAACGTGAGGAAACCTTTAAAATCACTTACGTGTAGGTACGTTGTTGTGTACGCCTTTAATTTTTTATCAGGAAGTTGATGTTTTCTCACGCTGTGACAAATAACAGCCTGGCATCGCAGTGACCCGCAAACACAGACCATATAGCCCACAAAAGACAACTCTTTGACACAATGTCATCGTCACCAGCTTTCAAAAGTTCCATTACTGGGCTCAACTCTTCTTATTCGAGGAGATCGGACCATAACAGATGAGATCTTGCCCCAATGTGGTGTATGTGTGAACTATTGCTATCCTACAACAACAACCGGGACCAAAAACTCAACGGACCCTCTGAAGCAAGTGAAAGCTAGACATTTAAATTTGGTCAACCATTTAGGGGACACTTAGGAAGTTGCTTACACGATTGCTTAACCAAAACGCTAGCCGTTCCACCATCAAGCTCTTGTGCTTATTGCATGACTAAATATTTATCCGTGCTAGTAAACATGTAGTGACGTTGCCTACATCTTCCCTATAAAAACAGTAAGTTTACTATATTATTTTATCAATGTGCTGCGATGTAGCAGTATAGGGGGCCTCATAGCAACAAACCTTTTACTTTCACAGTTGTCACTGTCTATCAAAGATAGCACTAAGTCATTAAAGTCTCCCAAGAGAATGCTAATACACAAGCCTTGGATTACAAAAGGTTTGATTCGATGTATGAAAAATAGAGACAAACTTCACAAAAAATTTAAAAATGAACCCGACAATGAATTAATTAGAATTACCTATAAACGGTATAGAAACTTTTGTTCTTCTATCCTAAAAAAAGCTAAGCGAATATATGACAGGCAGGAGATTGAAAAGGCTGGCAATAATAAAAAACAACTTTGGGAGGTGATAAAGGCGATTAGTGGTTCTAAGAGGGTATCTGATTGTTCTATACCTCTTGCTTCCTCGCATGATCCGCAACAGAGAGTGAATGAAGCTAACAATTTTTTCGCGACCATTGGCAGGAAACTTGCAGACGAGATTGAACGGGAGAGTTGCTCAGAGGCTGTATGTGACTCCTAGCAAACCTCACTTTCATTGGGTTCATTTGCTATGGTACTAACTGATGAGTTTGAGGTGGCCAGAGTTATCAATCGCCTTGAGGATAGGTGTGCGGTGGGGATTGATCAAATATCAAGTCAAGTGCTGAAACGCTATGCACCACTACTGGTTGCTCCCATCACACACATCTGTAATTTGTCTATTTCGAACGGGTTCTTTCCGTCAGCATTTAAGGTTGGCTTGATTAGACCCATACACAAGGGCGGTGACCGAGATAGGTTTGATAATTACAGGCCCATTTCTATCCTACCCACCTTTTCCAAGATCTTAGAACGCCTCATCAATGAGAGATTAGTTAAATACCTGGAAACTAATAAACTTCTTTCATCCTCACAATACGGGTTTCGAGTTGGAGTTCCACTAATGATGCTGTCAATGATTTGGTCCATTCTATTGTCTCTGCCCTGGACAAGAGAAAGAAATGTGTCGTAGTATTCCTTGACATGGCCAAAGCGTTCGATACGGTTTCTATCCCACGCCTATTGGCCAGGTTGGAGAGCCTCGGTGTGAGAGGACTTCCTCTCCAACTCTTCGAGAACTATTTGACTGATCGAACGCAACGTACTAAGGTGGACCAATGGATTAGTGAGGAGGCTAATGTCACATATGGCGTGCCGCAGGGCAGCATACTTGGTCCTACCTTATTTTTAGCTTACATAAATAGCCTCTGTCACCTACAACTCCTGGAAGGAAAGATTTTCGCATTCGCAGATGATACAGCTTTATTCTTCACTGGGATAGTGTATTTGACAATGCTCAGAAGGGTCTTAATAAGGTCGCCAAATGGTTGAAATGCAGCGTTCTGACACTCAATGTTTCTAAAACAAAATATATATATAGTATAAGTACATAAGTGCCTCACTCAGCCATTCGGAATCTCCTGCGATTGCCCGACCCTTGAAAGAACGAGCTCAATTAAATACCTAGGTGTTATACTGGATCAGTGTCTCAATTTCAAAGAACATGTCAATACGCTCACCTCTAGGCTAAGGAAACTCACGTACATCTTTAAAAACCTCAAACATATTGCCGATCACAAGGTTATTCGAATGGTCTACTTTGCGCTTTGTCACTCTCTTCTGGAGTATTGTATCTCAGCTTGGGGTGGGACGGCTAAAACGAACTTGCTAAGTCTGGAACGGGCCCAGCGCCTTCTTCTCAAGGTCGCAATGGGTTTACCTTATCGTTTTCCCACTACGGAGCTATACGAAAAATGAGACATACTCTCAGTTAGGCAAACATTTATCCTTAAAATAATTTTGAAGAAACACTCTGAAGAATCTTACGATCCTGATAAAACTAAAGGGAAGCGGCGCATAGGCACTGTATGCGCTATTCCTGCTCTGAAAACCGCATTTTCACAAAACTTCTACGGCTTTCTTGGAAGCTATCTTTATAATAAAATAAACAGTTCCCTTAATATCTACTCGCTAACGAAGTACAGTTGTAAACAGTCTACCAGTAAATTTCTTAAGTCCATGGACTATGCAACTACAGAAAAATTTCTCTCTCCCCTCTCATAGCCATTTATCTGTTTTTAATTATTTATTAGTTTGATTTTTTTATTTTGTTATATCTGTTAACTTTATACTACTTGAAGTAAAATAATATTGCTAATAGAGCTTCTTCACAGTTAACTATTCTCATCCTCCTACGCAACGCTAAACATACATACACTAACTTACACAACCACACATACACCCACACACTTACGCTACTCGTTCACTAACACCTTACACTCACCTTACTACACTTACACGCACTTACAATTTCTGGTATCCTATGCCTCAGCTAGTTTAGATTAAATTAGTCTTAAGTATTGTTTATTTCTTGTCTTAGATTAACTCTGTATCCTTTCTGCGGGTGGGGCCTGGTGACCTGTGCTATAGGTTTGTTATAAACCCATTTCAGGCACCAGTCCTTCACAATTTTAGGTTACTTGTATTTTAACTCCCTTTATAAATTTGTTATGTTTGTGAAGGATTAATAAAGAAATATTTATTTATTTATTTATAGCAACGGCGACGACGCACAAGTTTCTTATCTTTTTTCTGTAATAACGAATGCTTGTATTCAATTAGTTAAATATAGTTACCTGTTTTCTTAATATTTAAACTTAACGCTTGTGTAGTGTGTCAATAAAGGAAAACTTTTTTTTTGTAAACAAAGCACAAGTTTTAACTGAAAAATAAAAAATATATTTTTTCAGAAGAGAAATGTTACGGAACTAATGGAGATTTTATTGGACGAGTTGTATGCTGACCAGCGAGAGTGGAGCACCAGTAGCGCTATATACTATAGCCGTGGGTATGACTATAAGATTTAATAAAAAATATATATCTACCCCGTTACAAATAAACAGGAGCTCGATGGCGCAATGGTTAACGCGCCCGGTCTGCGTATGCTGAGGTTAAGTAACTTTCGCAAAGGCCGGTCATCGGATGGGTGACCAAAAATGTATCATCTCGAGCTCCCCCGTGCTTCGGAAGGCACGTAAAGCCGTTGGTCCCGGCTGCATTAGCAGTCGTTAACAACCACCAATCCGCACTGGGCCCGCGTGGTGGTTTATGGCCTGTTCTCCCTATCTATCCATAGGGAAGGCTCGTGCCCCAGCAGTGGGGACATAAAATGAGCTGATGATGATGATGATGATGACAAATAAACAAAGAATAAGGTCCGAATAGAAATTCTGTGTTTTGTTCCTGTCATAAAAACGTCATTTCAAATTAGGGTAAAAGAGACAAAACACGGAATAACTATTCGGACCTTATTCTTTGTTTAAAAAATAATCATAATACTTGTGGTCATTGACTCAAGGCAACTATTTTCATGTTAAATTAAAATAACAAAATAGTTCTAAAATGCCTGTTTCAGGAGGCCCCGCTCTTCCAAAACACTCTCATTCAAAACAATAGGTAGATAGACAATACATAAGTCTAATGTATCAAGTAATTTAATTCTAGTTTATCCAAAAGTTATTGTAACCTATTTGTCTGAATATGTGTGTGTGTGTGTAAGTGTGTGTTCTTATATGTTATGTTATTAATAATAAAATTATTAACGATAAAAAATAAAATAACGTTTTAATCACACTAATATTATAAATGCGAAAGTTTGTGTGTAGGTATGTGTCTATATTTGTTATTTTGTTGTTTCATCACGCTGCAACGGATGGATGGATTTGGATGAAATTCGGCATACAGATAGTTTATAACCTGGATTAAAACATAGAATACTTTTTATCCCGATATTCCCACAGGAACCACGTGGGTAAAACCGCGAGCGGCCGCTAGTTTAAATATAGTTTTTACATAGAATATGTCGGTCGTAGCTATGACGTGCAGACCCTGGAGCTTCAGTTCTTAAGCCTGTATACCCTACAACAACTCCACTTCGGTGTTGTTATCCCCGATGCGACCCGAACCCCTCGGAGAGTCCTATAAGGCACGGGGACACGCACTAGTGCGTGATGCCGTTCCCTCGAAAACCTCCGAAGGAGATTCGTTTCACACGGCTTGAGGAAAATGCCCGGTGAAGCTGTAAATGCCGTCTGAGGCAATCAACAAACTCTCCAAAAAAGGTACCTAGATACCGGATTTTTTTGAGAGAGAGACTTGAACTCCATGTTTACAATTACATAATGATTGATGTTCGCTACATCGATCTTCATGGTAAATCAGAGCTTGTTTTTTCAGATCGGCTGCGTCGATGACGTCATCGTTGTCCAACTGTGGCGAGCAGAACGATGCTCTAGAACGTAGTTACTTGGAGGCTTTGAGTACGTACTGCACAAATAAACTCTTACACTGTTATTTCAAAATGTGGACCTTTATGTATAACCGCTTCTATCTCTTACTGTCCTTAGTAAAACAAATAAGGCAAGGTTTTTCAGCATTTCGCGTTTTTTTTTATAAGAGGGCTGTATGGTATTTTAAATTTGATTGCTTTATGTTTATTGTATAAATTAATACTTAAATAATCTTTTCCTTAGGCGGGACTCGAACCCAAACCTGTTGACATATCAAGCTATCACGTTAATGATTTTTTCAAAACAAATGTTTGCAATAATATTTCCGTAACATAAAATCTCTGTACAGTTATATTTTCTGATATATTTATTTTCATGACAGGCATAGAAGATTTGAAACAACAAGCGTCTGAATGGCAATTACGCTTTCAAACGACAGGAGAGCGTCTAGCAAGGATTCTGCGTGTCAGGGACCATCTGAGGAGACAGCAGAAGCGGCTATGTGCTGCCTTCACGGTCTTGTTACGTCACATAAGTACGTACAACTGCTGAAACTAAATGCCTACTGAAACTGCTAAGTTGGGACTTCGGAAGAGACAGTCTTCCTTCGAAAGAGCAGTTCACTTTCGAAATGAACTCTCGAAATTACATTCTAAATCTAGTGAACTAATATTGTTTTCTTTTAAGTTTACGGCGAACAATACACATTGAAATGAGACGTATTTTAAGAATAAGAGTTAGACAGAAAGAAGTGTAAGAGATATAGATTATTGGTACCTATGTTATTTTCTGTTGCTCATGCTTAACAAATAACAGGCTAATGTATTAGAATATTTAGCATCAGAGAGTAAACAAATCTCAGGAGTTCCTTTTTAAAGTTATGAAATCTCCCAGTAGGTATTTTGTAAAATATCACCGCTCGAATCACAACGACGACGCATCGAATATTAATTACGCCTTGATTGATAAATGGTATGAATTTAGCCATGTAAATAGCTCTCGCTGGTTCACTTTGCCGGCGCCGTCGTCGTCGATGTAATTAATGAACGTCATATTTGTGTTTCACGGTGCTTGCTTTCCTACCCACGAGCAGAGACTCATGACTTTCAATTGAAAATCAATAAGCAACGAACTTTTTTTAGCAGAATTTAACCGCCACTTACAGCCAACATTTTGTTTTCAGAATAATATAATAAATGAATTTCTTGAACATTTGCTTGAGCTTTTACTGATTTACATGGGCGTGTTGCTTTTTGGCAGACCAATAGCATTTTTTAGGATTTGCTAAAAAAAAAAAACATTTAACCTAAGAATGTATCAAAAACTAACTCATACACTCTTAGATATAGATATATACACTATAGAATCTTAACCAGCCACCTAATATGCAAACTACGGTTAAGTTTGGTCAACGCTGTAGACAAGGTTCCATTCATAAGGATTCAAAATAGCTTTACGCGCATCAAAGAGAACTTACTGAACACAAGGTGCTATTCCCGTCTATCTGTATCCGACACTGACGTACACAGCGGCATGGAATCGATACGTAACGCACACAGGCACCACACCGGGGCGTACGGCGCATGCTCCGATGCTTTCACTACGAAACGCTCTCCAATATTTTATCATGACAAAAGCCTGTTCTATGCTTCCCCGGCGCCCCTTAGTCGGTTCCGATTCAGGCACTACGATGTACAGTGGTAAGCGGTGCACGGCCCCACCGCTACTTTCGCGACTTGCCCAGTAAACACCATATCAGCTGGTCGACTACGCAGTCTCAAATGCCTTCGAAATATGGCACATAATTACCAAGACTTCCGTTTTGTTTTTTTTACGTCCCTTTGTGATTCCGCCCGTCGATCCACGATGATGTGCCGCGTACCTGAGCATGCTTCGCCCGCCAAACCGCAGTGCCACTGCATCGGATTGAGTTGTATGGTTAACAGTGCCTAGTGCAGTGGTGGAGGTATGCGTTTATTGTCAAATGTGTACCGCGTGCAGGACAGATGAGTGCAATCCTAAACTCCCTCAGGAACTTGGCAGGTTCGTCGAGGGCCAGCTCAGGTAATTCGATTTATCGAGATACTAATAATATAATAGGAAACCTTAGATGTTTTCATGATTCGTACATTAATAGTATAAGTGTTTTCAAGATTACCTTTAACTGAAAAGCATTTAGCGTCCCCTAGTTACTTGTTGTTTTTCTTTTATAAACAAACCAAATCCTATAATTATCTGATAAACTAATTTAGAATTTTTAATAACGGCTATATAAAGCAATCTATTATTGCAAATTAATGTCGACAAGCCCTCTTTTTCCTGGGTTATGTAAAATTCTTATTCATTCGCACTCGCCTGCTTATTCTCTCGTATATTGCTCAAATTGAGTTTGATTGATTTCATTATTTGAGGTTATTATGTAATCGCGAATTTTGTTTACCTACATGATTCGAATTCATTTATATCGAGTTATGTTTTCAGGTTAACAGTAATTGCATAAAGTCTGTTTTTACAGTGATTCCTGTACAAAAAACGAAGTTCTTGTGCCTACCTGAGTTTTTAATGACACTGTGTTTGAAGCAGTAGATATAGTATAGTTATATCAACTAGAACTCTTCGTAAAAAATCTGCAAACAATGAATTTGAACTAAAAATAATGTAAATGCACAGGCCTCTACTAATAGTAGATCTTTTTGTACATTATTATGTAATATTTCTGACCTTATAGTACAGACTATAAACTAATGTGTAGATAGACAGACGGACACAGCGATGGAAATAGTGTAATAAGCAGTTATGACAAAGAAGCAACGTCCTAGACGTTGAAGCACGTTTGTCAATATTTTATTCCCGTTCTCGATCTTGATTTTTCTTCTTTTATAAGCCATTCTTTTGTCATTCCACTTTCGAAAATTGCAAACTAATTTCAATTGGAATTTCTGAAACCGTATCAACAACATGACAACTACGTCTAAAGCACAAATGCACACACAGACGTCTCGTCGACGAATATCACTATTAATCTATGATAGATTACTGTTAAACAAGGGTGATGTAGGCCTTGCCCAAACACAAAACTGTTTATCCATGGTTCTCTTTAACTCATACAGACAGCCACTTTGCGCAGATCTTGGCTTCGATAACTGTCCCTTTCGAACACACCTTTTCCATTCCAATTGAGGTTTCAATATATTCGATTACATTTTAAGCTGATATGTTTGCCTGCTGGTAAGATTTTGCCCGGAATCCAACAACGCAAGTAGCCTTCAAATTCCTATTTATCAAAAAAATACTTGGCAATCGGTAACGCTTTAAAACCTCTAGTCTTTTAAGCGTCTATGGGCTTCGGTGGCCGCGATCTATCAGGCGAGCCTTATACTCGTTTGCCGTAATAGAAAAAGCGAAATGCTTTACTAGAACCAATACTTAATTGAATAACGTTGTGTTACCAGCGGGCGACACTGGCGCCCGTTTCGGCATCGCGCCGGGTGGCGAGGGCCCCGGAGAGGGCGGCTACGCGGAATGGCTCCATGCCATGCGACTGGTGGCACGCCTGCCCGCCGGCGTGCCACAGCACTTCAGACGAAAGGTAAGACGTTCCACAACGTTCCGATACTTGTGGTTCTTAATAGCGCCGTTGATATGGGTCCTGACAAAGCCGGCTACATGGAGAGGATCCATTTGATGAAGCAATAATCCACATATAGTACTTTAGAAGAAAGGTAAGGACATAAACGATTTACAACGTTCTAATTCCTACTTAGTAACCCGACAAAGCCGTCTATACGGAGTTGATCGAAGCCATGCACCTGCCCACAGGCATGCACAGCATGACAGCACTTCAGAAGAAAGGTAAGGCCATTGACGGTATACTACGTATTGATACATGTGGCTCGTAGTAGCGCCGCGGGAACTGAGGCCTGACAAAGGCGGCTACGCGGACCGTAGTGTCAGTGTCAACCAACACGTCGCGTGCGGCTAGACATGCATGAGCTTGAACGCCCGCCGTCGTCGTGCCGCTTACAACATTTCAGAAGTAGGGTACGGACATTGATGTTCTATAACATTTTGAGACTAGTGATTCTTTGTGGCGCCGAGTCGCTTTAGCCCTAACAAAGACGGCTACGCGAAGTGACTCCACGCCATGTGGCTGTTGGCGTAACTCCCTGCTGGCGATTCACACTACCTACTTCAAAAGAAAGGTAAAGACACTGACGTTTTATAACGTTGTAAGTGATGCTGGGTATTTTTATTTCGACAGACAGGGACAGGGCGCTATGGCGCTCATTAGGGGAGGCCTATGTCCAGCAGTGGACTAATATAGGCCGATGATGATTTTTATTTAAAAACTGCGAAATACTTACATATAAGAAAATAAAAAATAAGAAGTAATGCACTATATACTAACTCGGGATAACAACTACCAATTTCTTAGTAACATGAGGTAACAATATTGTTAATAAATAATTTACGGCCTACTTATACTTCAAAAACCTTGCTTTGTTATCGTCACAAGTTAAGAAAATTTTTATTTAAAATTATTAAGACTATAGGTTTTAAGTAATTGTTTTGAAAAGTAATTACCTTAACCTTGACTTCATACTTTTCCTGTCGGCTTATCAACATCATTTTATTAAGCTTATTAGTGTTCAAAACATCTAAAGCGAGCCTAATAGATAAGAAACAGCATCTGAAGCAATTTATCATAGCTTAAATATTTATAAAATACATTGAAAAATTAAATGCCTACCCGACCCAGCCAGGCATTTAATTTTTTCACTGTATTTTATAAATATTTAATGCAGCTTCAGTGCAGCAATTAGCACTTAAAAATAAAAAGTAAAAATTATCATAGCTTAATAAAAACGTTATTCTCAAAGTCATCTGTATTCACAAATCACGGCTCTTCTCTCGGTAGGTAGTTAAAGTTTTGTTCGACGTCATTGAATGCGTAAGGAGAGTTGAGAACGATCTAATTTTAGAATTTCACGGCGTCTCTGGTAATCAATTATTTGTATTCCTTTCGCCACTTTACAAGATCTTCAGAAACCTAATAAGCATTGTATCTTCGCATTGTAGGTAATTTGTAACTTGTATTAGTAAAAAATAATCTATTTTATAGGTTATAATATAACTCTTATGGCAAAGATACGCGTCTAAAAGAATTTAAAGAGTTAACAAACTTATCATCTGTACTTTTTAGTAACTTGTTAAACTACTGCAATATTTTTTTTTGCTTTTTTATCTCTTTGAGCTCGAACTTATTCATGACGGGCGGGCGCCAAACGCCAAAAGCTCTGTCCAGAGGTCTTAAGCAGCATTACAGTGCGAACGCAGGCCACTTTAAAGAGGCAAAATCTACTAGACTGATCTCCCACGTTTCCTTCCACATGCCACGGTTACATGCCACTATACATATCTGACACGAACGCGTCCACTTTCACTTCATGTGATGGCATCACGATATCCCCTGATCTGAATATTAATGTTGTATTTTAAGGACTGTATATATAATTATTAGTAGAGACGCCTATAATAGATGAGGAAAAAAGTAAATTTAATTATCTTTACTGAAAAGAAAACCAAGACACTTCTAATATTCTTTTAGGATAAAATATCACTGAAATGGTTAAGATAGAGCTCCTAATTTAACGAGTCTATGTTTTCGATTTTAGCTATGGCTGACGCTTGCAGAGCGTCACTTGACGGCGCGCAATATCGAGTGGTCGGTGGCGGAGCGAGCCTGCTTCCGCGGCACTGCCCAGCCCGATGACACAGAGCTAGGGGCGCAGATCCTCAAGGTGACCGGAACATCCTAGGTTTCTTAAACAAACTTTCACTAACATTATACTTACAGTTCTAATATTTTGCACAAATGGGTCGCAGTGCTAATGGAAGAAGGCAACTTAGAAAAACCCCACTTAGATAAGATACGACCTATCAGCAGAGTTGAAGAATACGTGCAAGGAAACTGTTCTTAGTAATACGCTACAATGTAAATATGTATATGGGTATTCATAATATTTCAAGATCAGTTTCCTAAAGAAGCATTCATCTACAGATAGGCAAAATCTTTGAGATATAGAAGCAACAATAGAAATATACGTGATCTGGAACATAAAATAGAACAACTGACTTTCTTCAAGGGCTTTGTCAATTTTCGGAGTTAACGAGTCGGGGCGCGGAGGCCTGATATTGGCAATTTTCCCATAGTCCCAATGTCAAAAAAGGATACATACATTGCGTGACGACCCTGCCAGAATAATAACCTAAACTATTTCAGAATATAAATTATGTGGAAATAAGTAATACGAGTACGTGTTAATTTTCAATATCAGTAAAAGGTTTCGACAAAAATCGAACCATTATTCTCGTACCTACTTGTAATAAAAAATAATAGGTATTTTCTTTTAGCACGTTAAGGCCTTAAAGTGTATTCATATTAGTATATAGTATATAGCTCAAGGTCAACGAACAAATTATATTGTGAGAAATATTGCTAAATCTATCTAAATTTTTATAGGGTTGACCTTATTAACATAAAATATATTTGACAGTCTTGGCACGCTTGCCAACCAATCATAAAAAAGGTTATCAATAGAATAAATTGCGTGTACCTATCTATATAAGCACTTCACATAATTTTCGTTTGTTTTGCACCATTCTTATTTTGAAACTGGACTGTAAATATTTTTTTATAATTAAATTTCGTGCATCACGTAGCAGTTACATTTAGATTTGAAGTTGACGGCCCTGATAAGTTGCCGTTAATTTAAAAGCAATAGCGCAATGAGCTTTTAATTCAAGTAAATTCTCTATTCGCAGGACTTGCACCGCACCGGCTGTTCCCTTTTCTGTGGCACGGAAGGGCGTGAGAACCAAGCAATGCTTCGCAGGGTGCTACTAGCTTATGCACGGTAAGTACTGGTATGCTCTAAATAGAATGGCATGCTCTTTGATAATATCCGTTACTGAATACGCACTCTTAACTTTGAGTATAGATTTCGAACAGGTTGTGGCTAATATGAGTACTATTAGAAATAATGAAGATATGTAAATAGTTATTGTTGTAGTCGTAATTTCGAAATATTGTAGCATTTACAATGGGCAATAAGCACTATTCTTCAATATACTAAAATATTTTGTTTATATATTGTGTATTTTTAAAGATGGAACAAAGATGTCGGCTACTGTCAAGGCTTCAATATGTTGGCGGCGATAATTTTAGAAGTTATGGATAAATCGGAGTCAGATTCTTTAAAGGTGGGTGATATTCATTAAAAATAGTTCCTGAAACGAATATTGTATTTTTTGCCGATAATAATGTATTTGGTGCATTCTGCACGCAATATAAGTTTGTTTGGACATTTGAAGCTACCTTTGATCGGTAACTTAGTAGTTTTCTTGAAGATTAATCCACACTGATAGGACGTTGAAAGAAAGCAAGAAAAAAAAACATTAATTGATACACGCACACGAGTCACAATAAAAAAAATATACGTATACCTTGCAATATACCTAGATTTCTATAAGTTCAACGACCTTCTCAAAGGCTATGTAAGTAGTCTATGACGACAAACGATGAAAGCACCCTTAAAAATATAACTTTAAAAAGTTATAGATCCAGACTCATAAAAACACTATAAGCATGCAGAAGTATAGGGAAATCACTCCTACTATAATTATCATCGTCATTAAAAAAATAGACCTCGTCCTAATGCGTATGCATATATATTAGTACTGCTGAACAGGTGATGATATACTTGGTGGAGGCCGTGCTGCCCGAGGGCTACTTCGCGGATGACCTGCGAGGGCTGTCGGCAGACATGGCCGCATTCAGGGACCTGCTGCGGCTACGAATGCCGAGGCTTGCGCACCACATGGACCATTTGCAGCGGATATCAGATGGTAAGTAACTTATAAAGACAACAGACAAGCAACTTGGATCTTAAACAAATAAACAGCAGTCCCGGTTTTGATTTCATTGTATCCCCCTCCCTGTACATAAAATGATACTCGGGTAGTAGGCGGTTTTTAAGTACAGCTGTCTAGCTGCCAGCGTCTTATAAGTCTGAATCTGTCGCCATACCGTCAATGAAAGATAAAAGATATAGTTGATGTTGGGGCTCCTTGAAACTAATCAGAAAGGAGATTCTAAGTTTGCGAGAATATCTTTCCCTACCCACCTTTTTACAAAGCTTTAATGTATTGTCTTTCTATTATTATTATAAATCTTATTTATGCATTATGTGTTGCCATTTGTGTTTTCCGTTGTTTTTTATAATACTATTCTGATTCGAATTTAAACTTTAACCAACGAATCATCGAATTTGTAGGTGGCGGCGTGGAGCCTCCCTTACCCGATGTGTTCACAATGCAGTGGTTCCTAACTCTATACGCAACATGGCTTCCTCGCGACTCGCTGCTGCGCGTGTGGGACTTGGTGCTACTCGACGGCAACGAGGTTCTGCTGCTCACTGCACTCGCGATTTGGGACCTATTACAAGAGTGAGTTTAGTTATATAATACTTACCTTAATATAAGATTAATAAGGAAATCACCGGTTTGGGCATTAGCCCATTTCACAAACATAATCTAAATTATATTTGGAGCTTCATTGTAGCTGTTTGGCCGATGCTGGTAGATATAAAAATTAGGCTCAGGAGACCTTCTTATAAGATGTAATTATTGGCCAATTTACAGCCCTTTTATAACATGCCTCAAGTCTTATGGAGACCGGGGTTGTCCATTTTTACGCAATTTTGTTTTTTTTTATTTCCTTCGCGGCTTAGGCCATTTGACTATGGAACCTTATCATTATCTAGCTATTTGTCTCTACATGATTCAACATCCTGGTTGACTGGAAGAGAATATCATTTGGCATTAAGTTCGCTGTTTATACTATTCTATATTGTGCAATAAGTGTAAGCGAATAACTAAACAATTCTTCAGAATACACTTTCCTACTTGGTGTATTTAAGTTTTCTATGTTTATTAAATGTTTCCAGTCGTATCCTATCCGCACGGTCTGCAGACGAGTTCTACAGCTGCATGGGCGGCGGCGCGGGCGCGATCTGGGAGGCGGGCGATGCGCTGGTGGCGCGCGTGGTCGGCTACGGCTCTGCGCCAGAGTTGCCGCGCCTGCGCTCGCTGCACCGGTACCGGGTCACGCCGCCCGCGCCGCCCACTGCGCCCGTACATCCACCGTTACACTCCGCAGTAAGTCTCATCATTATCGGATTATATTAGTCTACTGCTGGACAAAAACCTCTCCAAGTGCATGCCATTGAGCTGGATCCGCTGCTACTTTTTAATATCCAGCTCAAGCCAGCCATCTTTGATCTTTGCCGATACGCGGTCTCCTCTTAAGAACTCGTTTACCCTAACCAACAAAAAAATATTTATAAATATTCTTAAGTGTTTCTTAATTATTTAAAGCCTTTGCTATGCAAGGAACAGGGAGTCTATCAGGTTAATTGCGAAAAATATTGGTTTTTTAATTCACAATAATCACGTTAGAGTACTATAGTGCTAAGTAATAGTTTTATTTACCATTACCACGTTAACAAAAACGAGAATTTGTATGGAATTATAATAATTTATTTCTACCAGAGATGAAATAAAAGCAAAACTTTATATCGTAATAAGCTACTATTAACTGATAAAAAACAATTTCAGATGCAGTCTATGACTAAACGTGGATTAAGATTGTTCTATTCGGAAGATGAAGGAGATTCCAGCGATGATGGAAATAAAATGGCATTAGCAACTGTAAATATATAAAATGAACATTAAACACTGTTGTCCTAAATACATTTAACAGCACACTAACCTGACATATTTTTAAGGTAATACCACGCAGAGAAGATCGTATAGGTGCCGGAGACAGACTCTCTTTGGATATAGGAGCACTCAAACGTCAATACGCCCGGCTGCGAGAGCGACAAAGACAAGCTCATGTCATTTTAGCTGCAGCATGCGCACGACATGCAGCAGGTACTTTTTTTAAAGTTTATTACCGTTATCTTCATTTACTTCCAAGTAAAGCGTACTAACTTATTTAATTATTTCAGTCGGAGTACCCACGTCGCCTACCTCGCTTACAGTAAATAACCTACTTTTGGGAAAAAGTGCTATAGTTAGTTCGCGAGGAAGACGACTTGGACCACCTCCCGGGGCAGTCCCACCTACCAGACAAACGTCCACTCCGCGAGAGCATGTAGAGAAAGAGAAGCGTTCACGCGGACGTTCTAACGATACAATAAATTGGACCGAAGAAAAAAGTCTGAAGTCGTTGAATAGAAGGAATTCTGTAAAATGGAAAGACATTAAAAAAGAAAAAACAGCAGATAAAATAAGAAAGGCTTCCATTGATTTTGACGAATCAGGCGATGGTGTTATTGTTTCTGAACTTGAAGCTAGTCAAATTATTGCTTCGTTGAGATCGAGAAGTTCCAGTGAGACGTCTTCATATTCATCACACACAGCATCAAGTACGGATACTAGTCTATGTGATGAAAATGAAAAAGCTAGTGACTCTGATCCCGATTTACCAGAAGATGAGAAAGATACACGTTCAAATAAAATAAAAGATATCGTCCCATTATCGCCAATACTCAAGGATAACAAGCTAATTAAGTCACCGCTTCTTGAAGAAACGAATATTATCCATTCCCACAATTTAACTACAACTTTAGATGAAACCAGTGTAAAAGATATTACAGATTACCTTGATTCAGCCGCTGGTGAGCCTCTAAGAACGTATATAGATGGTTTCGAAACTAAATTAAAAGAAACTTTAATAGTTAACCAAGATCCAGAATATTTTAAATCAATAAGTCCACTAAAAAGCGTATCTCCATTCTCTCCTCACCTGAGTTCTGATAAGAGTGACATTTTGCAAAGATTAAGCTGCAAGAAATACGACGAAAAGGCAAAATGTGACGAAGTTCTGAGGCCTAAAAGTTTGTCTAGGTTACCGAAAAATTTAACTGATTTAAGCCCCTTAGATTTATCTTCAGAGTCTAAATGTGATGTAGATATTGTATCTTCCAATAATTATGATTATGAATCAAATTTCAAGCCCTCGGAGCTTAGGACCACAGACAGACCACCTGATATTATTGACAGTTTTACTATGTATCCAAATTTTGTGCCTGACATAGATTTATCTGAAAAAAATATTTCAGATGTAGAAAGTCCAATCAGAAGTCCAGGTGCTGAAAGTATTATTGTAAGTGAAGATGAACCACCAATACCATTAAAAATAGATAAATATTTTGAGCACAGTCCAGAATTTTTCGGTGCCCGTGTTACAGATCCAAATAATTCTGATATACCAAATAGGCGAGCTGTAAAACGATTTTCAAGACTACCAAAAAAACCGGATTCATTAACACTTCACTCTAATCATAACGAAAAAGTCTTCAAAAATGAAGTTGAAAGAGCATCATCATTACCGCAAAGTCATAGTTTCACGAGTAGAAAGTCTTTAAGTCCAGATTTAGAGAGTAAAATAGCAGAGATAGACAGGCGATACTCGATATATGCAGAAACAACAAAAAGTACAAGTGATTCTATATCTCATAAAATCGAAACACCTTTAAAATCAAAAGTAGAAACAGAAAACATGTCGCCAAAAGATTATATTCTTCATTCTGGTCGTAAAAACAGTGAAAGGGCTTTGCAAATTATCCAAGAAAACTCGAAAATATTAAGTAGAATTTTAACAAAACAACATATTACAGATGCTGCCCAAATTGCGAAACTTAAATCAGGTGATACTGTTGACAAGACTGTGAGAGCAAATGTAACATATACCGAAGTCCCAGGAAACGAAGTTGAAACTAAACAAATTGAATCTCCTTTACTTAAAGAATCAACTTCTGATTCTATAATAGGATACAGAAAAAGAAATTTAAGTGATACAACTGTTGGCAAAACCGATTTTGTTAGAGTAAGACCAATCTCAATCGATGACCCTTTTTCATTAGAATTACGTAATACTATTTCAAGAAATGAAGAGTTTCCTTTAAGAAATTCAAAGTCTCCTAGTACTGAATGTCTAGGTAATAAAACTGATATGTACGGTTGGGAAAATAAAGGATTTCTAGCAAAGTGTGATTATAATGGCATTTTGGAAAATACTGGCAATAAATACGATTTTACTTTCAAAAGAAAAAATTACAATACATCAGCTTTAGATAACGAATCTAGGAACGAAGTTTCGAGACCGGCTACTACATCTGAATGGACAAGGCACTCTATTTCGGCTGAGTCAAAATCATCTGTTACATTACCTTCAACTGAACCGAAAGACACTTCTACTTTCGATAAAAAGTACACTTCAGACGACTATAACTATCCATTTTCAAGTAAATATAATGATTTTGTATTATCTAAAGCAAGTGACATATGTAGTGAAACTGTTGATCAAGGGCCGAAAGCTTGCGAAAAATTTTCAAAGACTGATAACAGCCAAGTTAGTGACTTCGCTCATATAGTGACATCCTCAATTAGCTTCACATATGAACCTTCTGGAGAGGATGATTCTCCTACAGGTATAAAGAGTAACTCTAGCGATACGTTATGTCAAATAACTTCACTTGATCAGGTATCTACTCCAATTTCTCCTAAAATATTTCCTAAAGAAACCCCCACATTCCCAAGAGACTATGTCGATGTAAGTGATAGGACAATAGTTGAATCTGATGACACCTGTAGTGCTATTACCTCCCTTATCGAAACAGATACTCTTTCTTCATTGTCTTATCCCCGTAGTCCTTCTTCGGGTTCTTATCATCCCTTCCCTACGAGACCTGTCATGCGCATGCCAAAAGAGCTCGGTGTCAGACTGGGGATGTATCCTAAAGACGCAATTAACTCTTCTCCAAAATAAATTATACTTAAGATTAGTTGCAACTATTAAACTGCTAGAATTTTGTTGTGTGAAGGTATGTTAGTTTTTATACTGGTATTTTATGCTTGATTATATTATTATATAACAATTCTAAGATAACTTTGTTCATTTACTTGTTTTTTACTTCTATATTTTGTATCAATCTTCTCGTTACTACTAATAAGAGAATAATAATCCGATTTAAATCTATAAATGTAATTTTCACTTTATCTGTAAATTAATATGATAACTGAATATCTGTTGCTTTAAATTCGCAGCAGCAATTATAATGAGCTAAGTCTTTTTATTTAAATCGTTACGTAATATAAGTTGAAACTTTTGTGAACACTTTCACGAGAGAGGATGTTTGAGATGACTCTGCCACTGCTCTAAAAACCAGTACCATTACTTCTGAAAATTGCGGTTTTTAAACCTCTTTTATGCATGGTCGAAACAAAGGGTGAAGACCTATCAAAAATTACAGTACTGCTGCAATATTTAAAAGTTGATCACAGTTCAAAATAGTTACAGTGTTATTAGTTTTCATTTTCACTGTATTTAAACTCGAGAAAATTTACTTGTGCAGTAAAGTACCAGCGAATTACTACTTGTTGTACTTGAATAGCTACTCTTGTTTCAACTGTATTTCGAGATAGGGACAAAATAACACGTTGCCTTGAATCCAATATAAAATGTTGTTACATTAATCAATTGCAATACAAAAATATTTATAGGTTTAAGATAGATAGAGTACTTATTTAAAGTCAATGCAATTTACCAGAACGACATAATGACAATGGTTTATGTCGTTGTAGGGTAAAAATTTGTCTTTGCAGAATACAGAGATTTGGTTGTTAGAAAACGATATTTATTATACGACAATATTGATAAAATATACATTATGACTGCTGATACACTGTTTCATTAAAACTAGTTAAATATTTTATTTTTCTTAGAAGTCATCAAGGACTGGAGGGCATGTACACACGAGGTGTTTGTCGCCATACATATCATCAATACGTCCAACGGTGGGCCAAATCTTCGTTTCCCCCTTCACGAACGGCTGAAAAGGCAAAGAGAGTATTGTATTTAATTGTAATTTTATGTATTTATTGTAATTAACAAAGAAAATCACCATTAATTTGTATAATTGATATTTTTTTTAACATAATGTAAGACTGTATATCACTCTAATGGCGGCCATAGACGGGCAGCTTGAAGCAGTCGCGATGCTACTGTTTCAAGCTGCGACTGCATAGTGAACTACAATCTTCTATTTACAAACATACATTGAACCGCTCAAGCAGGCAGTTGCAGCTTAAAGCAGTCTATCCTGACTGTTTCAAGCTGCCCGTGTACGGCCGCGCTGTCTTACCAAAAATGGACCATACTTACAGCTGGGAATGCAGCCTGTTCTCGACTGTAAGGACGATTCCAGTCTTCTGATATTACCTCTTCTTGAGTATGTGGTGCCAGCTAAGTGATAAAATACAAACAATTAGCTAGTGAGAATTTACTTTTCTTACTTACCTACTTGGATTGAAATAGAATGCAAATTTTCGATAATACCTTCAGAGGATTCAATCTTTTGTCAATGGCTCCATCTTCAATATCTTTAATTTCTTTCCTGATGGTGATAAGCGCTTCACAGAATCTGTCCAACTCCTGTAGGTCTTCTGATTCTGTAGGTTCAATCATGAGAGTCCCAGCTACAGGCCAGGATATAGTAGGTGCGTGGAAACCTGCAAAATATTGTAAGTAATGATAATTTCAATTAAATACAAAATTTAACAAGGCTCATGTTAAATCATCAATCAATAATTAAATTCTCTGGTTTCTCTTGAAAAAACAATATTTCTTTACTTCTAACGTCACATTTGGATGGTGCTTTCTAAGATATCCCTATCATACTAACCAAAGTCCATGAGTCGTTTCGCAATATCACCAGGCTCTATGTTCGCCGTTTTTTTTCATATCTCGCACGTCTATTATAAATTCGTGTGCCACGAGCCCTCTCTCGCCTTTGTACAAAGTCTTGTAGTGGCCCTCGAGCCGTTTCGACATGTAGTTTGCGTTGAGGATTGCCACTTGCGTAGCTCGTCTCAAGCCTTTGGGTCCCATCATCTGTTTGAAGAGGATAAAGACTTTGAATTTACATAGCACACTTTGCGTCTTAGCTTCAAGTTTAAACAGGCAATTATTACATAATAATATGTAACAAAAAAGTAAAGGCATATGTTTCATATAAGTTATAAACAGGACTTTCGGCCCAATAGCCGGAGGTCCTGGGTTAAATTTTCAGGTCGGGTAAAGCGTGTTTCGGTTTTCATTGATACATAGCCCGAGTTTGTGATCACCAACCCACAATTGACATGCGTAGTGATTAAGCCAATACCGAACCATTTAGCGATGACTTGGTCTTTTAAATATCTTGATTACTTAAATAAAAATTATGAGGCTTTTGCCCAGTTGTGTGAATAATCTGATAAATTTACTAATGAATTTATGAACCAAAATATTCATTATATACCTTGATATACGCCCAGGAAATAGGCAAAATGGCAGAGGATCCAAACGGTGCAGCGCTCACTGATCCGAAACTGTGCGCTGCGTCACCTAAATCTGCCAATGGGTCTACCACTGGGTGAGACGGCAGGAATGGAGCCAAATGCGCTTTCCTATAAACAAAGAACATTATCAAAATCGATGTCATTCCACGAAAAATGGACGTGTTTGTTCATTTTTCGTGAAATGACATCGATTAATTAATTAATTAATTTTTAATTTAATTTTATTAGTTAATTAATTTATTAAATTATTTTTTTTTAGTTATATAGCAGCAAAATTATTATAGCACTCGGGTTGTCCATGGGAAATGCACCCCTGCACCCCTTTCCTAATTTGTTACCCACCAGTGAGTATATTTGTCCTCTTTAACATAGAAAGAGCAAATGATTCACCGAAACTTAAATGTTTAAAATGGATATCTAGGAAGTCCGTCACAAATTAAGAATGCGCAGAATATGCGTTGTCTAGCTTCTGATCAGGTTAGAATGATCTCAACGATAAAAATATCTCGCTAAGAATTTTTTATAGGTAGTTTTGTGTTATTAACTTCACAGATTAGGTGAGCTTAAACTTCTTAGCAGCATGCTGGGGGCATTGTACTCTATACGCTTTATATGTTGTCCCACTGCTTGGCAAAGGCCTCGATCATTGAAATCAAGACATCGCTACAATTGATAAGTATTGGCTTAATCACCAATGCCGATTGCCGGATGCCGGCGATCGGCATTGGTGATCAAAAACCGAAGAAAGCTTCGGAAAATCAGAAACACACATTAAGGAACTAAACCCTAGACCTCCGGATGTTGGGCCGTTCGCTGTGGTACTTGGCCCCCGAGCATATACTAGCAGGTATATATTGCTTAAATAAGATGTTACATACTATGTACAGTGCGAGCCTAGCGAACAATCTTTTTTTTTAATTTGATTTTAGCATCTCTGCCATTAGTGGTGGAGAAGAGACTTTTTACTAAGTAAGAACAGCAACCGCCTCTGTAATACTCTGTATTCTACTGGTTAGACACCGTTACCGGTCCCAGACCTACAGGGCCCGGGTTTGATTTGAGATAGGGCTTTTAAATCAATGTGGCTAGTTACAATCATCTATCTAAATATGTCGCCATAACATCTAAAAGTGGCAGTGTATCTAATGTTTCAACACTTACGAGATAGGACATTCAGTTCGTCAGTAGTTAAGGATGCCTGGTGAAGTACACTTCCACCATTAACTTTATTATCAACTTACATCAGGTAAGATGAAAGGCCAAGCGTCAAGTGTCCCGGAGATAAAAAAAATGTTGTGATAGCAAAATAGTCATGGCCATTTTTACTTAAATTGGTTCTCATTTATTGTGCAAATTGCGAGGTTGAATTACAATTCAATTATGTATACTTACAGTACGTAGTATTTACATAATGCTATGCAATCAAAAAAAATCTCATCTTATCTTAAAGTAGATGTTAAGTAAGTAATATCTGCACGAATTCTATGTGAATTATTTTCGTTTTTGCAATATTTCCAAAACTAAGCGACCAAATTAGATGCTGCAAAAAGTAAATTTTATCGTCATTAAATTCCTCAAGTAGTGAATCTATTTATTTTAGTAAAGATTTATTTAATGTACCTAATAAGTACACTTTAATAGCATATTGAAAATTTTCAAATATTTTGAACATGAAAAACAGTTTTATAAAAGCTAAGTATACCGTGCCGCAGACTTTTTTTTAGATCTACTTAAGACCAATAATTTTGTAGAACACTATTATCATGCATACTAGGTTTAGTAAACGGTTGTTTAGTCAGCGCACGCCGACAAAGCTAGCAGCAGCTAAGCTGAGCTTCTTTTTTTCGACTTTAATGACAAATTATTAGATTTGAAAGTGTAAACTATTGTTTATCATAAGAATTTATAGCCAATGTCCACTCTAAAATTACATTCTAAATATTGGTGAAAGAATTTTTAAAATTGGATTAGTAGTTTCGGTGATTACCTTCTAAATCAAACAAACTACCTCTTCATAACTTTAGTGTAGATAAACAACGTTATTGTGTCGCTGACTTTTTTTTTCACCAACTAATGAATAACATTGTTGTAGTACATTATTTTCATGTATACCCGTTATCCATTATCCGTTTGGTCACCGTACGCCGAAGAAGCAACTAAGCAGCGCTTTTTTAACCGACTTGATCTACAAACTTAGAGTTTTCGAGCTGAAGTCTAATCTTTATCAAAATTAAATATAGCCTATGCTACCCGCAAGGTATGTAGCATTATATCAGTGAAAGAATTTTGGGGAACTGGACCAGTAATTCCAGAGATAAGCCCCGACAAACAAACACACATTATCACAAACGTTACCTTTTTATTAATAGTATAGATGTCGCCATAACATCAATGTTTGTATGCATTGTTGTGTTCCGGCAGCTAGAGATAAGATAGCCAGTACCTCACTAGTTGAGGTTCCCGGATGAAGTGCGCTTCCCTCATTGGTCTTATCATCACTTAACATCAGGTGAGATCAAGGCACTGTGCTTACCCGTAAAATATATAAAAAAAGGTAGGTAATGAGAGATATTTTCTTATCTACCACAGATCCCACTATATTATCCTAATCTACATGGATATAGATAATTTTCCATATGGATATATTCTACCATAACATTCGCCATTAGGTAGGTACCTGTTGTAGGTACAACATGCTGTGGTTGAATATTTACTTTCTAAATGAAATCCGGTTAGGATTTATATGTGTTCTAGAAATACTTACACTCCAATAGGGCCCATACCAGGACCACCACCGCCGTGAGGAATACAGAAGGTTTTGTGCAGATTCAAATGGGACACGTCGCTACCATAATCGCCAGGACGGCATAATCCCACCTGGTAATGCAAAAAGGTTTTTTTAATTGTTGTTCTGTATTTACAATGCTTTATTTATATCGAATTTGAAAATAGCACTTGACGGCTTTTTCAAGAACAATTTTTAGTACATAACAGCCTTAACACTGCTATGATTCTTTATTATTACTCTAATGTCACTAGAAATATAAAAATTTTACAAACTTTAAGAAAAACTTTAAAACACATTATAACAACGAATCTATTTATATTTAAATTAAATCCAACTAAGTACAAAAGTAGGCGCGTTAATGTAAACGGGCAAATTCATTGCCTTGCATGGACAATAAAGTACCTACAAGCGTTTTATCTTCAAATAAACATGTAAGAAGAGTAACGGATATAAAGCAACCGCACATAAACACTAACCTGTGCGTTCATATTGGCACCGTCTAGGTAGACCTGGCCGCCGTGAGCGTGAACCAGCGCGCACACGTCCGCTGCTCGCTCCTCGAACACACCAAACGTACTGGGGTATGTCAGCATCAGACATGACAGCTTCGCGCTATGTTCTTCCACCTAAATATTTCAAAGCATAAAACTATTGCTATCTGTGTATTATTTCTACAATTTACTCAAAACTAGTGGTCGATCGGGCGTAATTCACAAAATATACCTACAATGTTTGTTTAAACAATGTGATTTAACACATATTATGGATAAATTGTATCTTTCGGTGCTCCTTCTTCATATGAACTTTAACCATGATTACAAATCTCGCACTCGTCCTTACGCGCAATGTTCTTAAAAAGATATTGTTATTATTCTATGATCCTACAGGATCCTACCATAATGATGCTCTTTTTAATATTGTTATTTTTCACAAGCCTTTTCGGCTTGGATTTGAAGGAGAGTTCATGGCAGATACCTGAAATAACCACGATATTAGAATTCGATGTCTTACCATATCCTTAAGGTGTTCCATATCGATGTCACCAGAAGGCGTAACTCTGATAGCGCAAACTCGCATTCCAGCCATATGAGCTGATGCTGGGTTAGTTCCATGTGCGCTCACTGGAATGAGGCAAATGTTGCGTCCAGTGTCCCCTCGATACTCGTGATAGCGCTTAATTGTTCTTAGCCCTGCGTATTCACCCTGAGCACCACTGCAACATAATTACAAAGTTAAGTAAATAGCCTATAAACTGTCGCAAAGGCATTAAGTAGTATTGAAACGAAGTTATCGCTACAATTGATAGATTTTGGCTTAATCACCACGCTGGCACAATGCAGGTTGGAATCACGAAATAATGAGCTGCATGTTAACAAAAAAGTATTTTGATCATCAATCATTCAAGAACAAATCAAATCAAACTTTATTTACAGCAAAAATGCAGCATATTGCAAAACACTCAAGCACACGAAAATTATGAGCACTTAAAAAGCTTTTTACCTGTTGGGTTGAAAAGAAACCCGGTCGTATCCAGTAATTGCGCACAAGTCATTCGCGAGCTCTTCAAAAAGCGTATGATATCCTTGACATTGTTCAAGCGGTGCAAACGGATGAATATCAGTGAAGTGTTTGAAAGAACACGGCATCATTTCAGTAGTAGAGTTCAGTTTCATTGTACAGGAACCCTGGATAAGTTAGAATTTAATTAATGAATTCTTGGGAGCAAATTAAATATTACTTTTTGAAGATAGAAAGGAGTCCTTACCAAAGGTATCATAGAGTGAACCAAAGAAATATCCTTATTTTCAAGACGTTTCATATAACGCACGATTCTGGTTTCGGAATGGTGCATATTAAACACCGGATGAGTCAGATATGGAGATGTTCTTCTGAAAGGTCCCTTCAGTATACTTGGTGATGTCACCTCGCTATTTTGCATCACCTGAATCATAGAAAATTACGAAGTTTTATATTATTAGTCAATAATATTGCAGGAAGATAAAGACACGTTTATAAAATCGCAGTTCTCATCGTATTAAAAAATAAAATCGTAATAAAAATTATGACATCTTACGTCTTCAACGTTTTTACAATCAAATATCCACAACAAATCATCAACGTCTTGCATGGTCGTGGTTTCATCCAATGCTACACCGACAGCGCCATCATCAAAATACCTCAAGTTTATCTTTTTTTCTTGAGCACGAGCTTTAATATCACTAGCATTGTGGCCAGGTAATGGAACTACATGAAGAGTATCGAAATATACATCATTACTTTGCTTATGTCCACGTTGTCTTATTCCTGAAATTAGACATTGGTGGTAAGTTAGGCCTGATTAGTAGGGTAAATTCTTGATTTTCCCATTTTGAACTTTATAATAGATACAATTAAAACTATCCAAAAAATAACCTACCATGATCCAGAACAAGAGTAGAATTGTGTACACGAGTGGCAATGTCCCTTAGACCTTGAGGACCGTGATACACCGCAAACATAGCTGACATATTTGCCAAAAGTGCTTGTGCTGTACAAATATTAGAAGTAGCTTTATCTCGCCGAATGTGTTGTTCTCTGGTTTGAAGGGCTAATCTGTAAATAAAGCGCTATGTGAAATATTTAAAATAATAAAATAGAAAAAAGGCAAGATACAGGTTTCGATTATATGTGTGGTTTGCACAAAAGATTCAAAGTGCTACTGCAAGAGGGAAACTTCGGTAGGCTTCATCAAGATAAGATGAGATATGTCTCAGTACCTGTAAGCATCTCTTCCAGTAATGTCTCTTGTGACACCAACCATTCGACCTGGCATCAACCGCACAAGGGCATGTTCTGCAGCAAAAAACCCTGCATGTGGTCCTCCGTACCCTAGTGGTACTCCTAAGCGCTGTGATGTTCCTACTGCAAGAGCAGCGCCACATTCGGCTGGTGGTCTTAGTAATGCAAGCGCCAATAGATCGGTTGCTACCACTACCAAAGTCTGAAAGTAAAGATATAATTTATTTCTCACGCGTCGTTGGCTGGTACTTAGTTAATTCTGTCAAAAACATCTCTTCTCAAGTCTTTGAGAGGAGCTTCGTAGCGTAGCGGTTTCAGCGGGTTGCGATCTTGCAAGTAAAGCATTTTTTTGTAATACCGCGTTACCAGATGCTGAACCAAATTAAAATATTTAAAGTTCTTTGTAAGAAATGTCAAGATGAGATTCGATAAAACACACCAACCTGCAAGCGTGCAACGTGCATGGCCTTATCTCCTTATGTGAGAAAGCTTTATCCCAGCTGTGGGACGTTCATAAGATAATGATGATGATGATGATAATTAGTTACAACAGTGCCATTTTTCATGTTCAACTTACCCCATGTTCCTGTGCACCCGCTGCCAAACCAGAATAGTCGTACACTAAACCTTTCGTATCAGGACATTGAAGGAGCACAGCCGATATATCTCGTTGTGCGAAATCTACCTGATGTAAATCTGGTACAACCATCACTTCTAACCCGAGAGCATCGAGACGTGTCTGAACAACAGCCAACGTCTGCGGATGAAGACACTCCGATACTACGAACTTTGTTCTCTTATTGTGCCTGCAAACATTGGTATTGACATGTATTGATAAAACCAATTATGTAATTCCTTTTCATTACTTAAATGCATGAAGAAATCATACAGAGTAGGTAAACATATCAAAAGCAAGATGTAACCGCTTCTTTGGTTTAGTGGTTAAGACCGCCAATTTCCGACCTAAAGGTCGCGGGTTCGATTCCATCGGAGGGTACATCTGTGTACTTAGTTTAGTTGGCCACCATTTTTCTAAATACGTCACATAATTATCCAATACCACGATATCCTGCACTGCACATACATTAAAATAATTAATGTAATTTCCAATACAATGTAAATTGTTTTATGAAATAAATAACTATGAAATATGAACTAAAACGCGTTTAAACAGTTGTTCTGAGTTGAGATTTAATTCAATTTCTTCAAATATGGCTCTCGCTACGATTTAGCCAGTGTCTAGTTCTAGGGCAGGTTATTAGTGCTTTGACATTGTCCGTAACTCTGCTTAAAACTTTAATAGGCGTTGTGCTTGTGCAAGAGATAAAATGTCTAACACTGAGACCCAATTTTGAGGATACAGGTGGCTACTGATTGATTCTGTTGGGATACCTGAAACAATGACAAATAACCAACTAACCAAAACAGTCAATTCAACAAAGTCAGTCAGCCAATGACAGTACGTACCTGTGACAAAGTGATAAACCCTCTGCAGCGGCCGTTCCTTCGTCAAGCAACGATGCATTTGCAACATCCAATCCCGTGAGATCACTGACCATAGTTTGGTAATTGAGCAAGCCCTCCAATCGCCCTTGGGCTACTTCTGGTTGATAAGGAGTGTATTGTGTTGTCCTAAAATATATAAAAAATATTTAAATTTAGCAGATACTTACAGCGAGAAATTTTTTTTATAATTTGTAATTTAATAATTTAATCAAGCATTAACTAAAAACAACAGCGTATGACCAGGCGCGCCACCTGGTGGGAAGTAGTCATCGCCGCCCATGGACAACAGCAGTATCAGAGGAGCTGCATATGCGTTAGGTATCCAAACAATATTAGTTACTTCTATTATTAATTTCTTAGTAAAGAGACCAAAATCAATCGATTATGAGGCATACTCAAAGCCGACCTTCCGACCTAAGGTCACATTGAAATTCGAACAACAAGTTTGACAGATATTAAATTAGCGGAAAGTAAGAAAAAATAATGCTCCAAATCCATTATTTGGAGTTGTTAGTGTCAATTTTAAAATTATAGGTACACTTTTTAAAAATTTGGTGTTATATCAACATTGTTAAGTCTATGCGCAGCAAGACATCAGACTTAATAAATAGCCTTTGTGTACGCCTGACCCAGATCAACAAAAAGGTGCGGGTTCAAACCCTGCTCGTGGATATTGTTTTAACTCTATTGCTAACACACGCCACGGATGGAAACAAAAAACAGTTACATAAAATCTTAAAGCTCGTAAGCGGCGGTCTTATTGCTACAAGCGATCTCTTCCAGACTTACCATCCAGGATTTTCGAACAAGTTTCGCATGATTGTGTGTGGCACGCAGCAGTTGTGGTATCCCATGCCGATATACGACCGCCATATTTGGTTCTTTTCGGCTATTTTACGTACTCGTTCAATCAGATCGTATTCACCTAAAAATAAACGATTACACTTAATATTTTCAATTAGAAGAGATAGAAGTCAAGTCTCAGCGAGCATATACAAAAGTATAATTTATCTACATACAATCGAATTGAAACCTTTTACTTAGGAAGACTGTTAAAAAATGTTTTTCTTTTATATGCAGATTATGTTTGTAAATTAGAAAGGTTGGAATACGATTTTTTTACGATTGAAAAGTTACATTGTCTCGACTAATAACTTTAAGTTGTTAACTTAAGTTTACTTACTCATAGGATCACTTATGTCCATGAGACCTTGCAATTGAATTTTCTTCGGAACAGCATCATTCGTGAGTTGCTCTAAGCTCTAAAACAAATATGTATACTTATTATAATATATACTTTAATACGCTTTGGAAGCAGAGTGGCAAGAGTGCTCGGCTTGAAATTCAGACACTCTATAGGTTCATTGCCATTTTTGGAAAGGATTGCTATGTGCCGCTTGGGATTTTTACAGAAGAGGACGTTTTGTGGGCGGCAAGGGTTTCTCAAGCCGTGTCAGCGAAACATTCTCAGAGAGTTTCTAGAGGGGGTGGCATCACGCGAACATATCCCCGTCCCACTAGACTCTCCAAGCCGGCTACGACTGAGTGACTGTTTTACTGTTGCAACTTATTTTCTCCTACATATTTTATTTCTCTGTTATTTAAACTCTTACCAACCTTGTATCCAAGTAAATCAAGCATTGTGACGATGTCGTGATCACGGGGCCCAATGTGCCTCCCCGGGAAGTCCACTTTCTCAGGAAATAAAATATCGGCTGCTGAGCCTTTGGTAGTCACACATCGTACACTGTTTTTTATTGTGAGATTATTATTGTTGCGTACTTTGTCAACATATCTTTTCAACAAAACGCGTTCCTTTAAAAAGCGATGCATCTTTATTAAATTTTAATGCAACAAGTTTACAGAACAATCGCAAACATTTTCATGTCTTGCGGAGACAAGAACTAAGTGGCTACTGATACTGGGGTCAAAACGTTTCTTCGGTCTGATAAGAAATTAATAGGCAAACATCATTATGTGCTTACATTATTTACATTAATATTGTTATTTGACAATGACCTCTTATCACGTAACTAACAAAAGTTTAGAGTAATAATTCTACGTAATCGAATGGTACAGTCAAGTCTAATAATGTGGAAATTATAATAAGTTGATTTCTACACATTTTTTATTTTGTGACTTTCATTCACAAATTAATGGCACAGAATAACGATTTTAATGGTTAAATGAATTGAACATTATTACGATCATCATCATCATCATCAGCCTATACTAGTCCACTGCTGGACATAGGCACAATACATATATTATACAGTAGTTCGACTTCATAGTAAGCGCTCGAAACACGCACACACAGGCATCGTTTACACGACCGCTAACCCATTTTGGAAATGGCAAAACTTCGCAGTGCCACGGCCTACATACCACCTAGTAGTAGGTAGCTATCATCATAAAAACGACAACATTTGTTCTACGACTTTTGGTTGTTTTTATTGAAGCGGATGAAATTACTTTACATCTGTTAGAGTGATGTTTGGATTTATAGATTCTCATAGAAAACTAGCCGTCACCCGCCCGCTTCGCTGTGCGAATATAATGGATCAATGAATGCTAATCAAAATAATTATAAGGTTTACCAACATCATATAAAGCCTATCATTTGCACAATCGCATGTTCTTACTACATACAAATTTTCATGAAGGTATAAGAGGACACACAGACAAACAGACAGACAGACAAAAATTTCAAAAATCGTAGAATTGGTGTCAGTGTGTCTTAAAACGAATATTTACCCCAAAATTTGTCAGAAAAATAAATTGCATGTATGTACAGTCGGCGGCAGATCAACCTACCCAAACCTGTCAAATTTCTCCAATGAATATTGATCCTTAAAACCAAACAATAAAGTTCAAAATTGATTGTAGAAATTTGACAGTTTTGGGTAGGTTGATCTGCCGCCGTGTGTACACTTGCATATCAACCTAACCAAAACTGTCAAATTTCTTTAATACATTTTCAAACATATTACTCAGGCATAAAGATCAAGTCTATTGAAGAAATTTGACAGTTTGTAGTAGGTTGATGTGTTGGCGTGTGTACAGACAGAGTCTACAGATTTATTTTATTATTATTATTTTTTTTATTTTTTTTTTAGATTTATGTAGGTAGTAGTATAGATTGATATAGATAGATAGATAGATTGTCAGAAAAAATGCATGTACAGACAGAGCCTACAGATTTATATAACTAGTAGTATAGATAGATAATCAGCACTAAAGTAGGAAAAGAGCGATTTTTCACATTTTGCTTCAATAATATACTTATATTTCAAAATTTAAAGCGATGACCTATACATTTTATATTTTAAACGAATTTTAAACACATTTCTAAGCAATATTAATAAAAAACACGCATAATCCTGGCGAAAAATTTTTTTTTGATTGTTTCAAAATTCTGCATAGATTTTGAGTTCCGTATAATGCTGCAACTTTGCCAACTAAGCCCAACTTTGCCTATTTTATTAAGATCACGATATCTCACGTTTGCTAAGTTGTTTCTTATTTTCTACCATTTGATACTAATTTTACATTATTAAGGCAACATATTTTACTTTTTCTTTACTGGCAACTCAAAGGTTCTCTGACAGTTGAGTATACAAATTCGGAGAGAATGCAGAAAAATTTCGAGGGTACATTTAAATTTTCAGTTTCTGCGTAAAAAAACTTGTTTCCTTCAAGTGGTAACGTCCTAGGGTAAGAATAAAATGGCTATTTTCCGTAGTGCGTTATATTTTTATGAAAATAACACAATTTCAGCTAAATAACCTATTAGGCAAAGTTGCAAAGTGTTTTGTAAACCTTAGTGACACAACTTTGCCTAGGTCTAGGGTTGTCACTAGTAGGATTTTAATTTAACTTAAAAAAACAAAACAAACAAAATATAAGAGCTTTATTTATGTAAGTACTCGATATTTTAATTTCTCCTTTTTAGTGTATTTTTAAAAAAAAATTTAATGTTTTTTTTCAGTTCTTTTTTATTTTACTAACCATGTATTTTCTTACTGCTGTTTAAAGGCCTTACCGATGTTGTTTATTTTGACAAAACATAAACAAGTAAATTTTAAATAAAGGTTATGATTTTATTTTAACCACCTTATTTTTAAGCATAGGAATATGAATAAAGTATCTCTACTTTATTCAAAAATGGCCAGATTGTCGTGTCTCACTACTAGTCTGTACTTACATCCCCAGGCCAGGCTCAGCTTAATGTGGGCGCCAGGTAAAACTGTAATTTTATGTAGGTAACTAACTGTTTTTTGGAAAATATTTTTTTATTATTTGTTATCTCTAGTATTAATGTCAATCTCAATCTCTAAGATATTTTTCTGTTATATTTTAATTTAACGATTATCTTTTGTTCTTATAATACCTACTTAAAAATAATGATCAAAGTAATATTTTAAATGTTATTTTAAAAAGTAGGTAATTCATTATATTTTTTTTAAATTAATTTTTTCACAACCCTACAGCTAACTTAGTTTTTGTATGAAGAGTTTGTGATACTTGCTACAACTTTGCCTATAAGTTACGAAAAAGAATATATCACCAAAATGGCATTATTGTAACTGTCGGGACTAGGCACCGTGTGTCATGAACACGTAAAAAAAAACTGAGAATGTCAACATCCTATTTATCGAGATACTCTTCTAGGTAAAGTTGTGTCTTTCACCTACAACTTTGCCTATGACTTCCCGCACTTGTAATTCAGAAAACTCGTATGATATAAAAAAGATTTGGGTCGTATTGCCAAAGCATAAAGTCTATATATCATTGACAACTTAATAAAAGCTACAACGATAAATAGGTTCAGAGATATTTACAAAAAACTTCAAAATCCAGGCAAAGTTGCAGCATTTTACGGTTTATGAAAATTTCATTTTTTAATTTTATTTTATTAATTTTTCAACAAACCTGGCACCTTTAAATAATCAAAGCCTGGCACTTACGCCTGAAATAATAATATCACCATCAAGAGTATTTTAATACTATATCAGATAAAAAGTAACAAACAAAAATTACAAATAAAAATAAAAATAAAACATACACTTTACAAATAAAAATGAGCAATTTTAATTAAAAGATTACTAAATTATAACTTCAAAGACAAGTTCAACCAGACCCGGAAAAAAAATCTTAAATTTTACTACGTAAATATTATAAATGAAATAAAAAAAAATTAACTAAAAAAAAAACCGACTCCAAAAAATTTGACTGATAAAATTGCACTAAAAAGTAAAAAATAAGCGTTAGACTTATATAGACAATAATTTTATTAAGAAAACTAGCTGACCCGGCGGACTTCGTACCACAAATAAGGGTTGATCGTAGAAGGGTGAAAATTGAGGATTGTATGTATTTTTGTATGTTGTATCATAAAAAAATAGAAATTAAAAATTTTGTCTAAAAAATAAAATAAAAAATTTAGGGGTGGACTACCCCTAACATTTAGGGGGATGAAAAACAGATGTTGGCCGATTCTCATAGATACCGGATAAGCACAAAAAATTTCATCAAAATCGGTCAAGCCGTTTCGGAGGAGTATGGCAACGAAAACTGTGACACGAGAATTTTATATATTAGATATATATTACAATAATTATTGTTACTTTTGGGGCCGGTGCCAGCCAACGAAGTTTTTGAAGCCGGTGCCAGTCCGCGTTTGTAGTCAAAATTTCATGCATAAGATTGAATGTACTATTATTATTATATAGTATGTCGTTAAATGTTTATGTTAAAGTTACTTTGGCTGGCACGGACTCCAAAAGTAACAATAATTGTAATATATATTTTCTTAATAAAATTATTGTCTATATAAGTCTAACGCTTATTTTTTACTTTTTAGTGCAATTTTATCAGTCAAATTTTTTGGAGTCAGTTTTTTTTTAGTTAAAATTTTTGTTTATTTCTCGCTTTTTAGTGATTCGTTTCGATCTATTTATCAAAAGCGAATATGGGTAGACCTACTAAACACGCTGCTCGTATGAGACAGCGCCGTTTAAATGAGACAAGCGAAGAAAACGATAAACGCCTATCGCAAAGTAGGAAATCAAAAACTGAGTTCCGGTGCCTGTCTTCTTTTGCTTCGTCATAGTCGCTTAACTATCTTAATCGAGATATTTTATCACCACCCGTGGAATAGTTATTATCATTGAGGAGTTTCGATGGCAATCTGTGGTCTTTTTCATCAGTTACACTGCATCAAATGATACTTTCTGAATGCAAATGCTTGACTTATTTCTGAAAATACCAAAATCGCGATAGGTATGCCTACAATATTCGAGGAGTTCCCTCAATTCTTTAAGGATTCCATCATCAGAACTGGACCAAATTAAAATGGGACCACACGGGAAGCACCAGCTTTCAAATATAGAAAGAATCATCAAAATCGGTTCACTCAGTCGAAAGTTCTGAGGAAACAAACATTAAAAAAAAAACAAAAAAATACAATCGAATTGATAACCTCCTCCTTTTTTTGAAGTCAGTTAATAAAACAATAACATTATTATAGTAGTTTATGCAACTGTCATATAATGAAGGGTATTAAAACACGAGTGTGAGTTTATGAAACGAGCGCAGCGAGTTTCATAATAGTAACGAGTGTTTTAATACCCGTGTTATATGCAGTTGCATACACTACTTTATCTTCACTAATGCAATTAGTCAAACAACAAGAGTAAAAGCTGACAATAGTTTATTTATAATAATTGTTCAAATTTCCGCCATTAAAATCTAACCAGAGAGAGCGCAGCTGCGCGCGCAGGGCCAATCAGGAGCGAGCGCGCGCTGTTCTTTTTTTATTTAATTGGCACAAGATCTTACCAAAGAGTTTTGTGTATGTAAGTTTAGTAGTTTCGACGAAGTTTTCACGTATAACCCAACTGTTTTCAAAAGCCAGCCTAATGTCAAAATTTTATACAACTTGTATGAGGATTTTGACATAAGGCTCGCCAGGTTAATTGGTCGCGTTTTATTGATGTTATAATGAGATTTTACGATATCGATGTGGATATTATACCATCATGTGAAATTGCTTAAATTGAGTGTTTTGTTGTCTGCGCTATAACAGTAGTAATTATAAGTCAAGTATTGGAAACATAAGTAGAATGTTACAACATTAGTGTAGATAAAATTCTGTATTTAATAGGCTTTCTAACAATGTATTACATTTTAACAATAATACCAAAAAATGCAGTTTTTCACAAAAAGTGTGTCAAGTAGTGTGCTTCTTGACACAACACTATGACAATGGCAGATGACAGATGACAGATTTCAAACGATCTTGTATTTTAAATGGCCGATTGGATTGGAGTGTTCCTATAATAAAAAACAAAAATTTTAACAAAAACAAAAACCGACTCCAAAAAAGTAGATTGATAAAATTGCACTAAAAAGTAAAAAATAAGCGTTAGACTTTTAAAGACAATAATTTTATTAGGAAAATATATAGGTACAATTATTGTTATTTTTGGAGCCGGTGCCAGCCAACGAAGTTTTTGGAGCTGGTGCCAGTCCGCGTTTGTAGTCAATATTTCATGCTTAAGATTGAATGTACTATTATGATTTTAATATATTGTACGTCGTTAAATGTTTATGTTAAAGTTACCTTGGCTGGCACCGACTCCAAAATAACAATAATTGTACCTATATATTTTCCTAATAAAATTATTGTCTTTAAAAGTCTAACGCTTATTTTTTACTTTTTAGTGCAATTTTATCAATCTACTTTTTTGGAGTCGGTTTTTGTTTTGTTAAAATTTTTGTTTATTTCTCTCTTTTTAGTGATTTGTTTCGATCTATTTATCAAAAGCGAATATGGGTAGACCTACTAAACGCGCTGCTCGTATGAGACAGCGCCGTTTAAATGAGACAAGCGAAGAAAACGAGAAACGCCTATCTCAAAGTAGGAAATCAAAAACTGAGTTCCGGTGCCTGTCTTCATTTGCTTCGTCATAGTCGCTTAACTATCTTAATCGAGATATTTTATCGCCACCCGTAAAATACTTTTCATTGAGGAGTTCCGATGACAATCTGTGGTCTTTTTCATCGGTTACACTTCATTAAATGATACTTTCTGAATGCAAATGCTTGACTTATTTCTGAAAATACCTAAATCGCTATAGGTATGCCTACAATATTTGAGGAGTTCCCTCAATTCCTTGAGGATTCCACCATCAGAACTGGACCAAATTAAAATGGGACCACATGGGAAGCACCAGCTTTCAAATAAAGAAAGAATCATAAAAATCGGTTCACCCAGTCGAAAGTTCTAAGGTAAAAAAACATTTAAAAAAAAACAGTCGAATTGATAACCTCCTCCTTTTTTTGAAGTCGGTTAAAAAGGTTGGGAATTTAATACAGAGTTATATAAAAATTAAGGCAAACGAATTGAATCTTTATTGTAAGACCTGCTACAAACGCTTTTTTTTTTAATTTTCTGGGTACTATAGTACCCAAGGCCGATTAAGCGGTGTGCCTTGTGATAAAATATGTAACCCGCCTATAAGTAGCGGCAGCCTCTTGGATTTACAATGATAACGAATGTATTGAATTATAATATTGTCATTAGAACTAAAGGTGTGTGTACCAAATTTTTAGATCAATCCGTCAATAGGAAGGGGGTCAAATTTAAATTAGGTGAGTACTAGATTTGACCCAAACAAATAAACAATAAAATATAAAGGGCAAGCTAAATAAAACCGTTTAAAAAATGTTTTTCTTGGTGGGCGTACAATTTTATGAAAATGCCAGGTACCTACCACGCTCACAAGTGACAGCACAGAACTCTGAATAAGGAATCATATGGAAATGCTACAACAACATGTAGATACTTAGCTATGCTATAGTTTAGAAGACGAAATAATATACATGATGGCGTCTTTGTCTAATGTATGCAATAAAAACAAGCCAACTCTATACACAACAATTTCGCTATAATGGCAACCTTTGTCGTGACGTCAGGCCTGTGCCGTGTCCGTGGCGCGATGTACTTACGACTTCGTTGTTGACAAAATTAAGTTTTATAGATATTTCTAAGATTGTGCTGTGATTGTGGTGAAATAAAGAGAAAAAACAATACTGCGTAATGCCTAATAAGTGCAGCATAATAAATTGTGGTGCAATAATAAGCCGAAATCAGCCAAATTTAACATTTCACCGGTAAGCTATATAACCTGTTGTTAGACTTTGTTAATTCTGTAGATAGTGGTAAAAAAACAGTTAAAATTATTCTAAGTAAAGACCAGTATAGTTTTCTGTCTAACATAAAGGAAAGTAGAAGAAATTAGCAAAGAATTTGGCATTTTGGTTTTGTTTACATTCTATTTGTTTGGACTAGTAGTGATGTTCTTGTTGTATCGCACATTTATCGATTTGTTGCAGACTTCAGTATATCATTAGATCATTGGTTTCAAATCTATCAATTCAATATCAGAAATGCGCGAACTTCTGTTCGATTTATCCACATTAAATTCAGATACTCTTCAAAACAAGCAATAACGAGAGTGCGAGAGTCGGTTCGATATTGGAAGTTTGAAAGGCTTTTTTTGTATACAGCCCCTTCTAAACTTAAGGAATTTCAGAAAATAAAAGCTGATTTAATTGATTATTTATTATAAGTTTTTTTTTGTTTTCAGACTGCCACAAAGCAAACTTAAAAAGCAATTTGGTTAGAGGTCATTGGCAAGGAAAATATAAGATCTGATTTAAAAAACATTGACATGTTCATGATAATGTTCCTTACATTTTCATGAAAGCTCATTTAACAGAACACTGGATGTTATTATAAACTATAAGATGATGCAGTACTATCTCTGTTTTTACAGGTGAGAATAATATTACATCACATTTTTTTTTGTTTAACCCTTAAACAGGCAGAATATATACATTTCTTTTAATATTTCAGTGATTATCAGTGATTGGAGTAGGTAGATTGATTTTTGTTACTTGTATTATAAATTCTCATAGAACGAGAAACAATTGGAAATTTGAAGACGTACTTACTTAAAGTAAAGTTATAGAGAATTTTACAAAAATAAATTTCTCTAAAAGTTTATTTACATAAAGTTAAATTAAGATAAATTTTTTAGTCTTTATTTTTAAAGTTCCGTTTAGAAATTTTGTTAGCATACCTCGTGTTCGAATTCACTCTTATAAGTTTTCTGCAAAAAGCATAAGCTCTCTGTATTATATATTTAAATGGTCAATTTAGCAATTGAAATGTGCTCATTAGTCCTGCCTATTACAATAACAGTTAAAACGTATTTTCTTTACAGGATCAAGCGCTTAAGGAATTGAATCGATTACAAGAGAAAGTTTTTAATCAGAGGAAAAACGTTTATATAATTTTTAGAAGAAAAACATAAAATGCATGAATGAAACTCTCCGTCGGCAAAAATTAAAATGGCAAAGTTTTAAGAAGTTATTAAGGAGGTTACTATTCATACGGACGGGGAAAAGTGACTAGTTATGCATTTTATTTACATTGCCCAGTTGCTATGGAGCTTATGTACACGGGCCGGCCTTTATTCATAGTGACTAGATTTCATAAGTTGCCCGTAACAATATTGAAAAGCGAATTAACATAAATAAATAAATACGATTTTTATTTTTATTTTTGCAGTACCTATTCCAAACGATATCCTTCTCAATATCTCCATTGCACGGGTACCAGTGTACCATACTATATAATTATATACAGCATGGCAAAAAATGATGATCCCTGGAGGGAAACTACCTTAAAATCCTTTAGCTAAAACAGCTAGATCATTTTACTAAACAAAAACATTATTTTATTTAAAAAAGATACAGAACTGCAATCAAAGATTTTCTAAAATTTTCTTTTATGTTTTCATGTACTTCGTATGGCATTGAAGATAAAAGAAATGTTAGCTTTCACGTTTCTTTTATTTCAAGGACTAAATATTTATTAGAGAAATATTATCCTAAATGCTATCGATTAGTACAATAAATAGAAAGTTATTATTTATTTTTATTTTTAGCCGGTTTGATTCCCGGGCGAAGTAAATCAAGCAAATTAAAAAATCTTGAAAAGCACTTTTGTTTCTTGTTAAAAATAAAAAATGTTTCCTTTAAGTAAATTAAACTTACTAAAGTACGGAATCAACAAGCTTCATCGATAGTTTTATCGACACATAAATGATGAAATCGTAAGTGTACAACACTAAGCCGCCATGTTTAGCTGCGGTAATACCTAATAGGTATACACGTTTTTTTCGTAGGTATGGCACTTCCATAGGATTCCTTATTCAGAGGCACAGAACAAGTCACAACTTCATGGTCACAGCTGGCTGGACATGGTCAAATCTCCACAACAACGCGATGACCAGTTTAACTTTTTTTTTCCTTAGATTTTGTTATGGTTTCGTGCGATTAGCACATTTAGCCAGTGTCAAAGTAATTTTTCTTACAAGTAGGTAATGTACACACGGCGGCAGATCAACCTACCCAAAACTGTCAAACTACCATCAATTTTGAACTATATTGTTTGGTTATCAATATTCATTGGAGAAATTTGACAGATTTGGGTAGGTTGATCTGCTGCCGACTGTACATAAATAAACAATATTTCCTTCCTGTTTGTATTATGATGATAAATGATAATAGAAAATTTGTAATAGATAATAGAAAAGTGAGAAATAATATATCCCTCGAGTATCTCAGTAAAGATGTGGGGCTTTACTAAGTCCTCACGCGGACTTTTTAAGAGAATTTGAAAAGTGACGTTGCACTGTTTCGTTTTATTTGCCAACACTCATGCACTCTCACGAACACTTAACGGATAATACCCCCTCATATAATATCAATAATCCACCATTATTTCAAATTAATATCGACATACTTATCACTTTTAGAAAATAAAACAAATCCACAGACATGACTCTTTACTTTCCCGCCAAGGAAAACACCGGATTTTTACTTGTTGTTAGTAAGAAAACTCGAGGGAAATTACCTGTCATAGAATATTTAAGGCGTTCCATTACCTGCATACAAAATTAGTTAGGTTAGGTTAGGTAGGTATTTAGTAGGCTTGTAATTCCACAGTAAATGGACGTTAAGATGTAAAACATTTCATAGACAATGAATAATAGCACACTTTAATATTTAGTGTTTGTTAAAATCAAATAAACAGTACACCATTTTTTTAACTTCTAAAGAATAAATTAACTCACTGACATGGAACGTTATTTTGTTGTTTGACATGACAGCTTTCAGTCAGCACAGCACAGTTGTTTGGAGAGTTTTATGGTTTTAAAACAATATTCATTCGTAATTGTGTTGTTAAATATTTGTGTAAAATAGAAAAATGACTTTATCGGAAAATCAAGCTTATACACGTCTTAAAGAACTGGTTATAATAAGTTTTGTAAATAGTGAAAATGAAAGTCAACTATTGAGTGTAATAAAAGAATCTTTTAGAGATATTATCAATTCACCAAGACGATATGAACAAATCACGACTATAGGCCAGTTGCTGAGGATACTAGAAATAAGAAATGTCCTAACTGAGAATAATGTTAGAACTTTAAAGGAAATTGCGCTCAGAATTCCCAACAATAACAGTATTCTGCAAAATATTCAAGATTACGAGCAATCCCATGCACCTGTGGAATACACAAATTTTTTCGGTATGTACATTTTTAGTAGTAGCAGGCACTCTACTACGGTTATGGTTAACTTTTTTAATATTTTTGATGTAATTTCACTTTCTGCTTTACTTCACATAGTTTTTATTTGCAATAGTGTTATATCAACAGTTATTGTACATACCTAATCGCAAACTACATTTTAATATATCATTTTAAGAAGTTTGAAAAGTAGATAAAATATTTTATTCATAATTTTTTTCACAGCACCTGTAAATTCGCAGCCTTCACCTCAACAACAAACAATTAACAGCTCTGCAAGCAACAATACAAATACTGCTATGAGTGAAATTAAGAAAGAAAGAATTATTCAAAAAGTCATAGATGACATAGGTTCCTTTTGGCGGGACTTAGCGAGGAGTTTAAATATTAAAGAGAGAGATATTGATGCCATCAACAAAAAAAAAGATGTGCCCTTCAAAGCAAAATGTGTGATGGATTTATATATGGAAAAAACTGCAGATCCTCAAACCTGGTTTTTTGACCTATGTGAAGCACTAGAATATAGTAGAAGAAAAGATTTAGCCAAACAAATAAAAAAAATATCAGTAATGAATATCTAATAACCACAATCTAATAAGAATGAGTATAGTTTTTTTTACTAACAAACAAAGCTAAGCTGTATTAATCTAGGTACAATGACAGAAAACAATGCTTATTTTAGAGTGGGTTTTGCAGTCAGGGTTCCATAGAGAAAAGAAGAAGAGAAAACATGGTTCACAAAAGTGTAAAATCAGTTATTTTTTTATTACATTGTTTTTCATTTGTTATCATTTGATAAGGGGTATCTTATAAGGATTTGTTCAGTGTTTGGCTACCTATAAGAACACAAACTTATACTTTATGAAATGAATTTTGTAAAAATGTATAATGGGGTTTAGGAAAAGCTCCTTACTATTATGTATTATGGAGATTCTGTTAAACTACATTTATAATATTTTATTTATATTGGAATGTAAAAATTTTGTAGGTGTAAAGAAAACCTTTTTACATATGAAGTGTATAAAATTTAATTGTTTATATAAATAAATATTGGTGCTATACTAGATCTTAAGTTAGAAACAAACATTTTTATAAGAAGTACAATCGGCCGGAATGTAATTCATAATCACAGAACAGTGTTCATAATGGTTATAATAATATATAAGTTTTAGGAATGGTAGTCATTTTTTTATACAAGTAATTTTATTGTTCTGTTAAAATAAAAATAAAATAAGCCAATTATAAAAAAATATATATATTATTAGTTTTAGAGTGTGTGTTAGCACAGCTGTGCCACAGTGGAAAACGGACTTTTTGACTATGCCAGAAATTAGTCAATAATTAGTTGATAAGTAACAGAGTTAGTTTGTCTCGCGTTTAAAAGTTATAAGGGGTTTTTTGTTGCACAGCTGTACTGACGTCAGTATAGCTGTGCCACACCTGTATCTCGAGAATGGAACCACGTAGCGAAAATCTGTTTGCATGGAGAATTAGTCGATAATTAGTCGAAATTAGTCGCCAAGTTACAGAATTAGTCGGTGTCGCGTTTAAAAGTTATAAGCGGTTATTTGTGACAAAGCTGCGCTGATATCTCGAAAATAGGACCGCGTATCGAAAATCTGATTGCATAGCGAATTAGTCGATAATTAGTCGAAATTAGTTGCAAAGTAACAGAATGAGTCGGTCTCGCGTTTAAAAGTTATAAAGGGTTCTTTGTGTCACAGCTGCACTGACGCGTCAGCGCAGCTGTGCCACCGGTATCTCGAGAATGGAACCACTTAGCGAAGATCTGATTGCAAAGCGAATTAGTCGATACGTCATACAAAAATTCAGAATCAGTCGATGCCCCGTTTTAGAGAAAAAAGGCATTCTTTATTTTCGTGAATAGTCTAGGAGCCAGGGGGCCATAATGAGCGCAGTATAGTTATTTTGTATTATTTTGCGTACTTGTCTATTGTTAAAAGTATAATTTATAAAGGGTCTTTCAACAAGTACGGGTCGATGTTAAAATTGAATAAAACTAGATGTGTGTGAGATATTAACGAATTTTTTTTTTATTTGAAAGGCCCATTAATGCCATTATGAATGGAATATAACATCGTTCAAATGTCCGCCGCGGCTTCGAATGGTGGCACGAATCCGAGAGGTCCAATTTTCAATGACTGCTGCATTGATCCGGCTGAATCTGAGCGATGGCCTGCGTTATGTTGGCTTTCAGGGCAACTGTTGATTGTGGGTTATTGGCCTATGCCAGGTCTATGACCTGAGACTTCAGAAAACCCCACAAGAAAAAGTCTAGCGGGGTCAAATCACACGATCTTGGTGGCCAATTCACGTCACCTCTGCGAGAGATAACCTTACCTTCAAACCGTTCACGCAGAATGTCCATTGTGTCGTTCGCTGTGTGGCACGTAGCGCCGTCTTGCTGGAACCACATGTCGTCCACGTCCATATTGTTCAATTCAAGCCAAAAGAATTGTTAATCATTGATCTGTAGCGCTCGCCGTTAACGGTGATGGCCTCGCCAACGTCGTTTTCGAAGAAGTACGGACCAAAATCCGCACCAAACAGTAACTTTTTGTGGATGCATTTCCACCTGGTGAACCTCATGTGGGTTGTGGTCATCCCATATACGGCAATTTTGCTTATTAACAAAACCATTCATCCAAAAATGTGCCTCGTTGCTAAAGATTATTTTTCGGCCAACATTGAAAATTGGACCTCTCGGATTCGTGCCACCATTCGAAACCGCGGCGGACATTTGAACGATGTTATATTCCATTCATAATGGCATTAATGGGCCTTTCAAAAAAAAAGATTTCGTTAATATCTTACACACATCTAGTTTTATTCAATTTTAACATCGACCCGTCTTTGTTGAAAGACCCTTTATAAGTAACAGTATTGTTTGAGAGAATAGTGAACAATTTCAATCAGTTTCATATTATTTCTCGATTAGTTTCTGATTTACTCGATTTGTTTTGTATGACAACATTGTACCTAGGTACAGGTTGACTTTTTTATCACCGTCCAATACTTCTGAGATGACTCCCACGATACAAACGAACAACTCTAATCTACAAATTTTTTTTTTTATTGATTTATTTGATTTGTTTTGTATGTGTTAGGTTGATTAATAATTTCGTAATTTATATTTCAATTGATACCCGTATCCGAACGAACTCAATGTTTTTGTTTCACTGGCAGCACGGAGTGTTGGCGGGAACGAATAGCGGAAAAACAACATGGCGAATCGAGGCACTAGATGACGGTCACTTTGGCTGGAGCATTGGTAGTGGACGGTTGATTTTGAGTTGTACTGGTTGTTAGAAGAAATACACCTTTTAAAAGAATGCGAGTTTTATTGTGCTAATATATACATTAATAATAATACTATAGGGTAAGGGGTTTTGCTACATTTCAGAAGTGGGATAATGCCAGCCTACAGGCTTCGATTGCTACTTAATTTTAAATTGCTTTTAACTAACCAAATAATATTAAAATAACGTGAAAGTGTTTTAAAGGTTCAAAGCTTCAAAGTGATTTAAAGGTTTTCCCTTTTTTTCAATTGGTGAGGGTAGTAGTATAATTTTATTAATTAGGGTAGTAGTTTAATTTAAAATTATACTACTACCCTCACCAGTGGTGAAAATAACGTTATTTTTAAGCAACGAAGTCCCGTTTTTGATATTGTTGTATTTTATGCTTGGCGTTTTTCTCCACCCTCAGGTTGAAGGTTGTTTAAAGGTTGCTTAAAGGGTGTCAATTGGTAGTGTCGGTGATGGACTGGGAGTGTCCGGGGGGGCCTAAATTTCAATATTATTATTATTATTATTATTTTTATATTAGAAGGAGGCAAACGAGCAGGCAGGTCACCTGATGGGAAGCAATCACCGCCGCCCATGGACACCCGCAAAACCAAAGGAATCACAGATGCGTTGCCGGCCTTTGAACGTTTTATTTTTGCGCTACGTCGCACTGTTTTCGAGATATTTGAGTTTAACTTAATATGTAGTTGCTGCTATTTTACTCCTTAGATGGCGAAACTTTCGGACAAAGTACACAGCTTGTGTTTTTGAGTTTCAGAAACATGCCTCATGAGAACGAATCACTCCGCTACGCCGTTGGACGACGCCCGATGGACAAAAAGCGGGTAGCAAACTGTGGAATGCTGAGCGACATCAAGGGCGTGGCAGTAGTTTACTTCACCGTGTGACTTCGGGAAGGGAGTCTCGTGGACACAACGGCCATCATGAGCCACAACTTCACATGGTGCATGTGAAGAGGGACGCGCAGACAGGAAGAGCATCCGCCGGTCACGCAGTTCGACACTCGGCAGTTCGACAAGCACGTGTGGACCGAGACATCGAGGATAACGCCCCAGCGCAACAATCTAAACGGTCAGATAGTCCAACTGTTACCGCTAGGGATGTTCATAATATGATAAATTTATTAAGTGAGGCTAAGGCTCAGTCCCAGGCATATTTATTTATTTATTTATTTATTATCGGAATCAAAACATACATTACGTTTATAATATGGGGTACTACTTAAGCCTCTTGGGTTTGTGTGTAGTACCTAACAATGGTATTCTTCCACGTTATCAGAAATAAAGTAGGTAATCAAATACATTCATATTATAATAAATTCTAAGAATCGACACCGTTCTGACAGTACGATCACATTTCCGAACACAACATAGAATACTTATTTTAAAGCTGCCAAAAAATAACTTTTTAATTGGTATTTAATATTGTGTTCAGTGATTGCATCACGCGTGGAGGTAGGCAAAGAATTAATTAGACGTGGAACTTGGAATGCGCTCGTCCGTTCCCCGTAGTAGTTGTTTGCCGATACGGTAACTAGTTTATGTTGTGCGATACACGTCGAGCCGCTTTATTTTAGCTTGTATCTGCCCATTAAAAAATTGTTCTTTTAAAAGTCAGATGTTAACTTTATCATAAACTGGTAAGGTTTTGCAATATTTAAAAAGATCGTTCTCGTTTTTAAACGCAGATTTTAAATTTGGAGATATTATTAGCTTAAGTATTCTATATTGCAATCTATATATTGAATCAAGATAGGTCTTGAAAGTACGGCCATAGCTGGAAATCCCGTAGGACACTACTGAGTCAAAGAGAGCATTGTACAGTAGGAGTCTTGTTTTAAATGGTAGGCGGTTTTTAATAATATAAAATTTTGCCAAGATCGCCCGTAGCTTATCACATACTCGCACAATATGTGGACCCCAGTTAAATTTACTATCTATGAGTAGTCCCAAATACATATGTGTATGAACCTGTTCAATAGTAGAACATTTAAGGTCACAATTTGTTATATTATTGTGTAGGCAAGAGTGAGTGTGGGCTAATAGATCGGACACTCGTGTGCTGCATTTTAAATACGGAGATTTTATGTGCATTAACTTTGTTTTTTGGGCGTTCAGCACTAGACCCATGTCGTGACACCACATGTTCAGCCTATTAAAGTAATTTTGGAGCAGGGTGCTGATTTCTTTTAAGTCATCGCCTGTGATTAGCAGGCATGTGTCATCAGCGAACTGGTATGACTTACAGCCACGGAATATTGCGTCCATATCATTCACATAGGACAGAAAATGCAAAGGCCCACATACAGATCCTTGTGCTGTTCCGTAGGTAACGGAAACCGTGTTACTGAGGCTGTTGGCAATTTTAACTTTATATTTTCTATTCCTTAGATAGTCGACACACCAGCTGTGGATAGGGCCCCTCAGGCCTGAATCGTCTAGCTTATTAATAAGTTTATTATGATCTAATGTGTCGAAAGCTCGCGAGAAGTCGATGAACAGGGTAAGAACATGTTTTTTGTCATTAAGTGCGGTATTTATATGGTCTGTAAATTTTGAAAGAAGTAAAGTGGTGCTTTTGTTTGGCTGAAAACCATATTGTGACTCACTAATGATTAGATTTTTGCCATAAAAGTCGTAAATTTGGTTGCAAACAAACTTTTCGATAATTTTGTCTATTGATGATAGTAGCGTAATTGGCCGGTAGTTAGTTACGTCATTTTTTTTACCTTTTTTGAACACTGGTCTCACACATCCCAGTTTCAAGTCATTGGGGTACAGTCCTGTGCTTATACTAACGTTTATAAGGTTGGCAATAGTTGACGCGATTTTGTTGCTAATAGCTTGTATGTCGATCATTCTAATATTGTCCAGGCCCGGCGCCTTTTTATCATTCAGTGACCTAATTAGCTTCTGTATTTTTTTGGAGTAGCCTTCTGAAATCTAATACTGACATTTGCTGGACTATTAGTATGACTAGCCAGTAAAGGCATTGAACAGTTAGGTAGATTTTTTTTACGGAGCAGTCAAAACCAATGGCAAACTGATTCGATATTTCAGGGGGTGATATATTTTGAGAACTAAATGCGTCCATGATAAGACTGTCAATACTTTTTGTTATTCTACCACAGATTGCGTTTATAATATTCCATAATTTTTTTGGGTTACTATAGTTGGCTTTAATTTGATTTTGGTTGTATTTATTTCTATAATATTCTATTGTTTTATGTACTTTATTACGAAACCTGTTATATTTTAGCCTTAATACTTATACTATACTATACTTATTATATACACTTATTTTATTATAAGGATCTTTTTTCCAGTGATTGAAGCACTCATCTCTTAAATCACACAATTTAATAATATCGTTACTTATCCAGGGAAGATTTTTCCTTTTTTTTATTAATACGTATCGTGCGTTTTGACTTTTCTAGTGCACTGTTAAAAGCATTCATTATGTACTCATGAATAGCATGTGAGGTATCGAAGTTATTAGATTCTTCCCAGTTGATGTCATTAAGCACCTTATACATAATTTTTTTATCGTAAATGCATTTAGTAATCGGCACATCCCGTATAGCACAGCGATCGGACGAGCTGCCGGTCAAACAAAACATAGTCGCGCGATGATCTGCCAGAACAGTGTCGAGTGCCGCCGTGTACGGTGTTAACGTGTGTGAGCGTATAAAAATGTGATCGATGCACGACTTAGTTATTTGATTATTTCGCATTTCGATTCTTGTGTAGTCCGATATTCCACACGTTAAGCCATACGCGGACAGCATCTCCAAATACATATTTTTGATGGATGTTTGTGATTTAAGATCGATGTTCATGTCACCTATAATTACTGTAGTGCTTGATAAATTATTACTCAGTATATTGCTAAGTTCCCGAATGAATAGCGTTTGGTTAGATGATGGTGGTCTATAGATTGCACACACAACTATCGTGTCATTATTAAATGTTTTTAAAGTGCCTTCAAGATATTCAAACGTACGAGTGCTAGTGATTTTAGTAGTAAATTTGAGATATGTTTTAACATAAATTATTATTCCACCTCCTTTTTGATGAGTTCGAAGCTGTGTGTACATTCTATATCCAGGAAGCTGAAATAAATTAGAAATTATGTCAGAGATACCCACTTCTGTCAAAATAACCAAGTCGATAGTTTTTAATGAGCAATTAATTATTTGTATAACTTTTGAAAAGTTTTTGAGCATCTATCTTATATTTACATGAAGACATGATAGCTGAATATTGTTAGTTTCTATATTACTAAAAAATGAATTTACATTGACACAATCGTATAGTTCGGAGTTAGGTAAATCATAATTAATAGGTTTGCCTTTTATAAGTTAGAAGTTAGACTCGTACAGATAAGATACCTTTTCAATTAAAAGGTTAGCTTTGGATTACATTTGGAGAAGCCAGCAACAACTCAATATCGCCCATTGAGCGAATAATTTGGACTTTCTTACTATTATCGGACTTTTTCACATAAATTTTACCCTCCTTGCACCATACATACTTGAACAGACCGTTGGGTGCTTTTAGGAGCTGCTTGGCTTGATACAACAGCGTTTTCTTGCCCCGAATTAGTGCCTCCCTTACATAGACCTTATTTGTTGCTCTTTCGATAGGTGCAGGGAGTGAAAGTTCACCCACTATAACTTCCTTGGATCTTGCAGCGGAGAGCCATTTGTCACGAGCAGATTTGTTGTTAAGCTCCACCAGTAGATAACCAGACGTCTCAGTGCGTCCTGTAACTTGACGAACGTCATAAACAGCATCAGCTTCGATGTTCAATTTAATTGCTATAGATTTGGTCACTTCCTTGAGATCAGTGTTTGTTATATTTGGCAACCCAGCAATTTCAACGAAGGAGCTTAGGCTTTTTTGATCTGCTTCTTCTAAGCGTTGTTCCATGGCACAGAGACGAAGTTCCATATTTTTTTTTGCGTTTACAAGTTCAGTGTTTTTATTTTCAAGTTGTTTGATTTTATTGTTCTGATTTTTAAGTGTCTCCTCTATGTTCGCTACCTGATCTCCGATAAATTCTAGTGACTCTTGGAAGTTCTCGAGCTCTTCTTTGATGGTCTTCTTAATTTCAGCGGTGATGCTCCTCATAAACTTATTCATATCGAATGGTATCATAGATATAGCTTCTTCGGTATCATCTGGGATAAAAAAAGATCTAGCGCTATGAAGGCATTCTTCGCAACTCCATTCCAGCCCTTCTGATGCTCGAAGAGCTGCTAACTGCTTTATGGATAACTTCGCGCAGTCATTTGTTGCGTGAACCACCTTTCCACACCTGCTACATTCCAGACCAGGGGCTTTTTTGGTAATATTGCTATTACATTTCAAACATTTCTTTATCACCATTTTTAAAATTTTTGGGGGTAGCAATAAATTAGCTCAGTTGATCGTCACACAAGTGTTCGCTAAGACGGTAACGCGGAGAATCATATGTGCCGGCTACTCGGGCACATTAGCATGAATTTCAAAAAATCTTTGCCAGATTTTGATTCTTCCTTAAAGAGTCAACGTATAGACGTGGCTTAAGAAAGTGAATGAGTGTGCCGCTGTGTATGGCTGGAATGAGGAGACATTATTGATTTTGTTACTTGATATGAAAGTTTGAATTCGTTATTGTTCACTTTGGCTCGAATGGCAACAAAAACTGTTGAACGTTTTTCCTTTCGAGCAAAGTTATGGTCAATCCCTTCCTTGGAGGATATGCTAAAAAGGAGGAGTAGGTATAACGAACCTGTAGAAACGTACTACTATGAGAAATTGGCTTTATTGAACCAGTGTGACGTTCATGCCAAGCGTGCGGTGTGTCATGTATTCAGGGGTTGAACGATAAAACTATGCGGTCTAGCGCTAACGCGTTATCCTGTACAACCAACCAACCTGAACGGTTGTCACAGTTCCCTAAGACTATTAATGAGATTCCGGTACCATTTGATAGAAGTAATTTTAAGATTACATCTACATAAAGATTCTGTAAATAATTCTATTTTTCGCTCGTTCATGTCAGGTAACAATAATAAAGCATTTAATTCAGTGAGCAAAGAAGGACACTCTGACCTAGCTTTGGGCATAAAGCTGATAGTTGCATGGTTCGATCCGAAACTATAGGCGTTAACAATAGTACTACTCCTACACATAGAACATTGCGTAATTCGACATTAGAGTCTTTTTGAGATTATTAGGGAAGTTAAGGTAAACGATTTCCCTTGAAATCTTTTATAGATTTTCGTTGTGAGGTGACTTTACTTTCTCGATCTGCCGCAACCTCTTCAGGTTTATTGTGTCATAATCGTCCTACGAGTATACCCATCAAGGGATTTGATAATTATGTAATCCAGACTATGGGTGGTGTTTAAATGAATTATATGGAAATGTGTGTGCGAGGGTGCCATGTCCTGTAGTTAACGACAAGCTTCTAGATTTCTCTTCAAAGTCGAAGTCAAAGTCAAAAAAAGTTTTATTCAAATAAACTTACGAAAAGTGCTTTTGAATCGTCCATACATTTTTCACCTACTACCCATTCAGGAGAAGAATGGGCGCAAGAAACTCCACAGCTTTAATAGAAGTAATGACAATTGCAAAAAGAAAAAGGAAAAAAAAAGATATTAGGTTTCCATTACGTTACACGAGTCTTTAATAAATAAATATTTTCTATTTTATTACGGGTAGGACAATTATATACTGACCAGTTACACATTGTCGTTTATAAAGACTGAACTATTAAAGTTATGGAAGATTTTGACTTGGATTTTGAGATGAAATGAAAGAAAGAAGGGAAAGTTGTAGATAAACCAAACCAACAATTTAATATTGTTTGGAGGTATTTATAAGGTTAAGGGTGGGCAGCTGTATGTATACATTACTCCACTGTCAAGAAGTTTTATTCTTCATGCAGGAAGTGTTATTGGTAGAGCTTCAAAAGTTCAGGTAGTTAACCGTGTAAGCAGTTTTCGATGGTTCCAGTCTATAACACTAAGGCATAAAAAGTTATTATAACAAAGGTGGATACTCTTAGATAACCGGTAAAGTCCACCTTTTTACTGATATTCTGTTTAAATATATGAAGATCTGAAATTATCTGTAATTGAAGTTAATAAATCTATATATAAAAATCAATTGCTGTTCGTTAATCGGGCTAATACTCGAGAATGGCTGGACCGATTTGGCTAATTTTGATTTTAAAATATTTGTGAAGGTTCAGGGAAGGTTTTAGCGGTGAAAAACATAATAATAAGTAACGGAAAATACTAAAAACGACAATTTAATTTTCCAATTCCAAATTATTTGTTGATTTCGTTGTCATGGAAACTGACAAAGCCATTGTCATATCTACCTTCAAGAATCTGGTATCATTGAAGCTATAAACCTTGAAGTTAAACACCTCACCGAGTAACATAGCTTGCGTTTGGGCTGTACTCGACACACTTACGAATAACTTTATTAGCTACTAGATGACCCGGTGAACTTCGTATCACCTACATGTATTGGTGAAAAATATGGTCAAAACTTAAACATTATCGGCTGGGGTGGGAAATTACTCTAAACATTTCTTGGCCAACATCCAAAAATATAACAATTGCTTTCAAATGACGTCGTTTGGCGCAACGCATATTGTACAGGAAAATTTCATGCCCACTTTCAAGGTAGTATACCATAATTATTGTTTTTGATAAATTATTAATTGTGCAATTGTGCAATATTGGGCAATTTTACTTTACCACCAACACAACATATTCTAGTAGATTCACCGCTGTATTTTAACGCTTTACAATATTGACAAATGGTTGTCATTTCCCAATTGTTACGGCACAATAATCTATTTCCGGGTCGTAGTGGAATGGTACCTACTCGTTCCAGGTTTACAGGAATACTGCGTCTGCGCTCGCTCTATTTCATTGAGTCGTGTACTCGTGCTCGCTGTTGTTGTGTTTGGTGTGTCCGAACTCGTTCCATTCTAAGACTATTTCATTATTATTCACTGTGGAACGCAAATCAAATCAAATCAAATCAAATCTTTATTTGCATGAACACATATTATACAAAGGATCTAAACAATAAAATAAAGTCAATGTATTCAGCCTGCTTGCAGGCGTGCAAAATTATTACATAAATACATGTAAAAAAAAAACAATCATTATATAAAAAATTAAAAGGTAAAATTATTATTAATTTATAGTACCTAGTCTAAAAGCTACACATACCTCAAAATTACAAGACTACTAGTGTTCAAACTCCATATATTCTTTGACACTATAAAAGCACATGTCAATCAACCATCTTGTCAACTTGCCTTTAAACCTATTAATATCGATGGCAATTAAACGAATGTTATCATTATCTGTCTCTCGCTGGTCGTCAGTGCGGTTTGCACGTGATTTAGCTCGTCACACATTTGATTAACATCGCGACCTAAGTCAGAGTTTTATGTTTAAGCGTACCTCGTAGGTCAGCCTCAGAATAAATAAACAGCGATCGTTCAACGTAACGCGTCACCGCAAATCACCAAAGCAAATATTTCATTGTATTTTGGCTCTGTTAACGGCAGTAAACGCGTTTGCGAGAGCGGGACAGCATGGAGCTCTATTTTTGATTCATTCGTTTCGAGTGATTTTCGTTCGACGAGTGATTTTCGTTCGACATTTTCATTTTCCGCATTTTTGAATCACTCGACCGGAACGAGTGCCCTCACCCGCTCGTAGCAGTCGAGCGATACCAAGCGATTGATAGAATAATTGTCAAATTAATGCGTTGTGTCAAAATTTTAACTGCCAAACGTAAATACAATTTTGTTCTGAGGAAAATAATTACTACTATTTTGAAAACCACTTGAATATGAATCTAGAGGAATATTTAGTGCACCATAGTTATTTAAGCAGTAGAGAAGAAGATAGTGATGGGAGCGAAGAAGACCCTAGTTCCACTGGAGAAAGAAGCTACCCGTTGGCAATTTCAAATTTTCAGTTTAAATCTAATTATAAATTGATAAAGGAGCTCGCCAAACAATTAATAGAAACCCTTTAGCCCTTCATAGTCCCGAGCAGACGATTATCTGATTTGCCTATCGAAATTAAGGTTAGTCCTTTTCTTACATATGTTGTTGAATATTGTCACACACATAGTTGATCTACGAAAACCTAAAACCAAAAATATAATTTACAGGTACTCACAGCGTTAATTTTTTTTGCCAAAGGCTCATACCAAAGCTCTATCGGAAACCATAAAAATTCGAGAAATGCTCAGGGTACTGTTTCAAAATGTATCACTGAAGTTGTGGAAGCCTTGAACCATCCTTCTGTTTTAAGTAATGGACTGCCTCTTCCGTATTCGTATTTGACGACAATAGCGTCGGAGAAGTAAAAAAAGGAACAGCAGTAACAGTGTGTCAATCCAATATGGCTACAGAGGCTAATGAGCTAGTCACCCCCCACGTTCAACGCGCGTCTGCAGCGCGACTGAAACGCGGCTGTCGCTGTAATGTGAAGGGATTTGCTGTGCCGCGCTGCAGCCGCGCGACTAAAACGCCTATTGATGATAACATTAATGATGATGGTTATTTCTTCCAGGTTCTAAGAACTTTATAGACTACCAGGGGTAGTCGGGTGTATAGACTGCACTCATGTTGCTATTCACACTCCACCAAATGATGTAAAAATCGCAATTAAAGAAAAGCTTTATAAAAAAGCTTAATAAAAAGTGTCTGATTATATTGAAGACGAAACAGCATGTGTTTAAAATGCTCCTATCACTCCAACTGGTATTTCTGATTTAAAATATTGTTAAGATTTTTTTTTAAACTTATATAACTTGGTAACGGCATATAATTTTGTAAATGTCGTTACATATATTAAAGCTATATTAAAGCTAAATAAAAATATTTGACTTTGACTTTGACTTTGAAATATTTTTTTTTATATTTACGGGTAAGCACAGTGCCTTAATCTCACCTGATGTTATGTGATGATAAGGCCAATCAATTGGTGGAAGCGCATTTACAAGACAATTACGACAGGTCTCAGTAGCTCAATTGGAAGAGCATTGGACTAGACATTCAAAGACTGCGAGTTTCAGTCCCGCCTGAGTGATATGAAGTCTAATTGATTTTTTCTAGCATTTTATCATAAACCAATAAACTTTAAAAAATAATTTAATCTATAAAACACTTATAATAAAATAATTTAAACTTATAAGTTACATAAAAAAACAGTCTCTCATTGGTTTTTATCTTTTTCAACATAACAACATTATACTTTGAAAATTACAAAATCTATATTATAAACACTTATGAAAAATATATTTTACACTTTTAAGCTGAAAAACTGGCGCGTCAGTGCCCCTGTCGGGCGGGCACTGCCACTGGCAGCGCGGCATTTCCGTGGCTGCCCGCCATGATCACACAAAGTCACCAGCGTCGTCGAATCCACCGACGGCGCGGCGGCGGCGGCGCGGGGAACTTACATAGCTCGACATTTTATTTTATAGAATTTGAGAGGATACAATTTTAAGTCTGCATGTTTTATGTGAAACAGACCTTTGGTCAACCTTTGTGAATTCAGTGGGTGTACCCAGTAATCTCTATTATGATTGCGTCTCTTTCTTTTTTGTACATGAAATATGCAACTAGTCGAATTCTCTGGGTCTCCATTTCCACTGACGTGCTCTTCCCTAGAACGAACGTCGTGAACTAACTGCCTCCGTCCCTCCTCGTGTGCTGTGTGATCGCGGTGAGGGAGGGCAGCCGCGGGCATCGACGGGCAGACGCGGCCTTTATTGCTTCGCGGTCAAAAAGTCTGCCCCGTCCCGCCCCGCCGTTTGCAAAGCGCCAACTCTGCCTGCTTAAAACTTGCGTCGTGCTTGTACAAGAAAAAAAATGTCTAAAACTGAGACCCAATTTTGAGGATACAGGTGGCTACTGATTGATTCTCTTGGGATATCTATAACAAAGACAAATAACTAACTAAACTTGTTAGTGAAGCAATGAATTCACAACAACAGAAGACGTTTTTACATTAATTCTTGTGTTGTGACAAGGTTGTGACGTTTATTGATTGATAGTATTGTCTATCAAAAAGCAAAAGTTTTTTATAACTGTCAATAGAAACATAGATATTACGTTCCGTTTTCATTGCGGTTGTTACCGGTTCCCTCTAAATTCTGCGTGGAACGGATAATATCCAACATTTCGTTTTATGTTGGCAGCACCAGACGCGAACGATTCAAAAATACGGAAAATCAGTATCATGCGACTTAGAAGGCGAGTGTGACTTAAGTCGCATGCGGCCACATTATGTCATACGAGCGAATCAAAAATAGAGCTCCAGGTCCTCTTCTCCTTGGCATTTAAAACAATAACAAACTGTCAATAATTTGTTTCATTATCATTACGAGATTTTGTTAGTTTTGATTAAAAAGAGTTTTTGTTAATTTTGAAGGAATTTGAGTTTTCAAGTAAATAACAAATAAATAAAATGCTACGTACGCGTTTTTATTAATAACTAAAAGAAAAACGCAAACACTTTCTTTTTCTTCCTTTCCTCATGCGCATCCTCTTCCTCATTAATAAATTTTCCACATCCTCATCCGCATCCTCTTTTTTGTGCTATACAATTAAACTGAAGACTTTGTTCAACTTGTTGCAACTTGTTCATTATTGACTTGCAAATAGGTAACTCATAATTCTTACCTGTTCTTTATTTCAAAGTAAAAAAGAATATCGTTCGAAGAAATTCGTTTATTTCATTGCACTTTAGATCGCGACTGTACCCTTTGTATTAAAATGCCTTAAATCTAGAAAAGTAAAGAATGTTGCGATCTGAATTTTTGTATGATGTATCGACTAATTCTCCATTCAAACAGATTATCGCTACGTGGTACCATTCTCGAGATACAGGCGTGGCACAGCTGTACTGACGTCAGTACAGCTGTGCCACAAAAGACCCCTTATATCTTTTAAACGCAAGACCGACTAATTCTGATACTTGGCGACTTATTTCGACCAATTCCTGGCATAGTCAAAAGGTCTGTTTTCCACTGTGGCACAGCTATGCTGACGCAAACAGTTTTAGATTTGATGTTGCCTATACGTTGTAAATATGTGAGAAGAAATATTTTTATTGGAAGTATTTTGTTAAAAAAAACAACAGATAAAAGAGTTTATTTGTTTAATGCAATACGTTTTTGATATTGTTATCATTGTATATAAATAAAGTTTTTTTATATGTGAAACTATTATTTTATTAAATGATTAGCTTGTGCTTACATGTTGGGCTATTTGTGCATTCGATCTTATTTATATAAGTTATGATAAGTCTAAATATGAAAGCACATTTCTTTAAAATCTTCAATCAATAAGTTTCTAATCTCCGTCAATCAGTTGTTTTCTGACGATAGTAAGGTAAATGTTTGTCATAACTCCATTACAATCCATTATGTTTATCGTTATAAATAAGTATTGTTCTACTATCGAATTTTTTAACATTGCTGTTAGTTCTAATCATGATCACTAATTATTGGTCCAAGCAACATGTTACAAGATACTTGTAAACTTTATTAAGGCACTTTATGTTATACATGGAATGTTCTGCTTAAGGGTGCGCCGACCAAAAAATGACAAAAATGCAGTCACGGTTAAGTTGATATAATTAAAAAACTATCGTATTAAATAGACAAAATATATATATTTTAGTATCAAAGGGAACGTGTGTACAATTAGTCCGATCCATAAATTCATATATTTCATTTCATTATATTCATTCATATTCATATCATAACACACTAGTTTTTTCTACAATATAATTTAAAGTTGGGCAAAAATCATGAAAACGTGTGGCGGCGTTTAGTTGTGATATCTTATAATTAGTTTATCTAAATTATTGTACCTCTGATTTTGTCTAAACAATCACCAATGATCTAAACTACTAATCTTCCGTCTCACATTTTCGATTTATCGAGCGGTTATTTAAATTAGATAAGATAAGACGAAGACATTTCAAATAAAATATATGACACTTGTCACTTACGGACGGCGCCGGCGCACCCTATATCTAGTTACTGTGGTTCTATTTTAGTAATGGCTTTTGGCAATTTTATTATAAACAATTTTCTCTTCAAATACAGGTATGCACCTAAATATTTTTCATGTCTAAAACTATGTGATTTTTGTTTTTATCTTTCGTTTTCCGTGTAAATTTTGTAGAGATACAAATCTATTACTCTTTTTTCATTATCATATTAACGCTTTGTATATAGGACAACACACTTTATAACTTTTAATAAATGTTATTATATCTTTTCTAGTCTTATTCCAGTTCATAATCTTTTAAAAATAAAGATTAGCAGCAACTCCATTTGAATTATTATAACTATACTTCGAAGTTGTGCGTCAGGTATCCATGAAGTTCAAAGGGCAACTGATAGAAACTCGCTCGACAGATGAAAAACGAAGATTTCAGAGAGCCATTAATAAAATAGATGTAAACAGTGTATAAAATTCATAGATAAGTAACAAACATAAAAGTATGAAATATAAAACTTATATCTAATAGTAAAGTAGATATCATCTTTACATTAATCATTTTAAAAATATACTACTTAAGTATTCGAGTGTAATACAAATTCATTTATATGGCGAAATATTTCTATTTAATAATTTTATATAAAACATGCATATCATAAAAGTTTACTTTCACTCTTTAAAATCCATTTCCAAGAATATATATCACACCATTCCTATAAGGAAAAGTTAAGATTTCTTTTAAAATCATAAAAAACAGTACAAAAAGAATTTTAAAATGCTCGTTTTCGATATAAAACACTTAAACACTTCATGCTATGTGATAAACTGAGAGCTAAGTTTGTATAATAGAATATGGCAACAGCACGCTTCCCTTTCATTTTATTTATTTACTGGTATATACAGGTTACTAGTGATGGTACATTTTCATCTTAAAATGCTTATGTTCATGTAATATTTGTCGATACATATAAGGCTTAATTATTACTGTGCTATCAACACATTAAACATAGTTCAGTGGGCCTAGCATGAACAACTATTCGTACCGTCGCGTCGTCGTCGTTTCTTTACGCTACTAAAATAGAATTAGGAATACAACGCCACAACGTCCGTAAATGGAACTATCAATCGACCGACGACGTCATTTCATAGATTTTATGACGTTTGTGCTAGGCCTACTCAACAGTAGGCCTAGCACAAGCTAAATAGCCAGAAAGCTAAATATTATACGCTTAAGTTAGGCATGGGTATTATTGAACTTCGATTATCGCATTCAACTCGAGCTTCGGCTCCTGAGTTCCTGACGATTTATGGGTTGACTGATTCCAGCGGGACGTAATAACTACAATTCTTTTTACATTTTCGGTATCTTATACCATAGATAAGTATTTTTAAACCAATTCATAAATTCAGGTTAAGTTACATATTTTTATTGCTTCTTACGTTAGTTTTAGATCACTGTATTTTCCATAAGCATAGAATATTTAATTGAAATTGCCTTCTTAATTTGAAAATGTGGAACGGTTGGGTACGCGTGGCGGCGGCAACGCGCTCTGCCAGCGGAGCACGCATGACGCAAGCGCCCGAAGTGCGGCAGTAGACTAACAGTGCTATGGTGGTATGAGGCGAGGAATCGTGAATCTCGGTTAAATTAGAGTACTTATACTCTAGCCAAACTCTATAAAGAATAACCCCCGTATTAATAAACGAGTAAAAGCTCATACTGAAGCAAAGTAATTTTATATTCTCTAATAAACCGATGAAGTTAGAAACGTCAAAAGTTAGAATTCTTAGGCAAGCAAGAGTCGCCAATATCTTTCCTAAAGCAATCTAGTTAGGTTTCTCAAAGAATTCATAGTGACAAGCTTGTGACAAGCTAGAATTGAGGTTATATTCCGTGTGACAGATTGTGTTATGTCTAAAATAATATAAAATGGATGAATTTGATAATAATAATAACACTTTTATTTAATTGAATAAGTAAACTTATATTCTAATTAAAACGTTACTTGTATATAAAATGAAATTAGATCTTGGTGACATTTCTAAGAACAAACTAATTGCTAAGTAATGGCTTGTTTATAAATACGGATGTTAATGTAAACAAACTAAATTAGGGTCATCAGTCATCATATATCTGGGCATATTTTTTTTGTCTTTTTCGTATTATTACTTGGTTAGGGACTGCATTTTACATAAAAGATATTGTAAGACTTATTATTCTCACTACACAAATCACTTAAATCATTCGCTCAACGTCGGTAACGTTATAAGAAGAACGTAAAAAAAAACGTTAACTATTTTCACTTGTTAACCCTATTGAACAAATGTCATTACTAAAATTGAGGTATTCTAAACAATTCCGTTATTATAAACTAGCATTCGAAATGAAGACTAGTATCCATATGGGGTCGATTATCTTAACTACCTCTGAAATCTGCAGCGTAAACAGTGCATTTTCAATGCAAAACAAACATTAATGGACAAATTGAATTGACGTTAAAGAAAATTGTATTGTAACAGCAGTTGATTAATTTATGTAATAAATAAATTATTGATTCTTCAAATGCAGTTTTTTAATTATTTTAAGGTAGCTAATTTATTCACTCACATAGGTTAAAACTAAGCTATAATTGTACTATGGTTTTTGATTTATAAATTTTTCATACAATATTTAATATAAATAAATTTTTTACGTAAAATCTTTCCTGTTGACCAACTAGAAAAGGTTGTCAATACATGCCTGTCACTGGTTGCTTGGCAACGCTTTGTTGGTAAACATTCTTTATAGAATTTAGCTATAGTCTATGTAGTGTAATTAGTTCTCGTTTCCTTGATCTTACTGTTGCGTAGACCAAGTGTACGCGTTATGGAAGAGTTTAAGCCATGGCGCGGCTTGGCTAGCGATAGGCTGGTTGGGTACTCGCGGCGGCGGCGAAAACGCACACTGCTAGCGGAGCACATAACGCTCGGGGTGCGCCAGTAGGTTCACATCAGTAGTCGGCAGTGCTTTGGTGTGACTCATCCGCTGGCATCGCCACTTATGACCATTTATAACTTTGAAGACCGACAAACTGATATTTGGCGACATATTTCGAAATACTATCGACATACTATATAATATTATATAGTTAGAGTTGGTGATGGTGGCTATGCCAAGATGAGCCACACGGTGCTTTGGTGATATGAAGCGAGGAATCGTGTATCTCAATCATGGTTAAATTCGAAAATTTTGAAGTAGAATCTCGAATTTTGGTTTCCGATACTAATATTTTTTGATTCGAGCGGTACTGTTGAGACTTTATTGTTGCGTCGACCAAGTGTACGCGTTCTGGAAGAGCCTTAGCCATGGCGCGGCTTGGCTAGCGATAGGCTGGTTGGGTACTCGCGGCGGCGGCGACGCGCACTGCCAGCGAAGTACGCAGCGTTCGGGGTGCGGCATCATGGCTACATGCCGTCCGTCGACAGACCGCAGACCGGCTATGCCCGCTGCAGACAAAACAAGCATTATTTTTGCATAATATTGCCTTGATAGTCCTAGGACATTACCATGCTCTTTAAACAGTATTGTTGCAGTTTGAAACGAGACGCGTGTACATATACGCCTTTACACGAGTCCTGTTAAATACAACTGCAACATTACTGCTACAATACTGTTTAGAGTTTCATTATTTTTCCACAGCTAAAAAATAGTCATTCTGAATGGGTAGTAGGAAAAAAATTTTTAAACGATTTAAAAGCACTTCAGTTTTTTTGAATAAAAAAAAAATACTTTGATAGTCAAGTCCATGATAGCGAGGAGGTTAGACTATTCAAACATCAATTGCTGATGTGCTTATGCTTAAATAATACAGCGGTAAATTAATATAAAATGAATTTACTAAGACATTAATTGACATTTCAGTTTTTTTGTAATTTTTTTTTGTGCAAAGCAATCGTTTGACCCAAACTTTTTCATACCAACGAGGTTACTTTAAAGCTAAGTTTCAACGCTTGTTTCATCGGGACGTTACATTGAGTCAATCTCTTTGCACGCCAGTTTACTTGGAGACAAAATTTCTTACCAGGACTTCCGTTAGGGTTCATCGGGTACGCCTCAGTAGGTACCCCGTCATCGTCCACATACTGCATCGCGACTTGGCCGTTGTGCCGCACCTTGTCGAGCACCTGCCCGCCCGCGGTGAACCGGCCCTCGCCGTGCGCGACCCATACGCCGAGCACGCTGCCGCCCATGCCGCGGAACCAAACGTCGGATTTGGGGGCCTCGGTTATCTTTACAGCGCTCCAGCGACATTCGAACCTACAATGAACACAGCGTTTTCTTAAGTTACGCCAACACAAATGAAACATTTTTTACAAATAAATAACACGTAAATTAAAACGCTAGTCAAGTTGTGATGAGCGTTCCATTTCTATAATGAACAGTTGTAATTGTAAAGTCATCGTCGTAGGCGCCCGTTGATTGGTTATGGCGAGCTCTCGCACGTGCGGTATTGAATGGTGAAAGAAATAGGATGTATTGACGCAATACTCTTATTTTCGCTCTAAAATCAATAATATTGAATATGGCCAATATTTAATTGTATATTTTTCAGAAAAACCAAAACCGTATTTTAACTTGCTAGGATAGTCACTAATATAGTAATTATATGAAAGACAACAAAAATCATTTTAATAATCACGTCAATAATTACTACAATATTACAAACATTTTTAATTTTCGTTAAAACAAAAGACTTTTTTGGTGCCTGTTTCAACTATCTTTATCTTCTTCTAATTTATAAAATTCTCGTGTCACGGTGTTTGTAATTAAACTCCTCCGAAATGGCTCGACCGATTTTCGTGAAATTTTGTGTGCATATCGGTTTAGTCTGCGAATTGGACAACATTTATTTTACATCCCCCGAAATGTCAAGGGTGATCCACCCCAAAATTTTTTTTTCGATTTAATTTTCCAATACAAAATGTTCCACGATTTGATTGTATTGTTGACATAGAAACTGTCAAAGCGATACGAAGTCCGCCGGGTCAGCTAGTATGTATATATAAATCTTCTGTGCGTGTGTTTGTAATTGAACTCCTAAACGGCTGGACCGATTTTGATGATTATTTGTGTGTGTGTTCAAGTGGATTCGAGATTGGTTTAGATTAACAATTGGACCCGGTAGGTGGCGCTGTCCATTCCACCATGGGATACGGGTGTTTTCAAGCGGACAAAGTCGCGAGCGGGCCACTAGTATACTATAAATTGTTGAACTATAAAAACTATCGCACACGCGATACTATCGAATCGCTCACGGCGCGAGACACGCACGTTGGTCACGTGCGTGTCTCGCGTGTTCCTGTACTTCAAAACAATCATCGTAATACAACTACGAGATGTATAATGGAACGAGAAAATTAAGAAACTTACCTTTCAGAACTGTTATGGTCAAGGAACAGCTGCGTTTGGTTAGCAGTCTTTGGTGTGGATTCCGGATCGATCCATCCTAATAAGGCCATCAGTTGGCAACCGTTACAGACGCCGAGAGAGAAGGTGTCAGCTCTGTTCTTGAAGTGGGAGAACTGGGCGGTCAATGACTCTGAGAACAATATGCCTGCTGCCCAGCCTTTCGCGGAACCGAGCGTATCTGTAAACAAATGCATCGTCCATGTTAAAAACAGTCATAGCATTCTCAAAAACAAAAGCACATTCTTGTGATAATTAAAAAAAACTGTCGTTTTAAAGGAATAGTAGAAAATAGCCTTTGTAGACTTTTTGCTGATTATTCTCAGTAGGTACAAGAAACACTCCTAAATAATTATGCTTTTAACGATAGAAGACTGCATTCTGTAACGGTGTTAGAATGAAGACTCTTTAAATGTTTATCTACACTAATGTTGTAACATTCTACTTATGTTTCCAATACTTGACTTATAATTACTACTGTTATAGCGCAGACAACAAAACACTCAATTTAAGCAATTTCACATGATGGTATAATATCCACATCGATATCGTAAAATCTCATTATAACATCAATAAAACGCGACCAATTAACCTGGCGAGCCTTATGTCAAAATCCTCATACAAGTTGTATAAAATTTTAATATTAGGCTGGCTTTTGAAAACAGTTGGGTTATACGTGAAAACTTCGTCGAAACTACTAAACTTACATACACAAAACTCTTTGGTAAGATCTTGTGCCAATTAAATAAAAAAAGAACAGCGCGCGCTCGCTCCTGATTGGCCCTGCGCGCGCAGCTGCGCTCTCATTGGTTAGATTTTAATGGCGGCAAGTTCACTGTGACAATACACGTACGCGTGAATTTAATGTTTCGCAATGTGTTTTGTTTTTAAAATACAAATTAAAAGTTAAAAATGGACAGCGACGATGATATTTGTACGCCTCCGGATATTCTAGAATTGGCAACAAAAGTAACTCACAATCTTTTGCCAGAAAAATCTAGAAAATTATATGAAAAATAATATAATAACTTTTTGGCATGGAAGATCGAAAAGAAAACTACATCATTTTCTGAAAATGTCATTCTTGTGTATCTCAAAGACCTCTCCGACAAATTCAAGCCATCTTCTATGTGGGCTAAATATTCTATGCTCAAGTCCACACTGAGTATCTACAACAATATTGATATCACGAAGTATTCAAAAGTCATAGCGTTCCTGAAACGCAGTTCAGAAGGACACAAGGAAAAAAAGTCCTTGACGTTTACATCAGGTCAAATAAAGATGTTCCTGAAAGATTCACCAGATATTTTGTATCTTTTTGAAAAGGTAAGTGTATTTTAGTTCTGTTATTTAATCTACCTAGTACTTACGTACTACACACGCAAGTTATCTAGACACTCCGTTTAAGCGCTTTGTGTATAAATTAGGTAGTTGGTACCTACACTTTACTACTTCATAAATCATAGTTTTTGCCTTGGCTATGTACCTCAAGCTTATTATATCGTTTATTGTTACAGGTTGCACTAATCTTCGGCATAATGGGGGCATGCCGAAGGCAAGAGCTATACAACATCCAGTTCGATGAAGTCTCTAACATAGACGACAGTACAATCATGGTGAAAGTTTCGAAAACAAAAACGAAAATAAATCGTTCTTTCGTTGTGACGGGCAACTGCTATGCCGTATGTAAAAAATACATGGAACTTCGACCCACCCCCTGTCGAAACCCTGCCTTTTTCTTGGGCTATAGATCGGGGAAGTGCGTCGATCAAAGAACTGGTATTAATAAATTTGGTGCTCTGGGAAAAACTATCGCAAGTTTTTTGAATCTGCCTAACCCAGCGTTGTACATGGGGCATTGCTTCCGGCGCACCTCGGCGACCCTTGTCATAGATAGCGGTGGTGATTTGACCGCACTGAAACGACACGGGGGGTGGAAGTCTTCTACTGTGGCTGAAAGCTACATTGATGAGTCTTTAATGAATAAAATTCAAATCTCAAATACGATCTTGAACAGTATAGAAAACAAGACGAATGAAGTAATTATAAATATTCCAACTCCGTCTACGAGCTCTACTGCTTGCCCCGCGACCGCTACAGCTGCTGGATCAATAATTAACATTAACTTTCAAAATTGTACCATCCAAAATTTGAACAATTATTATAAATAAACTATTGTCAGCTTTTACTCTTGTTGTTTGACTAATTGCATTAGTGAAGATAAAGTACTGTATGCAACTGCATATAACACGGGTATTAAAACACTCGTTACTATTATGAAACTCGCTGCGCTCGTTTCATAAACTCACACTCGTGTTTTAATACCCTTCATTATATGACAGTTGCATAAAATACTATTTTCAGAGAGAGCTTAGTTGCATAAATATTTATTTGGTTTATTTTATTTTTTACTTATATAAAAAGGCATATTTCATAAACATAATTTCATCCCAGAAATTGTATTACACCAAACTACTATCACCGCGTAAATAAATAAACATGGCGGGATTAGAAGATAGACTTTAAACGTAATTGTATTACATTGCCTGTACGATCCTCATACTAATGTGGTCGAAATAAATTATTTTGTTGATTTACCGGCATAGCTGAAACCTCCGGGGAAGATTAGGCCTTGGAACGCGTCCAAAGTAATTTTCTTGTTCTGCAGGTCGCTCATCGTCACGTCGAACACATCGAAGTTAGCCATCATGAGGGACGCTATCATTTCCCGGTCGCCGTTTGTTCCTTAAGTGTAATGAACAATGTTTTAATACCTGATTTAGCTAGTACAAAATTATATATTTTACATTCGTCTTCAATCTTATTACAATTACATAAGGTACAAATTATGGTAGCATGTATTTTGCCACCACCAGTAAAGAGTTGGAACAAACTGTGTGCCATGAGGTAATGGTAGGTTGTCATAACTTGTAAAAGTCGTAGGATAAAAACGGATCTGTAAACGATTATCCAGCGGTTCAAAACAAGTAAGAATTTTGTTCTCAATCGTTTATTTACCGCGCACCCTCAGGGCCTTGCGATTAGATACTGGACAATCAATTAAACCATTGTCCTTTCTCTATTATTCAGTTGGATTCACATGCTTCTAACGTTATTAAGAAACATGCATTGTGAGCCAGTAGACCAGGAAGAAAGGAGGAGGTCGACGGCGCAGAAGTTTTGGCTGCGATCTTGCAAACTAAGCAACTTGCTTAGATCAGAACAGGTACCTACATACAAGAAGCTTTTACCATAAATTTAATAATACCTTCTTCTCGAAGTACTGCCACCTTTCTCGATTGGGTTTTCAATAACGCAGCGGATGGATCGAAGGTTACCTTGTATGTGGCTCCTTTACGTTTCTCAAGGCCTGTGAAAGAAATAATTTTCTAGTAAAGATTTACCGCTTGGCTACGACCACTGGCGTCTTGCGACGCGGCGAGCAGATTTCAAGTTCATTGCGTTCTTTCTATTACCCTTGACCATGAACGCCGTAGAATAACACGCAATGAGAGAGAAACCCGCTAGCAGCGTAGCAAGACGCTCTTGCTCGTAGCTCCTCAGCTACGACCAAGAGCGTTATAGACCTATAAGACTATTTAGTAACCATGTTAGAAAATTTGGTAACTGTCTGAGAATATATGAAAATAGTGGCCCGCTCGCGACTTCGTCCGCTTAAGAACATCCGTATCCCATGATGGACCCCTATTGCAGCGCCACCTACCGGGTCCAATTGTAAATCTAAACCATTCTCGAACCCACTTGAACACACAAAAAATTTCATCAAAATCGGTCCAGCCGTTTAGGAGTTCAATTATAAACACACGCACAGAAGATTTATAATACATTTTGGTCGAATGAATATTGATGTTTTGTATGGAACAGCTGAATTTTATTTTCGAGTTAGGGAGTTGGTCCAGTAGAGTAGTTCGTATGTATCACGGGAGTCATCTCAGAAGGTTTGGACGTTGATAAAAAAAGTCATCCTGTATATAAAGATATGTACCTTTCCATTCCTGATCAGCACAGTTGGTGTTTGCTTGCAAGCATTCTAATTGGTAGCTAGTTTCTTCCCACATTCTAAATACGTCGATCAAGTTTGTATTCAGTACTTCCTCGCCATTTACTTTTATTGAAACCTTGAATAGAAACAGTCAAAAATTATCACTATAAAGATTTTTTAAACTAATGTAGTCCAAAATACAGTGTATTGAATTATGAGAGGTGGTAGCTAGCTAGGCAAACTTGAAACAAGCTACCTAGCTATGATCTAAACAAACAGATCACTTTGACAGTACTCAATTTAAACAACGTTCAAGGATCTGCAAGTGACTTTTTATCTAACATAAAAACTTCTTCAAGTGTACTGTACCTTTGAATCCATACCGTATTTGCCAGTAGTGCCAATGTGTTTAGCCTTGACACCATTTCTCTGGTACTCGTCAAGCACAAATTTTAAATCACTTTGTGCTACTTCAACAACTATACCCAACTCTTCATTAAACAATGCCTCGATAGCAGACACATTGTTCTCTACTTGCAAGTCTACGTTCAATCCGCGGACCCCACCAATACCCATTTCCAGAACTGTTGTTATAAAACCTCCTTCGCTGATGTCGTGGCCGGATAACAACTTCTTTTCTGAAAAATAATAAACAAGTATCATAGACAACATCTCTATACACTCTTATGAATGTTATGTCAAACTCTTTTTTAAATTACTGCTATGTCAAGTCAATCCTTTTTAAAATTTTATTTCTAAGCGCTTGCCATTGATTTCGTCTGATGATAAGTGACGATAACTTTTTCACCACCACAGACAAAAATCGATTGTCCCACGCCACGACAAAAACAGGTTCCACAAATAGTGATGTCCAATGACAACAATCAATAATCTCTTTTTCCCCTTTCCTTTCCATATTTTATGCATTTTACTCCATTAATTTTTATTCACTAATTATTATTCGTACAAAATTACACAGCAATTACTGTGTTTTAACTGAAAAACACCCATAAAATCAGGTGCACAATAAATCATTGTGATTGAAAATGGAACATCACTAGCTGAAGCTTCCGTCGCCTCGTCAACGTGAGCTGCCGACATTGGCGTAGAGACTTTACAAGAAACATGCCGCGCGCCTTAAAAATAGTGATGTTAATCTTGAACATCGATTGAAATATTAGATGTAAATGTTATTTTATTTCTTCCTTTATTTTCATTCCCACGTCTTTTCCCCTTTCATTGCGTCCCACGATACTCGCGATTGCTGCTAACTGGGGCATACCAAAATTTCGTAGCGCATCGTTTGGACCGTTTTGTATGAAGAAGAAGATATAATACTGTTTACTTCCTTATTCTGTGATACAGGTGTAGACTGACGTTAGCATAGATAATAGATTAATTAATTATTCGATTACCTATTGGAAAGGTAAAGGAAATATTTTTAGCCAATCCCTTCAGTAGTACTGTCAGTGATCATTCGATATCGTCTATGTTTTTTCTCAATAATTATAAAGTAGCTCAAAGATAACTATAAATTTTTTTAAACGTGATAAATTGGTCAATATTTTTCACTTTTTCAGTACATTATTTTATTTTTATTTTATTTTATTTATTTAACATAATTAAACGGGCATAACCCTATTACATAATTATGAATAATTAAGTGCATATAAACACAAATAGTAAGTATACTTAATCACTAGTTCACAAACAAATATCTACACTGTTTAAAAAATTCTTAAGGTTGTCCACAAACACGTCAAAATTCGGGTAAGCCACAAGGAGTGCGTTAAGTGCTTGATGCATGCGACACAGCGGTGAATTCGCACGCGCCACTGTGCGACACGGCGGAGGCGCAAACAGTCGATGCCTACGACTGGATCGAATACGCAGATAATTATCAGGCACAAACAGGCGAGACAACTGCTCAACACATTCGGGCGAGTCCACACTCCCACGCAAAATCGCCACAGCAGTTGACAACTCCATTCGAGCTCTTCTACCCTCTAGCGAGTTCATCCCCAACATTCCCAGCAAGAACTTCGTTGGGTACATGAAAGGATAGTAACCATATACCCGCTTATAATAGCAGCGAAGAAAAGCTTTCTGGACCTTCTCTAACATAAGTATATATTTGGCCTCGTGCGGGTTCCATATACATGCACTAGATTCCAATGAGCTTCGCACAAGGCTGGTAAAAAGGATTTTGATGACATCAGGATTATGAAAGTCGCGCGAGTTACGTAAAATAAACCCCAAACGACTGAAACAGCTACGAGTGAGAGCGGAAACGTGTTCGTTAAAAGTCAAAGACGGATCAAATGTGACCCCCAGGTCTTTCATAGCGTTTGTGCGAGCAATGCTGTCATTGCCTAACATATATTTACGTTCAACGAGATTACGTCTGCGGCTGAAGGTCATAACATAGCACTTAGCACAGTTAAATCCCAAATCGTTCTCGTTACTCCACTTAAGTAAGGCGTTAACATCGTCTTGTATTCGCTCACAATCCGCTTCGTCACTGACTTCTGCATATAATTTTATGTCGTCAGCATAAAGGAGGCAATTTGTATATTTAAATACATCAACCACGTCGTTTACCATCAGTAAGAAGAGCAAGGGTCCAAGTATTGATCCCTGGGTCACCCCAGAGGGTGTTGGGTAGGGTTGCGATACATAACAACCATGGCGTACAAATTGCTGCCGGCCTTTGAAATAGTCGGAAAATAAATCAATAAGCTTGGAAGAGAAACCAATAGCATCGAGTTTTGATAAAAGGATTCTACAATTGACCCTGTCGAAGGCCTTGCAATAATCAAAGTATATTACATCTACTTGCTTTCCTTTATCCATAGATTCTGAGATAAATTCCACCAGAGTCAATAGGTTTGAATTTACTGACCTTCCTGGCCTAAATCCGTGTTGTTGATTACAAATATATGGCTGGATTTGCTTAAGAATAGTATTGTAGATAAGGATCTCAAAGACTTTCGCAGGCGCTGAAAGAATGGCAATGGGCCGATGCTCCTCAACTAACGACTTGTTACTACCTTTGGGAATAGGGGTTACTCGAGTCAACTTCCACGTAGAGGGAAACACATCAAGTAGCAGAATAAGGTTTATCAAGTGGCAGAGAGGAATAGCGATAGTTTTTTTGCACATTTTCAGAACTTCCGGCGGTACACCATCAGGTCCCGAGGACCAGCCGGATTTTAACCTATTAATGGCACTCTCCACGTCAGCAACAGAGAAGTCGTTAACAGCTACATGCGTATAAGTTGTTGGAAGAGTGATTGGTGCTGGTTTTAAAGTAGCGTTGTCCTGAACGTAGATGCCCGAAAAATGCTCCGCAAAAGCATTCGTGCATTATGCGTGTCTTACACGATACTGATAGTAGAAATAGTCAACTATTAAAATAATTTAAAAAAAAATAGAACGGAAATATAAAGGAAATAACTTGTTTTTAGAAAAACAGTTTTTTTAAAATAATACTTAGTAAATCTTATACTTAGTGAATCCTGACTCAATGCCACCTGCAGAGGTCAATATCGTCAAACTGATAAGAAGAACAATGACCGGCCCAACGGCGGGCGTACTTCAAATGTTTTGCTAATAATACACGACTGTATTTTACAGCATTGTCAATGCCGCGGTAAAAAACACAAGGGCGTTGGCATTTCCTTTACTGTGATAAAATGTAAAAAAAATCAACACGAAAATGTAATACAATAAAAAATATATGTATTAACGTTTATACGTGTAATATGAGACAAGTAATAAAATAAATAAAATAATGATTTTCAACTTTGAAGACACACACGTCACAGTTAGTGTTGTGCCACTGTGTACAACAAATAGTCGAATTTTTATTTTTATTTTTTGCTTCATTGCAAATAACAAAGACTGACACATAAGTAAATTCGCCGTAATAAAACTAAAATATTTGTTTTTGATTTGGAAAATCACCACTCGCTGATTAAGTTTTCTCAGCACTGTTTTCGGTACCCTGGTCGTCTGTTGACCGGTACCTGGTTGCCAACGTCGGTACTTCACGTCGCGCTGTGACGTCACACACATCGATGCAAAATAATAAGTGCAAAATAATAATAATAGATGCAAAATAATAAGTGTATATAAGTATATACACTTATTATTTTGCATCGATGTGCAGTCTTTGTTATATTGCAATGAAGCAAAAAATTATAATAAAAATTCGACTATTTGTTGTACACAGTGGCACAACACTAACTGTGACGTTGGTGTCGGCATGTACCGACGTTGGCGCCGCAGGCCGTGGACGGTCGCATTATATTGTGTTTACGAAAAAATATTTTTTAATTTATTTTGAATGTTTGGTGAAAAAATATCAACAAGGCTTTTATTCTTCATGTTCTAAAAAAAAATCGAAACTGATTGGTAGATACTGATTTTTGCATTGCATTTTTGCGACGTCAGTTGCCGAAAGTGGCGTAGTTTTACTTTTTTTTTTGACGTCGTATATCGACGTTGGCAGTGAAAAGGGCACATTCTACCTGACGGATAATAACAATATTGTTATTAATGTGGTTGCGATTGACTTACATTAGGATGATGGAAGCCAACAAGGCGGACTTGGAACAAACCGTACACCGAGCGCAGTACGTCCACGACTGGCAATCAAAGCGGGGAACACTATGTTAGAGACCGGCGCGGTAAATCTTTTACCACTAAATAAGAGGCTCATACAGAAGAAACTCAGTTATCATACCTTTCAATAACTTCTGCGTCACTTTGAACAGAGATTTAAGAATCGCAGGATTGTCTAGATCAGGCGTGGTGTCTCCAAGCTGCTTGTAGCATTGACCAAGCGATGAACCCCCAAGTCTAGATACAAAACATATTTTGTTAATAATTATGGTAAATAGCGGCGTATAGAAATAAGAGGAAAAACGAAAAGGCCCTGCAGCGTGAACAAAATAAGATGATTGTGCGAAACTATGCTATTGCTTAAAATTACACATGAAAAATAGAAAAAAGTCCACTCACAGTTCCATGCCGCTCCCGCCGTCCTGAACGGGATCCATATGGTCCGATGGGGCCCGAATCCGGCTCCGGGTCTTCTAGGGTTCCCTAAACACACCCAAACTACCCCAAAGTGCACTTTCCCCCGAAGAATACCTGTTACTTCAACAGCGGTGTGGCCGACATCCCGGCTAATTGTTATATCCCGATAATCCCGATAATCCCGATCCCGATAATCGATTCGTCCATAATACAAATCAAAGTTTTATTTCCAATAAAAATAAATGCCTGTTTATTTGCAACAATGATAATAATAATAATAATAGTTACTGTAACATCTCAAGATCTAGAGATCGATACAATAAGTCTATTTCCCATTAATGTGTAAGATATTGATAGAAGCACGCACCTGTACTTCCCTGGTGATACTGGCACATGAACTAGGGCAGAACCTTCCTCTCTGAGTGTTGGTTCAATTTTAACAGTGATGTCAGGGCACGGCGCATATGTTGACACTACCAGAGTTCCAGGTGACTTTACTAAAATTAGAAAGAAAAACAACAATTAAAGTATATGTGACATCAAATATTTCCCTTCCGCTAGCCTTCCCGGTAGCATAGCGGTTAGTACAGCCGCCCGGATTGCGGAAGACCCAGGTTCAATTCCTGGCTGGGTCGGGTGGGCGTTTAATTTTTTCACTGTATTTTATAAATTTTATAAATATTTAATTTAGCTTCAGTGCAGCAATTACCACTTAAAAATAAAAATGTATATGTGATATCATTTATAAAACCCATAGGTCTTAATGGCTGTACATCACACAGTAGGACTGTTCTTTGTCTTACTAAACTCTTAGGGAGCGAGAGCTGAGAACCCGTGCACTCTAAACTCTAAGACCTCAGCTCGAGGTAACCGTGTGAGGAAAGTAATATCGTGTGATTCCAAAAACTTATTTATTTATTTAATTTAGGTACACAAACAGAATACCATTAGTTCATAGCATAATACAAAGTATTTACATTGGCTAGAAAGTAGTCCACATTTAGTGTACACAACGTGCTAAAGACAATATAGACCACCAAATTAAACCTAGCCTTATGCTGTCATCTAATAAAAAAAATTAGAACAGTAGCAGTCGACGTAAAATACAGGTTTAATTAATTGACTTTACTTTTCTTTTCCCGTCTAGGATAAATTGTTTGTTTCCTCCTAAGTATAGCATCTACTATAAGTAATTACACCTCTAAATAGGCATAAACATTTATTTTAAAGTATTTTATCTAAAAAGAAAATGTCTAACCTTTCTCCCCGGCGACGTACGCGCACATAGAGAGCGAGTCCTTCCCGCCGTCGACGGCGACGCCGAGCTGCCGCATCGCGGCGCACAGCGCGTCGCACGCCACCACCAGCGTGCCGCCCTCCACGCCCGTCTTGCCGCCCCACATCCAGTTGCCGGAACATTTCACGTCTTCTAACTCGGTTATACCGGCGAATACCTGATACGGTTATCGACTTTATTTTACTAGTATTAAGAGCGTTTTTACATTTTTATATACAATACCAATATTGTTCTAAATTATTAAAGTTGCTACGATGACCAGCGTGCCGCCCTCCACGCCCGTCTTGCCGCCCCACATCCAGTTGCCGGAACATTTCACGTCTTCCAACTCAGTTATACCGACAAATACCTGATACGATTATCGACTTTATTTTACTGGGATTAAAAGCGTTTTTACATTTTTATATACAATACCAATATTGTTCTAAATTATTAAAGTTGATGCAACGACCAACGTGCCGCCCTCCACACCCATCTTGCTGCCCCACATCCAGTTGCCGGAGCATTTCACGTCTTCCAACTCTGATATACCGGCAAATACCTGGTGTAGTTTTCGCCTTTATTACGATATGCTTAAGAGTGAAGTCAGTATTTTAACAGAGCAAAGAAAGTTTTGTTAAAGTTGCTACGATGACCTGCGTGCCGCCCTCCACGCCCGTCTTGCCGCCCCACATCCAGTTGCCGGAACATTTTACGTCTTACAACTCAGTTATACCGACAAATACCTGATACGATTATAGACTTTATTTCAGTGGGATTAAAAACGTTTTTACATTATTTTTATGTCAATAATACTGTTTAAAATTATTAAAGTTGATGCAACGACCAACGTGCCGCCCTCCACACCCATCTTGCTGCCCCACGTCCAGTTGCCGGAGCATTTCACGTCTTCCAACTCAGTTATGCCGGCAAATACCTGATACGATTTTTGGTTTTATTACAATATGCTTATGATACATTTTAATATCACAAACAAACTTTGAAATTTCAATTTTTAAAACCCATGTCTGTTGTTCTTTAGGCCTACAAAAAAAAAATTATTAAATCGTCGGCCTGCGTGCCGCACTCCACGCCCGTCTGGCCGCCCAACATCTAGTTGCCGAAGCATTTCACTTCTTCCAACTCGGATATACCGGCGTATACCTGATACGATTATCGACTTTATTGTAATATGTTTAGGGTCTTACAAATAACCAAAGAATAAGCTTCGAATAGTTATTCCGTGTTTTGTTCCTGTCATGTAAACGTCATTTCAAATTGGAGTAAAAGAGACAAAACACGGAATAACTATTCGGAACTTATTCTTTGTTCATTTGTAAGGGGCTACAAGTTTAAAACTATCATTATTTTTTATTCTATAAAAGGATTGCTTGGCTATTATCTTACCTAATGATAAGCGACGATAAGGCCAAAGGAAAAAGCGTATTTCAATCGAAGTCTGCAACTACTGTGGAATGGGCTTTGTTATTTCTATAAATACAGGAACACAACATTGCTTATAATAACATTATTGTTATGGGGATATAACATGGTGGTAGCAAGCCAGGCGGCCTTGAACAAACCCTACGACCCACCGGACAACTTCATGGCAGCAATATAACACACAATAATAATGTATACTCACCAAATTAGTGAGAGCCTCCCCGAGCGACAATCTAGCACCGGCTGCAGGGTCCAACAAGCCCTTGATGTTCTGCGTTCCAATAGAAGTCGCGGAGCCGACAAGCTCGTGGTAGGAAAGGGCAATGACGGCGCAATCCGCGAGCGGCGTGTGCAACGGCCCGACGCATTGTTGTTGAGCAACTAAGCCTGACACGCATCGGTCCACCTAAAATTCAGACGAAATATATGAGATTCTCTGTATGAATTTTTCTTATGTGATTTACAAACACCCTATTTATCATAGCGATACCTATGTTGAGCCAAGTAGAAGTTAAATTTTTACATTTGGTTGATAAACAAATCAAAAGTTAACAATTCAGATTTTTTTTCTTTCGCAATGAAGCTTTTATAGATTACAATAATATGGAAGTCCCCGTCGTTGTCATATCAAACACACTGGTCTAACAGCTGGACCAAAGAGGCGTTAAAAGTATAAAAACAACACTCAAATTTTTGTAATCATAACCATATTATCATGCATAATATTGCTTTTTGTTGCTTTCACTTAATAAGCATTTCACAGTATCTATCAGTATTTCAACAAAAACTTACCTTATTAGTCAAATATCTCTTGCTAGCAACATTCACCAGTCTAAGAACTCTGTCTAAGGCACTTTTGACAGTCACATCTTTTGGCAACGATAGCGGCAATTTGGTCCTCTTCTCTCTATTCAAATCAAATGTCTTTCTGGGCATATTTCCTAAAATATGAGCGATAAATTACAAGAATACTTTAAAAGAAACTAACGTTACAGAATTGGAAAATAATCAGCACCTTTAGTGAACCACTACTGGGCCATCTCACATAAAAATGTATATGATATAGACACTATATTAGACTCATGAGATGACGATAACTTTCATCCAAGTAGTTTTTACTTACAAGTAGTTTTATAGTGATAAAAGTTATCTTCGTATAGGGACAGACATTATGTCCTTAACATATCGCCCCGGGAAGCTCTAGAGAAGGCGTTAAGTTGTACAAAATCTGTATCAAATTGCACGTATTGTTCATTAAAAAGACTCACCGAGTACAGCTTCTAAGTGCAAATCGTAGGGAAGTTTGGACTTAGTCTCCGGCTTGAGTCGATTACTCCTGTCCACATACTGGTCCGTGAAGGAATCCTCGACGAGACTCATAAAACCGTCGCCAGTCACTTCACCCACAAACGAGACTGGACACCTTTCACGCTTGCAGATTTCTAAAATAAATACAAGTTTTTAAGACTTATGTATTTTGTTTTTATTGAAATACGACCCAGCCTGTTTTAGTGCATTCATTTATAAAGAAGTACGAATCTATAACTTGAAAGATATATTGATAAAACGTATATTATCACTATAATGCACACAGACCCAAAACCACGCAAGCAACAAAAAAATTATACAATAAAAAGGACTACTATGATATTCATACCTGGCAATGAAACTGTTGGGTATGCGTATGAGAACAGTGACACAGCTGATAGTTCTAAACGCACTGTTTATTAAATGGCAAGGACGCTGTACATTTTTTGACACCGCAAATGCGTGGCTGCGTCTCGCACCCCCTCCCGTGCGTCATTGCGTAATGACGCATAATTTATATCTTTTTTATAACAGACTATAAATCGTTTTTTTTTGTTTGAACGCGCTAATCTCTAGAACTAACAGTCGGATTCCAAAAAATCTTTTTGCATTTGAATGACAGAAAAAATGGGCCATTCGAGCAACGCGATGCTACGCGGTGGGTCGGGGAACAGCAAATAAAAGCGAACCTTCTAGAATCGGCCTATTTTTCTTGCTGCACAGTAGAGCGTCATTCTCCTGGTATTCCGCTCCCCACAACTCAAGGGTAGTGATCGTCGGATCGCCAAGTTGAAACTCCTTCGTAAACACAACAGCACCTTCTGGCTCTACTAACTCCTTCAAAACATTGCCATTACCACCGGCACCCTGGTCGTGTATAGCTGTAATTTAAATTAGGATTTTTAACCTTACGTGCAAGCAGCATAGAGTCTACTTTAGATTAGCAACACAAAATCGTATTCGAAACTGTAAATTGAACATAAAGCCGAATCTTATATATTAATAGCGTAAGCCGATTTTTGTCCCAGTGATTATGGGACGATAGCTGCACATAAAAAATCAGTTATGGTCTCATTTTGAAGAGCTCCAGCCGTAGATGTGCAGAAAAATAAAGAAACCTGTCATTGATTTCGAAATTCCTAAACAATAGGTTGAATAAACGCGAAGTTTTGCGGGCGACCCACTAGTTTAGATTAAATATTACATACATTCTACAGGATTGATTTTCGACTCCAAACATCCTCGGACTACACGGTTGAGACGATTGCCCATTTCTGCATCGCCTGTTGACAAAAAAAAATTGATTGCAATACAAATATTATCGCGTCCGTGGCTGAGTCGCAAAGCGCTCAGTCCGACACCCAAAGGCCCCGGGTTCAATTACCAGGTCGAGCAAAGTGTATTTCGGACTTTTCGATGCATAGCCCGGGTTTGTGGATCGTCAACCCGCCTTTGGAAAGCGTAGTGATTGAGCATTACCCATCAATTGTAGTGTTAGACCAGCAATGGGACAGTTATAGGCAATTTACTTTTACATATTATTCAATTTACAAATATTGGTAAGTATTGAACTCAATACTTACCAATATTTGTAAATTGAATAATATCGGACTAACGGGATTATTACCATGTTATTTTTTTAACTAAGCTAGTTTTCATATAATTAGAATAGTTATTCTAATTATTAATTAAATCTAATTAGAATAGTTATTCTAATTATATGAATACTAGCTTAGTTAAAAAAAAACATGGTAATAATCCCGTTAATAATAATTATTCTAATGTAAGTGACCATGATAGTTTAACCAATATAAAAGTAAAAATTCGAAAAGAACACGTCAAAATCTATAAAATCAACAATTTTCAACTGGCAAACTTTTTAGGTAGAACTACCAAATGACTGACCTAATTGTGTTATTCATTAGAAAAAATATTTTAGTAACATATCATATTCTAATTTAATAAATCAGTGTATTGTTGTCAATATAATTCTGAAGATCTATATTGTTTGAACTTTAGCGTAATTAGAATTGATAATAGTTGTACCTCTCTGCACAGCTCCGAAGTCAAGAGCGTGATCTCTTGAATCTCCACCCTGGACCGCCACAGAAGACGCAGCACCACCGCCCACTCCGATCCGGTAGACCGGACCACCAATCTTTACCAATAACATGCCTGCAATCAAACAAATAAGCAAACACATGAACAAATTTAAAAATAAAACCTTTATAGAGTCGATTACAGTTGCAAGGCATCTTAACATCACGTGAAAATATAGCGCGAGGAACTTAATAAATAATTGAGCGTTATTGTCTGTGCTAGTTTCATAATGAAACTGTATAACAGACTCTTCTGTCGGATTAACAATGCATATTTCAAATAGTTTTGTTAGAAAACAAAATACATGCAAATGCAATGTGTGACGGAAATGAAATAAATTTTAATAATAATCCTATCTGTGTGTGTGTACATTTAATAATTTACAAGTAAGTTTATCATCATCAGATTTATTAAATAAAATAGTGATATTTAAATAAAATAATATACCCTTTTAAAAAAAAACAGCTACCAATAAAGAAATCTTACCTTTTTCTGGTTTATTCTTTTTAATCATCGAGTGAGGCATGTAACCAATACCGCCACTAAACATGATGGGCTTTACAAATTCATCTCTAACGTTGTCTGCATTCTTTAATCCGAAAGACTGAACAAATCCTAAAAAACATTAAATAGTCACAAATATGAACTCTCTTTAGTATAGCCTAAGGCTTAAGTTAGTTTAAGTACATTAATTAGTTATAACCTGAAATTAGAGGTTCGCCAAATTTGTTGCCGTAATCAGACGCGCCGTTACTAGCATCTATTATAATTTGCAATGGACTCGCAAAGTTGCTGGGGTATTCCCATCCCTTCTCCTCCCAAGGCAATTCATAACCTGAAATCAAAGTGAACTTTGTACACTGGTGAACAAGGTCTGTTCTTCAATGACAAAATAGGTGACCTAAGATTTCACGTAATGTGAAAACTACACATTCAGTAAAATTGTTATGTATATAATAATTATATCATGTCGTTCATAAGTATAACTTTGGTTGCTTGTTTGGAGGGCTTGTCTTAAGTCCGCCTGGCTAGCTACCATTCATGTCTAAATAAGCCCAACATAAATCTTAGTAGCATTGTTGTGTTTCGACAGTTAGAGATAACAAAGCTAATGCCTCAGTAATTGAGGGTTCTTAGTGAAGTGCATTTCAACCTTCAGCCTTATCATCACTTAAGATCAGGTGAGATTAAGGCCAAGTACTTACCCGTAAGGTATAATAAAAGTTACCTGGTATGTGGAGATTTCCGACACTGTACCCAGCGGTACCCGCAACAGTGTGCCCCCCTCGACCGACCCCTTGAACATCTCTAATTCGACCCCCAGTGCCAGTGGTGGCGCCACTGAACGGTGCCACCGCCGTCGGCATGTTGTGAGTCTCCGCTGTGAATATTATGTCCGATTCCGTAGTCTCTTCAATAACTTGGGACGGAGCTCTTACGTCAGCCGGCTTTATCTTTGTGTGCTTGAAGCCTTTGATAGCACTGAAAATAACAAAAGAAACCGATAAAATAGTTGACGGTAGCAAGTTACACATTTGTTAGGAGACCACTAACAGCTCAGTTTCCATGTCACCACGGAATGTAAGGCCTCAGCCACGAGCCCGAGCTATAGTCAACGGGTATAGAAATAACGCAATGAATTAGAAACCCGCTCGCAACGTTCGCAAGTCGCTAGTGTTTGTGACCGAGCGGTAAAAGGGTTGAAATGTGAGGTGTGAGTGAATTGTATTTTAGATTAAGTATTAAAAAAAAATATTAAATCTTAAAAAAATATTACCTACTTGAAAATATGTATCGTAATTTTACCTGCTGTTATCTCCGAATTTAATAACATTATTGTCATTAGAAGTTTGTTGGGTAGATGCCACCATATCAATAAGGGATTGATCTATTTCTTCACCATCCAGAATGATTTTTCCCTAAAATACAGTTTAAGATATAAAATTGGTTTGAAATTCAGCTATTAATATAACATTTTATTAAAGTACACAAATTACATTACATATAACCAATCTTATTTAGAGTAAGGTATATTTCAATATGATCCCTAGGTGGTCCCTAAATTAAATTATCTAAAGTTCCTTCGTGCTTCTAAGGAATCGTTAAGTTGTTGGTCGAAGTTATTATTATAAGATGGATGGATGGATAGTAGGATTGTTAGCCACATTTAACACACACTCGCTCGCACTGAGTCAGCGTGGTGGGTTAAGGTCCGATATCCTTACGTACTCCCCCAAACTTTGTCTATGAGTAAAAGTCTGAACCAAGGGACTTGGTTGGTTAGTTGGTAGGACTGAATATTGGTCCTATAAACCTATAGGCTGTTTATGATGAGAGGTCCTTATCTCTTGCTTAGCCTTATACGCTTATAGGCTTTTGGGTACACCCAAACTATAATGATATATGCTGATTGTAAATATATGAAAACGTGAGATAATTTCAAAATATTTTCTACAGTTTTTTCACCAAAGATACACAAAAAACTCATATTTTACCTTGAAAAACCAATGACGTGAATGCTCGCTATTGCTTTGAGCGAGGTCAAATAACTCAACACTGGTGGGATCACGTTTCAATTTATTAACAAATAAGTCCATGTAGAAATCTATGTCCCAAGAGTCGAAGGCCAAACCTGCATAGGAAAATATATATGTTAAGAAGTTCAAACAATAACTTATACACTTGTTTTTATATTTTATTGTTTTTAATATTATATGTCTTTTATGGGAACAGTTGAAGCAACTGAGATTGGCCTGTTTTCTGCTAAACAAATCCACATTCATCCACGGTCGGGTAGGCGTTTAATTTTTTCACTGTATTTTGTAAATTTTATAAATTTTTAATTTAGCTTCAGTGCAGCAATTAGAGTTGAAAATAAAAAGTAAAAATCCACATTCTTATTAGAATTAATTTATACCTAATTTTTGGTTGACTCTTTCCATAGCTGCTCGCCCTTCCTTTTGCAAAGGCACAATAAACCAAGGCTCCAAATCTTTAGGTAAACCTTCATTGAAACTTTGACGCGGCAGATTTTTACTGGTGTAAATGCATTGGGTCATCCTGTCATGCAGAAGTGCTGCCAAGTCATTAAACAACTGTGCAGACACATCATTTGCGCTCTTTAAAGTGATAAGGTATCTAGTCGAGACTTCCAGACGAACAATATCACGTAAACCGACACTCTCACATATTTGCACAGAGTTACTAGAGTCAGCTGTTGAGAAGTTGAACCTGAGAACAAAATGGCATTTTATTTAAAATTGCTTTATTGCGTCATCTTGTCCGAAGCACCCCAAACAATCAAATCTGTTAACATTTATAGTAAACACGTTATGTGTCTTCCACTAAAAGTGTATATTTTTCTGTCTCAAAAAATTATGACAAAGATTATCAAAAACAGGTCAATTTCTGTTAATTGTCAGTATATTTCAGGACACTCATGGTGCTTCAATCAATATGCGATCTTAACACATGCCATATTTACAACATTTAACAAAAGAAAGTTGATGATGTTTATAAAGGACCAATCAATTAAAGAATTTAGAAAACAGGTAGTTTCAAAAATGTTTAATAATATAATAGTACTTGCACTTGATAAACACATAAATAAAACTGACCAGAGGAATACAAATAGGTAATTCGTAGGTTTAAGAGAGAACGATCTGAGGATAATAATTGGTGTCTGTACAAATCAGCAAGAAACGTATGCAACCAGATGATACATAACTCTAAACGCCGATACATCCTTGAAAACATCTCATCTTCTTCCCCCACTGATATCTGGAAGTTTCTAGGAACTCTAGGTATTAGCAAGACGCGTAACGTTGATCTGCCTAACACAATTGTGTTGGACGACTTAAATCAACATTTCACTACTACTACTTTTATGGCTCGTTTAACCATTTGTCAGACGGTAGATTACATAGTTGGTCTGTCTCGTTCCAATACTGACCCTTTTCACTTTTCTCCTGTTACTGATGATGAAATAAAAGAAATATTCTCTCCATCAAATCTGGGGCCGTAGGACATGATGGCGTCAGTCTTCGCATGATTATTTCTATATTAAACCATGTCATTTCTCCGATTACCCACATAATTAACTTTTCTGCCCTCCATTCAGGCCAATTTCCTTATCAATGGCGTAAGGCTTACGTGCGACCTTTACAAAAATTTCCAATCCTTCCCTTCCAACTCATTTTCGTCCCATAATCATTCTTCCATTTCTATCCATGGTAATCGAGGCTTGTGTCTATAAGCGGTTTTCAAGATTCATTTACCAAAATGACCTAATTAATCCGCTACAATCCGGTTTTAGGCCAGGGCACAGCACAGTTTCCGCTCTCCTTAAAGTGACTGGCGACATTAAACAAGGCATGGAGGATACCAAAGTAACAGTCTTGGTACTCATAGATTTCTCTAATGCCTTTATTGCCGTTAGTCACGATATTCTCCTTTCTCATCTTATGGTTTCATCTGAAGTACAGGAGTGGTTCTCTTCTTATCTTCGTAACCGTCAGCAGTCAGTCCGCATTGATGAGACAACATCAATTTGGTGCAACCTGGATGCTGGCGTTCCTCAAGGCGGTATTCTTCCTTCATTATTATTTTCAATATTTATTAGTCTCATTACACTGCACCTTCAGTGTTCGTATCATCTGTACGCCGATGACCTTCAGCTTTATACACAATCACGTGTGGATGACTTGTCTGACGCCATTCGAAGGTTAAATAGGGACTTGGAAGCGATAAACGACTGGTCTCGTAGGTTTGGTGTGACCATAAATCCCACAAAATGTCAATCAGTTCTCATTGGCAGCTTGCGATTGATGGGTAAAGTGGCGATTAACTCTCTTGAGCCAACAATATTTGATGGAACAGTCATACCGTTTAGTCCGAGTGTAAAAAATCTTGGTCTGCATCTGGATTCTACACTCAGCAGGCATTCACAGGTTGCTCATGTCAGTAAAAAGGTTACCTGGACTTTGCGCTCATTGAATCGCCTGAGGAATTTGTTGCCGTTCAAGACGAAGGTAATGCTTGCGCAAACTTTTATATTTCCCATGATCGATTATGGTGACGTGGGCTATTATGATCTCAACGCCGTCCTGCTTGATAAGCTTGACAAATTGCTTAACAATAGTATCAGATTCATTTATAATATGAAAGATATGACCACATCTTCCCAGTATAGGTCCGAGCTGAAATGGTTACCCATTCGTCAGCGCAGAAGTTCACGAGCCCTAACTACACTGTTTTCGATTCCTCATTCTCCAAATTCTCCTTCCTCTATTTTACTCCCCATTTTCAATTTCTTTGCTCTTCCCACAGTAAGTCCTTCCCATACTTCCGGATTTGTACATTCTTCCTTTTATATCCAGTCCATTCTCCTGTGGAACGCGCAGCCTTTCGAAATCAGGATGGCTACAAGTCGCGATATCTTTAAAAAGTAAGTCCGCATGCTTTTTCTTAATGAAATCTTGGCAGTCATCTCAATAACGACCGATTTTTAAATTATTTATTTATGCAGGTATATTTATATATTTTTTTAATATTTTATGTATTTGTAATTTATAGAATATTTATGTAAGTATAAGTATTATAAGTTTGAATCGTTTTGTTACAGTTTTCCACTTTTGTTGTCTTTCAAAATTTGCACCTCTCATGTAATTTCTGCACCACCCTATGGTTGACTGGTAGAAAATGCCTCAGGCATTAAGTCCGCCATGTAATATTTTGTTGCAAAAGAATAAAATAATTAAATAAATGACACAAAAAAGGGGCATAAGGTCGTACAAAAAGTGGACCTGAGCGTTTTCCAAAAAAGTGTACATGCCTTGAATTTATGGTAATATTTTAAAAATCACATTTTTGCTGAATTTTTGATTTAGATATTACGAAGATACATGATAGTTTATGAAAATATATTTAATTATGCAGATTATTCTATTTTACGAGTAATCGTCAAAATAAACTGGCACTGTAAAAAAAAAACCAGATTTGCGACTGTCTTGACGGCAGTGGCCCTCACATATCACACCTATTTGCCTCGAAAGGTAATTGACAACTAGCTTTTTTAAAATGACAATCGGTGAATGTAAACGTCGATGTTTCTATTTCGAAAACTAAAATAGTCTTCGTAAAATTTTAAATGACTGTTTTAGGCGTGACAAAACCGACATGTCCGGTCGATACCACTTTTATGTTTTTTTTTTAAATTAAACTATATTTAAATGAACATATGACTTAAATGATTAACTACCGGTGACGATAGACAACTCAAAGTATTTTCAAACAACACCAAAAACTCTTGCTACCCTAGTACAAAAAAAATACACTTACACACTTTTTTTGAAAACGCTCACCTTTCTCTATTAGAGATCTCTTCCAACTAACCCTACTTTACTATTGTGATAATCTGTTTTTCATTTCCATAATATAATATACAATAAAAAAAAATACCTGGGTCCAATTTCGATTATAATCTGGTTTTCTTTCACATTTTTGTATATAGTTTCGTTCTTCAATGCACATGGTTGCAGAGGCGAACTGAGAAGCCACTTCAGAATTTTTATCTGATTGATATTCAAGTAATCACAACCTTCAGCAAGTTCTACATGGAAGCAGAGTTCAGTTGACAAACCCGACACGTTAGCATTAATATTTATCAACTTCTGCAATATTTCCTTTGTTTTATGAGCACTAAATGCTTCTGATGAAAAAAATCTTATAATACACATCTTTTGTATTTGTATTGTATGTCCAATGAGTTCAATGTTCTCTATAAGACTGCCAGTGCTAAGAAGATTTCATGGACACCGCACAAATTGATGTCTTACATCAATGTCAAAGTTCACAATCTATCGTAAGTTATCTGAAACAAATAAAGACAAACAACTTATGCAATGTCTCTGATGATTTGTGAGGCATTCCATTTTTAATATTTGCAACCTATTGGGGCAAACATGTTTTTATTCACTTTTATGTGTGTTAGTTTAAGTACAGCCAACTTCAATATAATAGAAACAGTGGTAAAAAATTACCAATTGTTTAGTTACAAAAAAAATTTTTATAAGATCAAAGTATGTTTTTGAATAACTCTATTGAAGTTTTTAATTCAAGCTAAACTGTCTTAAAATGTACGTGTTAAGACTTATATTATCTATTTTTGCTGTGTGCTTCCTCAGATCAACCCATTTAATCATCTCTGGAGCTTTAGGAATTTAAACTTAGGAGCTGGCATCACGCAAGCATGACCCTGTACCTAACTCACGACGTTCACGATATAAATGCTGGTGTACCCCAGGGCTCGGTTCTCAAGCCTATTTATGTATGTATTACTATTTATACACAGCTGATCTCCCACTGACCCCTGGCACTACTACTGCAACATTCGCGCACGATACCGCTGTTCTTGCGAGTCATGAAGAGGCGACACAAGCCTCCGCACTGTAGCAAACAGGACTAGACGCACTACACAAATGATTACAGACATGTAAAATAAAACTAGCATAACCAAATACGTCCAAGTAATCTTTGCACTACGAAATGGAAATTGTCCACCAGTTGATCCAGTACACATACTACAGCATGACGATTAGATTATGTTAAACACTTAAGCCTCCATATTGATCGGCGCCTAACATTGAGGCAACTCATAGGTACGCACTAAAAAAGCTAAGTTAGTGATAAAACATAGGAACCTCAACTGGATGCTCAGAAGAATCTCCAGACTTTAAATGTAAATATTCTCCAAACCTAAAATAGGGAATAAAGTACACATGTCCATGGGAAAAACTCACCTGAAACACTAGACTTATGAAAATATTCCAATCTGGTGTTAAAACCTGGTGAAGTTCTAGTACAACAGCTCAAACAAGTAACTTTTACTTTTCCAGCTGTGATGGTATAGTTTTGTTAGGCGATTTTAATACTAATTAAATTAAATTAAATATTGTTTAATTCAGATTTCTCATCCATATGGATTATATATATAGTAAGACTTAAAAATATTGTTAGTATTATATTATAGAGGTTGTATTGTACATGTATTCATTTATATTTATATTTTGCCAAGAGTGACCATCACGAGAAAGGGTAAGTCCCTGTGATTGTCACTCTTCGCACAAAAGACCACCAGAGCGGTGATGTGAAGCGATCCGCTAATGTCTTTAGGATGCTGTTGGAACTGTTCCTCACTCTGCTGATCAGGGAGGCAGTTTTTTTTCGAATGATGGCTCAAAGCCATCAGTTTGATACTCCACAAACATCCCGGATGCACTGCAAAAACGCGGTAGACCCAACTAAAGACATTGTTGTACTGGATTCGTAAGGTCTCCAGCGATTTTTTGGCATATTTGATTTATATTAATTTACTGAACACAAATAGTGGTATGACCCAAAAACTTTATCAATTTCTTGGCTACACAGACCTATCTCAAGCCTAACCTATCCTAACTAAACCAACTTACTTTTCTGAGAGCAGCGAATCACTGATTGATCAAATTTGTACAGACTTGTCGCGTCCGAAACGTCAACATAACAAATATCACTAGCTCCTTGGGACACTGTTTTGTTACTGTGACATTGAATATAAAACGTGAATATGTACCGCCTATGGTCATCGCTTATAAACCTCTCAAAAGTATTTGCCAGAAACAGCTTGATCTTGACATATTGAGTATTGACTGGGATGCTGTTGCCAAGGTGGCCTCTGTTGATGCTATGTTGGATGCTTTTGTTCTTTTGGTTACCTACAGGTTTGCTAGACCAACATGCCCCGCTTAAAACCATGAGGGTAAAAGGTAAACCTACACCCTGGATCACAGACACGGTGAGGCTAATGACGAGTTGCCGAAACATAGCACACGATAAATTCCGTAGAACGAAAGAAGAAAACCACAAAATAGAATATAAGCAACTGAAATCACTCGCCACTCAGAGCATCTATAATGAGAAACGGGCTTATTACGATTACCGTATTAATTCAGAGCTCAGAAATGAGAAAAAATTTAAAAGAGGATGTCCTATCCGATTCCAAAAATGACCACAATCTTCCAGAGATCTTTTATAATTCCGATAGAAGAAATTAGTATTTCTTAAATATCCCGAGTAACTATTCTGTTCCGATTTCCAATTTGACATTCTTTGAATTCAACACATTTAAAAGCGATACATTACATTTTCTTTGCAACTAACTAGTGAGCAAGAAGTAGCTAAGATCCTTTTGTCAATAAAAAGTAATGCGCAGGGGGTTGACGGTTTATCAATGGACATGGTGCTGCTAACGCTGCCGCAAACTTTGTCTCTCATAACAGCCATCGCCAACAAGTCTATTTTAACCACAACTTTCCCGAGTCAGTGGAAAATAGCACTAGTAAACCCTATACCAAAAGTCTCCAATCCGACTGACATTAAGGAACTTAGACCAATCAGCATACTTTCAGTTCTTTCGAAAGTTATCAAAAAAGTAGTTTATAACCAGCTGAGTAGTTATATAGAAAGAAACAAAATTTTGCCTGATTTTCAGTCGGGTTTTAGAAAGGGAAGGGATACTACGACGGCTTCGCTTGACGTTGTGGATAATGTGCTTTCTGAGTAGGACAAGGGGTTGGGTAAAACTAATACTGTTTTACTAGACTTTTCTCGAGCGTTTAACTCACTGAATATCCCACTATTGCTCTCCTATTATGGGGTCGACATCCCACTTTCAGATGGTTTAATAGCTATCTCAGCAGTCGCTCTCAGTTTGTCACAATTAATCGGTATGATGGTTCGAAGTTAAAATCATCTCTGAAAGTGTTAAATCGTGGCGTTCCCCAAGGTTCCATTTTGGGGCCGCTTCATTTCCTTATGTGCTGTGCTGATCTTTGCTGGGGCATAAAACACTGTAAGTATCACCTCTATGCCGATGATGTTCAATTATATCTGCCAATTAGCCCTCAGGATGTCCCTTCTAATATCGCAAAATTAAACGATGACTTAGGGCGTATAGCTTTGTGGTTAAAGAATAATTGTTCTAAACCCGTCCAAGTCAAAGTTTATGGTTCTGGGTTCAAAACGTCAAATACAAGCTATAGAAGGGCATGCTCTTGAAGTAAAGATTCTGGGTCAAAGCATTTAGCGGGTAAACAAAGCCAGAAACCTTGGACTGATATTTGATGAATTACTGCGGTTAGAAAGTCATATTAATGGCTTAGTAAGGTCATGCTTTTACTGATTAAGGCTACTCTACAAGATAAGACATTTCCTGAAATACGTGTTAAGATCTGTGAATATCTTGTATTGCCGAAATTAAATAAATTATGGTGATCTGGTTTATGGTCCGCTCCTAACAGCAAAAACAGTTTGTCTTGTACAAAGGGTACAGAATGCGTGTACAAGTACAACAAACACTAAGTACAGTTCAAGACCAAAAAGAGATCTGCTGCATTACTGCAAACATAAAACGGTAGCATTCAGGGGCAGCTTTGTTACCAGGCAACCAAATGTTGGAACAACATTCTGCCACCTCTTCGGCGAAAACCTCTAGAAATTCTAAATTCTCCTTCAAAAGTATTATATACTATATTTTATATATATTATATATATATTATATTATATATATTATATTATATATATTATATTATATATATTATATTATACGTATATTCAAGTATTTTAAGGCATACGTAATGGAAAAGCAGACCGCAGACTCACCTTGTTGTCTGGTACGAACAGCGGTAGTGTGCCGTTCAAATGTTAATGTTTATTGGACTTTGAAGTAAAATTAGGCGGTTACATATAACCGGTTTTATGTAACCGCCTAATTTTAGTTTTTTCGAAATGTCTAATTTTGTAATTGCGCTGACATTATTTGATATTTGCTTACCTTGCACATTGACTGACGACTATCACTATTATTAATTATTTAAATTTTTTTATTTTTATTATTACATAATTATTATCTTATCATATCGCCTATTTAATGTTTTATTTCACACTTTGCCGCACCAAACACACGCAGTACTCCAATAAGTAAAAAGTTATTGTTCTCACGGGGTCCTGAGGCTAAATGCATATGCAAACAGCGTCTACTGCTTACACAGTAGGCATTTGCTGAGTCGAGGCCCATTTGCTACAGCAGCAAATGGGCCTCGACTCAGCTAATGGGCACCAAACAGATGAAATACTGTTTGTTTTTTACTAATTTTGATTGTAATATTAAATTATTAATGTTGTTGTCTTTGTCTAGAAATAAATCAAATTCTGTTTGTATTTATGTGTTTCCTTTATTTGTTAATTCAATCGCCTTGTGTAAATGTATTTATGTGTGCTTATGTAGTAAATAAATGAATGTCTATGTCTATATATGTCTGTCTTTTAATTTTATATTGCTCTATAACAAGAAACAGCCCGAGAAGTTCTTTTTTATATTTAGTTTTTTTTTGTACGCAAATTTATGCTTTATATTTTTTTATATAGCTACATGCTATAATTTTAATGCATATACCTACATATTTCCGTGGCAGGCGTGAATAAGTTGACAAGTCCAAAATGGTGATTTTACAGGGCGGCGTTTTATAGTTTGATGTCTGCTGCTAAATCAGAGTATTTAATGAGTTGTAGTGTATGCCTTTGTTTTAGGGTTTTAATGGTAGGGTAGAGTTTTAATGGTGGTAGGGGTTGGTAATGCAACTCTTACTTGACAAACTTAACTAATTGAATTTGAGTAACTTAGAAAAAAACAGCCACTTTAACACTTTTAAAGTTTTAGATCCTACATTCTAAAATAGTCTATAATATTAAATGTAAAATTATTAAACAATTAGGCCGTGCATTGAACAAATAAAGTTAGTGAAGTTCTGAGAATATAATTTTATAGATACTTATTAAAGTTTATGAAACTGACAAGACTTCACAACATGGTAGGTACCTACCTTGTTGATATAAATTTCATTGACTAGTGTTACTTTTCAAGTTAGCTGACCCTGGATCCAAACCAGAAGCACACTTTATAAAACTAAAAAGTGATGTATGAACTTTTTAGTTAAGGGGTCTGGGGAAACTCAATCAACAACAGCATTTAATTTATGTTTTACGATTGACAACAAACGGTCCACCACCATGTGAATCTGACACTCACTGACAACATCACATAATCTTTTTTTTTTGGATTGTTTTACGGGTCCGGATCAAATACCTATAAAACGTCATTGGTCCAGATGGAATAAATCAAGACTGTTCGTCCGTTTTTATTGTACTTATTGGTATAAAATGAATATGAATATCTCGGTAAAGATGTGGGCTTTACTAAGTCCTCGGGCGGACTTCTTGAGAGAATTTGAAAAGTGAAGTTGCACTGTTTTGTTTTACTATGTGGCACTATTTCTTTTGTAGTTGGGGGCTGCAATTTCTAATAATCTCAAAAAGAAAATAGTCATGGACTATTGACTTTCAATTGGTATGGTTTTGCTATATTATTTGTCGAATATAAACTGATAAGCGAATAAAAATACAAATACAATTTGGTAGAACCATTTTGTAGCAAAAACCAGCCGTTATTTCAATTTTAATAGCAGATTTAGCAATAATTCAGAAATGGCATCGGATTATCTATATCATGTATAGTGACGTAAACAATGTGCATACTTTTCTAAATCGATATATCGATACTTTTATTTTACAGATTTCCTAAAGACACTAAATGCACTAATGCCCATGCCAAAAACGAATGGAAAAATAATAGTGGATAAATCGTATTAGACTTCAAAAAGGCATTTAATCACATTGTTCTAAGCATTTTACTATGGATTCATTTGTATGTAAGGGAAATGTGAAATGAACGCGACTTAGAGAAAATACGGTTCCTACATTATTTGTTATGGATGGATCTGATGAAATGGTATAATATGTATTAATTCATTCAATTCATGTTAGCAATTAACTACAAAGAAACCTAACTTAAACGGTGAACCGTCAAAACTTGATTTTACAGTATTACAGGAAGTGCTAATGTAATAATATTAACGAAATCATATTTTCTGATAACAAATTCTGTGTATTTGCTAAAATTGATATCGTCTTGTTTTTTCAATGATGATTTAAACTTTTTCTTTATACATACTGATTTTATTAAGGTTTAATATTTTTTTTTAATCTTAAGTTAAATGTAAAGACTAGTATTATGCGAGTATTGTTTCTTTCATTATTCAAATTCATTAAAATTGTTTCCTTTCAATGAGTTTGCTGTTTGATAGTGCAACTGATGGTTTGGTTTGTATTATTGTGTAGTTATTGTCAAATTAACTTATATGTTTATAGTGACAAAAGAAATACTATGTTGTTGATTTCAATTATTTAGATCAATAATAAGGTAGATAAAGTCACCACATTACCTCAAATATGACGTCACAAATCTGGTGACACCTTCGAAATAACGAAAGAAAAGGGACAATCGATCTCTTTCCAATACATCACCTAGGTTCATTAGTTAAAATAGAACAAACTGATGTATCTGTGTTGCTGTTTTAGTCCGGTTTCTATAGCTTTAGTTATTATTCTGCGTTATATATCTATAGAATAAACAATCTATACATATATAAACTATATAGAAATAAGCTCAGAAATACTCAGAATAATATTGTTCTGAGCTGTGGAATTCTGAGATAGATAAAGATTTATTTTTCTTTTTTTTCTTATTTACGTGCAGCGTGCAGATAAATATATCATATATCATTTGTGAAGTTTTTGTGATAGCAAAATGATTTTCCTCTCTATCTTTTGGCATATTCAAATTTAAAAAAAAAATACTTTAGATTTGGCTGTAATGACAAGATCATTTTGTCTTTCTGCTTTGAAGAAAAGAAAGAATGTAACAAAAAGAAATATGGCGGCTGAACACATTTTTCGTGGGTGGTTTAATAAATGTGAATGAATTGAATTTGTAGTTTTTACGAATTTATTAACGCTGAACATGTAAAGTTATCGAATTTTCGTTTAAAACGGTACTCGCATCGTCGATTGGTATTTTGTTTAGAGTTTGTTTTAGGTGAAAGATAGCTAAACATAGCTTCAAAGATTTGGCGTCGTAACGCCGCGCGGCGGGTTAAATAACCTTAGCCATTTTGTTCTACAGTTATTGATTAATTCGTTCTCTCAAGATGATGATGTACACGGTAAGTGGCTAACGGCAAAGAATTTGGAATGAAAAATTATTTATAGTATCGAATACTGTTCAAAGAATCTACCCATTAAAAACTGAGGGTTGCTTGCTTAGAACGGGATTTACGTGTGTCCATTATCTTTATGTAGGTAGGTAACATCCCCAGTTACACATAGCACTAGTTTTACATTATTTTATCAATAGACCATTTATCCTTTGTCTGACCCTTACTTTTATTATAAACTAGCTGTTACCCGTGACTTCGGTCGCGAGGACTGCACTATCCCACAGGAACTTGTTACCGGGATAAGTATCCTATGTCCTAGTCTAGATCATGTTCTGTCTATATGCTAAAAATTACATCCAAATCCGTTTAGCCGTTCATGAGTTTTGCGCTTAGCAACATTCATTTTTATTTATATAGATTTATGGTGACACGGCTAGCACCCATTTGCAGATCAAATTATTACCTATTTATTTTGTATTAAAGATAGGAAAACATAAACACGCCTCGATTTGGAATTGGTCCAAGTGGAGTTTAGTTTAGTTAGACTGGGCTGTGTCCGCACTTAGCCATTTGATTTGGCCATTGTACGTATACCTTCCACCTACTCCAACCAACCCAGACTATCCCAGAAGGCTTGCAGCCTTTTCAGGCTACTGCAGGCTTCCGCGAGCGTCCTAGGTGCTTGGAGAAACTGCGTTGAGTTGCTGTGTCCTTTAATCCATTGCAAAGTCACTCTATTTGTATTTGCTATGGATTGGAGAGTGTTGTGACATTCCAGTACAAGGACAGAAGTTATGGTGTTGTTTTTTAAAGCTTGAAGAATGGATGCGCTGTCGGAGACAATTTTTTTAGTTAGGTCTCTGACAGCTATGGCTGCAACCGCCTGTGCCGCCTTGGTGATACCAATACATTCTGCTTGAAAGATTGTATTTAACTTGTCTTGGTCCAAGTGGAATGACATACCTACTTAAATAAGGTTTTGTTTAAAACATTACTGAACATTCGCAAATATCATGTTTGGTGATACTTGTAGTCATTACATTATTTATATTACAAAAGAAGATACTGGTTAAAAAAATACCGGTATGCTTGGTATCGTTACCTGGGTGGCATTATTACAGGTAAATTAACTAACTGATTGACTAAAGCGCAATATGTAAGAAAAAAAGTAGTAATGCTTTTCTAGATGATGTTACCTGCTTTACCGGTACCCTATTACCTTTATAGAAGTAACGTTACTTACTGGTACTTATAGTACTTATAGTACATTATAATCTGTTGAAATTAAAAGTTTGAGCTGCAAAGGCAGAATATTATGTGTAGACTGAATCTCTCACGAAACCGCCAATCACAAAATTTAAATTTTCAAATTTAAAATCATTTATTCAGTTTAGGCTACAAAAAAAAAACATTGTACCTACTTTCCTTAATCAATATTACAAATTTAATGGACTTCATGCTTCATATCATATCACTACTTTGATATAGTAAGTCATTATAGATGTAAAAATATTAAACAGTTGATAATAAATAGTTGAGGTAAATTTTTGAATTTATTGGACATTATTTTGTGTGTTAATAGGGAACAAGTACGGAGCAAGATACACGTTTCAGTGACAAGGAGAAGAAGCTGATGAAGCAAATGAAGTTTGGAGATTGTTTAACGCAGCAGGTAAAAAAAATCAATTTTATGGTTTTGACTGTGACTTATTTTGTGCTATAGCATAATCATATATCGCTTTACCTAATACAGTAAAATCTTATTTTAAAAGTATAATCGTAATAATATTAAGAATAAAAATCCTTATTTCAAAGAAAATATATAACTTGAATTGAGTAAACTCCATGCTGTAACTTAGACAGTAAAATCTTATTTTAATACTTCAGTCTTGTTAATATTAAGTAAAAAAAATCTTGGTTTAAAAGGTAACCATTTGGGCATAATGAAATTTACAACAACTTTTTAAGAAACTCTGTTTCAGTGTAAATAAATATTATCTTAATTTTAGATTCTCAATGATTGAAGTCGAGAGAAAATAAATATTAATCCAATAAATCATATCTTCATTTATCACTGCGCATTCTTAACCTTAGTAAGTGAATGCACGTAATAATGAAATATTTTCTTGAAACAAGAATAATATATTTTATTTTAAGTAATTTGTGTCTTTAAGGAAATAAAAAAAACATTCATTCGAACAATTTTTTTTATTAGCTTTCAATATATCTGTAATTCTTGAGTGAATTAATTTAATTTATTGCATTTAACATTTTTGTCTGGTTACAAATAAACAATTTTAAGATATTTATTTGCTGCTAACAAGTAAATATTCTCTAACGTCTATAGGGAGGAAATCGTTTTCTTGGAGTTTGCTTTGATGCAAAGCAATTTGTCTTATTCAAAGAAATCTGTTTTTACCGTGTACAGGAAAATACTTATGTTTATAGCTATTTTTGTATAGGTGGACATGTCCAAGGTGAAGCTGGATATCTTGAAGCCATGGATCACGCAGAAGATCACCGAGATCCTCAAGATGGAAGACGACGTAGTCATCGATTATGTCAACAATCAACTCGAGGAGAAGGTGGTTAATTTTATTCTTTTTGTGTGAAATAAAATCTTTCCATATCCAAATACCAAAATGTAATCATTGCAGTTTCTTTTTTGTTTCGTGTTTGTGTTAGGAAATTTGATATTGGTCTTATGTTTGCATTGTTTTCTATTAAAAGAAACTGCAATTGAAGTATACTGTCATATGTATATTGATTGCGTATGGATATTTCTATGGTCCTCATCGGTTAGCGCGCCGTCGCTGCCGCCGCCCGCCGCCGCCTGCTAGCCGCTGCTGCCCGCCGGCTCCACTCTTACGGAGGCCTTAGCATACTAAATCGGTATTTACGGGGAAAATTAAATACAAATACTTACAATGCTAACTCAGTATAAATGAATATGGACTGAGGAGTTCCCTAGTTTGCCAAATATAAGTGAACTTGTAACAATCAAATGATTAATTATTCGAAGCCGCTAAGAGGTGGATTTGACTCGAGGTAGGGAAGTTTCGCCTGTAGGCTTTTCGTTCAGCATAATGTGGTTGTGTTCGCAACACCCTTACAGATGCAAGAGGTAGAAGAGAGAAGAAAGAAACTGTGTCTTCACCCGTCGCGGTGTCCGCCGAGCGTCGTTGCGGTGGCCGCTCGCCGCGGCGTCTCCTGCGGTCCGGCTGGCGTCGCGCTTCATCGGCTGCTGTCTGCGCACGAAAATCTAATCACACGTTGAACACTTTTAAAACATGTTAGCTTCCCTATCAGAGTCATATCTGTGCCTTTCTTTGTCTTTTTCAAGAGTAATTTTTAAAAGTGACGCTCTTAGCGGTTTTATAATTTTGTTTTGTTTTTCCATCATAAAAGTGCTACTGAACAACTCGTAATTATTGATTGCAAGCAAGCAATATACATACATTGTGGACGAGACAGTGTTAGGTTGTGAATAGTTAAAACCTGGGAAGATGAATAATGTGATGTTTTTCTCTTTCCCGATCCCGCACTCCCGACTCCTAGTTCCCTTGCCCTAAGAAGATGCAGATCAACTTGACTGGATTTTTAAATGGCAAGAATGCTCGCCTCTTTATGGGCGAGCTGTGGGAGCTGCTACTGAGTGCACAAGCAAGCGAAAATGGGATACCTGAGTCTTTCACGCAGCAGAAGAAAGAAGAGATCAAGAAAAGGATGGTATGACATTGTTCATTTGCTTTATGAGCAAACATTGTCTTATAAAACATTTTAAAACAAAGCATGTCTTGTAAAAATCAGACTATGATGTAAGTTCACGTAGTTCGCATCAAATTTATCTTACTGAAACAGGTAGGATATCGGCGAAAATCCACTGTATAATTTTTTTAATATTATCTGGTAAAAAATTATTTCATTACGCAATAACTTATCCTATATTAAGAATTGCGTGCTAGAGATTTAGTGAAAGGGCAAATATCGTTATGTTGTTTTATATCTTAACTTTTTATTTTTACCTAATAGCTCCTTTTGTGTAAGGAGGAGCAGCAGAAGGACAAAGACAAGGACAAGGATCGCCGCCGCTCGCGTTCGCGTTCCCGCTCGCGCCGCCGCACGTCGCGCGAGCGTCGCCGTTCGCGAACAAGATCGCGTGATCGTTCTTCTGACAGGAAGTAAGTCCGTTGTTATAATCTTGGCAGCTATAGCAGTGGTTGGTAGAAATCTTGTGTTTAGTTATTTGTATAAAAAATAAAACAAGCTAGCAAGAAAATTACACACACGTACGCTAGCAGAAGCTCAAGACACCACAATCTTTGTCAGGATCCATAGCCTTTAGAGACGCTCGGGGATTCCGCTCTCTTAGACTGGCTCGAACTCTTCTCGTAATGCCAGACACAAACCCTCCAGGGATTGTTCGGTCGGTTCGGCGAAGTATCTTGCCGCCCCCTCCTATACCCTCATAAACTCAGTTACGCTGTAAAAGTCAAAGGGGCCAACAATGTGTGATAGATGTATTGTATCAAATAAAGATTTTTTCTATTTATCTTTCTATTTCACAGATTACAACAAAACAATAGGCATTTAACTATTGAATTGATTAATACTGTAATTACCCTCTTACTCTTACTACTTAGACCTGGTATGTCAGAAGGGTGCAGGTTCAAATCCTGCTCGTGAAATTTTTTTCAACATTTGTGTTTTTTTTTTTGCAAAACAGTGTTTAAAGTTAAACAATGGCTAAATATGTGTGTAAAATATTGTGTTTTTGTAAGTATTTTAGCTAAAAAGTGACAGCATCTGTTTTAAGCATTGTCTAACTTTAGCCATTCCTATGTGGTAAAGCAGTCAATCTAAATCTTGTGCGACACTGATATTAACTATGAGTGACACTAATTATAAAAAAACAATTAAATTATTACTCATTAGTTAGCTTATTTATATAGAAAATAAGTCTTTGTTGTGTGTTTATTTTAAATTGTTTACACAGGCACCGCAACGGAGGCAGCCCGAGGCGTTCGCGTCGCCGCAGCCCGGAGAAGAGTAGCCGCGACAAGAGCAGCCGTGACGACAGCGCCCGCGACAAGGGCAGCCCCGCCAAGCCCACGCAAGTCGACGACATCAAGTTGCCGGACGCGAAGGGTGAGCACTGTTTTTGTTTTTGGAGCGGCGAGAAAAAAACGAAACACTGTCAAAGATTTTTTAGAGACTGCCTTTTTTTGAGTTTGCTGGTTGCCTCAAATGGCATTTTTACCGTCACCAGATTTTTGGGGGCGGCGAGAAACTTCAAAGGTTCCTCAAATCTTGTCAAAGGAAACACCGTCAAAGATTTTTTAGAAGGACTGCCTTTGTTTTTACCCGACTTCGTCAGAAGGAGGGTTATGTTTTTTGAGTGTATGTATGTATGTCTGTTTCTTTGGCACGCCCTACACACGGCATAGTGGATTTTAACATATAAGGTGTCGTCAGTAGGACATAAAACTCAAAGCGTTGTGTAGATGGAGCTACTAGCACACTTAGCGTAAACCAAACAATACATCATTTGTAGAGATGTCAATATTTTCCTTGGTTTTATTCCTATTTATGATACAATAGATAAATAAAATAATTTCCAACAGAAAACGGTAAATCTCCAGAGAAGAAAGAAGAGCCAGAGGAGAAGGAAGAAGTCAACCACATCTCTACAGTAGAGTCCGTCAAGGAAGACGATAATGAAACTGCTGCCAAGGAAGAAAAAGCTGAAGACGCCGGAAAGAAGTCTAGATCGGCGTCGCCTGCTAAGTAAACCAATAATTTCTCTTACATACTATAATAATCATATTATTTTAGTGCTAAATACAATTTAGGATTAACTTATAAGCTTGATGGCGCAGCGGCTTACGCATCTTGCAAGACAAGTAACTTTCGCAAAGCCTGGTCACTGGACTATTTTCCAAATCATATTTAAAGCTCCTACATGCTTCGGAAGCACTTCCCGGTCCCGGTTGTTGACGTATGGTAGTTGTTAAAACCTATCAACACTTGTTGGGTCAGCGAGGTTAGTTTATAGTCCAATCTTCCCTTGTTGTGGTATGGTCAAGAGTCCAGCATTGGGATGCTTTATGGGCTGATAATGATGATGATGATGATCATGACCTTCTATTTAGGATATCTTGAAACGGTAAACTGTTATGTTTGAGTTTTCCACGAGATATTGAAATTCAATTCGCTGTTTGACATAAGGTAAAGATTTGGCCTTTCTGTTACTGATCGAACAAACAACTGTCTAAAATATTTTTGTCGATATAACCATTGACATTTCTATAATTGATCGAATGAACATTTGGTTGAATAAAGAATAAGCTCCGAATAGTTATTCCGTGTTTTATCTGTTTTACTCTAATTTGAAATGACGTTAACATGACAGGAACAAAACACGGAATAACTATTCGAACTTTATTCTTTGTTTATTTGTAAGGGGCTAAGTGTGTAACTCGTTTATATAGTAAATAACAATACTTAAAAGTATTTTATTGTTGTTGCATAGGTCTGTAGGAGAAAAACCGACTGGGGATAAACCAGCCGAAAAACCGCGCCATTCGTCAAGCGAGAGGCGATCTACGTCGGCATCATCGCGTAAGTTATAATGTTTTTTTATCTAGTTTATCTTTTTGTTAGTAAAAAAAGTTAATAAAAAAGGATTTTAAACTTAAAAAAATATTTAAAAGCGATAGCTTTCATAATAACAACTGCTCCAGATTCAAAATGCACCATAATTTATCTTCTTTGAGTAAGAACTTTCCAAGAAGATCGCCAGTTCCTCCTTTAAAAAAATATTGAGTATAATTAAGTAATTTTTAAAAGTCAATGGCAAACAGAACTAACTGTACAGCTCAAAACAAAGGTACAATGTTTTATTTGTTACAGATGGAAGTGCAAAGAAAAGGTCGTCGCATAAGAAGCGCCAGTATCGCTCCAACCGTGATTCTTCTACTAGCGTAAGCCCCAGACGTAGTTCTCGTAGAGAAAGGTAATCAGTAAATTATTCGTCAAAGTTTACAAACGATATGATAAATATTAAAAGTCAAAAATAAGTAAATAGTGTTGAATAATTTCGGCAGGCTGGTTAGAACCACGATAGCTCAATTGGGAGAGCACCTGACCCGGTATGTCAGAAGGGTGCAGGTTCAAATCCTGCTCGTGGAAATTTTTTCATCATTTGTGTTTTTTTAATTTGTTCGCAACAAAATTTGCGTTAAAAATTATATAAACATAATAAAAACATTTTAAAAATAATTCTACTAAAATCCACGCCTATGATAATTATTTATCAATTGATTGAATTGCTTATGAATTAGAAATCATTGGCCTTGCTAATGTTATTTGTATTCGAAGAACAAAGGTTTATTGACGCACTCATACGTACTTACGTCCGACTGACGTGTCTGCGTTTCTCGTTAAAGATTGTCAAAGTAATAAAATACTTTCCAAACAATATTGTTATAAAAATAGAACTAATAATATGACTAAGCTATGTTATTATCTTGATAATTTCGCACCATGCAACGGACAATGCAAAGTACTCTTGTATTCAGGAAAAATATTTTTTGTTTCCTACAGTAGCCTTTTTAACATAAAAATTATAAATCAATAAAATTTTTACTAGAAGCAAGTCCCGCCGGCGGACCAGTCGCCGCAGATCGGTGGATCGCCGCGAGAGGGAACGCGAACGCGAACGAGAAAGGGAGAGAGAGCGCGAGAGAGAACGCCGTCGTCGCGAAAGAGAGAGACGGGAGAGGTGAGATTTTTAAGTTATTATTGTTACTTTTGACACAATAAGGTGAGACCCAGAAGATAAGCTTGACCCTTAAACAGACAGAACATGTTTGAATAATTCATTGGTTTTCAATCTTATCTTAATCACATAAAATTCAAAATGTGGTGGAAATATACATCCCTCTGACTGTGAAAGGGTTAATATACAGGGTGTCTCATTTAAATCGGTCAGTATGGGAAAGTCTGAAACTATAAGACATACGAAGATCTGTTCTTAGGAACCATGTCATCGATTTTAATAAGAAGAAAAACTGCATTCATACATTTTAAAAAAAGCTGTAAGAAAAAAATAAACTTACACTATTTTTATTTAGATATCGATTGTGTATGTTTATTCATTTTAGACATCATGTTTCATAGAGCCATTTACTGCTTAAGACCTTTACAATCGATATCTAAATAGAAATAGAGTAAGTTTATTTTTTCAAAACAACCGGGTTCGTTTCCCGAGCTGAGTACAGCTTTTTTTAAATGTATGAATGCAGTTTTCCTTCTTATTAAAATCGATGACATGGTTCCTAAGAACAGATCTTCGTATGTCTTATAGTTTAGACTTTCCCATACTGACCGATTTAAATGAGACACCCTGTATACCGCATTTTGAGCGAAGCTGTTGCGAGATCCCGTGTCCGTGAGAGGTCGTCTATGTGTGCGCTGCACGAGCGCGTTTATATGAAGCTCAACTTCTGCAGTCTTCTTGTCTTGTGCTTTTGATAGCTACTAGTTACATATTGTTTTCTGAAGTTTAAGGTACTACTAGTTTTCTTCGATTTTAGATTTTTGTTATATAATATTATTAAATTGGATTGGACTGGGGATAATAAAATTGGAGTCTCGATTTCAATTTTATTACAGATCCCATGAACGGCGTCGCTCGATTGAAAGACGTAGAGTTTCGCGATCGAGAAACAGGTAATTCAATTTGATTTATTAAGAAATTCAAATGTGAATGATAATAATAACAAAAAATAACAAAATGTTTTTGTTTTGTTTAAACAACTTTATTTTAAGTTTATACGAAACCTGAAAACTGTTTCAGAATCAGTAAAAGAATCGATTTCAATATTTTTTATACCATGTTACATTTTGACCATATAATATTTACAAAATCTCAAATAAAGTATACCTTACTAAAAAAACACAACGGGACAGCACAAAAAGCTTGTAACTTCGTGAGTTTTCAAGATATTATTTTATTATTTTTTTGTACTGATTCTTTAAATAAAAATATTTGACCGGTGTTTCGATTTTCGTATAAACTAAAAATAAGGTTGTATAATTTTAAACGCAAATTTTGTTGCAAACAAATTACAAAAACACAAATGTTGAAAAAATTTCCACAAGCAGGCAGGATCCTGCTCGTGAAAATTTTTTCAACATTTGTTTTATTTTTTTCAAATAACAATTTAAAATTAACCAAATGAGAATGTTGCTAATGGAAAACTTGGACTGGATGATTGTGTATTTTAATTGGTTTTGTTTTTTTATGACACAGTTATGCTTTTATTACTGATGATGGGAAGCATTAGCCTTCAGTTCATTCAGGGTAGGAAGGACAACTTCAACTGACTCATTCCATTTTAATGCTTTTTAAACGCATTATACAGACAACGGTGTATATTACCTAAAATTAACTTCCAAATTATAACTACTAACAAATTAGCGTTGCTCTAAAACAAACAATACAAGTAACAGTCAAAAGACTAGGAAAAATCTAAATACCTTTGTTGATACGTTTGTCATTATAAATTAACCTTAATTCGGTTGTCATAATGTTGAAAATTAATTAAACTAAGTATTAACGCGCTAAAACTCATTTTAGTTTATGTTTCATGTTTTAGTACCTACTCAATGTTGTTATCTTACATTATTTTGTGTAAATTTCGCGTTTTAACATTTAGTGGTCAACCCTTTGCCTAGGTCCCGTCGTCGCTCTCGCTCCCGTAAGCGCTCCCGCTCTCGCAGGCGTTCCGGGAGAAGGTCTCGCGATCGTCGCTCCAGGGATCGTCGCTCGAGGGAAAGGCGCTCTAGGGATAAGTCTAGGTAAATATCGTTTTTTCTCTTTATAGACGAGTATACAAATGACTCCGTAGCACCTAATGATAGTTAATGCAGAAGCGGAGTCAAGGAGTGAAAATAGTAGAGCAGGATTTTGCCTCACTAGCCGTTCCGCAAGTTGCTAGTTCATACTTCGTTTAAACGACCCCTCATAGTAGATATGTGCGCTGAGATATCATTCCAAAGTTGTTTAGATAGGTGTTATAATAAGTATTTTTTTAGAAAAAAGATAGATACTTTTGTAGTGACACATTTTTTTTTATAATTCTACCTACAACAATTCTTACTTATACTTCACATTATAACTTGTGTTAATTTTGCAGCAGGGACAGGAGATCAAAGGACAGAACTAAGGAACCCAGAAGATCCAGAGACAGGAGATCTCGCGATAAGAGGTCCAGCGACCTTATCAAAGAGCGGTTGGAGAAATCGGTCTCAATACCAAGAAAAGGTTTATTTAGTTTAAATTTATGTAATTAGATTAAATTTACGAGTTTTTATTTTATTAAACATAATATATCTTTTTATTATAGAAACCATCGAAAAGCCCCGAAAGAAGTCATCTGAACGCCGCGTATCTGCGTCTCAAGAAGAGCTATTAAAAGAAAGGGTTGTATCTAGTTCAAGTAGAGAGTCATCAGTTGCCATTGATAAATCTAACACTGCTCAAGATGAGAGTCAGGTCAAAACAATCCACTCGTCTGATGACGAAGAAAGGGAAGATTTTATTCCTGTTCCGACTCTACGGGAATATTCAAAAAGCCTTTCTCGTACCCCATCGCCGTTCTTGAGAAAACACGAAATTGAGAATATCAAAAAATCGGACAGGTCCGGTGATGATGGCTCTGGAAAAGAACAGCCTGAAGAAGAAATTAAGGTGAAAGAAGTTAAGAAGGGCAAACGCAAAGCTCGTCACACAGAGTCAGAAAGTGAAAGCAGTGAAGAAGTTTCCAAGTCAAAGAATAAGACTAAACCTAAGAGAAAGGAAAAAGTCACATCCAAGAGGTCAAAGAAACCTAAAAAGGAAAGCTCCTCGAGCGACAGTGAATCTGAAGAGTCGTCATCCAGTGATTCTGAGGAAGACAGAAAGAAGAAGAGCAAAAAGACTTCTAAAAAGAAAGTGGCTAAGAAATCGAGAAGGAAAAGGGCACGTTCTTCTAGCTCAGAGTCCAGTTCTGATGAAGATGTTAAACATAAGAGTTCTAAAAAGCAGAAGAACGTTGCAGATGAGTCCGACTCTGAGAAGAAAGGTAAAAAACGCGTCAAAGATGTCAGTGTCGATAGATCTAAATCTGAGAAAGTTGAAGTCAAACAGTCTAAGTCAAAGAAAGTCGAGAACTCTGAAGACTCGCATGATGATAGTTCTGATAGCGACCAGAAATCTGCCAAAAAAAAGCCAGCGAAGCGAGACACTTCTAGTTCCGAAAAAGATGTGAGGCGTAGTAAGAAAGGCGAACCACCGAAAGAAAAACAGCCATCGCCTGAATCAGTTAAGACTAAAAAGGCCGAGGATAAGGCAAAACCAAAGCATACTGACGAGCATAAAACAAAGTCACGCGAAGAGGGGGACAAGAAAGCTAAGAAACGTGAGAAAGAAGAGTCATCTTCGGATAGCGATCAGGTGTCGAAAAAGAAAGCTAAAAAGAAGGTATCGGAATCCGAATCAGAATCGGATAGTGATGAGCCTAAGAAGTCCAAAAAGGCCAAAAAGCATAAGAAACATTCAAAGAAACACAAGAAACATAGGAAACATAAGAAATCATCAAAGAAGAAGGATGAATCTTCTGATAGCGAGGAGATGGAAGAGGAGGAGGAAGAAGGAAAAGTAAACAATGAAGACCTTGAAAAAAAACTTCGTGAACGAGCGTTAAAGTCTATGAAAAAGCAAACTAGTGTGTCCGGGTCCGATTAGTTTAACGGCACATACTGTGGGCCAAGCACGAAATTCTATCTTAATCGTACATTTAAAAAAAACAATGTCTGTCAATTGTTCTTTCGACTTATTCATCCGCCTTAATGGCACTATCGACTACCACACAGATTTATAAGAATTCGATAGGTGTCGTGCTAGGTCCATTTTTCTAAGACGCTAAGTAAAGGTGACTTATGTAGAATACTACACATTAATGTTTCAATTTTAACTAATATTGCTATTCATTGGCTGAAATGTTTAGCGTTTTATGACTTAAGATTACGTGTATGTCACATTGTTAGAAAATAAAGTTTTAAAACCAAGTACATTATATTTTATTACTTTCAAACACATTAACAATTGATTCTTAAACTAGAAACTTAACATAACTAAACTTTGGAAGGTACTTTGGTTAATATAGAATATAGACCCATTACAAAGGTTCACTTAACATAGATCACCTATCAAGTTATCTTGCTTATGTAGACTTATTTACCTGTGATCTATCTCATTATATAATTAACGTTATTTCTTAACAGGTTGAACGCCGCGGGTCCCCAGACAATAGAAATTCAATTGTTTGTCGGACTTATGGCGTTTAAGATGTTAATGATAATTAAAAATAATAGTTTAATTACAGATCACATTAACAATACCTGTACATAGTAATTGTTAGCGATTTGATTTAAATGGCTAATACATATCTTATAAACTATGGGAATTCACTTATCTTCTCGAATAACCTCTGTATCCCGTAACGAGACTGGGCGTAATACCACTATTATAAATGTTACCGTAACCGGGTTTCTTGTTATAATACCCATATCCGAGATATCCACCGGCGGCGCCTTGGTATAAGGGGCTGTTGTATCCGTAATAGGAGTTGATTCCACCGTTACCACCGTACCCACCGTACCCACCATTTCCCGCAAGTGAACTTATCCCATAACCGCCTCCAGCTCCCTGGTCATACCCTGCGTAACCTTTGTACCCCCCATAACCAGCATTGCCGGCGTAATTGTTATAACCGGAATAACCTCTGTCGTAGCCTCTGTATGGGTTGTTATCGTAGGAACCGCTGCTATACGGGTACTTGTCATCTAGTAAACCGTACCCAACCACGTGTGAATTATAGCCGCCGGCGCCGGGATAACCTCCCCAGTCTGAGTAACTGCGGGCATCTGCAACAAAGTAATAGGTAAGTTACACTGTGGAATTCTTCCTATAACAAGTAGTTTTATTCACCATTCAACCATTCGTAAACAAGAATTTGTATGGCATCGAAGCTGTTATTCATTGGTAACAAATCTGTCACTAGATGGCGTGTCTGAAACCTCCACGATGGCCCGTCTTCCACCTGCCGTGTTCCGATACGATGTGCACTGACGATGGAGACAGGACGGTATACCGTGTATTATAAAAAACTAAGGGTGCTTGTCGGAGCTAAATGGAGCAGAGCAGAGTGATGGAGCCACGACTACGGGCTGTGTGTGGCCCGTTGCGTGCGCGAGTTATGGAGTGTTTCCACTTCATTCAACATGTGCGAGAGATGCTAGATCCACTCACTTTTCTCAGTGCGAATCCATTAAAAATCCACACACTTAGGGCGCAAGAGGGTGCATAGGTATTTCTCAAAATAAATAAGTAGAAGAAAACAATACCTAATGCTACTTCGATCCCATATAAATTGTCCCTAATTAATTTTACTTGTTTTAGAGTAAAAAACACTCGCCACGCTAGAGAGTTGGCACACTAGGTATCTAGTTTATTCTATTCTAGTAGTATTTCGTCACTTACATGAGCTCGCTTCTGCGTTGAGGTCATTTTTGCCTTGTAACTCTTTGGGTTCGGCTGCTTTGTCAGTTGGTGTAGACTCAATTGCTGGCGCTGCGCATGCGAAGCTAAGAATAAGGGCTAGAAATGCTGTGACTCCAACCGCCATCTATAAATTAAGATACAATCAGCGACGTATAGATCGAATCATTTTAATCAATATTTTATTCTATTAAAATTTTCACGAATGTTTTTCTTATGGTTTTGTAGTTATAAAAAATGGAAAAAGTAGATTCGTAAAAGTGGTTTCATTTCAATGTGTAGTGGTCGCGTACTTTATATAAACTTTAGAAAACAATATTATTAAACTTATTTTAGTTTTTGTTATTTGAGTTTTTTTTTTCTTTCATTTACATTATATTGTAAGTATTATTTTTATTTTGGTCACTTTATCATACCTACTTAAGACAAGGTAAATATGTATTATTTACTGTAGGCAAAGTAGGTATGTACCTAATTGATGGAATATAATTACCGTAGCCTACATAATATAGAAATAAAGATAGCCTTGCAACACCAGGATAAAACTAAAAAAATCCTCATCATAATCATCTCAGCCAAAAGACGTCCACTGCTGGACAAAGGCCTTCCCCAATATATCTCCACAACGACTGGTTTTGTGCTGCTCGCATCCAGCGGCTTCCCGCGACCTTCACCAGATCGTCGGTCAAACCTTGTTGGAGGCCTGCCTACACTGCGCTTTCCGGTACGCGGTCGCCACTCCAGGACTATCCCGCCCCAGCGGCCATCAGTCCTGCGAGCATATGCCCTGCCCAATGCCACTTGAGCTTAGCAACTCTTTGGGCTATGTCGGTTAACTTTGTTCTTTTCGGATCTCCTCATGGAAGTAACTACTAAGGAAGGACTTAATTATAATAACAAAAATAAAAATATAAAGTGACATACGTATCACTTAATTTCCATACAATGAACGCTATAATTAATCTAGGAAACCTTTAATGTTGACCCCCAAAACAATAATCGTCAGTTTGTTAGACCATTCCCACGCTAATGGCTTGGCCTACAAATGTGCATGTATTCAACAATTCATTATCACAGTTCAAGACCAAAACGCTACCTTAATGTTTACTTCAGAAGTGGCTTCTTAAAATCCATGTCTCTCTCTTCTCAGTTTCAATAGGGTTTGTGGGTAAAGAAGAAGCGTCTGATTCTGAGACATGGTTATCATACCGAACGGACGTGTGTCCCCAATTCAAGAAAATTTGGAGAAAATAGTTTTCTCTAGATGCTAAATAGAATTAGTAAAACAAGTGAAACATATAAATGAACATTGTGTCGATAAATTTAAGGACCCTTTAAGAATATTATAAAAGAAAAATTTATGATATTATATATTGTATAAGTATTTGTTCCATGCACGTAATAGTTTTTATATTTCAATCTTTTTGTTTTTGATTTGGTTTTCTAAAGTTTACGCGAACATTGACCATAAACCTGGGTGACTAACTAGTGCGATTTTCATTCGCTATTCGATCACGAAAATGAGAACGAGAATTTTTATGGCAAAATTTTAACTCTTGAAAGCTATGGTTAGTTAATCTAGGGTCACTAAGTCTATCGTGCGTAGCACTTAATACACCCAGGTGATTTGCTCCAGGTGAAAAGTCTACCGGGGGGCCAGGAAGCGCTGCTTCAATGCCATACTAATTTTCGTTTTCGTAAACGTAATCGAATGTCACAAAACAACACTCACACTAGGCACCCTGGTACCTCTACGGATCAATTCTCATTTATATAACATAATGTTAGTCTTGTGATTGAATTCGAAAAAGGATTATTTATTACACAAGACCTCGATTATTTATTGTTTCTTTTTCATAAAACAAAATAAAATAATTCGTCAAATACAAACGCAAAACTTTCGGTAGAGAGCACCGAGTGTTGTTATTGGTTGTTACCTCTCAAAGTAGGTAGGTAGGTAGGTACCAACATTTATTAACCCACTAAAATATGGTTATTCATGTAGGTTTTTAATAATTGATTAATAATATTTTTACTAGTCGATTGTATAAATGCGATTAAATTAGTACGAGTTTTTATAAATTGTTGTGGTTTATTTTTTTATTTCTGAGATCATTTGGTGAGCCTTTGTCCAGCGGTGGACGTCTTTCGGCCGAGATGATGACGGGTCTTTACCAGTATTTATTAATAATCTTATTGGATTTCCTTTTGTTTTTTAAATTATTAAGTAGTTACCTAACTACTTAATAATTTATGGGTCGGGTAGGCGTTTAATTTTTTCACTGTATTTTGTAAATTTTATAAATATTTAGTTACCTAACATTTTTCTGCTCCTAACGATAGAAGCAGATAAGCCAATAAGGCCAATAAGGCTTGCTAAGTAGTTGAGAATTCCGGGATAAGTGCGTTTTCATGTTTGACTATCGTCGCACCATCAGGTGGAATAATGGATTGCTTAATTCCGTTGTAGAATAAAAAATGTTAGCGAATAGCATTATCCAAATATTAACCGGCAGGCAAAGATGTCGGATATTATGAAAATGGAAAGCACATGTTCACATGACAATACGTAAGTAATAAAAAGGAGTTTTTTTTAAATAACTTCAAAAATAATGTAACTTCTCATATTTTTTATCAGTAGATACCATAAAGTATTAAAAAGTGTACTTAAGTGTATTCGAACAGTCCTAAAATGTTACAGCAATATAAATTGATGTGACCAATAAAGTAGACAATATTGTCATTGTTTGCATAGTCCTGCCAAAACGGTGGTCGCGGGTTTTAGTCCTATCTGAGGCAAACATTTTTAAATTCTATTTCCTTTAAAATATTATTTACAAATACAAAACAAATTAAATATATTATTGTTATATTGATGCAGTGACTTACGTTTACAAGCGTTGTATCAATAAGTCTTATCCCACAGGTAAATCACGCGCACAGCCAGTATGTAACAAGCGGAGATGCGCTCTGAGTGCGCTTGCGTGCGCTCAAACCTTATAAACCGTGAGAGTTTTTGTAGTAACAATCGTCACTGGGGAGGTAATGAGTCTGTTTGTAGGCACGCCGGCGGCCTTCTGCCCCGGTACGAAGACGGTACGACGCAGTGTGCACAATCATTGTCACCCTACCTGTAATGTCGTCTAATTCTCTGGAGCAAATGTGAAGTGAAATACCAGGTACGTCGTACGCAGTGGCGGTGAAATTAGATAATACATAATCAGCTGTAATTAAATAATGTCTTATTGAATCTAGTTACATACAGGTTTTATCGTGATGTCGTAAAATGTGATCCAAACTCAAACCATTAGAGGGCCTAGTGTGAGTAGAGTAGATTTTTGACATTCGATCACGTTAACGAAAACGAGAATTTGTATGGCAAATTTTAACTCTTCGTGTTTGTCCAGGAGGCGCTGCTAAACATACTAATTTTCGTTTTCGTAAACGTAATCGAATGAATAAGGATAGTAAACAACGTACACTTAGGCATCCATATGACGGGAAGTCTACAAAATTATTTAAAAAAAAAAACCCGATTACAGCTGTAGTGTCCCGTTCAAATGTTAATTTTATTGAAGTAGTTGATATTTGCTTAGGTACTTTGCACATCGCTGACTATTACTATTATATATTTTTTTAAATAATAGTAATAAGTAAAACACCAATAAGCAACACACCAATAAGTAAAAAGTTGTTGTTCTCACGGGGTCCTGGGCCAAAAGCACGGTTTTGGCAGAATAACAGCGTCTACTAGCTGCTAACACAGTAGGCATTTGCTGAGTCGAGGCCCATTTGCTGCTGTAGCACACATACTTCAGTGGGCACCAAACTGATAAAATACTGTTAGTTTTTTATTAGATTTTTATTTTGATAATAAATTATTAATGTTATTGCCTTTGTTGATTTAATTCTCTTTGTATTTATGTTTTCTTCCTTTATTGTAATTGTAAATTTAATCGCCTTATATAAATCTTTTTATGTGTGCTTATGTAGTAAATAAATGAATGTCTATGTATAGTTTCTTTCATTTGGGCCGGTTTTTCGAACCCTTAAGAAGTTTTGTGGTCACAAAAGGGTAGCTGAGGTGTTGATCATCTAAAAATATTTTTTTTACAAGCTTTGGTACTAACGGTAGCTAACCGCCAATCAAATACAATACAAATACAATACAAAATGTTTTTTTTTTTTCCACAGTAGTCACAAAAAGACAATGGTTGTATAAGTAGGCACATATAAGTGGAAGACTGGCGCTCAAACTAGATTACCCTGTACTTTGAGCACCAGGTCTCCCCTTACTCTTAATACAAGGATCAAATTACATATCAAAATAACACTGTGATATACATATAAAAGTTGAAATATAAAAGAATTTAAAATTAAACTAGAAAAATATAACAAAATTAAAACAATGCGTGTGCGTGAGTTATGTGTGCGTGTGAGAGGGTGTCTGCGTGTTTGTGAGGGTGTGTGAGTGTGTGTGTGTGTGTGTGTGAGGGTGTGCTTGTCTGTAAAGGTCGTGAGGTTGTGTGTGTGTGTGTGTGTGTGTGTAAGTTTAAATGGTGATTACTGTAAGAATAACTACCTCATGATTATTAATAAATTTTCAGTATCCTTATAGTCGAGCGACAAGAGCCAGTCAGTAACAGCCATTTTACACTGACGATAAGGCATCGGAAATAAAGTCAAAATTTTGTTCACAAGATTGTATATCCTGCTTCCTTGGAATCCAAAAAATCGATGCCTAAAAGTAGTCCGAGCAGCTGTTTTTTGACAAACAACATAACCTCGTCTTTTATTTACATTGGGATGGTTTCCTGTATACTCTTCTAAACTATGTTGCCTTAAGATCGAGGAAAGAATATATAATTGTCTAACGCTTAAAACCTTAGTATCCCTGTAAAGGTCTCGGGTTGGATACAATTTAGGTTTAGAAAGACATATTTTAAGAAGTAAACGTTGCGCTCTTTCAAGTACAAGCAGATGTGTTTTTGTAGCTCCGCCCCAGGACGTTATACAATATGATAGTATTGACTGGCAGAGTGCAACATAGATGTTTTTTAAAAGTTTACCATCAACCACATATCTAATTTTTTTAAAAACGTAACTGAGCTTTCTAACTCTTGTAGTCAAACCTTTAATGTGCTCAGCAAAGCTAAGGTTTTTGTCTATCATGACACCAAGGTATTTAGTACTTCCAGTTATATCCAGGGGCAAGCATTGAGACGTACAGTGCGTATCAGATTGTACATTACAATAATGAGCTGTTATTTTATATTTATGGTTCAAACTAATTTGCGAGTCCTTGATTGAGAAGGGAATAATTTTACATTTATTAGCATTCAGAGAAAGCGAGTTGACTGCAACAGTATCAACAGTATCCTTTCTGTTTCAGGGGTACCTATGAGATCCAGAAATAAGTAGGTAAGTATTAGTTACTGGGTGTAGATGCATAATGATTAATGCCTCAGAGTCGGTAATTCACGGGATCCAGTGTTGCAAGCGTCTATTGGCTGGTTTTCGAATAAGCAAAGTAGCGAAATTAAGCTCAACTTTTCTAGAGCTTTGGTTATTTAATGTTGACTAAAAAGCTGGTAAAGATAATTCTTTTTTCGAAGGGCAAACTCAGGAGAATACCGAATTTATGTCGTTATGATTTTGAGTGTCCTATAAACTGATTCTCCGACGGGTTCACCTCACTTTTGTTTAGTGCAAGATCACATACCTACCTACTTTTAATTCCATTATTTGCATTCGATTCTACATCCAGGTGATTACAAATAGTTCTCTAATTACAACTGTATTCGTAGTCACAGCCGGAAGCGCGTAGAGTATGACAAATCCAGTGAAATGATTGCGGTGACGTTTTAGATTTCTGAATTACACTACGCTTGTGTGGCGAAGGTCATGGCGCAAGGTCGTCCTCAGTCATCTTCAACTTCAAACGTGTGGTAGTTAACTAGTTGCCGAAAATAGAAACAATAGTAACTTTCAAATAAGGTTGAAGTTACATAAACAAATTGTTTATTTACTTAAACGGCTAAATCATTTGATCCTTCACAGAAACGGATAACAAAGCGTTTTACGGGGGTTTGTTATTCAATTGAGATTATTATAGAGAACATACAAATAAATCATTGTTTCCAAAATTCTGAAACGTCTTTTTTTTAAATGTCCATCGTATCCTGGACTAATAATATATAAGTCCATGATCGTATCAAAATGACCACCGTGGCAGAACACAATATTAAATTTGTATACCAACCCATTCTAGATCCTTACATTACATTGAAATGGTACTTGCGTAGTTTCTAGAACTCAATCCCTGGTGCTACTGATTGTAAAGTACCGAGAATAGGTACTTGATGCAATCAGTTCATCCGCAATTGGTATCTAGTGTACATTCCAGACATGCCTAGATTATTTCTTATACAATGTAGAGTCAATAAAACTAGAGGAAAATAAAAAAAAATTAAGTATAAGTATAGATTTTAGTATAGATATGTATTACCCTGTGTGGTGCCGGGGATAAAGAATTGCACCACCCCATCTCTTCCCGTGGGTGTCGTAAAAGCCGACTAAGGGACCATTCCAGAGGATGGGCAGCAGCATCTCTCTGAAGTTACCCTCAACCTACTGCGATCGCCAACCCGCCTGCCAAGCGTGGCGATTACGGCAAATACCCCCCATGATTATTTGGGGGAGGCCTTTGTCCAGCAGTGGACGTCTTTTGGCTGAGATGAGATAGATTTTAATTCGTAATTAAAAACTTGTTACGATCGAACGGGATTTGAACCCGCACCGTCTGACAATCTGGGTCAGGCGCACTTATTTGAAAAATCTTGGGTGGGGTTGACCCGAAAGATGGAAATGTAAGGTGCGGGAATAAATCCCAGTCTTGGATTTTCTTTCAATAGTTTTAATTCAGAAAATGGTAAAATTTTCACCCGCGGAAAATTTCCAAACCTTTTCCTCAAATAAATGACTGCGATGTTTTTTCGAGTATTCCGGCGACTGGGCCCGCTCTTAACTGGCCCCGCGGTTTAATTAATTAATAATTACAGTCACATCTCCTAGTATGCCGGAATAAAAATATTAAAATAATTCGATCCGGCGAGTGGGCCAGCGGGCCCAGATAAGAGAAGACCTAGTCGCCGGAATACTTGTTTTTTCAAATATATATAAGGGTATTGAAAATTAAAATGGGCAAGAATTATTGCAATTATGAAGAGTTGACAGCTAACTAGATTAGCGTACCGAAGTTTTACCATGTAAACTCTAACTACTTATGTAATTCCAAAACCTGCAATTAAGTTGAAGCTTGTTTAAATCTGATTTAATCATATTTTGAAATAGTGCGGAATGGACTTTTTTTACAGATTGACCAATGTCAATATGTACGATTGATTCGGATAAATTATAAAAGTTACTAACTAAGTAAGTTAAGCCAACTACGAAATTATGATTTTATTTGACACAGAACCCCGGTGAATAGATCAAAGTTGTAGCTTACTTGAATGCATGCTTAAACCTATCTACCATCAGTAACCACTTAAAAATAAATAAATAACATTCAGGACGCAGTAAAAACTATTTCCAGCCAGCTATAAAACTGCTATAAAAAGGTTTGAAATAGGGATTATAGTTAAGAGGTACCAATACACCTAATACAGTTGGATGTGAAATAAGGTAGGTATCTAGAATGGTACTTAAGAGCACTTAGTACGTTTACGCAACACTACTGGGTGTCACCTAATTGCAGTAGAACAAGGAAAGCGTTTAAGGTGTGTGTTTAGACCTACCTAAGTTGCTCAACTATGCTAGAATTACCAAATAGTTGGGTACATTATACTGACATAAAATTATCGTTAAAAACAACTGGTAGTTACAAAAGAATGCAGCATTCTTATTTTAAATATACTTAAATAATAATAAAAATAAATAACTTTATTGGCCTCTAAAAAAAAAGAATTAAAAATTTTAAATTATTTTTAACTTTTTAATAAAAAAATAAAATAAAAAAAAATAATAATAAAAAAGAAAAAAAATATTTTATAAATAAAAGCGTGTTACATAGCAATTGCAAAAGAAAAATATTGTATAATGTAGGTAACACGCTTTTTTTATTAATTTTTTTTTCTTATTAACAGGTTTAAATTATTTTTAGTTTTTTAGGTCTTTTTTCTTTTTTTTCTTTTAACTTTTTTAGCTTTGATTTTTTTTAAATCGTTATTTTCAATAAAACCGTTTAAAAAAATTTTACTCATTTTTTTATTTTCAAATTTTTAACTATTTTTTTTTACAAAGAACTATTCTACTATTCAAGCCCTTTCATTTGATACTCATATTGAGGAAGTAGTGATAATATACTATATACACCCTCATACTATTCAGCTCTCGGCCCTCGGTGCGTGCTTGGCATTGGGTCATCCATCTAATCCAACTAATCAAAGACAGAATCCACATTCATAACAAACGGAACGAACGAACGAACGAACTTATTTTCCTGAACGAGTTCCTATGGCCATCTTTCAGCTCCATCATCAGAGCCTAGTTACCATCTAGCACCAAAGTACTCGTCAAGACGAATCAAACGGGTCCAAACTCTATGAGGTTGTGTCGTTTAACTACCGAGTTCCTATGGCCACCTTCCGGTTCCATCATCAGATCAGCTCCATGTCATAATAATTTTGCATTGTCATCCGATTTACACATGCATGCAAAATTTCAGCTCAATCCGTCAACAGAAAGGGGAACAAATTTAAATTACTAGATTTGACCCAAATAATATTTGGGTCAAATTATTTATATATTAGAGTAATATAACTATTTAATATATACTATACTCTATTGCAAGTGACCATGATAGTTTAAATAGTTATATTTATATATTATATAAATAAACAAATAAATAAACAGGGTAAGCTAAATAAAACCGTTTAAAAAACACAGTACCTACACAAGGGGTAACATTCAAGCAGAGTACTGATTACAGTCAAAAGGGTCTATGGCTCAGTGATTATAGGAAACCCACAAACCCCATAATAAAATACATCATATACCTAGTATGTAAATACTTATAATTAAGTACTATTATTTTTATTTATTTATTTTGCAACGAGAAATTTATAACGCCCCTTGGTACTCGTAAGTGATGATGAAGTCGCAAATAGAAACGCACTTAATCCGTTCATCCGGAATCCTCATCGACTGGGTGCCTAGTGCGAGTTTTCGCCATTTGATCACGTTGACAAAAACGAAAAAAAATTATGGCATTAAAGCAGCACTTTCTGGTGGAGTACGAGGGGAGTTAAAATTATGCCATACGAATTTTCGTTTTTCGTTAATGTGAACGGATTCCGAATAAAACTCACACTACACACCCTGACTGAGGTAAAGTTATAGCTCGAACTGTCGGAAAACCACTGAAGACCTAACCATCTTATTTCTGTCGGGACACAACAATGCTTACATGGATAACATGGTTGTTATTAAGATAAGATGGTGGTAGCTACATAAGGCCTAACAATACTGAAAAAAGCCGAGAATCGAACCGGAATCTCTTGTAAACTTGTCGCCTAAACTTCTACACTACAGAGGCGGATCACAGAAATCAGGGAAAAAACAAATTCCATAAAGATAAACATAAAGTTCATCAATTTCACTCCTATTTCACAGAGTTCTATATAGGTAAATAAAAACTACCAAGTTTTACGGAGACTTATAAAACTTGTTTTACTTTATCTGGGTATTGACATAGGCGCTCATTCTTTCCAGTTGTTTGCGACCGTCTAAGTAGGCACAATGTAAAGGAAACTTTTTTGATAGCGTTCCGTTGAGATATTCTTCTTTCATCGAACCTCAAATTCCTTATCATTAATTGTTATTCTCGATATTGTAGAAATGGTATTAACAAAAGCCCAGTTGTCGAATTACGAAGATATGCTACACCAGCAAAGTAGACTGAAGCACGTTGCTTAATGTATATTCTTATTGGTAACTACTTATCCCAACATTGTTATATCCTACTTTCTTCAAAATATACTAAGTACCTATAAGCTTGGAATAATTATTCAGTGTTTTGTACTTTTCCAAGCTAATAATTAGCTTATTTATAAAAGTTTATAAGTTAAAATCGATTAGGTTTACCCACTTGTCAGATGCTATTATTCCACACTCAGAAATGTAACCAGCACCTATTACTTTCAACTCTGTTTCTTCTGCCCATGTTTTCTTTGTTATTTTCTTGTTTAATGCCAGATGTCCACTTTCAATACTGTGATTATTAAAACCCATTCAGAATCGAAACCAGCGTCCTTTATCTTCAACCCTATTTCTTCTGCACATGGCATATAATATGGTATGTAATATATAACACATATAGGTATAATGTGTGAGCTCCTCGACATTATATGTTCAGTAAGAGGCAAAAGCATGAGGGGCCTCGCACTGACCCGTGACGACGCAATCGAGTCACGGCCGCGCGTAGGCTAGGGCCGACGCACACCACGACATATTATCTTTTGTCACTGTATATTTTATTTTATTGAAGTAACTAAACTACTTATTAGTTCTACATCGTTAAATCGTTCTACCTACTTTCCGCCTGGTCCTCAATTAGTAGAATAGCACAATTTTCCACTTGTTGTCAAAATTAGTTTACTCAGAAACGATTGTTGACGTTTTGAAATAGCAGAATCAAGATCTTGATGGCAAGATTCTGGAAGTAAGAGGTTGGTAGATGTAAAAAAAAAATTGGGTTGAGATTTAACCCAAGCAACTACGAGGATCAAGAGCTAACGTGCTTTGCAAAGAGTCCAAGGAGGATATTAAATTGCACAAATTTCTTGAATTGCAAGATCGCAACTTAAACGCCATCATTAACCATCCAACGAACCATCAAGTTCCTCATCATCAGCCCCTCTTGACCTGGGCTGCGAGCTGGGCATAGGCCTCTCTTTGTTTATGCCATTCGCCTCGATCCTGCGCCAGTCTAGGCACGTGGCCCAGAAGCCTAAATTCCGAATATATTCGGTGAATCTATTCTTTATCTGTCATGTATTATGCAATATGGAGTTATTTTTGTCATACTCGTAGCAAATAAAAAGTGAAGTTACGGTTGTCATACCTCCAAAGTGCGTGACTGTACGTTGCCTCAGGGTCCTATTCTAATGTAGAGAGACTTACTTCTGTTAATAGGTACCTATACTAATAATTCGCGTAAGATACGCCAGATAACGTACAGTGGTAGTAAAACAATTCTGCTAACCTGAAGAGTGCTTACAGGCATAAAAAATACTAACACAGCTCCCAATTAAAAAGCTGTAAGGGTTCTTTTAATAATTGTTTTTTTTATTATAAAAGGCAATTACTGTATACTTCTTCGTTTACAAATAAGTATTTACTCGCATCTGTGTGTTACTAAATCAACCATTAATAATAGCAGTTCAATGGCGCTTTCCATAAACCTCCCAAGTAACAAATCAAAGCAGTATAACGGCCGACTTACAGAATTTCTGTATCTTTTTCGCATTTTGAGTTTGTTTTTTAGTAGCGTTACAAACGGATATACGGCAACTGTAATGCTTATTTGGGCACAAATTATACGGCTTTAGATCCTAAATAGGTTCACATTAGTTGTTTAATTGCATTACAGAGACATTATATTAGCATTATTGTGGTCAAGAAAGGTAACAATTGCATTAAAGAAGCATTATTATGGTCAATGAAGTTGCTAATCGCATTACAGAAGCACTAAGCTAGCAATATTTTTGATATTGAATATGTTAATTGCATTACAAAAGCATTAGACGAGCTATTTAAGTGTTTACAGTTAGAACTTAATCAATCCTACATCATTGCAAAAACATCTCTAACACCACGGTACAAATGTTTATAATAAATTGACGTTGCAATTGAACTACTTTGACTTGCAATATAATAATGGACGAAGACTGCCAATGTCAAAACGCTTGATTGTAAAAACAAAATTTATAATACTGGTTAATAGTTTTTGACTTTTTGTTGTTTCATGCCATCAAAATTAATGCGCAATGTAGTTTACTGTATATGTCTACTTATGTTTCATTGAAAATTTTCGCGCGCCTTCTATATTTTGTGGTTTTGATCTAAAATGTTAAATATAGATATGTGTGGAATAACCAAAACAATTATGTATTTCTAGTATATAACGTATTTTGCATAATTAACATAATTGTATTGGTTGGACAGTATATTTAATAAGGTTTTATCCTTATTTTATAGGTTTATTGCTTTTATAAATAGGTCCGAATGATAATATTTTAGGTTATAAAATATTTACAAAATGGTGTCTGTCTATAGCAGCCCGGTGAGCCTTTAAAAAAGCAAATTAGTGCCGCCTGCAGTGTAAATACTCACACGTGAACAATTATTAAGCCAGAAGCCAGAAGAGCAAAACAATAAAAGCCATACGCATTACAATAAGTCACGTGCATTTAATTAAAGAGCTATTGGCTGTACAACAGAACTCAGTTGATCATTAAAAATGCAAGCATTACATTGATTCACGTTTATGCTGTTCAGCAGTACTAGGCTTTTACTTACCACTTAAAAGTGCTATTATACAACAAAAGGCACTAGAAACAGCTCAAAACTGTATAATGGATTTACGGTGCATTATAATGCTACAACTTTATGCTATTAAGCAGCATTAAGCATATCCTTACTACTTTAAAATGCTATTGTACCTCCTAGGGCACTATAAACAGCTGAAAGCTGTATAGATGCGTGTAGATTTGCTGCACTACAACTAAAGGCTTTACAAAAGCATTTTGATATGTCATTATCCAACCGTTATACAGTGTAAAGCATCATAATGTTTTTGAGATGCCAATATGAGGCGTCAAGATGCTCGGTGAACTTATATAAGAGTTTACACGGACCTTAAGCTCTACATAAGTTTACTATTCGTTTCTTAAAATGCTTCCTGTGTTACTTGGGCTAGAACGTAAGGTCTTGCCTGAATAGTCGGTCGGTCTCGGCCCTAAACAATTAAAACTCTATTCTGTTTGTCTGTATCCACAGCAGACGAGAGATTAAGGCCTACAACGCACTATCCGGCCACCCGCAATCCGGCACACGTTTGTGACTTGTAGATAGTAGAAGGCTGGCCGCGAGTAGTGCATTTGAACAATACGTTTTCATATGAAAATAGACACGCGGCCTGCGCAACGACGCGCCGTGTTACGGCTAGCCGGAACCGGAATAGACGGATAGTGAGCTACAGGCCTAAACGTACAATCTCTAATTACTTTCCTAAATGAATAACATACATATATGCTCTTAAATAACTAGGGAATATAAAAGAAAAACTTGTTTAAACAAGTTTTTCTTTTATATTCCCTATATTCTGATAAAGAAACAGTTCATTATGACTGCAGAAAAATTAAACAAGATTTTCTAGGCACAAGAGTTTAACACCTCTTTGTAGAGTACCAAGAGCTTTGCGCGGTTTTAATTTCGAGGGAACAACTGTATTCAACACAATCGCTTGTAAGGGAGCATGAGGAAAATGAAAGTGTATTGCTATAAAATTTTAGAACATAAAAACGGGAATGTTTAAACTGTTACATTGTTGACGTACAACATTTAATTCTTTAACACAATCATGTTTGTTAAGTTGATGTTATTATGTTTATCTTGTCTGTTTTTAGCATAAGTGACCCTACAAAAATAAGTTAAAAAAAAAAAAACATTCTCAAAGTAAAGTAGTTTTTTAGTAAAGTGGTCGATATTCGGGATTAATGGAATGACAATTATTTATTATTAATGTAGTCTGCAGCTTTTCTGAACTATTTCTGGAATTTAAATATTTCGTCCAGTATCAAACGAATACTTTGGAGATATACTCGTAGGTACCTACATAACTTTAGTGTACTCAAACTTAACAAATGTAATTCGATTCAGAAGTCTATTATCAGTACTTAATTATCAAACATTTTTTGTGTGATTACTATGCATGTCACATGTCTTATAAGAACGCTTGAGTGACCGCGAATGAGAAACCCCATAAGGCACAGGGCCACGATAAACGGTGTATTGTTTAATCATATTTTAGTGCTCCATTATCTTACTGTTTCCTGGTTAGCTCTTAATGGACAGAAATAAAATAATCAATATTAATTTAAATATTTATTATCTCATCGTGGCAATGCAAATTCAACATTTCTCATTAATAATATGTCGTCAAAAATATTAATAATTATAATAATAAAAAGGTTTTCGTTAATTTCTGTAAATATTACATACAAATACGCATTTGAGAACAATTTCAGCACTACATTCATTAAAAACGTAACCTAAAAAAGTAATTGACATTTCACTTAAATAAATAAAGGCGTTCACCGCACGTCCTTCCTAATTTTGAGATCGTCCAAGAACATCTTTATTAATCGGACATTCTCAAAATTATTTCAACTTATTCTAAGGCACTTCTTTCAAGCTGCCACTCTACAATCTTTCTATGTTGACTGTTTAGCTTTCGCCTTCTCGTTATCGTTCGTTTTGTCATCAAGTACAACAGGATGCACCGATATTCTTCGTAAACTTTTCTTCATAGGTTTAATTTCTTTCTTAAGTAGGTCTTCTAATTCGTTAAGGGATTTAATTTCCTTAAGATCTCCGAAGTTAGTGCTGCGTCCACCATTTAATCTGCCGAGATACCGGTAAACGTCTCTATTCGCTTGACATTGAGCACAGTTGTACGGCACAGGAACAGCGTTAGGGAAACTTTGCTGAGCTGTGTTCATGCCAGCGGCCATTCCTGGGCAGTATGGTACAAATACTACGGGAACAAATCCGATGATTCCGTATGGTGCATACATGTTTTGTCCAGCGTTATTTGGTGGTGCCTGTGTTGGTGGTTGTGCTACTGCTGTCGAGTCATTCTTTCCCGGGTTTACAAGGTAGCACGGACAAGATCCTGGACTGGGAACGATAGGTAGCGGGTAAGGTATGACGTAAATCGGGAACGGCGGCATCTGAGTGTTTGGTGGAGGATAGTAAGGAGGCTGAACTCCAGTGCCCGTTGGCTCCCCGACAGAATCTCCTCCTGAAAAGAAATGGAAGTTTTTAATACCATTTGATACTCTTTCTTTTACGAAAGGGTAACTAATATAAAAAGGGTAAGATCGTTTGACGTAGTAATTGCTTACAAAAATATAGTAAGCAAGAGTTAAGAGCTCTATTACAAATCTCCACTCTGCGAAAATAGGTATCATTCGGACGGCCGGCGCATCGCATTTCGTAGTGATTTTGCAGTTGTATCTAACGTTTTTATCGAAATAGGATAATAAATTCATGCTTAAAAATTATAAATCTTTATTCCTCATGAAATAACAATTATTCTGGTATAAATTTTGCTCAATAATATTATCGTAGATAGGAAAAATTCACAGTTAACTTAAAGCAATTTACGAAGTTTTTTGGTTTAGAATAAGATTTCTTTTCTATGTAAAATCAATGATATCTAAAAATTCAGAGATTCTAGAGATAACATACTATTTTTTTTATTTCATTTGTTTAGAACAGTAGTTCAATCTAGGAGCTCAAAAAAGTGCCTTCGCGCATTTTATGAAAATCTTTCTCTGCAATTTTGGGTTTAATTAAAAAGTTGAACAAAATTTACAAAAAGCGAAGCCGCTACGAACTATGCCAATAACTATTCTACACTATTCAATAAGTCAAAATCGTTAATGTATTTTCGTTTCTGAGATCAAGATTTTACGCAAAAATCACAGTCGAGATGTAATATGGCTCATAAGAGTAAATGCTTTGATACTATACCTTCATTAAAACAAAATGCAAAAAATAAATTATTGAGTATTAAGTGTGTATTTAAAACTTTTCTCTCCTAAATGTTTATATAATTTTAACGCAAATTTTGTTGCGAACAAATTACAAAAACACAAATGTTGAAAAAAGATTTTAACAAATTTTCTCCAAATTTTCTCAAATTTTGCTTTTCTCTCCTCTTAAATCTACTTTTATCAGGTGTATAAGATATTCTCAAGGTGTGTACATTTGATAGTTCTTTCGACGCCTCTTTTGATTCGCCGGAAGCAAATTAAGTGGTCATAACAACATAAGATAAAAGAAAAAGATATAATACAAGTTGTATGTAACTCTAAAGAATAAAGTTAAGTTAAAGTTATTTTATAAAAAAGATCTATTTCAACGAAACATAAACGGTTTCAATTGAATCGCAAACGTTACGAATTATGATAATTTATTATCTTACCTGGATATGGTTGAACTGGTGTTCCGGGTTGTCCTGGCTGTCCGGGTTGTCCGGGCTGTCCGGGTTGTCCTGGATATCCAGGTTGACCAGGCTCCCCTGGTTGACCCGGTTGACCAGGTGGTCCTGGTTGGCCGGGCTGTCCTGGTTGACCTGGGTATCCTGGCTGTCCCGGTTGTCCAGGTCCCCCTTGTTGTTCTGGTTGTCCTGGGTATCCTGGCTGTCCGGGCTGTCCTGGGTATCCAGGCTGTCCCGGTTGACCAGGTGTGCCTGGCTGTCCCGGCTGACCAGGTGTACCTGGCTGACCGGGAGCTCCTGGTTGCCCGGGTGTTCCTGGCTGTCCGGGTTGTCCTGGGTATCCTGATTGCCCGGGTCCGCCTTGTTGACCAGGTGTTCCTGGTTGACCTGGGTATCCTGGCTGACCGGGTGTACCGGGCTGGCCGGGAGTCCCTGGTTGTCCGGGTGTTCCAGGCTGTCCTGGTTGACCTGGGTATCCTGGCTGTCCAGGTTGTCCTGGGTATCCTGGCTGCCCGGGTCCGCCTTGTTGGCCAGGTGTTCCTGGTTGACCTGGGTATCCTGGCTGGCCAGGTTGTCCTGGCTGACCGGGTGTACCGGGCTGGCCGGGAGTCCCTGGTTGTCCGGGTGTTCCAGGCTGTCCTGGTTGACCTGGGTATCCTGGCTGTCCAGGTTGTCCAGGTCCTCCTTGTTGTCCTGGCTGTCCGGGCTGTCCTGGGTATCCTGGTTGTCCTGGTTTACCGGGAGTGCCTGGCTGTCCGGGTGTTCCTGGCTGTCCAGGTTGTCCTGGATATCCTGGTTGCCCGGGTCCGCCTTGTTGTCCTGGTTGTCCTTGCTGTCCGGGCTGTCCGGGGTATCCTGGCTGGCCTGGTTTACCGGGTGTTTCCGGCTGACTGGGTTTTCCTGGCTGCCCGGGTCCACCTTGATGTCCTGGGTAACCAGGCTGTCCAGGCTGTCCGGGGTATCCTGGCTGTCCAGGTGTTCCGGGCTGGCCGGGAGTGCCTGGCTGGCCGGGCTGTCCTGGGTAACCTGGTTGCCCGGGTCCACCTTGTTGTCCGGGTTGTCCTGGGTAACCAGGCTGTCCGGGCTGCCCAGGGTATCCTGGCTGTCCTGGTTTACCGGGTGTTCCTGGCTGTCCGGGTGTTCCTGGCTGTCCGGGTGTTCCTGGCTGTCCGGGTTGCCCTGGATATCCTAGTTAAAGACAAATAAAATATTTTGAAGGATTACATACACTTCATATAAAATTAAGCCTGGGCGCAATCTTAGGTTTTTGTACATTTTCTATAAGTTAGGAGTGTGAATCTTATTAAAACTTTAATTAAGGGATGCCATGTTCTGATGAATCAGAATAAAGATGTTATAGAATACCTATGCTTTTTTCCCATTTTTATCTGTCTGTTTGAACTGTTCTGTCCTAAATAAATTTCATTTCAATTTGAATTTGAATTTCTTTTAGATTAGCCTATCTGCATTCAAGTTTACAATTATTACCAAACATACTGGTATTTTTGTAATGAAAATCAAATTCAAATGCGAAAATCTGTATAAAATTCCAATAACTCAGTCCTTTACAATCATCCTAGAATTTTCGAGAATACTTCCTAAAATACTTAGACAACGTGTAAAATATGGATGTGGTAATAATTAAACAATCCAAAGTGTATCCGATCTAGAATCTAGATCTTGTATGCATATTAGTCACTTAGACGTTATTATTAACTTTACAAATTAAAATGCAATGTTTTGTTAATTTAATATTTATATTAGTGACGTCATATCAAAATAAACAAGTCCCATCACTAGTGTGAACGTTGTGTACTCACAATCATAATTACTCCTAACTTGCCTATGCTCGCCTGGTACACTAAGCGCAGAATAGTTAGGAACATAGCAATAGCAACGCACCGCCCGGTTCGCTCAACACACGAGACGGAGACGGCGAGAACCGACGGCCGCTTGGCGGCTTGAACAACGCAAAACTTTACCAATTTATGCTTCTCAATGAATTAAAAAGTTCAAAAAAAACACTAAAACTTTTATTACACTTTGTTATGTAAATTAATTCACTGAGACACACGGCATCTCTGCCCTTGCATCTCACCGACATAACTACGTTTGTTAAGCAGCCTCATTAAAAGAAATCCATTCTATTCAATTCATTGAGATTATAAATAATATCATAAATTGGTGCCAAGCGGCCGTCTGTTCTCGCCGTCCATCGTGTGCCGAGCGAACCGGGCGCGGGCGGAGCGGTGCCATAAGTTCCTAACTATTCTGCGCTCTGAGTACTAGGCGCGCATAAGCAAGTAGGATTGTAAGTACACAGAGTTCAGTGAACTCTGTGTACTTTCAATCCTATCTGCCTTTTATTTAAAATTTGCTTACTACTGCTACCTGCTTTTTATTTAATATTTTATTAGTAATGTCATTTCAAAATTAACAAGTCCCCCATCACTAGTGGGTCAGTACCCATGGGGGACTTGTTTATTTTGAAATGACATTACTAATAAAATATTAAATAAAAATTGCATGGCCAATTAAAGTTATTTAAATTATGTCTAAGTGACTCAGCATATAAGTTCTAGATCGGATACACTTTGGATCTTTTAATTTTGACCACACCTTTCTGTTACACGTTACTTTTCCGAGGCACTATTGCTTCGGAAAGACCATTAAGCCGTACATTACCAACCAACATGTAGCGTTAAAGTTAGCGAAAATAGTGATGGTCCGAATTTTCCTATCAGGAGAAGTCCTAGCCCAGCAATCGAATGGCTATTAACTGATGATAATCAATAAAGTGATTGTACTACCTGGCTGTCCGGGCTGTCCTGGGTATCCTGGCTGTCCGGGTGTTCCTGGCTGTCCGGGAGTACCTGGCTGGCCGGGTTGTCCTGGGTAACCAGGCTGTACGGGTTGTCCGGGGTATCCTGGTTGTCCGGGTGTTCCTGGTTGACCGGGTTGTCCGGGGTAACCTGGCTGTCCTGGTTTACCAGGTGTTCCTGGCTGTCCGGGCTGTCCGGGATATCCTGGTTGTCCGGGTGTTCCTGGTTGACCGGGTTGTCCGGGGTAACCTGGCTGTCCTGGTTTACCAGGTGTTCCTGGCTGTCCAGGCTGTCCGGGATATCCTGGTTGTCCGGGTGTTCCTGGTTGACCGGGTTGTCCGGGGTAACCTGGCTGTCCTGGTTTACCAGGTGTTCCTGGCTGTCCGGGCTGTCCGGGATATCCTGGTTGTCCGGGTGTTCCTGGTTGACCGGGTTGTCCGGGGTAACCTGGCTGTCCAGGTTTACCAGGTGTTCCTGGCTGGCCGGGTTGTCCTGGTTGCCCAGGTCCACCTTGTTGTCCTGGGTAACTTGGCTGTTCTGGCTGTCCGGGGTATCCTGGCTGTCCAGGTTTACCGGCTGTTCCGGGCTGACCAGGTTTTCCTGGCTGGCCGGGTTGTCCTGGTTGCCCGGGTCCACCTTGTTGTCCTGGGTAACCAGGCTGTCCGGGCTGTCCGGGGTATCCCGGCTGTCCGGGTGTTCCTGGTTGACCAGGCTGTCCGGGGTACCCTGGCTGTCCTGGTTTACCGGGTTGTCCTGGGTGTCCTAGTTAAAGACGAAGAAATTGTTTTAATGAAGATTGCACGCGCTTCATGTAAAATTAAGCCTGGGCGCAAAAGGATCTTATCTTAGATTTATTTATATTTTACGAATATAAAAAAAAATCGGTGTTGTTCTAGTGCTTCGGAAAGACTATTAAGCCGTAGCGGTTGCGGTTGCTGTCGTGGAGTATTAATTACCAACATGTAGCATTAAGTTATCGTAAAGATTGATAGTCCGAATTTTTCTATAAGAGGAAGGCCTAGCCCAGAAATCGGATGGTTAAAACCGATGATGTTTAATAAAATTGTTGTACAAACCTGGCTGTCCGGGCTGTCCTGGGTATCCTGGCTGTCCTGGCTGTCCGGGTGTTCCTGGCTGTCCGGGAGTTCCTGGTTGACCGGGTTGTCCGGGGTAACCTGACTGTCCTGGTTTACCGGGTGTTCCTGGCTGGCCGGGTTGTCCGGGGTAACCTGGCTGTCCTGGTTTACCGGGTGTTCCTGGCTGGCCGGGTTGTCCTGGTTGTCCGGGTCCACCTTGTTGTCCTGGGTAACCAGGCTGTCCGGGCTGTCCGGGCTGTCCGGGCTGTCCAGGGTATCCTGGCTGTCCAGGTGTTCCTGGCTGACCGGGTTGTCCGGGGTATCCTGGCTGACCTGGTTTACCAGGTGTTCCTGGCTGGCCGGGTTGTCCTGGTTGCCCGGGTCCACCTTGTTGTCCTGGTTGTCCTGGGTAACCTGGCTGTCCGGGTTGTCCGGGGTATCCTGGCTGTCCAGGTGTTCCAGGCTGACCAGGAGTTCCTGGCTGGCCGGGTTGTCCTGGGTATCCTGGCTGTCCTGGTTTACCAGGTGTTCCTGGCTGTCCGGGTTGCCCTGGGTATCCTAGTTGAAGACGAAGAAATAGGTTTAAAGGAGATTGTATACACTTCATAAAATTAAGCTCGGGCGCACTAGATTTTTATGAATTTTAAATAAGTAAAGAGAGCCATAGTTTGTCAAGATACGAAAACAGAATGGACCTAGGAGTGTAGATCATAATGAAACAATAATTGAGGGATACCTTATTATAACCAATAAAGAATACTTTTTAGATAAGCCAATCAGCGTTCAAGTTTACAATTATTACTTGAAGCATAATGGTAAATTTGCAATGGTTAATTACGAAAATTTGTAATAATATAATCCTAACTAACATTATGAATGTAAAAGTGAGTTTGTTTGTTTGTTGTTTGATACGCTTTCACGCGTCAACTATTCAACCGATCATCATGAAGTTTTCTACACATATTCTCAAGAGTATAATCAAAAACATAGGAATACTTATTATTAAATAAAATGAGTTTATTTGTTTGTTTGTTTGTTTGATACGCTTTCACGTGTAAACTATTTAACGATTTGTTTGTTTTGTTGTCATAGAAACTGTCAAAGCGGTACGAATTCCGTCGATTCCTGTGCTTAGCATTTGTGGACTATGAGAAGGCATTGGACTCTATCGAAACCTGGGCTGTTCTAGAATCTCTGCAAGGATGCCAAGTCGACTGGCGATATATTCAAGTGTTGTGATGCCTGTACAATGCTGCCACCAGCAGATTAAGCATATACCCTTGCATCGAGGTGTGAGACAAGGGGATGTGTAATCCTCCAAATTGTTCACAAATATATTAAAGGATATTTTTAAAACGCTGGACTGGATAGGACGTGGCATTAACATCAACGATGAATACACCGCACACTTGCGATTTGTGGACGACATCGTCATCGTGGCCGAAACGTTGCGGGATGTACGGAGCATGCTGAACGGCCTAGCTGATTCTTCTCAAGGCATCGGTCTCTGGATAAACTTGGACAAAACCAAGGTTATTTTCAACGAACATGCCATTCCTGGACTGATTGCAGTATAAGTGCTAAGGAATCTGTCTACCTCGGGCATATTTTGAACTCGGGTAGAAACAACTTCGTGAAAGAGGTCAACAGAAGAATACAGCTGGGCTGGGCAGCATATAGGAAATTACGTCAGGTCTTTAAAGTCTTTGGTGGTCTAAAGGCGACGGCCTTTTCCACAAAGCCTTAAGACGAAAGTCTTCAATCAGTGCATCCTACCCGTCATGACATACGGAGCCAGAACGTGGACACTCACGGTAGGGCTGGTTCACAAATTAAAAGTAGAGGGAGCTATGGAAAGAGCTATGCTCGGAGTTTCTCTGAAGGATTGACTTTGGAATGACGTGGTCCGACAAAGAACGAAAGTATCGACATATCCCATCGGATCAGCAAGCTGAAGTGGCAGTGGGCCGGCCGGCCATATTAGTCGCGGAACCGACAACCGTTGGGGTAAACGAGTTCTTGAGTGGAGACTGCGTATCGGAAAACGTAGCGTAGGACGGACGCCCTCAAACAAGGTGGAGCAACAATCTTTGTAAAGTCGCTGGCAAGAGGTGAATGAGAGTAGCCGCTGATCGTGCCTAGTGGCGTACACTTGGAGAGGCCTATGTCCAGCAGTGTACAGGCTGTGTAGTGTATAGGCTGATGATGATAATGATGTATCATTAAGTTATCGTAATTGATGGTCCGAATTTTCCAATAAAATTCCGATAAAATAATTGTACAGACCTGGCTGTCCGGGCTGTCCGGGTGTTCCTGGTTGACCAGGTTGTGCGGGGTATCCTGGCTGTCCTGGTTTACCAGGTGTTCCTGGCTGGCCTGGGTATCCTGGTTGGCCTGGTTTACCGGGCTGACCAGGTTGGCCTGGTTTACCGGGCTGACCAGGTTGGCCTGGGTATCCTAGTTAAGAAACAAAAAAAATATAAAATGATTCAAAATAAAGTAGCGTATAAAAACTTATTTAAATTTTAATTTTAATTTGTATAAATCTTTTACTAGCTCTAAAAAAGTAATCAGAAATCCAATTATAAGCCCTTTAGCAATTTTAAAATCACAATTTAAGATCTGTCAATGCAAGTAAGGTAATTTTGTTAACTTTTGTAATTAATGCTAAGAAAAGGCACAAATAAAAAAAAATATGTCCTTTTTATTGTGTACAATAAAAATAAATTATTTTTAAATTTTTTACGTAACTTTGAACACAAACTTTGGAAGAAATTACATTGATTTTATTAACTGAGACTTGGTATAGGGAAGGCTCGTGCCCCAGCAGTGGGGACATAAAGTGAACTGGTGATAAAGACCGCTTGGCTATGTACCACCATCATATCTAAGTCGCTATAACAACATTGTTATATACTTATGTTGTTGTATCCCGTCTGTTAAAGATAGGTTATACATAGCCATTCTCTTAATAGTTAAGGATTTTAAATGAGGTGCACTTTTACCTTCGGCCTTATCTTTACTAAACATGGAACGAGAGGAAGGTTTTACCCGCATATCAGTTGTGGAATTAAAAAGATAAACCATGTTATAAACTATGGCATAGTTTGATGATTTTGTGATAACTCACCAGGTTGACTGGGTTGTCCAGGCTGTCCGGGGTATCCTGGTTGACCCGGTGTTCCGGGCTGTCCTGGCTGTCCTGGGTAACCAGGTTGTCCGGGCTGTCCTGGGTATCCTGGTTGTCCAGGCTGGCCTGGGTATCCTGGTTGACCTGGTGTTTCTGGCTGTCCTGGGTATCCTGGTTGACCCGGTGTTCCGGGCTGTCCAGGTTGTCCGGGGTGGCCTGGTGTACCGGGCTGTCCTGGCTGTCCTGGGTAACCAGGTTGTCCGGGCTGTCCTGGGTATCCTGGTTGTCCAGGCTGGCCTGGGTATCCTGGTTGACCTGGTGTTCCTGGCTGACCTGGTGTACCAGGCTGTCCTGGGTATCCTGGTTGACTAGGGGTACCAGGTTGTCCTGGTTGTCCTGGGTATCCTGGTTGACCCGGTGTTCCGGGCTGTCCTGGCTGTCCAGGCTGGCCTGGGTATCCTGGTTGACCCGGTGTTCCGGGCTTTCCTGGCTGTCCTTGTTGTCCTGGTTGTCCGGGGTGGCCAGGGTATCCTGGTTGACCCGGTGTTCCGGGCTTTCCTGGCTGTCCTGGTGTACCAGGCTGTCCTGGGTATCCTGGTTGACTAGGGGTACCAGGTTGTCCTGGTTGTCCTGGGTATCCTGGTTGACCCGGTGTTCCGGGCTGTCCTGGCTGTCCAGGCTGGCCTGGGTGTCCTGGTTGACCCGGTGTTCCGGGCTGTCCTGGCTGTCCAGGTTGTCCTGGGTATCCTGGTTGACCCGGTGTACCAGGTTGTCCTGGGTATCCTGGTTGACCCGGTGTTCCGGGCTTCCCTGGCTGACCTTGTTGTCCTGGTTGTCCGGGCTGGCCTGGGTATCCTGGTTGACCCGGTGTTCCGGGCTGTCCTGGTGTACCAGGATGTCCTGGGTATCCTGGTTGACCCGGAGTTCCGGGCTTCCCTGGCTGACCTTGTTGTCCTGGTTGTCCGGGCTGGCCTGGGTATCCTGGTTGACCAGGTGTACCAGGTTGTCCTGGTTGTCCTGGGTATCCTGGTTGACTCGGTGTTCCGGGCTGTCCTGGCTGTCCAGGCTGGCCTGGGTGTCCTGGTTGACCCGGTGTTCCGGGCTGTCCTGGCTGTCCAGGTTGTCCTGGATATCCTGGTTGACCCGGTGTTCCGGGTTTTCCTGGCTGTCCTGGCTGTCCTGGGTAACCAGGTGTTCCGGGCTGTCCTGGCTGTCCAGGTTGTCCTGGATATCCTGGTTGACCCGGTGTTCCGGGTTTTCCTGGCTGTCCTGGCTGTCCTGGGTAACCAGGTGTTCCGGGCTGTCCTGGCTGTCCAGGCTGGCCTGGGTATCCTGGTTGGCCCGGTGTTCCGGGTTTTCCTGGCTGTCCTGGGTATCCTGGTTGTCCTGGCTGTCCTGGGTAACCAGGTGTTCCGGGTTGTCCTGGCTGTCCAGGCTGGCCTGGGTATCCTGGTTGACTAGAGGTACCAGGTTGTCCTGGTTGTCCTGGGTATCCTGGTTGACTCGGTGTTCCGGGCTGTCCTGGCTGTCCAGGCTGGCCTGGGTGTCCTGGTTGACCCGGTGTTCCGGGCTGTCCTGGCTGTCCAGGTTGTCCTGGATATCCTGGTTGACCCGGTGTTCCGGGTTTTCCTGGCTGTCCTGGCTGTCCTGGGTAACCAGGTGTTCCGGGCTTCCCTGGCTGACCTTGTTGTCCTGGTTGTCCGGGCTGGCCTGGGTATCCTGGTTGACCAGGTGTTCCGGGCTGTCCTGGTGTACCAGGTTGTCCTGGGTATCCTGGTTGACCCGGTGTTCCGGGTTTTCCTGGCTGTCCTGGCTGTCCTGGGTAACCAGGTGTTCCGGGCTGTCCTGGCTGTCCAGGCTGGCCTGGGTATCCTGGTTGGCCCGGTGTTCCGGGTTTTCCTGGCTGTCCTGGGTATCCTGGTTGTCCTGGCTGTCCTGGGTAACCAGGTGTTCCGGGTTGTCCTGGCTGTCCAGGCTGGCCTGGGTATCCTGGTTGGCCCGGTGTTCCGGGTTTTCCTGGCTGTCCTGGGTATCCTGGTTGTCCGGGCTGTCCTGGATATCCTGGTTGTCCAGGTTGTCCTGGCTGTCCTGGAGTTCCTGATAATATAAGAAAGTTCATTAAAAACAATTCTGGGAACCTGTATTATAATATCTTAACACCTTGTATTTTAAGCACTAGCATACAAATTTGTCTTTATGTTAGCATAATTATTATTAATTATAGTTAGTCTGCTTTATACATAATAATATTTTGGAGTCAATATATTAATAAGATTTGATAAATTTGGTTCGATATCGGTGACTTCATAGTCACAGAACAAGCCATAGCTACTGCTATACTAAAAGCTATAAGGACACTTTAACTTTACTCGGTTCTTGTGGATTGTTATAAGGCATAGTGGTAGACTTGGGGATTTTAAAATATATTATATATTTTTTATGATTAACATACCGGGACCTCCTGAACCGGGTTCGCCAGGTGGTCCTCCCGGACCACCGGGGCCGCCAGGGCCTCCGGGGCCACCGGGGGAGCCGGGTGTGCCAGGGGAACCGGGAGTGCCAGGTGGACCAGGATAGTACCCACCTTGTCCTGTAAACAATTGATTTTACATTTATTAGGTGTGTAAAAATTTCTTAGGAAAAAAGTAGTGTTTTTGCTGTACCAAAAACACTACTTTTTTTCTAAGTCAAAACTGTGCATTACAATAATAGTGAGAACAGAATATAATAAAATAGGTATTTATTTGATTAACACTGTACACTCTCAACATTCTTAGACAAAAGGAAAAGTTGGTAAAAAATAATAATAATAACAATACCTACTATTAACAAAAAGGAAATTCAATGTTTAAAATCAAAATATAACAGGACCTACCTACATTGTCTAGTTATGCATACGTTATTCATTATAAATGGTGAGCAAAGTAGTTTTTTGTTCTCGCTTACATTATCTTGAATATTAAACTAACGAGATCACTTTATAAGCGGCTTTAGGGCTAATTTTTCAATCATCGGATAAAACTTATCCTTCTGATAAGGATAAAGTACCTATTACGCAATCAAGCTAAAATGTCACCTGTTTATGAAGTCATGTTATGACAATACATTTTTAAAATGGTTATCTAATTTTATCAAACGAATAAGTTTTATCCGTCAATTGAAAAATCGGCAACAATTGAATTTAGAACACCTTTTGTTTTTTTTGACAGTGGAAACTCGTCGGCCGAGTACCACCGCGCTCGGGGAGGCGCGGATGGTTAGGGGTTCTCCCCTTCAGCTCCCGCCTCCCTGCCCAGACCCGACGGTCTCGACAGGGATTCGGGAGGAGGAGGGGCATACCCACTAATAACCACTGCACATACATACATCTCCTTCACGTGCTGCTAGGATGACTGGGAATTTGAAACACCTGCTTCATAGCTGTCATGCCGCAATATTTCAAATAAAATCTATAAAATGTTTTTGTTTTGTTTATATAATTTAAAAAGTAAATAGTGTTAAATAATTTTGGCGGGCTGGTTAGAACCACGATAGCTCAATAGGGAGAGCATCTGACCCGGTATGTCAGAAGGGTGCAGGTTCAAATCCTGCTCGTGGAATTTTTTTCAACATTTGTGTTTTTGTGATGAAAATCTATGTTTCTTTTTGGTGACGTAAAATATGTCAAACACTGTTCTTAAAGTGTCGGTCAATGGTGCTTCTTCCCTATTAACATTATTTTATAACTTACCAGGGTAGTAACCTCCTGAGCCAGGTTGGCCAGGAGGTCCACCCGGGCCTCCGGGGCCGCCAGGACCTCCGGGGCCACCGGGGGTACCAGGTGTGCCAGGGGAGCCAGGAGTGCCAGGGGGTCCGGGATAGTATCCACCTTGTTCTGTAAACAATTTCATTTCATCATCATCAGCTCATTATAGTAAGTTAAGTTAAGTTAAGTTAAGTAAGTTGTACCATTCAGATAGTTTTGTTTATTTATGCCTGGAAAACAGGAATATCCTAGTCCAGGCACATTGTGTTATTTGTTCTCTATTAATTTGTTTAGTATTTAGTTATTATATTGTACAATATGTTTATTCAATAAAGATTTATTTATTATTTATTTATTATACGTCCCCCCTGCTGGGGCACGTGTCTTCCCTATGGATGGATTGGGAGGACGAGCCATAAACCACCACACGGGCCCAGTGCGGATTGGTGGTTGTTAACGACTGGTAGTGCAGGCGGGACCAACGGCTTTTTATTTATTTATTTATTTTACGTGCCTTCCGTAGCATTTTATTTTACATTTTATTTCTAATATATTTGGAGTCTTATTACAGTCGTGTTTCGGTTCAGGTAAAAAATTATACAACTTTTAAACTTGCACGTTTTATTTTAAACAAAATTTTTGAACGGTAAAATGAAGAGTAAGGGAGATTTAATTATTCCTTGTTGTGGAAAAAAAAATATCTCAGTTCACATACATTTTATTGCAGTGATGCTAGAATTCCCTGTGTGGTGCCGGAGATAGAGAATTGCACCACCCCATCTCTTCCCGTGGGTGTCGTAAAAGCCGACTAAGGGACCATTCCAGAGGATGGGCAGCAGCATCTCTCTGAGGTTACACTCAACCTACTGCGATCGCCAACCCGCCTGCCAAGCGTGGCGATTACGGCAAATACCCCTCATATCCTTGGGGGAGGCCTTTGTCCAGCAGTGGACGTCTTTTGGCTGAGATGATGATGATGATGATGATGATGATGATGCTAGAATGCTTATCCTTTTTTAAGTATCTTATTTATAAGAAAAACTTGTAAACGATTTGTCCTACTAAACCTTTTAAATATATTTTTTTTAAACTACCATTTAAATTGAGTTTTGTATATACAATACGAATTGGCTTATTATAATAATAACAAGTGTTTTTTTTGTACACTAAAAACTCTACTACGAGTATTATCGTAAGTCAAAACTACTTGTGTACAATTATGTACATACCAGGGTAGTATTCTCCTGAGCCAGGTACATCAGGTCCGTCGGGTCCTCCAGGGCCACCAGGTCCACCTGGGCCGCCAGGTCCTCCCGGACCGCCAGGGCTGCCCGGGGAACCGGGTGAGCCAGGAACACCGGGCGTACCAGGGTAGTAACCGCCTTGCGCTGTTGTTGAAATAAATAATCGGTTAAAAAGGATAAATTTTATCAAACATACTCTACTGAATGGGAAGCAGGTAAAAAAAGATTTTAATACGATGCAACGATTCAAAAAACCTTGTTGACTGAGTGAACTAGAATAAAACAATTTTTGATTTTGAATATGTAAAAATTTATCTAAAATAAATGATGAAAATATAAGGATCATTTCTTCAGTCCGAAAGAATTTATAGACATTTTTGAAATAACTAAAAATGTTTTTCTATTTTACTTTAGTGAGGACATTAATAAAATTGTGTCTGAAACAAGTCTGTCACCAGGATTATAAAAAAAACAGTTTCATTACTAAACAAGCCTAGCATTAATGCAAACTTTGCGAATCTTTCTTTCGTTTATTTGAATCCTCTAAATAGAGTACTGAAAAATTAAGATCATTGTGCTCCATTACATCCCATCTAATTAATGAAGTAGTTATACATCTAAATGTGTCTGATTATAAGTGTTCTTTTTTACTAAGCAATTACAGTGTAAATAATTAAAGTAATTCTTTTTTTAAGCATGATCACTGAACTGAAACTGTTTATAATATAGGTACTTATTTAAAGTCACTCTAATTGGCACAGACTGAATACGTTGTGTCGTTTACGACACAACGTATTCAGTCTGTGCCAATGCAAAAAAATCAAAGTAATCAGCAAAGATTTATCAGCAAAGTAAATGTTTTAACATTTACTTTTATTTTTATCAACCCCGTAATTCCAAAACGTGGACAAAGATGGTTGTGACATTATCAATATAAAACCAGGTTAGACTAAAGTCATAAGAGTTAACGTTTTCCTATCCAGCTTTTATCGACTGCCTAGGACTGTATCGATGAAGTAAGTTGATTGATAGTGTAAAGATAAAATATCCATTTTTTTACAATGCTTAAAGATAAATTTAATAAAGCACATCAAAACTTACATGGTCCGTTTGGACCATTTGGGCCAGTTGGGCCGCCAGGACCTCCAGGGCCAGACGGACCTCCAGGGCCTCCTGGTCCTCCAGATCCTAGAAAACAAAGGGAACAGTTAAATACTTATAATACTGTACTGTTTAATCTGTCAATAAGCAGTACACATTTCCTTGCTCGTTGAATTTTTGTAGGGGCTTCCATTTTTTTAAGGCAATTTCAACGATAAAGAAAGAAAGTCATAAATGGAAATCGGATCGTAGTCCACTGTGGTCCTAGGAGGCAGGTAATGTTGTGTGTAGAGCCATTGCTCTACATCTAAATCTAAAATGACTCAAGGCAGTAAAGCAGGCGAGTCTCACTAGCTATCCTATCCTTGCCGACCTGCAAGTTGCTCCTTCATATCATGTTTAAAGGACGTCATGTCGTAGGAAGAAGGAAATACGTGCCCTAGGAGAGCATTCATGTTATTGTAGACAATTGAAAACCTTACCTTGTCCTGGGTAAACTACTCCAGGGTTGGGGTTGCTGGTCTGGCCCGTGCTGTCAGGCGGGGGTCGCGCCGGTGGGCGAGGAGGCCGTGAAGAGGGAGGGGGTTTCGGTGTCACGCCCCCTGGAGTACGTCCACAGCCCTTGGGGAAGTAAAGCTTCTCCCATGGTATGATCTGACCGGGAACTTTCTCGGTAACTTCGTTAGCAGTCCTTGGAAAATAGGAAACCATTAGAATATAAAGCCTAGGAGCTTAAAAATAAACAGAGTATAAGCTTCGAATACTAGTTAATTTGTGTTTTGCCTCTTTTACTAGAGTAATCTCATTTCAGATTAGAATCTGAAATGAGTTTACATGACGGAAACAAAACACGGAATATCAATTCCAAGCTTACTCTTTGTTTATTTGTGGCTCTAATGTTTGTTCCTAATAATAATGATTCTTAAATCGGTTCCTTACATGGTAATACCTGATTGATTTATTGCACCACTAATGCTACGGCCACACTATCATGGTATCGCGAACATTTGCCGTTATCAAGACAAGCAATAAATGACATTTTTGACAGTGTTCTGAAATGTGACTATGGCTTGGCTCGACTTGTCAAAATGTTCGCGATACCGCGATAGTGTGTGTGGCCGTAGCATAAGAAAAACAATGTAGAGTATTGGAACCAGTATTCGACAGCAACCAGTTTTTCCTTTGATCATTAGTCAGCAACTGATTCTAATCTTTAGCTACCCGTAAAGTTTTAAGTTAATTAATAAATGCTATTTTTTGGCGACCAAAATGTTGAAAACTGGGCTTAAAGTCTCGAACATTGGTGCCACTACTATAATAGAATGCTATATTTATATGTTGCAATAACAATATATAAATGTTTCCCACACTCACACCAATTTTCTAGCCCCAAGAAAAGCTTCATTAAGAAACTCGAGAAATGGTTAACTAGACAACGGATAAACATACTTAATATACTTAAATACATACTTATTATATAACTCCCAGACCCGAAACAATTTAAAAAAACAGGTATTTTTGAATTGATCCGACCGGGGATCGAACCCGGGACCTCAGAGATGGCGACACCATGAAAACCGGTGTGCAAACCACTCGACCAAGGAGGTCGTCAAATATACCTAATAATATTTTTTTTTACATTTTGAAAGCACGGATCTGAAAAAAAAAGTCCGTGGTTGAACCTCAGAATAATATTATTGTTCTGAGGGTTGAACGTTAAAATAGTATAATATAGTGTGACGTGTGACGCTAGTTATATCTAACTGTCATAACATCAGTCACTTATTGCCATCCCTTTAAATTGGTCTATTTATTTTACTCTTTGTTCTCATCTTGATGCATCTCTATGTTTAAGTCACACCTAGACAAATGTAAACAAAACATAGTCGTATCATAACAACAGGAGTATCAGGGACTACTATACTCGTAGTGTAGATACTTCAAAGTCCTTCAAATGAAAAGTAACCGCTTGCAAAACAAATGACACTTACGCTTCATCGTACTCGTGCTTCTCATCAGGATAAACTTCGACCGGCTTCTCAGGTTCCACGACCCTGTACCCGTGGCTGTCTGCAACGTAGTGGGTGGCACGTAGTAAGCCATCCGGGTCCACGTAACCATAGCAACCGTACGTCACGCCGTCAGGCCCCCGGTTTTCGTGGTGGAACTGGCCGTTAGGACCAACGTCGTACCCGAATCCATATGCACCTGGAATGAAGACATTAATGTTTTTATGTCACATCTCACATATTCTGTGGTCACATAGATCTATCAAGTGCATTCATCTACAATGGACTTTTTAGTGGACAGTTTATGATTTTGTATCTAACAGAACAGCCGCTTTTGTGGTCTAGCAGGTCTAAACTATACTGTTAGTAGCATTGTGTTACGACAGATCAAGCTTAGATAGCCATTTCCTCAGCTGTAAGATTTCCGAGTGAAGTGTGCTACACTCTTATTCTCAGGTAATGCCAAGCGCTTCTCCTGTGTGAAATAAAAATAGAAGAACTTTGAGTTCTAATTCGAAAGCTTTTGTATTACCATCTGTGTTGTTTAGTAAATGTCAGACTTACTTGTATCATAGTTGGTTTCATAGTACTGTGACTTTTCGTCGTCTTGTATGTCCACCACCACTTCGTTTTCTGTCTCGCCGTAGGGCCCATAAGGCCTATACTGGCGGCCTTGCCTGGGCTCCGTTACATGTGTTTCTTCTGTCTTAGTTGCATTTTTTGGTGTTTCCTCGCTAGCTTGTATCAGCACTAGCGATGCCTGGAACAAAACAAAAGAGGTTCGTTAAATTGTGAAAGCTAATATTTTAAAACTTCATGGATTGACCTATTAAAGAGTTTACTAATGTAATCAATGTTGATAGTCTTTAAAATACTTATTTTAAATTGCTAATATTACAAAAATAAAATTCTTTTATATTTAATATTTGCTACAAGTAGAGTAAAGCAGGTACAAGTTATAACAACATATTATAAGGAAGGAATACTCGAAAAAGTTAAAAGAATGTATTAAACTTTGAAGAAAAATGTATCTGATAAGTTTGTATCAAAGTTCTTCATATCATAACAACAACTATGATTACCTAGTTGTTAATCTGAGAAAATCAAAAAATAAATAAGAGTCCAACAATTTTGAAAAAATATCGAATCTTTAGAACTGCAAAAAGTATAACTAAGTGTAATCTTATTTGAGTAATCTTTAAAAAAAATTGTTATTAAAAGTTTAACGAGTGAACGTATGACTTTTACCCGATAAACATTAAGCATTAACCACTAATTAAATATTAAAAACATAGATATTCGTGTACAAAGACTGCTAATATTTCGCTACTGGGGACAACAGACTCAGTAGTACTATTGACAGAATAAATCATCTTGTGTTGGTCAATGTTTCCCAATGTTTATATTGGGTTGGGTGTTTTACACAACCGATTACTAAATACATTGTCTAAGCGTAAGATCTAGGCACACCTTTGCGACGTCAATACAATTTGGAAGGTCTTTCAATGCAAAAAAAACTTATTGCGGGACCCCTCAGAAAGTCAGTGTGCGAAGGACTACTGAATGTAGACATAATTCTCAAAACTTTTTGGTTCGGCAAACACAAACTTTTTCTAATTCTCACATAGTGTTTAGTTATTACTAAACACTATGTGAGAATTAGAAAAAGTTTGCGTTATCTTACTTTATGAATGTAAAGCTTGAAGAAGATAAGCTTGAGAGATTAAGAAAATCCTACTGAGTATTTTTTGCCAGCTCTTCTCCTCGATGGAAGGCTCTCCCAAACGAACGAACGACTCTCGAATACGAACTTTCGGTAGATTCAGTAGGTAGTTAAGTTTATTAAGTATTTAAAATTACAATTCGAAAAAACATTTTTTTTTTCAAGTTATAATTTGTTCGCAACAAAATTTGTGTAAAATTTATATAACCATAGTTAAGTTAAGTTTAATTTAAGTTTATTATTATATTTTTTTGGATTTTTTACAGTTTTTGTAGCCGTGCCCTAAAAGGCTATACTGAATGAATGATTTAAATATGGCTTTGATAACTTTTGCGCTATCCTACTCTTGCGGCGGTAGCCTTAAGGATTTAACTTTGATTAAAATGAGGCCTTTGACATGATCGCCGAAACTGGTTAAGTAATGTAGGCAATTTCGAGTATTTAAATGGGAGTAGTGACCCATAACGAGTGGTAGTCTGAGGCAATTAATACGTTATCCTTAAAAATCATGGCGTAATTAAACATTAACAAAAACAACTAAATGGAAATGTTTATCAAAGAGGTTTACAATTAGTTGATATGTAAATTAAAGAGGTTTGGGATTACGTCAAGATAATTTTGTACTAGAATAATAAATGTAGAATTACCCAAATTCTGGTCTAAAGTTTCTTAAAACTAATGACACAGTACAATCCATTTTCAAGCACGATTATCGTTAAACCTCGATTTGAAATTAAAGTGCGTGTTTCTTAAACTAATCTGGATATTAATTGCTTTCATGAAGATCGACAAAACTTGCACTGGGACAAAACAAAAAAAACCGATTCGTTTTAACGTGTAAGGGATAGCTCACAAAACGTACTCCTTCATTTTAGTTTACTTTTAATGTAACTTCTGTTTCACGAGTTTACTTTTTTCAGAAGCCAGGGCAAATCTAAATTTAAGTAAAATTGGTGTCTGTAACAATTATTTTCGTCATTTCTTTCAGTTGAAATAATAAACAAACATGCAATTAAAGATGACCTTTTATGTAGAGCTATAAATTGCTCTAGCTTCATAACTCATCCAAAGATTTTGGTAACTTTCGTCGTAGATGATTAATAGGGCAAAGTTGGAGCTTGATTTGTACTCTCTGATTCGAATCTGTAGATACGTAGATAGTAATATTCGTAATCCTATTACGCCTCTTGAGTAATCAGATTACGGTATATTTATAACATAATGTAGTTATACAGATACAATTTTCGATACATCTACTTTAAATGCAAAAGTGGGTTTGTTTGTCCTTCCTAAATGTCAAAACGGAATATAGGATTAACGCAATTTATTAAAGGATTTGAAAATGCCTAAAAATAATGAAAGACCTAAATTAATCACATTTAAAGGTTACATAATAATATAAAAAAAGAGTAGGAAGTGCCTTTTTTATAGTTTTAGTTGTTATTTTTTTTTAAATGCGGTAAAATTTTAAGTATTTTGTAACAAAACGTTATTTCTGATAAACGTTATTTGTAAAACAAGGACCAGTGATTTTTTTTCTAAGAAAAGAATTCAGTTTATTGGAAGTATCGTATCATTTCATTTGTTTTCAACATATCAGGTGTCCAGGTTAAAAATTATTTGTAAAATACCCTCAAACTTTCATTGATGTTAATTAAACTTTAATATTTTGTGGCTTTTGCTGTAACATAACTAAGTTAAGTTAAACTTGAGAGTAAAACGTTTGGATCGTTAGTTAAGATCAGTGATAGACAGCTTACTAGCCTGTCAATTAACACACACATTATTAGCGACGTGCTTAAGTCCATACCTACCATAAACAAGATTTTTAAATCACTTGAAATAAATATTTTAGTGTCATAGCAGTTTGTGTATTTATAGAAGTGCTAGAATCTTGAAACGTGAGTCGTAACATTTGTTAATATCAACGATTGAGACCTTAATGGGTTCTTATTAAACAATACATGCCAACGTTATATACTTAACACACTCAAAGATTTACGACACAGTTTATACCTTCCATCAAGATATCTTTTAATTGCTTGAAAAAAAATACGATTTGTGTATTTATTTAAAGAAGTGCTAGAATCTTGAAACGTCATCCTTCAACAAGAAGCTAGTTATATATTGCAAAACTGCCCAGGAGGCACTTAGCTCGGTAAACTAAAATATCAAATGTTAATTTGTAATGACACGAATCGCTAATAAATAATGTACATACAGGTAGTATTATTAACTAACGACCTTACCTGTTAGCATGCGATGTAAACTTAGACTAGATAAAAAAAAAATGTTTTCAGATTTATCGATGACGACATTATATTATTACAAAAATAAAAAGTAAGTATAAAAAGTGAACAGTTTATGAAAAAGTTTAAAATTATATCTTTCTTGAATATTTATAATTTATTATTTATATGATAGCTTGTTGCAAAATTATTTTAAAAATATTAATAATCACAGCCTCCCTTCGTCTATAAACGTTGTAAAGGATTCGAAACGTCAACATAAAGAATTATGTAGTTACCTATCAAAAATGCTCGACGGCACAGTGGCTTGCGATCTTGCTAGTTAAGCAATACCGCATAAGAGGACGATGACCTAGCTTTGTACGTATTAGTTATAATTAAGCAAACATGTTTTGATAAACAAATATATCACAAACATGAACAAGGAACGCCTTAACATGACTATCAAGGTCACAAGGCTACATGGCCGAATTATCACGATTTTTAAATGCAGTGCGACCATCGGTTAATACTTTGGCAAGCACACGACCGTAACCTCTCACCAAATTATGTTTTGCACTCACGTCCGAGACAAGCATCAAAGTAAATTGTTTTTTGATCTGGGACATGGCGTGCCCCAAAAGCAGGTTTGCGGACGACAAAATCCGCGAAACAAAAGCTTTAACATACAAAGCCGTTGCCGCGAAAACTACAGCGCATGGTGTTGAATAAATGTTGAGATTAGTCAGCATTCCTCAAGGTATCGGACACACTTTCGGCCGCCTTTGATTTGGTGTGCTAAATTCGCTTTGACGACGCTTTTAAAACTTCTGGTTCTACCAAGAACTACTTATGGTATCTACAATAGGTGATCCTTTACTTTACGATACTTACTGCATTTTAACGCTCATGATAAGTAAGTAACAACCCCATCATCATCATCATCATCATCATCATCTTCATCATGGGATTTAAGGTACTTAATAATAATAGCCATCTGATCAATTAGTTAATAAGAATTGAAATTCCTCACCTTTTGGAAGCGCCTACTTTAAAATGTCAACGGGTTTATAGGTCTAGGATCGACGGTGCGTCATACATTGGATTTATTAGTTTGGCTGAGTAAATGACAAGCAACAAATGGTATGAACATCATTAAAACATTTTTTTTAAACCGCATCAAACTATCATCAAAAATGTTTTGGGTACGGAAACACTGATAACATGACTCGGGTTTTGTTCCCAGGCTGAAATAAATGTGTTCCAGCAAAAAGTAATGAGGGTTTCTACGTTAAAATTCTAATACTGAATGTGTCAGACCATAAATCGTGACAAAGAGATGTGCGTGACGCGATATGATGATACCCTCTGCCTGCATTATTTTAAGCTTCCCGGATTCAGGACATTTGCGACAGTTTTATGTTGCATACCTAATGGTGTTAGTTTTTATGCATCCTTATGAAGAAATCCAGGACAGCTGTTTTGACAATTGAAGGTTGGTACGGTCATTTATGCTACATTAACATTTGTATACATTTGACTTATACGCAAAGACAAGTACATAGAACACTTTGGTGTAACAACTCTCGTGGTCCTCGTGTTACCAATCCTGGCTGCTTTCTGAGCTTCAAAGAGAGCACAAACATGAATCACGGAACTATTCTAAAGATGATATAACGTGTTAAGGTTTTACGTGTTAAGGGTTAACCTGAAAAGTTTAGTTGCTACAGCATGCGTCCCGAGGGCGTACACCATGGATCGAATCAACATAGGAATCTTTTCTATTACAGCTACCTTTGGCAAATAACCGTTTTTTATTTACTCTGGTTTCTCTGTTTGTGGTGCATCCACGGAGGCGCGCGACGAATTTTAGGTATTAACGTTTTAATTTAAAAAACATATAGTAGACACACACGCATGCACGTGTCAATTGAGCTTTATGTATATGGCATATGGTTGAAGAAATTTGTCAGTTTTTTTTAGGTTGATGAGCAGCTGTCTGTACCTAGCATCAGCATACGATGCACTTCCAGTATAGTTTTATTCATTCAATATTCTAGCTCAATTGTTCGTTTTACCGTTTTTGAGGAAAGACGACTTACAACAGGTGTCTAACTCTGCCGGATTGCGAAAGTACTTGGCTCCGAGTCCTACCTTATGCAAGGCGCCTTTCTTTCAATTGCTTCAATTTCGACAAAAACATGACATTGTGAATGTAAAAAAAATAAAAAAATAACAATTTGAAATGTAAGTACTTTTATGTTAATACTACTTACTACTTCTTCATACTGTGTATTTCTTGTCATTAAATTCTCTCATCCATTATGGAAGTCCATCCAATGATTCACTACAAATAGTGGCGTTATCCCTGAATCTAGGTATATGACAAGGCAAATGAATACATAATACATCTCCAAGCGGATCCAATATACCTGTTTGCCCTTGCTTATTGCAGTAAAATGTTTATTTAATTGTGTTTAACCATTTATGAATAGTAATACTTATATCCGTGAACGGTGGGTGATGAGATGAGGCATATTACGAGTATTTACAAGTTAAATCAGCTTTGTCGTCATGTCCGTAAACTGAAACATATTTGCAGATGTAACACGCCTGCACATAAATCTATCCAAAACTGCCTTTCCTGAATAGACTTTGAACTTTGTGTAGATGTTCATATGGTTGATTAATTATTGGAGAAAGGACTATGGGAAAATATTTATGGGCTCCGTCCCCACCTACCAACGCACATGGAACTGATACCAATATTTTCCTAAAGTGCCCCCTATCTGATTAAAATCTTTTGTTTAAGATAAATCAGTGGGAATATATATTAAAAAAAAACAATTTGTAATTATTAATTAACGTATATTATTAATTTTATTTAAATATATTATTATATATTTTTTTTCAAAGTAAAAACCGATAACAGAAAGAAATAACACGTGAACGTACACTGCAGCGAACTGACTGTGACTAAGGTTCTGCCTGCCTGCGAAAGAGCGTGGGTTGGGAGAAGGGGGTTATTTTATAACCGGTTATCTTTATGTGCATGCGCCGCCCGCTGCTGTGCACTAATGAATAGATAAATGAGTAGGTATTTTGCAATTACTTGTCAATAATACGTCATCGCGATATTTGTTTAAACGTAAGATACCATAAGAACCCAATGCATTTGGGCAACGCCGCCATAGTAAAAAAATATCATCTTGCCAAGATCTATCAATTGAGCTACATTTTTATTTTGTTGATGGGCGGGGACGATTCTGCCCATGGTCCTTTGACAGTTTTGGATAGATTGATGGGCAGGCGTCTGTACTTAAGAGTCGGGAGTCGATTAGTCGATTACACGAGTCCTTAACCCTATAATAATAATAATCATCATCATCAGCTCATTTTATGTCCCCACTGCTGGGGCACGAGCCTTCCCTGTGGATGGATAGGGAGAATAAGGCCTTAAACCACCACGCGGGCCCAGTGCGGATCGGTGGTTGTTATCGTTTGCTAATGCAGCCGGGATCAACGACTTTACGTGACTTCTGAAGCACGAAGGAGCTCGAGATGATACATTTTTGGTCACCCATCCGATGACCGGCCTTTGCAAAAGTTGCTTAACCTCAGCACTCGCAGACCGGGCGCGTTTACCACTGCGCCATCGAGCAATAAATAATAATAATAAATTCGTTTATTTTCAGGCAACAATTTAAAGTTACAAAATAACATGCCCATAGATAAATAACTCATAATGATGCTGAGTGGAGTTTTACCTTAACGGCTACGTACCTACGTAGTTTTATTTTATATTTTTAGTACATACCAGACAATATTAGGATTTGTTGCTTGTTTCAATGCTTTTAATTGCTTTGTTGCTTTGTTTTGCTGTTAATTGCTTTGCAGTTGATTTTTAGGGTTCCGTAGACAACAAGGAACCCTTATAGTTATTATAATAAAGTGCTGGCACCAGTAACCGACACTTTTTTCCTTAAATCATTAGAAATGGCAACTGATTTGTGACTTTAGCGACAATTGAACACCAACTTTCATCCAGAAAAAAATATCTATATTTGGCGATGAAAACTGTATCGAAGACTTCTTGGCGAGAAAGTGAAGAGTCATGACTGCGGTTTTGTTTGTTTTCTAAAATTTGTATTAAGTCGAATATTAATGTGAAATAATGGTGGATTATTAACCGTTTTAGTGTGCATTAGTGTTGGCAAATGAAACAGAACAGTGCAACGGCACTTTTCAAATTCTCTTAAGAAGTCCGCCCGAGGACTTAGTAAAGCGCCACATCTTTACTGAGATACTCGGGGTATATCATTTCTCACTTCTCATTTCTATTATCATTCATCAATATCACACAGGAAGGAAATATTGTTTATTTATATGTTTAACATATAAGAAAAATCACTTTGACACTGGCTAAACGTGCTAATAGCACGAAGCCATTAACTAAAAAAAAAAAACTGTATCGAACACTGGGCTTAAAATTTGTTTATATAAAAAAAGTTTGTTTATGTACGAGTATTTAAACTAACTATGTCACATGTTATGCCAATAAATGCCTTTCTTTTATTCTTTTTTTTGAAGAGAGTTTGCTGATTAACTCAGTCGGCATTTTCAGCTTCACCGGGCTTTTTTGGGGGCGGCGAGAAACTTAAAGAGATCCTCAAGCCGTGTGAAACGAATCACCTTCCGAGGTGTTCTAAAGGGAACGGCATCACGCGCTAGTGCGTGTCCCCGTGCCCTACTAGATTCTCCGAAGGGTTCGGATCGGATCGGAACTTTTTTCGTTCGTGTAGCATAACAAAAAGATAACTTTGTAGCTCCCGACCGTATCAATAATATAAAAGCGACAACATAGACATCGAGACAGAAAAATTGCAGTGGCATAAACATAAAACATAAACATAAAACATAAAAACACGCGGTTAAAGTCGTGGGCAAATACTAGTATTGATAGATCATGTAGTCGTATGTGATCCGTGAACATTTTTATAGCTAAAGGCGTCAAGGAGTCATAACATAGATAAACAAACCGGCAAACAGCCTATTTATTATGAATTGTTTTGTAAGCGACACACAATATTTCGCATAAAACCATAAGAGTACAACACTTCGAGGCGTTGAATAAATTTTAATATCGCAACAACATCATACAAAGCATGTTATTATCTTTTTCATAATAAAGTTTATGTTGGATTTTCGTCAATGGCATCGCGGCATCCCTGCAAGGATTTGCATACTTTATTGTGTTGTGAGATAAGGCCATCCGCGCCGGGTATAAAACAACTCGCTGGTGATGAAACATTCAAATATAACGGCGCATATATTACTCGATTTCGTAGTTGTTGCAGCAAGCGATTATTAATTTTGTATGCTACTGTTTTCCGGGGAGGTCGTTGACGTAGCAGCTAGCGTGTTCGGTTTGCTATCGCTCAAGTCAAGGGACTTTCGCAAGTATAAGTTACAACAATGTTGCGATGGCATGGTGAGTTTCCAACAGCGAACAGCGTGTTTCTCAGTGACTAAACATTCCGGGTGATGTGAGCTTCGAACTAAACTTATCGTCACTTTATCGTAATCAGTCTATACGTCCCGCTACGAATATGAATAGTAAGCCAGTAAGATGAAGCCAGTGTCTCATTGGTTAGGATTCCGAGTGAATTACACTTAGAACTTTTTATAGAGCTTGCTGATTATCAGGCTTAATCATCACCTGTAAACATCTTGCTGCTAGGCTCTGGCCATTCCATATCCCACAACTCACCACTGTAGCTTATTGGGGGGTTAGTGACTTATTATAACTACTGTTGTCTTACGGCAACAACGAAGCAAATTCTTGAATAAATAACAAACTAAATTCACATGTAGGTAAAATATATTACAACTTAACTTTTGTGTTTTGAATAATGTGTGGAAATTTTGTCAAGTCATAGAGCCATCAACTACAGCCGTTACAATGTAGGGTTGGCTTTCCCTAGTTAGCTATTTATAACTATGTGTTTGAATTATTTTAGGCATAGGTAATGTAAGGTGGCTGTAAATGATAATACGACTTTCACTTTTATTTCGTGTATTCATAATTAAACTTTATTACAACATTACTGATCTCCGAGCACCTCGGCTCATAGCCGGGATCACAAACTAGGTAGAGATACTAACGTGCCGGGATGTCTACTTCTGTCTGCGACTGTGTCAAACCATTGCAAACCTTTTTAATTACTTAACGATGATTCCAATACTCATCCAAACTAAAGAGGTTTACATACAAAAAATTAAACTAGCTTTTACTATGAGCTGCATATAAACTCCTTACAGTACCTAACTTTTTTTGTTGCTATTTTGGTTTTCTATACGCAGGACTTGAACCCGCACCCTCTGACATACCGGGTTAGATGCACTTCCAATTAATGCTATTGTAGCTCTGTCCACCACCATCATCATCAGCACATTTTATGTCCCCACTGCTGGGGCACGAGCCTTCCCTATGTACAGATAGGGAGATCAGTGCCTTAAACCACCACGCGGGCCCAGTGCGGATTGGTGGTTTTTAATCACTGCCAATGCAGCCGAGACCAACGACTATACGTGCTTTCCGAAGCAAGGAGGAGCTCAAGATGATACATTTTTGGTCACTCATCCGTAGACCAGACTGTCAAAAGTTGCTTAACGTTAATTAATGGAATCAGGCGTTACTTTGCGGAAATCCATGGTACAAAAAAATATAATATAAACAATATGTAGTGTTAATAACCCGGTTATCGGTGTTGGTGTGCATTTTCGTTTGCACCCATTGTTTCTCCTGCATGTGCAAACTTTCTGCGGGCGGGAGGGCGGTGCGTGCGTACTGAATCCAAGCTGTATAAACGAGTGAGTTAACGGAATTAACACTACATATTATTTATATTACATTTCTTTGCTTAACGTTAGCAATAGCAGACCAGCCGCGTACACCACTGCCCCATCAAGCTCCTCAAACTGGCTGATAAGCCATAGGAGCCTTATTCAACGCCAACCACTACGTCATCAACATCCATTTTTACAAATATCATAGATAAGACAAGAAGAGGTAAGCTGCATAATTTTATTTCAACGCTTTTTCAAAATGTAGCTATTTATAAAATTATGTTTCAAGCTAGGTTTGAGTATGTGGGATGCCCTCTGCCAAACAGTGTCCTATATAAAGGCTGGTCGATCATAATGTAAGTACAATGTACATAACCTAAAAGCTATTTGTTCAGAATCGACACTAGAATCGATTACCTACAGGTAAAATTTCACAATTTTATTTTATTTACTTATTGCACTGTGCTCGTCACCTTTGCGCACCAGCGAGCGCATAACTGCATCATTGTTATAAAAGATAGAGCTTTGAATCGATCAGACTAACAGTGACACAAAGAAATACAAATATCTTCCAAAATACTTTATAAGTATTAGTATTACATTAAATTGGTATTAGATTATTTTATTAAAGAAATGATACTTAAACTGCTATATCTGTTTATGACACGACAGTAAACCTATTAGTCTGGCTTTGTAAAAAATAGTATTTAATGGGCTTTTTTAAATTCATAGTCAATATTATTTAGTTAACATTTGAGACAGGTTTTAGTCCGACTGGAAAAGTGAATACTATGCCCCTCATTAACTTACTTATGAATAGCGATATTGGCACTTCCAATCGGATCAAATGCCATTTAGAGTAGCAAAAACAAAACAAATATTATTCGAATATTCAAAAAAGGTTTTGAGGTTACATGCTTAGATGTTTAATGCTTAGATACCTATATTCGTTATATAAATTTGTTATTTCGTTAGTCACTCGACCTCTGAGTGATGCGATGCATGCGCAGTATAGCTGGTAAACTACCGATGTACCTAATATGTCCAGTGAAGCACGAAGCACTCTAGACTAGATTGATAATTTTAGTGATAAATCCAAGAAACACGTACAGTCCAAAATTGACAGCAATAATAATTGCTTAGCAGCTTTTGGAGCCCCAGCCACTATGTCACTTAAATCCTCAATAAGTTAGACCTTCACGATCAATAAAAACTGCTAAGCAGCTTTTTCGTTTATAATTAGCTACTATGCAACTAAACTCCTAAAATACGTGAGAAATTTACGTATCAACAAATATTGCTAAGCAGTTTTAACGTTTGTAACTAGTCACTATGATACTAGTATCATTAATAAGTGAGACTTTAATGACAACAGTCACTGCTTAGAAGTTTTAGGTTTGTAACCCTAGCCGCTGAGCTACTAAACTCCTCAATACATGAGACATGCACGGTCAACCATTATTGCTAAGCAGCCCTTACGGTTGTAGCCCTTGATTGTAGCCACTATGCCATTAAGATGTTTAATAAGTAAGACATTTATACGACAACAGTAATTGCTAAGCAGCTTTTACGTTCATAACTATCCATTATGCAACTTAAATCCGCAATAAGTAAGACATTCACAACAACATATATTGCTATGCAGCTTTTACATTCGTAACCATCCACTATGCAACTAAACTTCTCAATAAATGAAACATTCACAACAACAATACATTTTTAGCAGCTTTTACGGTTGTAGCCGGAGCCACTATGCCACTCAGATCTTCAATAAGTAAGACATTCACGACAGCAATAATTGTGTAGCAGCTTTTACGTTTATATGTAACCCTAGCTGCTGCGCCATTAAGCTCATAAATAAGCAAGACCTTCTCGACAACAGAGTTACTAAATCACCTAGAGAGTACAGCTATTAATCCTTCACGTTGACTTAGTGGAAGCTTGGTTAATTGTCAACTCATTTGTACAATTTAAAAATTGTAATTTTACTAAGTCATAATATATTTGCGAGTACCAAAGCAGTCACAAAAAATATAAAACATCAGCCGCCCGGATTGCGGAAGACCCAGGTTCGATTCCTGGCTGGGTCGGGTAGGCGTTTAATTTTTTCACTGTATTTAATAAATTTTATAAATATTTAATTTAGCTTCAGTGCAGCAATTAGTACTTGAAAATAAAAAGTAAAAATTTACTATAGCGTTGTGTTATCAAATTTGTGGTATTTCATCTGCAAAGATGAATTTGCATAGCCATCGGTTGCAAGGACCGTAATTAGCACTTGAAAATAAAAAGTTAAGTTTTTGTTTTTGTATTTTACCACTATAAATATGTAAGCATCATTTGTATATTAAAAACTACGCTCATTATATGATTTTAAACTATTACTCCATACAATGTTTGAATAACCTTCAATTACTGTCTGTTTAATGTTTATAAAATACAATGCGGTCTCGAGTCCTCTTCTAAAATACATGGTTAAATCTTTTTTCAAAACACGTCTATGGTACTTAATTATGCTGTAAGTACGTTGTTATAGCAACTAAAAATACAATAACACTTGAATTTTAAAGGGTGACTTTTGAAATTTCCGAATCAAAGTTGAAGCACTTGTTTGGATAGGTATCATGTCAAGGTGCGGTCGATGACGCCAACGTGGGTTATGTCACACTCACCAGCAGCGGTCTAATCTAGGCGCTAAGTAGCCGTAGCCACAACGGCGAAGGTCGCGCGCATCCGGCACCGTGTGGCACGAGCCTTACCAGCGAAAGTGGAACTCACCTTTGCTATTGACCACTTCTGGGGTCGTAGCCGTGTTAAGCGAGTAATGAATGGACACAAAATGCGTTGTCATAATAATAGCCTAAGCTCACTATACCCGTTTGTTTTCCTCTGAAAACAACTTGTACTAAGCTCTCTAGCTTAGTACAAGTTTTATTAACCATTTCAAGACGTTAACGAAAACAAAATTGTGTAACTATGGCACTTCGATCGTATGGCATGCATGCGTACTGCATGTGACTAAAGACGAGGACGGAATTAAAAATAAAAGACGGTATCCAATTTACAAACTTATTATTAGACGACCAACACCTCGCAGTCTTCCTATAACCTCAGACCCAGTAGTGAGTTCAAACGTCAAGATTATTTATCTTTAGTATAACGAGAACGAGAATTACCACGTTGGAAATTAAAACACTTTTTACGAATTTACTCGTGTTACGACAACGTAATAGAACGGTAAATGGAACTAGGCACTTAGTTGTGGCTGGGCGACAACACAATTGTTCTGAGCAGTGTGAGACTACGACCGGGCCCCTGATGCCAACTAACTGTTTACTAGGTCAAGAGCCACAACAATATAAGAGATCATATTATCTGTCGGTTAGCGTAACTTGTCATCGCCTTATTGCAAAATTATACAGAAATGTTTCTTTTGATAATCAAAGAGGTGAAAAGGTTGCATCTCGCATCTTTCAATAAGTCAACTGAGTACCTAATATTGCGCTAAGTGTTTTGAATGCGTTACATGTGACGTTTCGTAACAAATTCAATAATGGTTGTGTTTAATCTAAACTCCTCTTGCATTCACTATCAGGTTTTATTGTAAGTGAAGCTATAATGTTGTAAACTGCATGAGCACAATTTTAATATTACTCAAATTGATGAGCAAACATGGTTTGTGTCGTATTACCTAATCTCGTGACTATATATTGTATGTTTGTTGGAGGCTGTCATCGTCATTGAGAAGTCATTAGAGGATCTATATTGATCAGAAGAACAATTAGAATTTCCCAATGCGATGCGATCAATGTTTGCCGGGCAAATGTCGTGAGAAATATTTTTGTGATTACCAAAGACTTTGATTTCGATGTTGATAATTCGCATTTTTTTTTACCGGTGTGGTCACAATTCAAATTACTTCCTGCTACTTCCACTCATATGTTTTCTGTTTATGCCGTCAGATTAGAATTTATCGCGTGACACACCAGACTGTTGTCTGTCTTTAAAAAAGTTTAAAGAAACATTGAATGAAATAAAATTAAATGAAAAATATTTATTCGGAGCATCTATGACAACTGGACATAATGGACATTTTAAATTATAATTATACAACCGAAATGGTCACCACTCAGCTTATGCCATGACATTGACGTGCAAAGGCGCTGATATTCTGTGGAACCAGTAAGAGGGGGGCGCAGCTCCAGACATGAATTTAAAAATTTTACACAGTGACAGCTGTATACAATATTAACCATAACTTAGAGTACCTACACATAAACATGAGGCTACATAAGAAATTATATTTGTAAGAATAAAGCAAAAAATAAATCCCAAAAGTAAATAAGTAATAACAATATCAACACAACACGACCGCATAAGCGCTGAAAACCTGTAAATCCAATAGATACTCTTTTGACCTTATTTTGAATGTGCTAGCAGTTTTATTGCAGTTATGATCAGAAAGCCTAACTTGCAGAACGTCTTTGAAGCAAAACGTCTACAATGCTTAATGACTAAAATGCAGATAGCCTAACTTGCAGAACGTCTTTAAAGCAAAACGTCTACAATGCTTAATGACTAAAATGCAGATAGCCTAACTTGCAGAACGTCTTTGAAGCAAAACGTCTACAATGCTTAATGACTAAAATGCAGATAGCCTAACTTGCAGAACGTCTTTAAAGCAAAATGTCTACAATGCTTAATGACTAAAATACAGATCGTAATAGAGACAGATCGTAAGCAAGACGTCTATGCTGAAGAGGAACTAAGGTCGACTGAATTGAAAATTATGTATAAAAAGTAGACAAAATCAACGTTTCGTAGTCCTCTGATTCCTCCTCCAAAACTGGAACGATTTAATTACTTTTTTCATTAAAAATAAAAAAAGGCTTCGGCTGTGTCCCTATGTTTTGCTTTTTTTTATATAATCTCATCGAATTTCGAAAAACAGCGGAAAATCTGGCCAGTTTTTAAGGTATATAAAGGTTCATATTTTTTTAAATAATTAATTTATGACACAAAGTAAAACATAGGGACACAGCCCAAGCCTTTTATTAATTTTTAATGAAAAAAATAATTAAATCGGTCCAGTTTTTGAGGTGAAATCAGGGGACTACCAAACGTTGATTTTGTCTACTTTCATACATATTTTTCAATTCAGTCGACTTTAGTATTTCTTTTATTTTATATTGTCTTTAGTATTAGCTGTATAAACGAGTGAGTTAGCGGAATTAACACTACATATTATTTAAATTACATTTTTTTTAGTATTTCCTCCAAATGACTAAAATGCAGACAGTCTTTGGTCGTTTACATGACATTAAGTATAAGCAAGTGATTTAAATTTACGCGTGTAAACAATCACCAAGTTAGTGAATAAGTGATTTAAGTAGAATAGAATCGAGTCTATTTTTAAGGTTCCGTACCCAAACTGTTCTGTATTTGACAACAATAGGTATATTTTTTTGTGCGTTATAAAATTAATGAACTGTTCTTACGTTATAACTTTTTTTATATATTTATTTATGCCCACTTGGGCTTGTACTTTGATAGAGGGGAATTCGTATGGGTACCCCTTCCGGCACGGAAGCCGCTTGCTTTATGGGTATATAGGTATAGACGTAATGCTGCTAAGGCAATTTACCTTTTAGACATTTTGCTTCTTAGACATTTTAACATAGTAAACGTAATGCTGCTAAGCCCATTTACCTTTTAGACATTTTGCTTCTTAAACATTTTAACATAGTAGACGTAATGCTGCTAAGCCCATTTACCTTTTAGACATTTTGCTTCTTAGACTTTATACAACTTAGACATTGCTTTTAGACATTTTGCTTTAAAGACGTTCTGCAAGTTAGGCTTTCTGATCATAACTCTTTTATTGGCTGTGGCAGATTATTCCAGCACTTTGAGACAGCATAGCGAAAGCTGCCACGAAAGGCGGTCGTTTTGTGTCGTTAGGCATAGGCGTAGTGCAATTCTCATGTGTCCTTGGGTGAACTCTAACTTATTGAATAAGTATGCGGGCTGCTTGCTACTCATAATTCCCAAAAAGAAGCAATGCAAAATGTAACTTTCGTCGAGCAGCCATGTTAAGCAAGTTGTAACGGTTCAGAAATGGGGATTTATGAGAATGTTTAGGGACAGGAAAACAGTATCGAGCACAGGCGTTCTGAATACGCTGAATTACTTTTTTCGTACGGGCCAAAAGACATTCACCAAAAACTGTATCGACGTAATTTAGTTTTGAGAGAACAAGGGTTTCACACAATTTGATACGCATATCAAGAGCTATGCAGTCGCGTATGCGGTAGCGGTACAGTACCTTAAGCCTATAAAAACAGTTTCGCATTATTTCTGAAACATGTTCCTCAAACTTCAGTTGTCCGTCCATGATAGACCTAAATTGCGAGTCTGCGTCACATGTTCTAAATAATCTCCTCGTACAGTTGGATTTCAGGAAGATATATTACTTATGAGATTTTTGGATTTAGAACCAAATTATTTCGGTCACATCAACGAGGTACCCGGCTCAGATCTGCATTAATTTTATCAATTGCTTGTCCTTTTTTGATTAATTAATTTAAATTGCACAAGTTTAGTCTAAAATGTTTGTTTTAGGTTTACTTTATTTGGTTATGTAATGTTAGTTGAATGAATGTGTCAGCCCTACCAGAGAGTAAATAAACAAGTGATTGAAAAATAGTCGCAAGTTGTTTTATTGGAGTAATTGGTAGTTTAGCTTGTAAGGAATAAATTGTGCACAGGATACGGGTGCTTACGCGGGGGGTCCCTATTGTTTTATCGTTTAGGAGTTTCCCATACTGGCCCATATATTTTCTTCAGCCTGTATATTGTCGTTTCTCCCATTGAAACAAGAACACACAAGCCTAGATAACTTTTCGTACAGATGGAAATGGATACTAAAGCTATTGTTTTTTTATTCATGAGCTTTTTAGAGAAATATAACGTTCCACTACTAAGTTTCAAAAGGCTTTTACAGTATTTATTGCGAACGCAAGGTTCTCCCACTTAGGTATTGAATTCTTTCTTCTCTTATTTTCGTTTGGAGGCTAACCTAGTTGTAGGGTGATTTATGCCATCTTTTAGGCCAGTGAAGCTGGCTTAGCTACCGCTATAGGATAATATAGTAGTACCTAGCGATAGTCAAAATTGCCTTTTGGGTCACAGTTATAAATGTTTGTAAATCGCAAAATGTTACTATTTGACTATAATAAAGTTAAAATGAATCATTATGTTTAATTTCACATATTTATGTACCTACATATTTTTTATTATTTCGAACCCCAGTTGTAATATACTTGATTGAAACTTGATCGAAGGTTCGAAACGTCAAATGTAGTTATATTACATAATTTATTTATTTGCTGTATAAAAACTTAGCCTATGAAAAAACTTATGCTATGTAATTACTGTTAAGGTATGTAAGGTGTATACAATAAAATAAGCCATGCAATACCCAAACCAACCAAAAAAAAATTGCCTGTATCTTAGGTGATAGGTTAGGTATGTATTACATTTTGGTTAGCGATTAACGTAGGTAAACATTTACGTTATAGGTAACAATGACTTACTAAAATAAATAAGGAAATATAAATTTTAAAAGAAGAAGTAGTATTTTATACAATAAAAATAATGTTGGTTACAGTTTCCTTACAAAAACTATAATGGCACTATTGCTCCACAAGTCAAAATTCCTCTAACCCCCGTAGTAGTTAAATATAACTGTTGCACGGTTATATATTTTTTCATTTCTATGTGTAGTGGTCGAGTGAACTTAAGATAACAATGTACACACGGCGGCAGATCAACCTACCCAAAACTGTCAAATTTCTACAACCAATTTTGAACTTTATTGTTTGGTTAGAAGGATCAATATTCATTGGAGAAATTTGACAGATTTGGGTAGGTTGATCTGCCGCCGACTGTACCATATAAAGTTATTACCAGGGGCCTTGACAAGTGGCATAACATTAAAAGAAAATAAATGTAATAGGATTATTATAAAGAGAACAAATTATACTTTTGTTTTACTGACTTGTTCTTATATAATAAGTACAATAATACTAACTTCTTCCTAAATTTTATTGGTGCATGTGGTATTTACCTATAAGTGTTTGTAACATTAAGCTTGTAAGTATTTTAAATAATTTAATTGTACTCATTTTTAAGAAACAATGTAATCAAACGTTAGTAAATCTAATAAATAAATAAATTATCGTATGGGATTGACCAACGATAAGTATAAATTATGTTTGATTAGATTATGTTAATTTCATTTATTTAAAGTAGTAGACTTCATTTGTTTAAAGTAGTAGACTTCATTTCCATTTCTATTCTACTAGCGTTATGCCACTTGTCTAGGCCCTCAGTAAATAAGGTAGTAAAGGTACTTCCTTTTTGTTTTTTTAAGTTGTAAGACCAACATGATGTTTGAGGAGCTTAATCATAAACACGGATTGCAGTTCTGCAGACTAAGACGGAATACCGACGAAATATTCGTATTCACCGCAAATATTTGCGATTACTTAACAACATTATTTATTTCGCACCTTTATATTCTAAGTAAAGAGTTTAAAAAGGTATTATATATTACCTATATTTATGTAGCACTTCATTTTATGACTAAAACACATAATTATAATTACGTACAGATATTGTAATTATGCATTAAATAATATATGCTAAAAAACGAGATAAAATGTATAGAAAATTATCTTTAGTAATTTAAAAAAAAATATCGAAGAATAATCTTTAACCCCCGTATTAATAAACAAAGTGTAAGCTTGGAGTAGTTACTCCGTGTTTTGTTCCCGTCATGTGAACTTCATTTCATATTAGAGTAAAAGAGACAAAACACGGAGTAACTACACCGAGCTTACACTTTGTTTATCAATAAGCCCCATTGTGTTTCGTTTAACTTTGTATGGAGTTTTAACCATCTCTATTATAATAGTGAGACTGTCGATGTCAGACCCATAATAGACCATTCGGGCTTTACGGCTTATTGGGGATATGCTCGCTCACGACTACGATACTGACATATTTGCTGATACCTTTGGACTGCTCTGTTATAAAGCCCTATTATATATTAATAATATTGTTTGTAATAATTCTTTATGACATTTAATTTAATTTGCCTAATTGTGTACTACTAATTTTGGACGTATATTTTTTATTTGACATACCTAAGCATTTTTATTGATTTTGTTTGACATAATTATTATTGACGATTTGTATTTTAATTGGTTTCTGACATTCCTTTTGTATTAATATTAATTTACTATTTTTGCTTTGCTAATTTATCTGACTTTGTATATTCTTATTTTAGCATGCTGGCGATTTGGGTAAACTGTGAGTTAGCATGTACACTGTATAATAATTAATAAATAAATAAATAAATAATAATATGTATTAGGTCAATTACCAACAGCAGTGGTGGCACCAATTTTCGACAAGCAGCCAGTGATCGACAGGAACCCAGTGATCGACACTGTAACTTTTAAAATATTCAACGACTTATTTTTGACTTTCGTACCAATAGCTGTCATCCATTAAAATTACAATAAAATTCTATGTGCATTACAAAGAAAAAGCTCCGAATAGTTATTCCGTGTTTTGTTCCTCTCATGTAAACGTTATTCCAGATTAGAGTAAAAGAGACAAAACACGGAATAACTATTCAAAGCTTATTCTTTGTTTATTTGAAAGACCCTATAAGATTTTTTTGGTGTCGAACACTGGAGGCAATACAATACATGTGCGCAGGTTGGCTAGCCATCTCGCTATTTACATCTATCTTTTCTAAGTATGTCGCCAAAATAACTAAGTTAGCAGTAGGTATTGTTGTTTTTCATCAGTTAGATTGTTGAAGTTCCACCTTTGCTTTATCGTAATTTACCAAAGAGATGAAGGTCAAGAGTGTTGTGTTTGTGTCTAATAAAAATAAAAAGTAATAAATGCAATATTCATGAGATACACTTTTTTATATAGTGACATCATGTTGTAGAATGTAAGGTAAATAAATATTTTCTTATTCGTTACTAATAAATATCTTTTTTGTGAAAAAAAAAATTTGGCTTTCAAAGTAAAAAGTAAATAGTGTTGAATAATTTCGGCGGGCTGGTTAGAACCACGATAGCTGAATTGGGAGAGCACCTAACCCGGTATGTCAGAAGGGCGCAGGTTCAAACCCTGCTCGTGGAAATTTTTTCAACATTTGTGTTTTTGTAATTTGTTCGCAACAAATTTGCGTTAAAAATTATATAAACATTTATCTTTTTTGTGTATTAACTTTGTTTGATGGATTTTCTTGATTTTTATTCGTAATTATGCTGTGGTTATTTTAGTTAAGCATTATAAAAATTAACAAATAATTATTTCGGTACTTTATTTCTGTGATAATACTACTACTACAGTTCTACTACTACTACTACTACTACTACTAAAACTACTACTAGTTACTAATATTACTAGTAGTTACTACTACTATTACTACTAGTTTATTACCGCTGTCACTGATTTTTATAAACAAAAAGTAATAAAATTTATTATTATAGTACATGTATATATTTTGTTATTATAGTTATTATTATATAAATATTAGAAATTGTAGAAAAACAAATTATATTTTTTTATGAAAAGATTATTTTTTGTTTTCTAAAGTTTACGCGAACACTACACATTGAAATGAAACAACTTTTACGGATCTACTCGCCAGATCAAAAGATACTGTAAGCTTTCTGCGTAAAACGGAATGCACGTGATTAAATTAAAATGAAGGTATACAAGGTATCAACTAATTATGAGACGACCAACATCTCAATCTCCCTGTGACCAGTGACCCTGCAAAGGGTTCGAAACTTCAGGATCAACATTAATAAAAATTAATGTATAAAATAAAATATTATTATTAATGCGTTATTAACAAATTATTAACAGACCTGTTATCCTATCTAGAAAGCTAATATACTGTTATGCATAGGTTCAGTTAAGTAGGTTAGCGGAGCTAACAAGATTGAACCACGATTCCTCGCATTCAGCCCGAACACCTATCCGTTTCGCTATAAACGCTCAATCTTTTGTTATTCTGAAAGTAATTTAAATATTGAGGTAATTATGGTATTTTTAAAAGCTTTAAAAGTCGGCATGAAAGCTCATTCAAGGCTGCCTGAATTTGAAAAGCTCAATACCTTAATAAGACTGTTATCACCGGTCGTTGTGAAAATCCTTGGGGGAGGTCTTTGTCCAGCAGTGGACGTCTTTTAGCTGAGATGACGGTGTTAATATGGAGTTTTCAAATACTTGTTGTTTCGAAGTTATCGTAATGTTATCGGAATTTACCTAATATGGCCCTATGACTACTAAGCCCCATAAGTGCTAATAGTACTTATTCCAATAATAAATTGGCGTCAAAAGTAATTATTGCTTAACCTACTAATAAATGTGTATAAATGTGTAACTTAACAAATAAACTTGTATCATAAATATCCACATATTTATGAGATAATGCTATTTAAAGGGCAATAGGTTTATATTTAAGTAAATCATAAAATTATGACAATACTAAAACACAAAATTATTATGTTTTATTTCATAATAAATTTTATAAGCTATAACATTGCAATTGATATATGTTTGTTCACTATACTAAAAGGGTATGCAACTTTTATGTTTTTTACCAATAAAACCGTCTACATTAGATTGTTTCAAAGTAAAGCCTTCGCTAGGCAGAAGCGGAGCGGGTCTGGAATTGTAAGTTGTGATTCATAAAGCTTGAGATTTCCCTACATTTAGAAGATTACCAACTTCGCCGGACAGTTGAATTATAAAATTTTACTAAAAAGAAATCAACCAGTTTCAGGAAGCTAATTTATGTCGCTGTCTATGGTCATTGCGGTATAGTGAAGAAGGCATGTCATGGCATCGTCTATCTTGAGTCATAACTTTTGTATTTTATATTGGAGCCTTACTTATGGGGGTTTATAGTTAATTAATACCTCTACCGACCTTCGAAAGGTACCTTAACCCTTCAACGGGCAAGTTATAATTTTTACGTTGCATTTAATTCTTATTCCAAGTTTGCCATGCTTTGGAAAGGGTTAAGTACGACTAGGAAGTCGTTGTCGTAAGATGGCTGTCAATAAAACCGACCAATCTGCTTTAGGCCAGCGTGGAGGCCATTGGCTCCGACCACGCCATGTGTTACTGTTCTGGGTTCTTAAAGGTCTGAGTCTAGCAGTAGGACGTTGATAGGCTGATGATAATTACAGTTTCTTTGCACTATTTGCCGCTTGTTTCTACGCCTGCGTATATTCGTCGCTCCGCTTGTGCCCCGCCTTTGGTCTAGCGCAGGCTTTAAGCGTGTGGCTCAATAGGTGAATGGGGCAAAGAAAACTAGAATCGGTCGACGCGCACTGGCTTGGACATCTCGTGAGAACTGGAACGAATTGCTTAACTACCCCCCATTATCCTTAATATGCATTAAACCACTTAATTATATTGGATTTTACTGTGGCACGATACGGTTCATAATGGATTAGATCAAAATGCGCTTAGTATGTGAAGCTCTACTTTTGGACATAAGTTTATTTGTCCTGAAATGTTTGTGTATTGAAACAAGGTTCCCAAAACCTTCAAAGAAGAACGGATAGTTGGTTGTGGTAGTAGTATGGTGGTTGGTATTATGGGGAGCTTTTAGACATGACCTATTTCTTTAAGTCGAATTCAAAGTCAAATCATTATTCAATGTAAGCCTTCACAGACACTTATTGAAGGAATGAAGTTATTATCGAATCGACTTAATTTATTAATCTGTAATATTGCTTTGAGGGAATAATGGATAAATTAAGGGATGAAAAAAAATAGTATTTTATTTGTATGGAGTATAGAATAAAGTAAATTAAAGTAAAAAATATATTTTTAAAGTAAGCTCACTCTCAGTAGGTTATTTGAATATTCGTGATTCTACGCATAACGCGTAATCAGATCATTTATCTATCAGAAGGGAGAAAGAGAACGGGTATTTGCTTTCTCCTGCAGCCTCATATGCTGAGCGGAAACTAATTTGGTATATGCAAAAGTGATGTTCCTGTGTTTTGAATGTGTATGTGTAATTATGCCAACTAAAGTTTTTTCTATTTCTATTTCAAACAATAACTACGTATTGTTGAAAAAAAAAGAAACGACTGCTATAGATGGGCCCCGAAACCATGATCTGTGGCAATCCGAGTAATCTACCTAATGAAAACGAGGCTTTTCTAAAATTTGATTTAAGAATATAACAATGCAAAAATAGCTTTTTTTTTTAATTGTGGCACGCCAAAATGGCCTCTGCCTCTGCCTGTATTCGTTTTCAATATAGTGGCAAAACCAAAACAGACAAATCTATAATAATGGACGTTTATAATTTCATGAATGACACGATAAGCTTATATCCGGCTATAGAGACCTTAGGCCGATAAACCTTCTACAATTTAAAAGGTCGTCGTCGCATCCACGCTTACGTCATCCAGCCCGACTGTCAGAGGTAAGCCGGCTGGCATCCTCAACCTTTAAACTATTCTAACTTCTCTAGTCGGTAGAGCGTTGCACAATTATAGCTCTTTAGTGTCTGTAGCTCTCATCTGGTACAACCGGTATCTTTGTTTATAACAACATTTATATATGGACGTGACTCATAGCGACGACATTCTCGAAAACTGACCGCACGTATTAATTAGGAAAACGCCTTATAGTTTTCCATGCCGTTGTTAAGATGCGCGATTGAGTTGGCAATTTTTTTTTATTTTACTGGCCAAGGACGTTTTTGAAACGTCATTTTTTTTTCCTATTTCGCTACTGACGAAGAATAAATGACGTTTTCATTTAAGGTATAATTGTTTTCTAAAGTTTACGCGAACACTACACATTGAAATTAAACAACTTTTACGGATCTACTCGCGTTTATTTTACACATTACTTATTTAATGTTTATCCTGACGTTTCGAACCCTTTGCAGGGTCCGTGGTCACAGGGAGACTGAGGTCTTGGTCGTCTCATAATTAGTTGGTAGGTGGTATACCCTCATTTAAATTTAATTAGGTGCGATCCGTTTTACGCAGAAAGAGCTTACAGTAACTTTTGGTCTGGCAGTATGGTGTTAGGACTGGGATATAATATTTTGTATGATGGGATCCCAGGCTGGTGGAAGATTCCAACCAACTTCTTTATTGAAATTAGGATGTTTTTTTATTTCAATAGCCTCACGCGATCCTAGGGATGAATCGTTGTTCTATAGCGAGTATTTGTGGTTTATCAAATCAAATAAGGTATAATCTTAAGTAAAAAACCATATCAGTTTTATGGTTGAAAGCAGTTAAACTGGGCTTAATCTTAACAGCCTAAACTTAGGTCAGGTAAACATATTATCATATTAAATAAATATAACTTACTCGAATATTTTATATGATCATTTATTGGCAGTGGTAATAAATGGCTTTTTCACTAACTGGTATGAAATGTTTTGTTAGGTCTACGTATTTAGTAATTTCTGGGGTTTTAAAGAAATATTTTATTTTTATTTTATTATAATAACGTACTTGCGTGACTTGTACATTGGCATTAATATGTTGCTATATGGACGAGTTGTCGTCATATGTGTTCATGACGGCTCCCGCCCACGACCGACTTTTTATAAGACCGATAATCGGACCGATTTTTTCGCTTAGGTTTTAGTAGGTACCGATTTTGTGACCGAATTTTTGTAGGACGTGTGCGTTGCAACATAGAAATCCATACGTTTCATTTTTACCGATTAAAAAATCGGCCACCGATTATCGGACGTGGGCGAGGACTCTCAAATTGACACTTATTTTTGACGCTAGAATTACAAGCCGCCGACTTATCATGTGATTTTATATTACGTAAAAATTGAATAATATTTTTTGGTGCGGATTATGTTTTTGATATTGTGTTACTATTAACATATTTTTCATGACAGTAACAATTAATAAAATTAGGCAATATTGACCTCGATTTAATAAACTTTATTAAAATTAAACAATATCAACCTCGATTTAATAAACCTTAAGACGTCAGTCTAAGTATGTTAAAAAAATACTTATAAATTTGAATTATCGTGACGACAATGTTGGAATTTATCAATATTTAATTGAAATTCCTATAAGAGTTAATAGTTATTTCTATTTTAAAAAGCCCCTTTAAAAATTCAATTCAGACCGAAAGCTTCGAGTGTCATCAGAGATAATATATTTTAGTATCTAATAAATTTTTCGCTTTTTCTGTAAAACGTTAAGCGTTATCATTGAAATATTGGCTTTTGATTGGACACACCTAACGATAAAAAAACTACTTTAAAAACATGATTGTGTTTTGGCAGTGTGATTGACAAGACAATGATGTATATAAAGTAGAAAACATATTGCGTCCACATGTTCTTCAATGTCAATGCCCTATAAAACTGTACCAGAGTCGTACTATCCGTTACTCTATTAAAAAAAAAAACAATAGAGCTGTTTTAAACAAAATGCAACTTTCCATTAACAAGCAACTAATATACTTATAACGGTTGGTGGTAGGGCTTGTTTGTCCGCCTGGCTAGCTACCATCATTTATCTAAATATATCGTCACACTGTCTGGACATGGCGGGTTCTCTGGATATCTACACATATTCAAGTGTAAGGAGAGTCCGATGTGCGAATGCGAGAGAGACCATCCAACATGTAATGTTTAGTTGCCCTATGCTCGGTTAAGATATAACTTGGAACAAAAAATAGATGGTCTCATTAACCAATAACTTCATTAAGCTGAAGTAGTCAGTGTAATAATAAAAAGTAAAATGTATAGAAAACGTTTATTAGAATTTATAGTTAAAATTGTAAAAACTGCTAATCATCATCATCATTATCATCATCTCAGCCACAAGACGTCCACTGCTGGACAAAGGCCTCCCCCAAAGATCTCAGGTGTGCATATCATCATGGGGGTATTTGCCGTAATCACCACGCTTGGCAGGCGGGTTGCTAATATTAAAGTGCTAATATTTGAAATAAAAACAAGTAGTGTTAAATGTCATGTCATATTAATGTATAGTTGTGTTGTAAGAAATATTGTAAATATTAGACTAAGAAATGTAGAAAAACAATGTTCATTATTATTTAATGAGAAACTGGCGAACAAATAATTAATATGTCGCCATAACAAGCATTCGTAGCATTGTTGTATTTCGGCAGCTAGAGATAAGATAGCCAGTGCCTCAGTAGTTGAGGATCCCGGGTAAAGTGCGCTTCCACCTTTGGCCTTATCATCCATCACTTAACATCGGATTAGATGAACGCCCAGTACTTACCCGTAACTATTAATAATAATAAAACCTATTACGAATAAGGTTGATTTACTTTTTTTTGATATAACGAAACAAAGAACCGTAATTTCGCGCAGATAATCTAAGATGATTTTTCAAACAAGTATAATATTACAATTTTTGATTGAAATAATGTTGTATCCTTGTTTTATCCCAACATTTCTGTACAAAGATTAATGCTCTTTGTTTAGTCAAGTTCAGCCATAGCCTGTGTCTAAATTAAAAAAGCAACACGGATAATTTATATCCGAACAAAAACATTTCACAGAAACTTTACAATTAAATTATGTTTGTCAGAAGACTTGAGTCGGCAAACATATATCAATAACAAGTCATTGCTTCCCTTAGTGCTTTCTACCGCCTTTACCACGGTGAATGCTCTGAGGAGCTCTTTGACCTCATTCCTCCCTCTCCATTCCTTTCCAGATCGACGCGTGCAGGTCTGAGAAGCCACCCTCATACCGTGCTGACCATCAAGACACGTACCAAAAAGTTTGGACAATCGTTGCTTTGCCGAACTGCCCGTATGTGGAAAGCGCTTTCCGCTCACGTGTTTCCCTCCTCTTTCTCTCCCGGGTTATTTAAGCGGGTCGTGAAAAAGCATTAATGCAGGCCGCCATAGTGTGAGCGTTCGGCATAGCGTGGTAGCGCTGCAGCCAGTGAAGCCCAAGAAGTGAAAGCGTTCATCAGAACGCTTTCACTTCTTGGGCTTCACTGGCTGCATTTCATCAGGCAGGGTGAGGCCATTTTGGCATACCACAATAAAAAAAAAATATCAGCCTTAAGGTGCTTTTCATGCATGTCTATAACTAGCTGTGCCCCGCGGTTTTACCCGCGTTCTATTAGTCATAGCGTGATGTAATATAGTCTATAGCCTTCCTCAATAAATGGACTATTCAACACAAAAATAATTTTTCAATTCGAACCAGTAGTTCCTGAGATTAGCGCGTTCAACCAAACAAACAAACAAACAAACTCTTCAGTTTTATAATATTAGTATAGATTTTGCGGGGTACTATGCACTGTATGTACCCAATCTGCCATAGGTATTCAGGGTTATATAGGTATTACAAAACACTCTCTAATACGTGCGTTATCGGCTCTGAGGTGTTAATTTTTCCCTAACTCTTTGTAATTTGTCTCGGTAATTTTAAGTTCTATTCGAAAACGTTCGTAGAATTATTTTAATTTCAAAATCACCGATGAGGTTTAAGTTTTGCGTCCCTGTACTTGAACCCATAAATCGGCGGAGACAGTTCTGATTGAATATCCGTGGTATCAGTTGGTAACCAGAGCTATAAATACTGACCGCGACAAAAACGGGTTTCAGATTGCGAATCACGCGGTGGTACGACTTATTAATAAAAAAAGAAAATCACAAAAATCTGCCTGCTGCTGTCTCTTTATTGATAATAAGGAACAGGATACATTTATAATTTTTTTTTGATATACGGATAAGGAACACTTTGCAGGAAACATTTGACGTAATTTAATTTACAAATACGATCAGATTGCGTTATTATTGTTTTGTAGAAAGGTACGACGGTAGGTATTGCATCAATTAATAAAGAATTAAACCCGATCCGATCCGAACCCCTTGGAGAATCTAGTGGGGCACGATGACACGCACTAGTGCGTGATGCCGTTCACTCTAGAAAGCCCAAAGAAAACCCGGTGAAGCTGAAAATGGTCAGTAGCAAGAAAAATATTTTTATCATTACAAATCAGCCTAATATGTTATGCCACTGCTGGGCTTAGGCCTTTCTACATGAAGATAATAAAAGGTATTACCCACCACATTGGTCTAGCAGGACCAATGAATTAATGTGCTATCCGAAGCAGAGAGTAAATCGAGATATTTATGTACAAATCTGGTGACCCGGCATTGCAAAAGTTGCTTTATTATATTCTGTTTATAACAATTTGCAATTGCCTACAGGGCAAACGTTAAAAACAGATCACGCAGCCAAGCCGTGGGTTCCACCCACGTATGTAAAATAAAAGCGAGTAGATCTTCATTTCTCAGTTCATTAGCATCAAAAAACAGTTTAGTGTCAGTATGGACAGACGCCTCAGTATCAACTCCGGATATTGAAGACTAGTTTCAATTCCCAGGTCGGGGACAATGGATTTGTGATCACCAACTGTCAGTCAGTCATTTTATTGTCAGTCATTCGGTCAGCGTGGTAAGATTGCAACGATGGAAGCTTTTGCCTCTGTGTAGGACAGTCATAGTCTTAAATACTTACCTTTTAGTTTTAATTGCTATAACATAATGCCTACAAGATACATTCGGTCAATATTACTATTACCATTAATGGAATTGACAAAATAGTTGACACAAAAGAAAACGGAAAAGTATCGAACGCGTCGTACCTACGAACTCTTCACACGTAACGTGGAACTAATTAATGCGGAACAAAAAAAAAAGTCGACGCAAAATTACTCATCGCCATTCATCAATGGGGTACATACTACAAACTTAATTGCTTAGCAACAATTCACAGGTCGGAACAGTCTCCTGACTCATAGACTTTCTACGTCACCGTGGAGCTCATGATGCTAACGGGTGGTCTTTGTTTGACCGGCACGCTTCACTATCCCCCATTTGTTATGTAAACTAAACAATGAGTTGTAACGCTCGTCTCTATCAAGTCTACGTTGTGTACAGTACGGAGTCAGACCAACCCACTTCTTGAGCTTTTGTATTGACTGTGCGCTATTGCTATGTCAGCCAGACAGATATTTGAATAATGATTTCTGCGAAGACCACTTTGGTGTTATTGGGGTTATTACATCACGATTTTGTGTTATTATAAGTTTTAATTCGATTTATAGGTATTCAAAAAGTTTAATCGGTTAATTAACTAATGTTTAATTTCACACGTCATGTTAAAATTCATTGTAGGTATATATTTATTTAAAAGGGTTGCCTAACTGATACTTAATACTCGTATTTGTAAAAAGTCGATGATGACGTAGCTTTTAATATTTAAAAAGCCATGCTAAAGAGCTAATATTGTTATGTAGAATATATACTAAGTAGTTTTATGGTAGGGTCACAAACCTTTGCGGCTCGGTGATATTAATAATCATTGTTGTTGTTAAACTTTAAATTGATAAATTCCTATAATATACAAAAAAAGAAACAAAATGAATATGTTTTCGTAAATATTGACAGTTACATACAACCTTTTCTACAGCGGTATTTTTTTTTTCATATTGCGGAGAAAAAGTTATTAATAATGTTTGAGAAAGCCTTTTGATATTAAACCCACTCTACCAATTATCGTTTCGATCGATATGGTAGACGCTATTGGAGACTTTATTTAATGTCATTATGGATGGTTCACTGGCCGTTAAATCTGCATTGTTATTTACCTACATAGATTTAAGTATAATATAACGAAACGTCAGGATAAACATTAAATAAAACTATACAATAAACGCGAGTAGATCCGTAAAAGTAGTTTTATTTCAAGTATAATATAGTTAAGACATTATAATACCTGGACACTTTATTAGGTGACAGAATTTTTGCTACTTCGTTCAGTAACAAACATTCTGCTGCTTTTTATTGCCTGTTCCTCTCAGTGTCCATCTCAATATAAGATCCAATCCTAAAATTCATTTATATTTTGTTAGGCCGTCTAAAACCTCTTACAAAGAAAGACATTTTATTATTATTTTACAACAGAGAAGGCTTGGCCTTTATCTCACCTAACGGTAAGGGACGATAAGGCCGGGTGTATGGAAGCACACTTCACTCGGAATCGTTAAGGCGACGCATTGGAAATTTACGTTCCGTGGATCTTCATTTTTCCCAACAATTACAAAACATATGAAAGTGATATTTGATGACATGATTTTTCATCTAATTGACTTCATTTTGCTAATTGCAGAAACACGATTTGTCAACTTTTATAACAGAGAAAAAAAATATCAAAGTAACCTCTTTTAAAACATAGATTTGCATTTTAAAGGCAAACCAGACCGATTTAAGCATCTAATTTTTTAGTAGATTAGTCTTAACACACACTTCAATATGCTAGTTCATTTTTTTTAAACAATTTGTAGTTTTAATTTGAAGGAAAAAAAAACAGTTTTTCTTATGGTACGGGGCACAAACGCTCCGTATTAGATTAATTGCTTAGCGGTGCGTCGCCTTAACGACTGAGGAACTGAATTTATATAGTCAAAGCGTTCAATTGACATAGCACAATTGGGTAGTTGGCTGGTTAGTCAATAAATAAAGAAACTTTTTAGCAACAAAAAAAAAGGGTGTTTTTTATAAATAGAAATTGTATGGGAATAGAAATTATGACGTCAGTATTTTATTCCGTCAATAATTGAGTGTTTATTAAAAACTTTTTAGGTTACATATTCATGCTTAGGTCAAATAAAAATTGTAAAGTGTTATAAAGAACTGTTTTCATTTCTAAGTTTAATGGGGTTGTTCTATGATAACATTGATAACGGTTACGGAACCGATATTCAGTTTTCATATCGACATCGAAAACCGTTGTCAGATATCGATATCAGTAAGACGGTTTTCTAGTTTTGCTTCTAATACGCATAAATATTTTTACAGAAAACTGAAAACGATAGAAAACACAACGACAATTAATTAAGCAAATCGGCGGAAGGGCGGTATAACTCCTATTTAATTATATAACTTTTTAAACTATCATGGTCACTTACTTCCTATTTAATTTTCCCAATGAAACGAAAATTACACGATTTTGGTTGATAATCGCTTTACTCCAAACTACGTCATATTTCTATGACTATAAAGTGCAAAGCCAAATTAAACAACATTGCACATCAAAGTAGTGGTGAATATTCGCTTCGTCTCATTTACACCGTCAACATTATGCTTAGTTAGAAAGGGAATATGCAAATATGAGAACATTTAGAGTTGTGCAGTAGTTTTAGTTTTCCATGGATTTATTGGTTACAATAACGGTATAGAGATTTTTCATATTGCGTTCTCATATGCAGTTTTGGTTTTCGATTCGGTATTACAGTTTTTCTTATATCGGTTGTGAAGTTTTCCATATCGATATGATATGATATAGGGCTCATATCCGTTTTTGGTTACGTTTTGATATATCGAACTTATGCCTAGTATAAGGATGGAGGAGGGATGAATAAGGAATAAAAAATCAAAATATTGCTGTGTGTTGAGTAAGGAATAGTAATAGGATGAGTTAAGAAAAAAAATATTCGTGGGATGAGTTCTCGTGGGATAACGGAACAAACCGTTTAATGTTGTTGAATTAATTATTGTTGTTGTCAACATCCCTATTTGGCCGAGGTAACAATGCTACTTACTCATTGTTGCTATGGCAATATATTTTATAAAAATCGGTCTACCCGTTTAGGAGGAGTTCAGTGACATACACACACACGTATTGAAGAATTATATATATATATAAAAATTACAACACGACTATTCTGTTTCTTACGTTACAGCAATAAAACTTAATATAAATATAATGCTATTGGACTACGTAAATGTTATTGAAAACGTGACTGGAATTTTGCTTCATATTTGTATTATGTAGATTAGAAAAAAATGTTACTTTGATTTCCGAACATTGGTTCCGAATTGAAATCCTTCACATAGAAACAATACGTTCCAGATAACCGTATATCAGATAAAGCTATGCTAAAGACGTTTAATAGAATAAAAAAGAATTCAGCGCTTTCATTTTGTGGTCCCTATAATAAAGCATGCAGCAGCATTTGTTTTTCTTACACCATTACAATATCATAATATGCTATAAGTAATGTAAATTGTATATCTGATACCTACGAGTATATGTCGGGCTCTGTTAGATTCAGCTTTTATATTGTGTTATTTGGGTGATATAAAGAACTACGTATACATTTTAAAAATAAGTAAGTGTTTTATTTATTATTTTGCCATTGTCCTGTAATGAAACCACGACAACAAACTGAGCTAATTTATCAATTGCATACTTCAAAAAATTACATACTTTGTGATACTCGTATGAATTTAACTTTTAAAGCTAAAGAAAAGAAGGTTAAAGTTGTTTGTATTAAATTGAGTTTTAATTTTATGTGTGGCACTATTATTATTAACGAAAGTACTAGCGTACGAAAGTGCAACAAGAATAAATAGTATATTGTGCTTAAGAGTTATTTAAGTATTAATAAATAAATAATTAGAATTAAAATATGAAAATGTAATTAGCTATTATGCCCAAATGTAATAACAATAGTTAATAATTTAACTATTGTTATTACATTTGTAAAGGCTGGCGACAATAAAAAAGGGAACTAGCGTACTGAGCGATTTTAGTATAGACTTCCATTTTTTGTGAATGATTAAAAACAACTTTTTGCTGAAGTAAAACTTCTAAAGCTTTGTTTGAGAGATATTTTTTTTAATATTCCTTACCGGTGGCATAACATTATGATACTTTTAAGTAATTAAAAATGTTCCAACACCCTTCTAGCTTAAAAGTTTCCATCACTTTGCACTAGAGATTAAGCTTTCTTTACTTTATATAAAATTTCCTTTCCCGTTTTCGGTTTCCTACAAAAGTTGATGGATGTAATTAAATCTTTAAAAAAAACAACACAAAAAGAAAGTATTTTCTTTAAACAAAGACTTCAGTTTGGTACGTTCTTTAAAATTTTGTTTGGATTGTCTGTCTCGTTTGTCTTAAAGATATAGAAGTAAAGTTCATTCTTAATATATAGAACACAAAAAATATATTTACATATGCAAGTAATATTTATACATATAGCGGTTTTGGTTAAATTTACATATTATTAATAATGTTTGCAACAATAATTCATTATATTTTTCCACTTTTAACTACATATTGTGACATCATTCCTTTGGATTAATAAAATATATAGACGAAGGACATCTTTTAGAATTATTATATTAACACGGAAGCATAACGCACGAGTTAAGTGAAATTTAATTTAAAACACTAGAGCTATGAGTATTTAAATAATTTGCAAATAATTTTTTTTTAATTTTTTTTTTAACTATAGGTAATTTAAATTAATTTTGCTAGTACATTTTGCTAGTACGTACAATGATGTGGCGTTTACTTATCTAATTTATTCATTCTCATAAAGTCGTAGGTGTCCCTACCTAATAAAGTCCCTTTTAAGGCCACATGACTAGGCTGTTGTTAAACAAACAGTGTCATAAAAACTGTTTTGCAAAACAAAAAATAAGTTTTCTTTGGAAGGACACGACCTGTTGTCATAACTTGTTATCTAAAATATGCTCTACAAGCTTTTTCAAAGTTTTTTAATTATAAAAGTATTAACTTCATATAAAAAAGAGGAATGTAATTGAATATGCTTAGACTTGATTTGAATAAGTTCTATTAAATAAAAATATCTTAAACTAAAAAAATCACCAATATGTAAACAAAAAATAAACAAAATTATGTAAACGACATTGCCTGTTGTAATTTTATAACTTGTTATCTAAAATAAGCTTTAAAAGCTTATACTATTTTTAATATATTATATGAGTAATAAAAAAATATTAAATTTTAAACTGCTTTAGAATAGCGAATCTACAACTTATTAAATTGAAAAAATCCAACTAGTAAAAATACTTAAACACAAAAAAAATGCTACTTACCAATAAATAGAATACAGTTCCCGTCCCCATATCGGGAAGCGGCCTTGTCGGCCTTCGCTGCCTCCTGCAGCCCACTTCCTCAAACACAAATCAAAGCCCGAAGCCCTGCGAACACCGTCTGTGTTCAATTCGCTAACATCACCCGCTCTCCAGCGGCCGGCTTTTAAAACTAAAATGTGCAAACTCGAAGATGCGCCTCTTATATTACCTCTTACGTTAAGCCGAATACCGCAACGTATTTGGCATTTTCGCGCGCGTGTGTGAATTTCGGCCGTGTGTGCCTTACGCGACAAGTGATAATGGCATGCCACTATATGCATGCCCACGGATGTCCTTTGAGTCCTCGTAATTTAGACAAAATGCCTATTGGTGTTTTAATCATTCATTGGCTTTCCACTTCTGAGCAACGCTGATCGCTTTAAAGGCCGTTCAATCAAATAAGAGCCAGCCAAAAACTTTGCTTGAGTTCAAACTCCTATTTATTATTCAAACTGCGTTTATGTTATGTGATAGGAGTATTTATATGGGAAATTATGATGTTTTTGTAACTAGTTGTATTAGCAGAGTAGTCAAACAGACTGATAATACATTCAATGGGTGTAGTTAGAGCATGGAGGCATTTCAAAGTCATGGTCAATTGTGGCAGATTTGAGGGTTCCATGATAAAGCCGGAACTTGACTAACGCAGAGAGCCCTAATACAAGACATAATTATAGTTATGTTAAATAAAAGTGAAACAAAATCAGGTAATATTTTTGTTTACACATTAAATACTTTTAAAGTTCAGTTTAGTCATAGTATAAGATACTTAGTATGAGATAGGAGCAACATTAAGAAAAATTCTTCCGTATTGTAAATGATTTCAACGAGATTAGTTATTAAAGTGTGCATTAAAGTATTAAGTGTTTGTGTTCATTTAAAGATTTTCTTGGAAAATAATTGAAGATCACCAATTTAGCATGGGATCCGTCCACCTCCTCCAACAGATTATGTATGTAATATAAATCATAAAGATGTATAAAATAGTGGCAACCAATTTTAACTTCGAAATCCACAGGGTAGCTATAAAAAAAGGAATTGTCTGAATTTTTTATTTTCTATTTCAGTACAAAAATGATATTTAATTTAGCTTATTAATAATTTAATTTCATAAATTATAATACTAATAAGCAGCACCACCGTTGAATTAAAATCAGTGCAATGCCTTAAGTACCATCACACATACGGTATTTCTTGGAAGAACTTTAACCGCCTCTATGGTCTAGTGGTTAAGACCACCGCTTTAGACACAGAGGTCCCGGGTTCGATTCACAGCGGGGGTTACATGTTTGTGTACTCGGTTTGGTTGGTGGTAGGGCTTGTAAAAAAAAAACTATATGTTAAATGGCTATTGACATGATCGCATGGTGAATAAAACTCCGACTCAGCACTCTTTAGCGCGTGCTTGTTGCGATCTTGTAATTAAGGTAACTTCAAATCCCAATCATTATTCTGCGTGACGTACTCAATTAGGCATAAATAATAACATTAGCAGTTATTCACGGTTAACCTTAACGGCTTTGTCTCGTAGTTTAGATACACCGTTAATCAAGCTATTATTATAATGCTCTATTAAAGTTTTAGCAAAAACTTTATCATAATTAATAGGTGTATTGAACCTGCATTTAAACGGAAATAGGAGGTAAAACGCCGATGGCAGCTCGCCGTCGCCTCTCGCCGAACTTGTATAAGGCCACGAATCATGAATCGCTCGCAAAGTTCTAACCAATTTATGTGAAATGCATTATTTTGGTTATTTATGAAAATCACTTTTGTTAAACCGAATGTCGTGACTCGTTCGAGTATTGAGACAAGGGCCCATTTTACTACATAGAAACGTATTTTTAAATTATTTTTCAATTAATTTATTTACCAATTTTAGTTTTACATTATTTTTTTTAAAGCTAAATGCGAACGCTACACACCAAACATCTTACACTGATTTACTAGCATTTATTTTACATATTATTTTTCGCGGACCCCTTGCCGATTTCAGGTAAATATTGGTATTCTAAAAATTTTGTTGTAGGTAGGTTTCCCAGATCAGGTCAGGTCTGTCAGGTTTCCCAGATCCTTCAGAACTTCGCCCTTCTAGCGATAATGTGGTCAAATAAATTTAGTTTCAAAAAATATGAATTTTATGATTATAATTAAGTATAAATAATTGTAAGCAAATTTTAATGCAAACAAATTACAATTTGAAAAAAGTCAAAGTGTTTATAAAATTCCATTTTTTCCAACACTTTGTCTTTTTATTTTTCAAATCATATTTATTTTGTTAGTTTTGTAAATACGGTAACAATAAGCAACAAACACAAGAATAAGATTTTTAACCAATAATAAAAGTTTTAATTAATAATATTAAATGGCTACCGCTACTTAGCTATAAGCCGGGTTTGGAATGAAATGAATAACCTTTTTCACTAATGCTATTATACCAGTTCAAGTATAAGACACTATAACGACATAGCCATTTAAAAAGATTTAATCGAGCGTTTTTATTTGACTTTTGTTGAAAGATTTCGACTTGATTTAATGCAAAACTTTAAACGGTATCGGTAAAAGTAAGTCTTAGTATATTTTGTTGTTGGGTACGGCTTTTAGGTATCCGACATGTTTATTGAGGAGCTCGTGGAAAATTAAGCAATTTAAGCAATTATAATTTTCGAAATTTTGGTTACCGGTGACCGCGGTGAGAATATCTCGTTTTTCCTCTTATTTAATTTCAGGAATTGCATTCTCACTATAAGGCAGATTGACGGTCAAATGCTTACTCTGTATTTATGAAATAAACTACAGAACTAGTGACCTTCTATTTTTTAAATTGTAATATATTATAAGTTTTTATTACATAACCAACAAAATAAAAAATGTTGTATCTTAACAGATTGCCGCCTTGCCGGTTCTGTCTGAACACCAGCGGCAGCGCTGTCAATATAGCTGTACAAGCTTGGGAAGACGTTGTTACAATTTTGTTACTAAATTATTGTTGAATTCTGTTACACCTATGTGTACGTTTTTATTCTTATTCATAACTATTAAATCAAATGCCAATTCAGCTTAGTTATTAGAGTTTTAAGATAATGGATGGATAATGTCGACAATAATATTGTTGAATCTATCGGTAATTGTATAATGTGATTTAATGATAACTGACAACCAGTCGGAAATAGCATTATATGGGCGTGCATGAATTAATAATACTGCTTTTTGGCTTTCAAAATGGGATCCAGAAATGGAATATATATACCAGCAAATACCCACATACACAGCTTGATTTTGTTACATAGGGAATCGTCTTTATGGATAGCAGCCACCAGAGGGGCAGCACGTAGGTAAGTATATAGAAATACGAAACTCTAAGATATAGGAAACATAATTTTATGGAATCACGACAACTTTAAAGTACTTACCTAATAAAAAAAAAGGAGAAAAAAAAATACTAACTGTTTTTTAAAAATCTTGAGCAAGGGATCTTTAAAAAATCAAATTCCTAATAACCGACACAATTTGCAATAAAACAGTTTGTAGTTCTTTAAGGTTTGATTTCCTTTATTGTTCTTATAAATATTATTTTTTATATTATTAAACATAAAATCATTTGTTTAATTATAAGTTCCCAAATTACAAAAAAGAAACCTAATACACTTGCTATAAATATGTAAAAGGTTAATAAACCAAAATAATATGAGATAGTACAATTTCAAGCGCGTATTCGAACTCCTTCACGTATAAAACTTTCCATAATTTAATACAATTCTAGAGATATTTTAAGTTTATCACGTTTAGATACAAATACCGTTACATCAAAATCTGGTATTATAGTAAAGAATGTAAAAACCCGCAAACACGCCATATTTGTTGGACTCAAACATTTGCCATTTGTGGCTAATAAAAGAGAGAATGTCAGTAGGAAGGTCGTTAGAAACAATACATCGTCATAGAAGACAAGGGACCTAGCCAGTAAAAATTAACCTTACAGTAATCTTTTACTGATAACAGCTCATTTTATGTCCTCGCTACTGGGGCACGAGCGTTCCCATTGGGTGGATAGAGATAGGGCGCCTCCATCCTGGGACCCCATCTCTGCAGGCTGTATAAAGCATGCATAGCCTTTGGACACATTCCCAGAACATGGAGGCGTGTTAAGGCAATCTTCATACCCAAAACGGGAAAACCAGATTATGAAGAACCCAAAGCCTTTAGACCTATTAGTCTACAATCCTTTCTCCTGAAGACCCTGGAGAAGATGGTAAACAAATATATTAGAGCGGGACCACTGAAAAGATTCCCACTCCATGGCCTTCAATGCGCATATCAGGCGGGGAAGTCAACAGAAACTGCTCTTCATCATGTGGTGAGTCGAGCGGAATTTGCGCTGGAAAACAAAGAGATTTGCGTCTGCACATTCGAAGATATTGAAGGTACATTTGATCGCACTACCTTTGAATCCATCAAGGTTGCAGCCAAGAACCATGGTGTGCCATAACCGATCTGTAATTTGATCGAATGCATGTTAAAGGGTAGAATTATCAACTGGGGTCCTCTCGCCTCTTCTGTGGAGCCTTGTGGTTGAATTAATCGTAGTTAGGCTGAATAAAGGACTATTCCATACGGTTGGTTATGCGGATGATCTGGTCATCTTTGTCAGTGGGAAGTTTCCCTCAACGGTATCGGGGTTAATACAACGTGACCTGGGTTTGCTGGAGGAATGGTGCAATGCCCATCACCTCTCTGTAAACCCGGGGAAAACAACAGCCATCCCCTTTACAAGAATAAGAAAAACTACGGGACTGGGTAACCTAACACTCAATGGTACCCAGCTCTCTTGGTCCAAAGAAGTGAAATATGTAGACGCTGAATTTTGTCACTGCTTTTTTAATTTTTTGAGTGCTAATAGCGGCACAGTGCGCCATCTATCTAACGGTCATTGCAACCTGCGCCTTTTTGCTAAAAGGTACTCAATTTCTTGTTCAAGGTCGAGTCTTCGCCTCTTAAAATAAGGCTCATTTGTATTTTTATTTTAACTCTTTTGATTTAATCCAACATTTGGTTTACCAGACATTGGTATCGTTTTGATAAAACTCGATTTTATTGTTAAGTATATATTTCTTCGTTCTATTTTTACAATCCATTCGTGAACATTTCGTCAAATCTGTCTTTATCAAAAGTTTTTAATCAGATTACCCGGGTGCTGGTTACTAGAAATTTCCATTGTCCCCATCGGACTTTGATAGATCTATTTAATTACAGGCATACTTTTTTTTCGTTATCGCACCCTTATTAATTTAGACTTCAGTGAACATCAAGTCACCAAACAGAAGGGTTTTATTAAATTTAAATCTTCTATTTTATGTGATGTACTTTTATCAAAACAAATTTTGATTTTGAAATTCTTCATCATCATCATCATCATCATCATCATCATCATCATCATCATCATCATCATCATCACCTACCTCCTACTCTACTATTCACCGTCTTAGTCCCTTGCTAAAACAGAATAGAACAAAATAGATTTGAAGCCGATTTCGGGATAAACAGCTTGAGATAATAGAAACATACACACACACACGCACATTCGTGTCCTGAATAAACCTATCGCATTTTTTGGACTCCAGACATTGGTCGTGGGTAAAAGAAAAATGACTACCGGATTGAATTTAACAGGTAAATTTAAGTCTGAATGTTTCAATATTCAAAAAATGTCGTAAACACATAATACACGTAACACTTATTTCGGGACCACACGAGATAGCGGTAATCCGTGACAAACAAGCGTCCGCGTTCGGTTCTCACCCATTCTTCGAAGGGACGGGGTACGGCATCGGCAGAGCTTATTTCCAAAACATTCTTTTCCTCCTGATCATTAAGTTCAATGACCCAGAATACGAAATGTTTGCGTGCATTTACGCAGTCGCGTTTATCCTCATTAAAAAAAATCTTTGCGAACGCTTTCTTTGGAATGCCGCTAAATGTGATTTCAATTGAAAGCGTTCTGTCATTAAGGTTGTTTTGCTTATCGAAATCAAGTTCACGGTCGAGGACTTATCTTTTTTAATTGACATTGACTGTCTCAAAAGCCCTATTGATTTAGTATCGACTACCTTATTCGTCAACGCCTGTGTGAAATTCGGTATGACACAATATGGGTACTCTTGAGAGAATAGAATGTTCTCCCGAAATAAAAAGTATCCCACAATTGTAATCTACAATATACTTTGCCTGTGTATCCGTCTTCCATACTTTCGCATTTGGAATTTAGTGGGATTACAAAAACAAACTAGGTACTTACTTCTACTATTACAAATGGATATTAAAAGTTAACACTACACTTTATACCTATAAACATAAAGCTGTAAATTTTTTATAAAAAATAAGTCAAAAAGTAAAAAAGAACCAGTATCATATCATTATGAACATCTTTAATTAAAAAAATATTACGAAAAAACGCTTTGATATCCATTCTAATTCAGACTTTTAATGAATGTTTTAATCTCTATATTACGTTCAAAATCAAAGCTAAAAGAGCTTACCGCCGGCGCCGTTGGGCATCGCAAATATTATTGCTGGCTGATAATTTGAAGTTGTGAACAGTATTTTCATGCACTTACAAAGCTGACTTACTCTACAGATCCGAGTTTTTATAAAGTAAATGCCATTTGTACGGATTTAAAGAAGCCAAAATTGTGAAATTCAGCGTAGTCGAAATTAAATAGAAGGGAAAATTATTTTTAAGCGCATAAGTGTGCTTAAAAAGATTTGCTCAGCCGCAGGAAAGCATAGGCAAAGTGAAAAATAAATGTGTGGAAATGAGCGTCGTTGAGAACATGCCGTTATAGAACTAAAACAGACATAGTAAATATTAGTAACTATTAATAAATATTATGCATAACCACAATCATACTTATAGCTTGCCTAATTCATAACTGATCTTTCAATAAGTATTTGTTAAAATATTAAGATCAGATGTAGATGACGTAGTCGATATTGAATAGGGCTCCTTTCGCTTACAGAGTAAGTGTAGATAGTGTTGATTAATTTCGGCGAGTTGGATTGAGCCACGTTAGCATAGTTGGTAGTGCACCTGACCCGGCATGTCATGAGGTGCGAGTTCGAACCCCGCTCGTGGAATATTTTCAACATTTTGTCTTTTTTGGACATATTAAACGTTAGTGGTGGTCCAGTGGTCCGAATGACCTTAATTCACAGAAAATAATATTATACATAAATTTTATCTCTCTGCACTCCTCCATATTATGAACTTTATTATGGCATATGGATACAAAGATTTTTCTTCACGTATTAGTATATATAGATATAAGTACACTTGTCAATTCACTTTAAATCTTTGTATTGTCTATCAAAATTAACTATAATAGTTAACGTATTTTTAATAGACAATACATAGATTTTAAGTGAATTAACCGCTGGTTCAGAAGGTTGTTCTTACTAAGAAGTATAGTAATTAATTGCAACGACACATTGACTAAAATGTAGATGATAAGTAATGGTTTTGAAATGAAATGAAATGAAATATATTTATTAGAATAAACTTTATCTAAAACAAAACGAAAAAAAACATAATAAAAGTGTGTTCTAAAAGGACTCCACTCAGCATTTGTTGCAGTTGACAAAAACTACAACGTTGATCTTCCGTAGAGACCCCAGTTTTGCGCTCAGGACGACTTCGTCATTTTCTTAAACTTGACACTTTCCTAACTTGTCTCTTTTTTAACTAGGCTCTTTCTTAGTTGGTCTCTTTCTTAAACTTGACACTTACCCAACTCGTCTCCCCTCCGGACGACTTCGTCATTTTATTAAACTTGACACTTTCCTAACTGGTCTCATTTTTAACTCGGCTCTTTTTTTTTAATATACTATCAATATACAATCACATAAGGGGAAAGAAGAAAAACAAGTTCTTTAGTATTAAGTATTATATTTATAAATTTTTTCGAATTTTTATAATGCGTAACCGGCGATCTTGTTAGTTGAACCTTAACAGTTGAACCTAGGTGAACCACGAGAAAAAAAATTGCCCGTAGTTTACCTAGGTGAACTGATCCGGTGGACCACGGCTAAGGAGAGAGGAAAAACAGCGACTGAGAAAGAGCCGAGTTAAAAATGAGACGAGTTATGAAAGTGTCAACATTGCAAAAGAGACCAACTAAGAAAGAGCCGAGTTAAGAATGAGACGAGTTGGGAAAGTGTCAAGTTTAAGAAAGAGACCAACTAAGAAAGAGCCGTGTTAAAAAAGAGACAAGTTAGGAAAGTGTCAAGTTTAAGAAAATGACGAAGTCGTCCTGAGCGCAGTTTTGTGTGAATATGCACAGCGTCGCGCTGTACATTTAAAAGTCACTGTATCTATAAACATAAATATGAGCACACACAAAATTTTATATAAAAAAAAGGATTAACTTTATAATACTCGTTATTGTTATTGGAGATATCCCAACAAATTCAGTTGAATACAACTAAGAAGATTAAATTAAAATCCAATCCGACATCTTGCACATTATCAGTTGTCTGCAAATTCAAAAAATATCTCTTTGTGTTAACCTTAAAGGAACCCACTGAAACAGAGTTACGGAGTGGTGGTGGTAAATTGTTCCAACACTTCGTTGCAGCATACCGAAAACTTCCATGACAAGCCGCCATTCTATAATAGGAGCCAATCAGACGGATTGCATATCTAATGTGTGATTTAGAGAAAGTTAGTTTCTCATATAGATATAGTGGTTTTTTTTTTTGATAACACCAAATTTTCATCTCACTTCATCCGTTATTATCATTTCACCCGCGTTAACTGTGCATGCTAAATGTCAGATTTATTTGTGGCCATTCCATGATTGTAATCTATTCGAGGTAGGCGCTAATAACTAGGCATGACACTTTTTTGAGTGAGAGTTTGCTGATTGCCTCAAACGGCATTTACAGCTTCACCGGGCGTTTTTGGAGGCGGTGAGAAACTTAAAGGGTTCCTCAAGCCGTGTGAAATGAATCCGTCGGAGGTTTTCTATAGGGAACGGCATCACGCACTAAGGCGTGTCCCCGTGCTAAGGTGGCAACCTAAGAGTACGGGTGGCAACCCGTACTCTAAAATAGAGTATTGTCCTCTTTTTCATGTAGGCGTACTTTATAATCTACGACACCATTAAAGTACACTAAAATACTTTATTTACGTAAAACTGATTGTTACTGGCTCGTTACTGGTTATGAGTACTTATGTTATGAATATGAGACTAAATAAACTGTGGCGGTAGCCAAAGTAACATTAAGAAAACGATAGCGAAGTTCGAAAGAATAAAATGTATGGGATTGACATAAGTTTGACCACGTCATTTAGCGCGGCTTATGTCAATCCCATACATTTTATTCTTTTCGAACTTCGCTATCGTTTTTTTAATGTTACTTTGGCTAAGCCTACAGGTATCCACAGCCACAACATATTTGTTAAATGTCGCAAAGAGCAACAAAAAATACGTATTTAAGGACAAAAGGCCCAGATTAGACTTACGAACCGATGGCATAATGACGTTCATAAGAGCTAATTGTAGCCTACACTCAATAAATGATTTTGAATTTTTAGAATTTTGAAATAAATAAAAACCCTTTTTTATGCTGTGTACTTTATTTTTGTTCTAACAAAATGAAAAAATACTTTATTCGTCCTAAAAAAGGTGGCAAGGCAACCCTACCCCGTGCCCTACTAGATTCTCCGAAGGGTTCGGTTCGGATTGGGTTCAGATCGGATCGGGAGGTAACTACGTACGACACATCCCTCGGCTATTGTAGATATTTTTTTTGTTAACTTGTATTTTGGGGTTGATCCACTTCCCCTCATTGACTTGCTCTATCAATGGCGAGTGGTAGTCTTTTCTTCCAGAAATCCCCATTAAATGCTACTTGAAATACATAATGAGGATTAGGGAAAAAAAGAGAAAATCCTCATATCTTTAAAAAAAATCATGCAAACAACACAAAACCGGTCGTTATGGAGAACCTTTGGGGAGGCTAGCAGTGGATGTCTTCCGGCTGAGATTATGATGATAATGAAACTTGTGCTGCACCAAATAAACAATTTTATTATTTAGAATATTTTATTTAGTTTATACACAACAAAAAGAAACTTAACTCAACCGTACTTAAAAAAAAACAGAGACAAAAATAACAAATTAAAAACTAAATACCTATAAATAAAAGATGTCGTCCAACTGTGGGCTCATGGGAACGGTCCCAAGCAGCAACATTGCCCCTCTGGATTGCCAAGCTAATACGCCTGCAGTGGTAGCTGCCAGCCTTCTTGTCACCGCATTTTATTATTATTTTCGCCATCTATTTACGAAATAAAAGTAAAACTTATTTTCTTCTATTATATTTATAATAATTATTTATCCACCCTCAATACCCTCGTATGAACTGCTGCCAAGCAGCAATTTCCTACAATGCGGTGTTACTTTTTGCAGAGTATGAAGTTTTTAGTGCCTCACTAATTGAGGTTCCTGGGTGCGCTTCTCTCATTGGCCTTATCATCACTTAACATCAAGGCACTGTGATTACCCGTAAAGTATAATTTAAAAAAAATGCGTTAGTTATAGGTACCCATTGTGTGTATTCCAAGCGTATATAGGCTATGGTATCCGTTTACCATCATACAAGCGGCATGCTTGTTTGTATAAATAATGTTATGATGCTTTTACCCGTATACAAGTGTTCGTATTGAATTCCTTTGCCATATGTAGCACAATCGATATCACAAAAAATAATCATCGTTCATGAATCACTTATATTATCCGATGACGATATGAATAACCTATATAGGTATGTGTAGCTTGTTTATGTATTTTTTTTCCAAATTAGAACTGCAATGGCTGTTTTTATTTACTGTTCGTAGCAAAGAATATTTCTTAGCTACTTTCTGAGAATGAATAATGTCAACCACGAAACTAAATACTACAACATAAGGTGCAGAATTCAAATGCGCAGCTAACTATTTATGTTTAAAACGTGAATTACCTACAGTGTAAGATAATATTGCTGAATTCCGAGTGTAGTGTTGGATTTGGCTCACAGTGCTTAAAGTAAGTGGGTTCAGAAAGTATTTCACTCTTTATTACATTTAAAAACAAACAACGTTTTAAGGACAGCAGTGGATCGTAAGTGATTCCCACTTACGATCCACTGCTGGATTTGTATATTTATATGTATGTATGTATGTATGTAGGTATTTACAGTGTTTTTATTTTCCTTAAATGTCTTTCGGTAATCAACGATCGATTTATTATTAGATTTAACATGTACAAGTATAATAATTTAAATTTAGAACCAGCGTATTTTATTTTTGCTTTGTTTTGATTTTTCAAGTGAACTACATATAGAGCAGTAAAACTATAAAACTTGAATCAATTACGTATGCCACTACAGTATTTCTCCCCATTAAAAAAAAACTAAGTAAAAGGAGTAGTAGCAACTCCATATACTCTAATCATCATCATCATCATCATCATCATCAGCCTATATTAGTCCAATGCTCATAGACATAGTCGTAGATTAGTCAATGGACGTAGGGCTCTCCAAGTGCATATACTCTATAACATCAGTTAGATAGATAGACATCCGACGACAACCGAAACACGAAGTTTGCCGAGAGACATTATGAAAGTAGATGCACTGTACCTACATCGTATTGTTTTGACTGAACGAGTGTACATAAGCAACACGTCCGCCAGGAAGATGAACTGAGACTACCGTTGCACAACACAGTTTGTGTGATGTTTGCTTAAGAATTCCTTATTTTGGACATACATGGACACTGTTAAACTAAGCTTTAAGGCAAACAGTTTAAGTTTGCAAATAAAACCATTGAACTTTGCGAAACTGTTGTGTTGTGTCCTCAAGAGCAGTCTACTATTTAGTGCGATTAATTTCGGTGTTGATTTCCGTTCGTCTTTAAAAGGCCACTTCGGGATCTTGTAGTATTCACTTTTAATAACATGTTAATAAGATAGAGGATAGGGAAAGGTTTGTCTACTCAGCAACGTCTTATGGATATGTTGTTTACTCCTGAATTTGATAATAAGGTCTTTTGTTATTTGGATGACATCGTGATTATTAGTGAAACATTCGAGGAACATATATCACTTCTAATCAAAGTATTTGATAAATCTTTTGCTGGTTTAACTATTAATTTTGAAAAAAGTGTATTCTTTAAAAACGAACTAAAATATTTAGGTTATGTGGTCAATGAAAACGGTCTTTGTGCAGATCCGAAGAAAATTGATGCTATTTTAGATTACCCTATTCCATCTTCTCGTAAAGAAGTTCGTAGATTTTTAGGAACATGTAGCTGGTTCCGTCGATTTATTCCTTGTTTTAGCACTATTGCTGCTCCGCTTAATAAACTAACTAGTAATGGTAAAAATGCTGCTAAATTTGTTTGGAATTCGGAAGCTAATCAAGCTTTTGTTAAACTAAAGGAAGCTTTAGTATCTACACCAGTACTTACTTGTCCCGATTTTAATCTTCCATTTTCAGTACACACTGATGCTTCAAATTTTGGTATAGGAGCTATGCTTACTCAAGTACAGGAAAATAAAGAAGTTGTCATAGCTTATATGAGTAAATCTCTTAATAAAAATGAACAAAATTATTCTACTACAGAAAGAGAAACTCTCGCTGTTATCACTGCTCTTGAACATTGGCGTTGCTACTTAGACAATGGTAGACAATTTATCATTTTCACGGATCATGCTGCTTTAAAGTGGTTTCTAAATCTTTCCAATCCTTCTGGCAGACTTGCTCGATGGACGGTACGTCTATCTTCTTTTAACTTCATTCTAAAACATAAAAAAGGTAAAGAAAATGTAGTACCTGATTTGTTATCTCGTTCTAAAAATTTATCGGATAATCTAATTAACTTAAACGTTTCAGTTTTAACGGTGGAAGAACAGTACAATAAAGTTTTACAAGGCTGTCAAAACAATCCTGATAGTTTTCCAAACTATACTATTAAAGATAATAAACTTTATCGTCTTACACGTTCCCTTCATACTTTGAATGATGATTTTGTATGGAAAGAAGTTCCTCTACCTGTTGATAGGGAAAATTTGATTAAGAGTAATCATGGTTTACCTGGTGAACCTCACCTTGGAATTTTCAAAACTTATAAAAAACTTTCTCTTTTATATTATTGGTCAGGAATGTTCAAAGACATTGCTCAATTTATTAATAAATGTGAATCTTGTCTTGCTTATAAACATCCTAATCATTCACCTTATGGTCCCATGGGTAAACCTAAAGTTTGCTCAAGACCCTTTCAATGTATTTCTCTTGATTTAATGGGTCCTTTTCCCATGACAAGAAAACGCAATCAACACATCTTAGTTGTGAATTGTTGTTTTTCAAAATTTACTTTAATCTTTCCTCTTAAACGTGCTATCGCCAAAGATATTAATGAGTGCTTAGAAAATTTAGTATTTCTCGTACATGGAATACCTCAAACAATTATTATGGACAATGGTCCTCAATTTCAATCCAGAGAATTTAAAAAACTTTTAGATAACTATAAAATACCTTTTATTTTTTATTCACCTCATTATTGCCCGCAAGTCAATCCCACTGAAAGGTATAACAGAACTATTGTTACAGCTTTAGCGTCTCTTGTAGCTGACGATCATAGATCTTGGGATATTTTTCTTCCAAAAATCCAATATGCCATGAACAGTACCGTTAACGCAGTAACGGGTTATTCCCCAGCATTTCTAGTTTTTGGAAGGGAAACTATCAGCTGTGGTTCTATTTATACTCCTACGAATAACCTTGACGATTTCACCTTCTTACCTCGTGATATATACGCTAATAATATTGGATTACTTGCAACAATTTTTGACAAAGTACAATTAGTTTTATTTGACTCTCATTCTAAAAATAGTCTTCGATATAATTTACGCCATACTATTAAAGAATTTAATGTTGATGATTATGTTTGGCGTAAGAACTTTGTGCTCAGTAATGCTGGTTCTTACTTCAGTGCCAAATTAGCTCCTAAATTCATTCGGTGTAAAGTGATACAGAAACTCTCCCCATTAGTTTATATTCTTGAGGATGCGAATGGTACTCGTGCAAAATGGCACATTAAAGATATTAAAACTTAGAATTTATTTTAATTTCTATCTTGATTTTAGGTAATGTATATATATATATATTTTGTTTTCATTCTCTAGTTACTTTTTGGCCTTCTCATTCCTTATCATTTCATGCGTACATTACTTTACTTACTTTGCACCAGGCTCTACCCCTGCGTTGCGTAAATTGAAATGCGCTACTCTCTGTAGGTACTTTGCACCAGGCCCTACCCCTGCGTTGCGTACTTACTTGGGATAGCATTTTTTTTTTTTTTCTTTCTTCATTTGAGCGGTTGACAACTCGTAAAATAAGCCCTTGTCATACATACATTTTTATACTTACATTTTCATTTGTATATATTTTCTTTCTTCATTTGTTACATCATTTTATTTCTAATGAGCGGCTGACTACTCATTAAATAAGCCTACAGTCATATCATTCATCATCACTGGGATTTCAGCGTGAGCGGATAACAACTCCTTAAAAAAGCCAATGTTATGAAGCATAGCTAGGTACTCTCCTTAGAGTAGGAGCCATTGATTGTGAGCCCTACCCTTAAGTTTGATAAATATTTGTATGAAAGGTTTATTGTAATATGTTAGATTTTGTATGGTAGGATTGGTATGATAGAGTTGGAAGTAACCTATTAACCTTCAAAATTTTCACTTAGTGTTAAAATTTTCTGGGGTTGTGGGGGAAATGTAGTATTCACTTTTAATAACATGTTAATAAGATAGAGGATAGGGAAAGGTTTGTGTAAATACGAAAATACTTACGATTTTTATTGTTGCTAAGCATGTTTTTTATATATTTTTATCTCTAGTAGTCACATTATTTTTAGGTCCAGTTGTTTCCTTTTATCTTTCTATCAAAATTATTACATGTTGTCTTTATTTTCTTACAATACTTCTTTAGATATTATAAAATAACTTCCATTCAATGAAAATTTATAAACAAAGCCTTGACAACCATGTCAAATGTTTTGATGGCAAAGACAATATTTTCTTTTAAAAGTGCAATGTAAACTTTTTATGTAATTCTAAATTTGTATAAATTTAAATTAAATTGTGTTCTACGGTAAGGGTATATAAGCGTCCTGTCCTGCGGTCAAAGGCCAGTCTAATTACGAGTTCTGACCAAGGAGAACCTAATTACGGAACCTCTGGCTGACTATAGAACCTCTGGCTGTCTGCGGAACCTCTGGCTGACTTCGGAACCTCTGACTGACTGCGGAACCACTGTTTGACTGCGGAACCTCTACCTGGCCTGACCTCTACCGGTCTGACCTCTGCCGGTCTGACCTCTACCGGTTTGACCTCTACCGGTTTGACCTCTACCGGTTTGACCTCTACCGGTCTGACCTCTACCGGTCTGACTTCTACCAGTCTGACCTCTGCCAGTCTGACCTCTGCTGCTGAAACAGTCTGACCCCGAGATCCTGTGAAGTGCTGCAAGATCCTGTGCGGTGCTGCTGAGCCAGTCTGACCCCGAGATCCTGTGAAGTGTTGCTGAGCCAGTCCTTCGCTACATACTGCTGAGGAAGCGCCATCTGGCGCTGATAGATTCCTCATCATAATCATCATCGGCCTATATTAGTCCACTGCTGGACATAGGCCTCCCCATATTAACTGTTAGATTTTTGTATATAAATTGTTTTGTATAGATTTTGTAAATATTTTGTTATTATTAAATTTCATTTATTTTCTTTCTTTCAATTAAAAAAGTTGCTTCATAACAATCTCTTGTTTTGAAATTATCCCTTAAAAAGTCGACTTGCCTGTCAGTTTTGGCTTTGTAGCTTATTTGGAAGTGCCGTTGCTTAGATAAGTCGTCTTTTTCAGGTAATGTTTTCGGTTTCTTTACATATATTGTAATATGATTGCAAAATAACAATTAAAAACAAAACTTTTATTGTATTCTTTTAGAAATTAATATCGTTTGTTATCCGTTAGTATATATTAGAAGTAAAACATAAATTGTATAAAGATTTTCTTTGAATAAAAATATGTGTCAAAAAGCTTTTATTTTGATAATAAACTTTTGTGACACGAGTATATCTAATTAAAATATAAATTGTAATAAAAGTTTTTGAATAAAAATATGTGTTAAAAGCTTTTATGTTGTTAAATAAGCTTTTGTTATACTTAACGAATAACGATGTTTCATTAACTACCACAACTAACACAAAAATTAAAATGCTGCTTTTATATGGTTAATATACGTCACTGCTATTATAGCGATAAAGAAAGCAAGTATTCTCAAAAAATATATTTTTAAGTTTGGTAAAACGTTCAAAGGTCATTGTTCCGTTTGATTAATTGATAGCAATCAGTCATAGAATACTACGCTTTTGTCACATTTTTAAAATTGGTTAAAGTATAAAGTTGCCAAAATTAATGAACCTATTAATTAAGTTTCAGTTAGCGGTGTCGGATTTCTGTTTTAACTGAGCTTGTTAACGGGACGAGTCAACTCTCCCAAATTTATCTAAGTGTATATCCATAGAATGTCCTTTTGTCTTTAATCGAGTCTCGAACTTTTCCCGAAATTCAGTTTCCAAAACCTACAATTACTTATATTAGGTACTTATTTATTATTTTCTATTATTTTTATTTTTGACTAATAAATCATTTTTACTTATTTGTATTTCTTTATTATTATTATAAAGAAAAGAAAAGAAAAGAATAAAGAAAAAAAAGAAAGAAGATTTGTTTTTTTGTTTGTAATGATTTAACTCTAACAATATTGATACACAACCGATTTTAAATATTTACCCTGCTAGTGTATAATGTACCTACCTATGTAGGTACTCATTTGTAATATTTTGTTAGGTACTTAACATACAAAGTAATTGAATCTAGGGCTGTATTAACGTTTCTTGTCAGCTTTCTACGTTAACTGAATGAATGAATATAAGTATTATACATACTAATGTATAATACTACTAGGTACAAGACACTTAAGTAGGTAGGTAGGTACCTATTCAGGATTGTGTTTAATTACAAAATAAAAAAAGGACTAAGTAGGTACGCATAAGAGTGCAAACTGTTAGGTACTACATATACCAAAGTTATTAGGTACCTATACATATAAAAGAGGGAAAAGGTATTTCTTTTTTCATTCTTCGTCATAAATAGAAAACTATAGATTATAAAAATAATAAAATATCTGTTTAAGCTTTTGCAAACGAAGCCCTTTCATACAATACCCCACATGACATGGTTAATTTACTTCAAAATTTGGACCCATAAAGACCCTGTTTTTTTTGTGATTTCATTAAATATGTATAGTTTTCAGATTTTTCCCTGTACTTGTGTATAAGACGATATTACTTGCAAAACTTCATAGTTCTAGGTCAACGGCAAGTGCCCTATGAATTTTGATTCCCTTGAGAGTGTCAAAATATACATTTTTTTGCGACATAAACGGCCGTATCTTTTTTTTTCGTTAACTTAGAAGTTTGATTTTTTCACAGCTTCAAGGGACTGCAGACCTGAGTATATGGTTTTAATTTCAACTCGATACCTCCACGCGTTTCTGAGATAAAGGGTCTTGACCGACAGACAGACGGGCAGACGGGCAGCCGGACAGACGGACAGACGGACAAACGGACAAACGGACAACAAAGTGATCCTATAAGGGTTCCGTTTTTTCGTTTTGAGGCAGGGAACCCTAAAAACAAATTAACATCTAATACCTCTATTACATGTTAATTTGTTTTTTGTACAATACCCCCCCGCATGCTATGATTGTGAATTGTGATACAACTTACACACACACACACCCACACACACGTGCATGCATGCACGCTCGCATGCGCGAACGTACGCACGCACGCACGCACGCATTTAGCTTTCTTACTTCAAATTCCGCTCGTGAAGTATAGGAATAAGATATGATGGGACTGGCATTGTCACTGTGTGATAAAAATCTCGAAAAAAAATACTTCAAATTTTGAATAAGTTAGTGTGACTTGCGTAAAATCTTTACCAGTTATCACAGTAGAAGAGGTTAGATAGACTGTGGTATTACTGTATTGGAACCTCTTGTCGATACAAAAACTTTTACATACACTAACATTCCATACGAATTTATTTGCGATGTCATTAATAAATTTGATAATTTTCGTAAGACAAAATAAATGCATCCTCCTTGAATTTCATTGCATGCGTGACATTAGGATTACCTTGACGAATTTGCTAAGATAAAAGAAAGTGTACAGATGTTACCGACGACCTTGGTGGTCTTACGTTTGTACAGAATAAATTGATCGAACCCGAAATTTGGGAACTTTGAGTTTAAATACGAGAAGGACATAAAAAGCATACCGTAATCTTTTGCGAAAAAACAACCGTTTTGTAAATGCTGGAGGGTGCAAAATAATATCTAAGTCTTTGTTTTTGCTGCTCACTGCGCGTACTGGCTTATCACTTCAGTGACGAATGTTTGTTTCAGTTTAGTGCTTTACGAAGCGACAGTGCCGGAAGACAGCGAATTTGTAAATTGGATGTTGTTCTATAAAACAATTTGGCACAGCAAACATCTTAATTAGACTTCAAATGGTGACAATATAAACGCACAATATATGGAGACTGTCTAGTCGACAATGAAATTGCTTTACCACTTAGAAGTGAATTTTGTTATTTAGTAAAACAAATAGTAAATTAATTAATTGTCTTAATTAATGGCTTCGCGTTTAGCATTTAGCCAATTTCAAGTGATTTTTTTATTATTAGTAGTAAGGGTACAATTGTACGGTAGATAGAAATTAAAATGGAGTCGCACAACACGTGTTATTATGGGACGAACTCGGGTATAACTCAACAACAAGTGACTGATACGTTGTCATCATTGACAATAAGCCTTAGCGAAATTTTATTGTAATGGAAGTTTTTGTCAAAAGTGATAAAGCAATTTCATGGTCGACTATACTAGGTAAGCTTTATACATACCGCGCACACATAGACTCTTTCGGACACGGAATCTCGGAACACCTCGGAACAGTCCGAACGAAGCTATTACGAGATTTCGTGCCCGTGACACTACTTATTCTGTGTCCGTGAGAAATCTCTATCGCACACATAGACAACCGTCTATGTTTTTGTTTTAATAATAATAGTAGGTAATATAAATAATAAAAAAAATATATTCTTCCACAAAACTTTTTAACCGACTTCAAAAAAGGGGGAGGTTTCTCAATTCGACTCGTATATAACTACTCGTATGTGTGTTCGCGGATAACTTCGTCGATTATGAACCTACTAGTGGTCGCCCAGTGGTCGAAATTCGACCGTAATTTTATTAACGCTGCACGGATTGTATCTTAGGCAATGAACAAAAAATTTTGAAATGAGCATAATAATAATATAATAATAATATAAAGAGTATATTATAATAATATGCGTGTGTGTCAAATACATGGTAGTGTGTGTAATGTTTGTTTTATCGATTTAATGTATTTTTAATATTATGCAATTACATAATTGCATAATTTAAAAAAAAATAACATTCTGTACTGTTTCTCTAAAACTATAAGTGTGCGAAATTTCATACTCCTCCGTCCGCGCAATTTTCGTAAAAGGGCGTACAAAGGTTTTGCTTCATTAATATATAGATTTTGATGTTTCTTTTTTTGGTTGTTGTGGTTCCGAGCTGTTCCTGCCAGATTCCGTGTCCGTGAGAGGGTCTATGTGTGCGTTGCTCGAGCGCGCTATAGCAGTGACAGCCCTACTTAGATTTTTAAGTTGTGATAGCCCTAATTCTATAAATATATTCTAAGATAAGAAACGCTAGGTGTAAGACAAATTATGTTTAGTAAATTAGTCTATTATAGAGATTCATACCGAACACATCTTTTTATTTTGACACTTTCTGTCATGAAGTGTACCTTCCGCAGTCTTTTTATTTCGTGATAAACGTACCGATATTCCCTAATGAACTTCATTAATGATGTAAATGTAAATGTTACCAAAAACTTCTTCCGAAAAGTTCAGATTACTTTCATTCATCCATTCCATTCTTCTTTATGATTATATTAAGCGCTTTAATGTCCAGATCAGTAGACTTAGCCAAAGTAACATTAAGAAAACGATAGCGAAGTTCGAAAAGAATAAAATGTATGAATCGAATCGAAATGTATGGGTCGAATTATAAAGCTACTATTAAAAATTTGTTAAAAATTGTCTTTTATGCTTATTTATGATTAAATTTGTAATTAGTGATTAAATTAAGTGACAAATATCATCTACTAGTGTTTTTTCTGACTAATATTGTGTAGTTTTTAAATTATGTGCTAATGTAATTTTCTAACTGTCATCGCCAGCTGACTGTTATAACAAATTTTACAAAAAGTTGTTAAAATAACTACTTTTGCCGTGGACTGCTGCAACATAAACCGGGGGAGTATTGTTTTCATTCCATTTATTATAAATACTAGTAACATAAGTGTAAATCTTAACTGAACACTTCATTCAAATTGTATGTGTCAATGTACTAGGCCAATGAATTGTTATTTTTCTACTTTGTAATCAAATCAAAGGATTTGCATCTAAACTGCAAAAGTATTTTTGGCATTTCAGTATTATAGTATTAAAATTTAATATTCCACTATACCAAGAATAGGGTAAGAATAAAACAATAATTGTTATTAGACACTTTGAATTTAAATTATTACCATTGACATTGAGAAAAACTTATTTCTAAATACTGTTACTAGGTACATGTTTTTGTTGTATTTAACAACAATACTACTCATATTCATTACTTTACAAATCTCACATATTGTGAGTATCGTCACACCTCAAATACGATTTGGCTTGGTTAACCTCTCTTGACTTGACTATATGTGGAAGTGAAGTTGATGGTGACTTTGTTTTGCCACAGACATTCATACACTTCGACACATTACAACCAGAACGTGACTGCTTATTTGAAGCTTATAACTTAATTAATTTCATTTCTAGATTATCTAGTAATAACTTGCAATTACAATAAAAAACTCTAATTTTAAACAACAAACTTTTGTGTGACACATCTACCCCCCACTTACTTATTATAATTAAAATCTCATTTTTAAATAATCTTAATTGCTGCACATACAAATTAAATAGAAGTTAGATAAACCTAACTTGCAACACCTAAGTCTTAATATATCTTAATATATACTTCTTTAATTTTCAGGTGTTTATAAAACCAACTTCACAATGCTGACCCGTAAGGCTGCTACTCAAAGTACTGAACTAAAGCTCAGAAAGGCACTTGAGGAGCTACGAGTATCCAAGGAATCCTGCAATCAGCTGCTAAAAGAAAGGGATGACAGTGAAAAGGAAATAAAATCCATAATAGACAGAAATTCACAGTTTAAGAATGAGTTAGCCCAACTGCACATGCAACACCAGGATGTGCTCCACCAGCGTGACCAACTGCAACATGTCATCTCCAATTTTGAGCAGCAGCATAACACCTATGAAAGGGCACTCAACCGCATCACCGAGTTGGAAAGGGACCTCAGTGCGGCAAACCACCAGATATCCCAATTAGTTGAGTTGCAGAAGCAGCATGAAGTGGATCATACTCAGTCCTTATTTGAAGAACTTATAGCATCACCTGGTGGAATTTCATTACAGCAATCTCAAAACAACAACAAAATAAATAAAATCAGCAAAACTAAAATTAAAAAATATGTAAAAATTAATAAGTTTATAAAGAAAACTGAGAAGTTGATTAAAAAAAATAACTGTTTTTATAAAAATATTGCTCTCAGAAAGGAGCGTATTAGCCTTATGGATTCCTTAGATATATATAATAGTAAGTTAATGGAAAGTAGGCAAATGTATGACCGGGACACTAAGCAATTACAAACTGACATCCAAAGGTTACATGAGTCTCTTGATATAATGACTAAAAAATACTCAATATCACAGAAACAGATTGAAGAACATATCCAATCAGCCACAGAGTTAGTTGATCTGTGCAAGTACAATGCTGATCGGTACAACTCATTAATTAATAATGAAATTAACCTACACAAAGAGTCTTTATCACTTGACTCAAATATTCAGATGAACACACAAAACTTGTCTGTTTTGGTTCCCGGTCCTTCATCGGCCTCTCCTCAAAAAATACTTAAACCTAATGTTACAAAATTAGTAAAAAAAACAGTTATGTACTCTGATAAACTGGGTCAAGGCTTAGGGTTGCCTATAAATAGAAATATTATCCACTCAATGACCAATATTTGTACTCCAGGTCAGTCGTTGAATGCTATAGTAAACAAAATATCACAGGATTCATTGAATAGTTCCACTAATATTATTGTATTATGTGGTGACAGCTCACAAACGAAGAAACGTGACATCATAAATAGTTTTAATATTTTGATAAAACTGCAATCTGAAACAAATTGCAGGATAATAATTAGCGCTTTTCCCTATTGTACCAATTTGACCTGGGAACAAAATAAACGCATTTATGAATTAAATTTATTATTGTTTAATTTGATTTGTCGTCATAGTGACACTATTTTATATTTTGATATAAATAAATTTATTAATAGCTTTAGTTTGACGTCAGATACTATGTATCTTTCTACGAAATGTAGGACCCAAATAGCTAAATTGTTAGCTTATAATATACAGGATACAGTTATAAATGGTATAACTAAGTCTTTACGTCATAACAACGTAACCATTAGTAGTTCTACTAATGCAACATCTACAACTAGTAATAAGGTAACAACAACCTCATGTTTAAACTGAGGTCTAAGACAAAAGCCAAGTCCTCATTAATTACTATTATACATCAAAATATTCAAGGTTTGGCTGGCAAAGACTTAGAGTTAGAATTATTTGCAAAAAGTCAGGCAATTCATATATTTTGTTTAACTGAGCATTGGCTAAGAAGTCATGACACATCATTCTATGTAAATAATTTCCAATTAGCAAGCGCGTACGTGCGAAGCTCAGCTATTCACGGTGGTTCTTTAATACTAGTAAGAAGTAATATAAAATATAAAGATCGCAACGATATTGTAGGCTTATCAGTGGAGCGTAATATTGAGCTATCATGTGTGGAGTTTAATAGCTTTGTAATAGTGTGTGTATACCGACCCCCATTGGGCAATTTCGGTATTTTCGAATCTGTAATGGAAGACGTACTAAGAAAATTAAAATTAAAAAATAAATTTGTTTTTGTATGTGGCGATTTTAATATAAATATTCTAGAAAGCACTTCAATGAGTGTTCGTCTTGTTGCCTTGTTTAAATGTTTTAATCTCATTAATCTATTTCTCGAACCCACTAGAATAACTTCACATTCAGCCACTTGTCTTGATAATGTTTTTACAGACTATGACCCTGTTTCTAAGTCAGTCATTAGTAAGCTTACGTCTGACCATTGCGGTTTAAAGGTGACCTATGATTTTAATGTTAAGGATGAGCCAAAAATAGTGAACTGTAAACCAGTTACAAAGGAGCGAGTAGAGCGTTTTAAAAATAATATATCGAGTAAAATTAATGCATTGCCATTTGGACAAGATGATCCAGATGTTTTATATACTAATCTTTTTAACTTCATAAAGACTGAATATGACCAAGTGTTTACACAAAGAACAATCAAAATAACTCATAAACTTAAGTTCTGTGACTGGGCCACGACTGGTATATATAAAAGTAGAAATAAATTGTATGATTTATATAGTCTAAAACAATATAACCAAAATTCTAATTTTACGGAATATGTAAAGAATTATTCGAAAATATTTAAGAAAATATGTATAGTAGCAAAATCTAATTATATTAAAGAAAAAATTAAAAAGTCCAACAATAAAATTAAAGCCACTTGGGACATTATAAACCGTGAAACAGGTAAATTTAAACCACGGGATAATACTTTCACTTTAAAAGTAAACGACAACTTAGTCAATTCAGATTCACATATTGCTAATATTTTTGATGATTTTTTTGTAAATATACCTGTGCTGACAACCTCAAATTTGGATTCATCACCAGAAGCTGCACAAGCATTACTCCAAAAATATGTACCAAAATGTAATGTTTCTTTTCAATTTAAATATATTGATTCAATGGATATTATAAAAACATTTAAATCACTGAAAATGAAAAACACAAGTGATTTGTGGGGCATCTCTATAAAAGTAATTAAGAATATTATACATTCTATTGCACCATATCTTGCTGAAATTTTTAATAACTGTGTGAATAAAGGTATCTTTCCCGATCTTATGAAGTTTTTAGTAAGGTCATACCTTTGTTCAAATCGGGAAACAAAGAAGACCCCAGTAACTATCGACCCATTTCAATACTACCAACTCTAAGCAAAATTTATGAAAAAGTTATATTGGAACAGTTGATGTCGTATTTTAACATAAACAACCTTTTACATAATAAACAATATGGATTTACAAAGGGTCGTTCTACTACTGATGCAGGTGTTGCTCTATTAAAACATATATTTGATGCCTGGGAGAAGTCTCAAAACGCCCTTGGAGTGTTTTGCGACTTGTCCAAGGCTTTCGATTGCGTTGAGCACAAAACTCTGGTGATGAAGCTAAATTACTACGGTCTCAAAGATTTCGCACTAAATTTAATTCAGTCGTATCTTAGCTCTCGAACACAAACTGTCGATATTAATGGAACTAAATCATCTGGTTCTCATGTAAAAATGGGAGTTCCACAAGGGTCCATTCTTGGTCCTTTTCTGTTTTTGATTTATATTAATGACTTGCCATTCTTTGTAGAGAACTTCTGCGAAATCGTATTATTTGCAGATGATACTTCACTCATTTTTAATGTAAGTAGGTGTAAGAAAAATTACGACGATGTAAACAAAGCACTCTCTGATGTACTCAGTTGGTTTACTATTAATAATTTGCAGCTTAATGCTAAAAAAACAAAATGTATTAATTTTAAATTACCAAATGTCAAAAATGAACCAACTGATATAAGAATAAACGGTGATCGATTAGATTTGGTAGACTCAACAGTTTTCTTAGGTATAACCCTTGACTCAAAACTTCAATGGAATCCTCACATTTCGAAATTGGCCGGCAAACTCAGTTCTGCTGCTTATGCCATTAGAAAAATAAGGCAGTTAACAGACGTTGAAACTGCTAGAACAGTTTACTTTAGTTATTTTCATAGTGTCATGTCGTATGGCCTCTTACTGTGGGGAACAGCGGCTGATATTGAAACTATATTCATTTTACAGAAACGAGCAGTAAGAGCAATCTATAGACTAGGTTCACGAACTTCTTTAAGAAATCTTTTTAAAGAAATTGATGTCTTGACAGTGGCGTCTCAATTTATTTATAATTGTATAGTTCTTGTACGTTGTAATATCAATTCATTTGCTAAACACAGTGATGTACACAATTTTAATACTAGAAATAAGTCAAAACTTGCAATGCCACTGTTCAGGTTACAGAAGGTGCTTGGTTCTTTCTTGGGGCAAGGTATACACTATTACAATAAAATACCAAATACTGTACTAGATTTACCTTTAGATAAGTTTAAAAAACATGTAAAGTCTTCTTTATTAAAAAAAGGTTATTATACAGTCAAAGAATATTTAGAAGATAAAACAGCCTGGCTGTAATAAAAAACATATACATAATACTACTTATAAATAGTGTCCTGCAGATAACAAAATAGCGTTGCATTGAACATTACAATTAGTTTTATTTTTATTATTATTAACTATAGTTTTTTTTGACTTTTACTAGTACTGTATGATATTGTAAAAAATTAAACTGGTAAATTATGTTTTTGCTGACTTAAATATTTTATTTAGTTATTTTTTATTTTTTGTGTTTTTTTACATGTTGTGATTGTCCTTTACATTTTGTGTTTTTATTTGTGATGGAAAGTGTCCTTTATGATAGGGCTTTTTCCAATATTTATGACGCTGTAAGGGAGAAAAGAGCTGGACACTTGCTGAGTTTCTTGCCGGTTCTTCTCAGTACAAGATCTCCCGCCCAGAGTAGATAGACTTACGAACCGATGGCTTAAAATGACGTTCATAAGAGCTATTTGTAGCCTAAACTGAATAAATGATTTTGAATTTGAATTTGAATTTTGAATTTGAATTTGAATTTGAATTTATGGGATTGATATAAGCCGTGCTAAATCACGTGGTCAATCTTATGTCCAAATCCAATCTTTATCATCCTTAAACCCAATCATGGCTGCAGTGAACAATTTTTTTTCTTTTTTGTCTGTTTTTAAAAGTTTTTTTTTTTGCAATATTTTTTAAACTTTACTTGCTCACTCATTAAGCTCCCGTTGTCAATCTCAGTAATAAAACAACTTGCAATCAATAAAACTCTTAAGTGCAATGGTCATTATTGATGAAATCATGAAACTTAACAGCGGGCAACGGCTTTGTGGATTATAATTATGCACTGGTATCGGATACCACTGCGTCGATTTACGAGTTTAGGGTGCCTATGTGCAAGTTTTATTTTCCATATGATTGTGTTTACGAAAACGAGAATTTGTATAGCTTCAAGCTGCGCATCCTGGTGACATACGAGGAGAGTTTTTTCTAAACAAATTCAAGCTTTTGTTAAATTGATCGAAGGACAAATATATAGATATATAGACAGATAAATTATTTATCACCAATACGACTTAGGGATCTTCAAGAAACGAGCCTATTCCTTCCTTAAAGGCCGGCAACGCATCTGTGATTCCTTTGGTTTTGCGGGTGTCCATGGGCGGCGGTGATTGCTTCCCATCAGGTGACCCGCCTGCTAGTTTGCCTCCTTCTAATATAAAAAAAATATAAAAAAATATTAGCTAAAATTATTTATACAATATTAGTTAGTAGTATCTTAAAGCCTATATTAGGTTTGTCTAGACGGCGCCGCTAGAGTGCTAGAGGCGAGAGTGTTCAGTCAAAGGAGTTTCCTTTTTGTGTTTTTGGGGTGTGAGTTTTTTCATACAACTAAGGTGGCAATCAGGCATACGGCCTGCCAATTATGTCGCCTTTAGAACGAAAACGACTTAACGAAAAACTACGAAAATTTTGTTACGATCGTACTTTAAATCTTAACACGATCGTAAGTCAATTTTCGTTTTTTTAGGTAAGTCTTTTTCGCCTAGCTTTTTTTGTGGATTTGGAGGAGATGCTGCTTCAATGGCATACAAATTATCGTTTAAGTTAATGTGATCTAATGGAGAACTGAAGAAAATAGCCAACTAGTCATCCTGAAGATTATTTAAGGATTCAAACTGAAGTATTATTAAGTTATGCCCCTGCTGAGTTTCTTGCCGGTTCTTCTCAGTAAAAGGTCTCTCGCCCAGAGTAGACTTACAAACCGATGGCATAATGACGTTCATAAGAGCTATTTGTAGCCTAAACTTAATAAATGATTTGAATTTAGAATTTTATGATCCCTGTGTGAGTAAGCTTAATAAATATGTAAGTTACCTATTTACATTGAACGCAACAATTTTACAAAGTCCATTTTAAAGTAAAATGTTATTTAGATCTGATTTCAAAGTTCGTCTGGTGATTTTTTTTTATAAACCTGCCATGGCAGGTTTATAAAACAAAATACAACGAACATTTTAATCACCATGGTGATTAAAATATTCGTCGAATTAGGAAGAAGGTACAGACAATGTAAATTAATAATAAAAAAGTTCTTTGTATGTTTAAAGTTTAAAGACACATTAATTTTGGCACAACACCAATTTACGCAAGTAAATCACACAGAATCCATCTTGATAAACCTCTAATCTATTTCCTTCGCCAACTAGCAATGCATTGTTCTGTTCCTGTTGGAAGGAGATGGGATCCAGTAACTTATTGGGTAATTATAGAGGCGTAATTACTGTGGCAATGAAGTTGGAAATGCACGACTAATTCTATTGGTGTACCACGCTTTAGTATCCTGCGGTGTTCGCTTGAAATAGAATGGAATTATTGTTCACAAAACAAGGGATGGGTGACCAAAAGGTAATATCGGAAAAACACACAAAATACAGAGGACCTCGATGGCGCAGTGGCTAACGCACCTGCTCTGCCTTTGCTGAAGTTAAACAACTTTCACATAGGCCTTTCATTATAGGGTGACTAAAAATGTTATTATCTCGATCTCCTCCATGATTCAGAAAGCACGTAAAGCCGTTGGTCCCTGCTGCATTAGCAGTCGTTAACAACCATCAATAGATGGACCTGGACTGGACCTGTGTGGTGGTTTATGGTCGTTCTCCTTTTCCATCCATAGGCTCGTGCCCCAGCAGTGGGGACATACTTTGCATAAAACTGTAGATATAGTTAAGTCACGATATAACTAATAAAATATTTTTTTGAATAGTTCTTAAATGTATGTATATTACAATTACACAGCTGGTTAAATTAAGGTGTTTTCGTTAAATTTGATTTAATTTACATTCTTGAGGTGTTTTAAAAATATAGGTAAATCTAACATACATTCACCACAATTAAAAAAAATATATGTTTATTGTTATTTTGGATCAGTATTTAATTGAGTGTTATATAAATAAAGCAAAACGTATTAAATAAACTAGAAAAATAAGGCTAAGAGTTATGAAAAGATTACTAATGTGATCAATTATATTTAACTAACGATTTCTTAAAATTGTTTCATGCCAATAAGAAACTTTAGCAAACAAAAAGATCTACGGTGTTGTTTTCGTCTGACACAACGACAAGCAAAATAACAATTTACAGCTAAGAGAATATCAAAGATCAATTGGAATGTGACTTATTGAAATAAAACGCACGACTCATGACTTATAACATTTTAGGATATATTAGTTAATGTAGAAAAGCTTTTTTTATTAATTCGCCAATTCAAAGACGTAGACAGACAAATTAATCAAATGTTTGGTTTGGTTTCTAAAGGCTTCTAACAGACGACACGCTATTTCACGGCGTTATTTTTGCATGTGTAAATGGACAAAACAAATGAAACATTCCACACGACGTGTAAGGACGACAATTTCATGGAAAATTTATTTTCTTTAAAGCTTTTAGTAAATGATTAATTACCCTCAAAAACATAAATGTGAAAAAAATGTTTTTTAACAAACAGGTCTAAAAAGCAAGAAATAATATTGAAATCATATTATTAATTACCTAGATAAGCATGTCAGTTTAAAAAAAAGTCTATTGAAGTCGGGTGGTTGGTGGTTGGCTGGGGGACAATTTTGTTTCGTTAAAGGCCGGCAACGCATCTGTGATTCCTCTGGTTTTGCGGGTGTCCATGGGCGGCGGTGATTGCTTTCCATCAGGTGACTCGCCTGCTCGTTTGCCTCCTTCTAATATAAAAAAAAAAAAAAAACTTTTATAGTTGTTCTATTATCTCCACTTTTTTATTGTAACGGGTGGACCGTTTTAAGTTTCCTGTTTTTGAAGTCGGTTTTTTTTTGTTAAAAATTATTTGAAGTCGGTTAATGAGAGCCAAGTTCATTATTATGATATATGCCTTGGTTGTTGACTTCAACGACAAAAGAAGTAAGATCTAAGTGGGTGCTAAGTTCAATGGTCAGTCCTGAATTTATTTATAACAACATATAATATCATTTCTTCTTATAACTTAGGATTATTTATCGAAGCCTAAGGTCTAACTTGGCTAGTTCTCATATACGAATCTTTTAATACATTTTCGATTAAACTATTAACTACTAGTGGCCACTCGCTGTTTCACCCGCGTGGTTCCAGGTTTCACCCACGTGGTTCCCGTTCCCGTGGGAATACCGAGATAAAAAGTATCCTATGTGTTATTCCCGGTAATAAACTATCTGTATGCCGAATTTCATCCAAGACCATTTAGTAGTTTTTACGTGAAAGAGTAACAAACATCCAAACAAACTTTCGCGATTATAATATTAATAGGATAATGAAGTATATTGCCAGAATATGGCGTTTTAAATATAATTTTCACATTATGTGTGTTATATGGTATATGAGCTATGCTAGACATTTACAAAATATAGCCCCACCATCAGCATTGAGATTGGAGAAAGTCATTGTTATGACATATGTTTTTAATAACATTGTTTAATGATTTGGGGGTTAAAGTTACTCGCGTCCGTAGGTTTACCCTTGAGACCCTACACGTGACCCCTGGGTGGTGCTAAATGGGTGACACTGTCTGAGTGGTAGAGCCACGCTGCTTTGCAGCACGAAATGGGCCGGCTCGCCCGGCGAAATACCACCCTCTCACAGAATATCGGCGTGAAACAACGGCACTCGTTGCTGTTGTGTTTCGTCCGGTGAGTGAAAGTACCGGAGGCCCATCTCTCACCCCTCCCCCTCCCAATTCCTACTCCCTCCTCAAGATCCAACTCCTTCCTCAAGGTCGGCAACGCATCCGCGATTTCTTTGGTTTTGCGGGTTGTCCATGGGCGGCGGTGATTGCTTTCCATCAGGTGACACGCCTGCTTGTTTGCCTCCTTTTAACATAAAAAATAATTGTTGATCTCAAGGGGATCTTATAGTAAAAAGCGGACTGTATTTCTATAGATATAATATTACTAGGTACAAATTATTCGTGTGTCCGTACAAAAGTAGAATCGGCCGGTGCCTAAGCTGTCGCGAAGCTAAGTAAGGCGGTGTGCGGCGGGCCAGGGGTCCGAACCTGTTGCCACCGCCCGCCGCTACGCCGTCGTGTCGCTGAGAGCGGCCAAACGCCACTCGCGCGCCGACATAATAATAATAATAATAAAATATTGCATTAAACATATAAAAAAACTATTCTTATTTTATTATAAATCATAAATGGATTCTACCATAACAGAACATTTTATTTACGGTTTAATATGCATATGATCGAAAATATTATGGTACCTCATTGTTTTGGTTAATTCATTTGATCGAAAAATATATGAAATGTCAGATCAATAAGTATTTATGTTGAAGAAATGTGACATTTTATTATCATTTCTTAATATGGCACCACCACTAATAGTGGTGCTACAGCTTTGGTGCCATATTAACAAATGCTAAGGCCGACGTGTTCTATCAGAATAAAACACTTTTATTTTTGGCCGGCACTTTGGATTTTGGACCAAAATGGATGATGTCCTTTGAACTTTCTAGGTCATCTGGAAATGGGTTAGAGTTTTGATCTATCTATAGATCAGTGAGTCAGTCAGTCAGTGATAAAAATGATGACTTATGGACTTTAATATTTAAATAACCGTTTGAGGTGCTTTTTATGAAATGTGGTGCACATATGTATCTCGCTCTCGCAAGTCTCAATATATGAACCAAATTTGATATGATTATGTAAAATTGTAAATAGTTTTTGAGTTATGAGAGGGTCAAAAAGTGGCTCTAAATGGTTCGTGTAATATTACACACGGTGCTGTTCGCCAGTTTTGTTGAACTTGGCTTGACACGCTACCGCGTGTCTAGATCTTATGCAGTTTTCTACAAAACCGTAAAACAGTTTGAAGGCAGCGTTCTCGTAGAAAAAGTCGTAAAAAAATTTACAATTCTTAAGTTACGATTTCAGATACTATAAGGATCATAACTGGATATTGTGATGATCAATAATCAAATAGCAGCGCCTGCCGTACGCAAAAAGAAAAAGTAACCGCTTTACAATCGCTTTATAAGACCGTCGTCTGTCAGAGGCCTAAAAGAATCCATTTTGAATGTCCAGACCTAAGGTCCAGACTATATAATAATAACCATCTTCATAACTGTGACGAGGGTGTCTGACAGGTCATTGTCAAATTGAAGTGCAGAACAATGCGCGGAATTATATTTTCAACACATTGAAAAAGTTGCACCATCATTTCACGCAAATATTTATTGTCCAAGTAATATTTTATTGCGGTTTGAATGGAATTTGAAGATGTTCCAAACAGAAACGACGTAATTTTTAGGGTTCTTTGGTAGGAGGTAAATAGTTGTCTGTGAGTGGAACTCGTAATTAAATTGTTTGTTAGTAGTGATAATAACTGCCCTCGATTAAAACTTTGGCACTATATAATGCATGAGGCGAAACCTTTTAAACGGAGCTACTCGCGTTTATGACACACTATAACTAAGTATTTAGGTCTAATGTTCTAAAGCCGTTAAAGGTTTTACTTTTTATTTTTTAGGAGCTTGGTGGTATTGGTTTACGCGTTCGGACGCCATCTTGCAAGTTGGCGAACTTTCGCTGGGCGGGGATGGGGGACAAAAATAAAATATCTTGATCTTTTCCGAGCTTTGAAGGCATCTTAAGCTTTTGCTGTGGGCCCCGTTTAATGTCTTAAGATGGATAACACCGGTTGTTAGAACCCACCAAACCGCATAAGGCCAGTGTAGTGGTTTTGACCTGACCCTTCCATGTTTGTAGGAAGACATGAGCACCGCAAAAGGACGTTTATAGACTAATGATGACCATCAACTAATTTTAAGCGATGTGATAGTTTATTTACTAACTATTTTGACGCCATTTTTACTAATCTTTTGCCCACAGACCATGCAAAAGGTTCGAATCATCCGTCATTTTAAATCAAAATAGGTACCTTTTGTTTCATTTGTTGTGTTCGTGTTGAGTTCGTAGAAACTTTAGGAAACAATACTAGCAATTACATCATCTTTATTCATAATAAAAGATCTTTCAAATTTGGAATGACAAAAGGGTGTCATCGCGAAAATTGATGTTCCCAACAACTCAATTAGCATTTCAGGGAACATTAAGGTTACCCAAATGTTCCCTACAACGTTATTTATATCTTACAAGTTTGTTTTATTAAACCGATAAGGTATACTTTACTGCGAGTCGGTGGACGGTTAAATTATTCAAATACCTAACTGATACTAAACTTAGACCCGAACGAAGTAGAGATTTATACGTTGTAAAAGGGTTTTCGTCATGGTACGTTAATTTGCCTGTAGATATCTGCATGAGCGAGGAAATGTATTGTTTTTATTACGGTAGGAATAAATCGTATAATTTCGGTGCTTCTTCGTGTTTATTTTTTTTGTTATGTTTTTTTAAGAATATAGAGTTGTGTGCTATGGAACTTACAATAGCATGCGGCTGTATAAAGTCAATATGCAAATATTCTACGAATATATCATCGTCATTGCCAGCGTGTAACTACTGCACAGCTGAGCTTTAGCATTCCCACATCGACAAAAGCAGATTGGGAAGTTTACCTATTAGCATAGCATGCATTAGCATATTATTTATTTACTAAGAGTAAGCATTAGATTTTAATCTTACCAAAGTTAAGTAATGATAAGGCCGAAGATGGAAGCGCACCCGGATTCTTCAACCACTGAGGAACTGGGTATCTTATCTCTAGCTGCCGGAACTCAACAAAGCTTCTAAACAACAACAAATTATTAATAAATAAATAAATAAATAAATAAAAATAAATAATAATCATAGTAATACTACCGGAGATATATCCTGAAGGACGATACGGTCGACATTTGTCGGGCATGCCGCCGTCCCGGGTAATCACTCACGGCGAGTATTTGCACAGACATAACCTGGTAGCTAGGATTATTCACTAGTAACTTGCTATTCTATACGGTCTTGTGGACTTCGAAGTGCCGTACTACAGGTACACACCTGCGCCGGTTCTCAAAAACGGCCGTGCCACGCTCTATTGGGATCGAGCTGTCATCACGGACAGGACTATTCTAGCTAAAAGGCCTGATATCGTGCTGATTGATCGATCGCAACGCCGGGCAGTGCTTGTCGACGTCACCATCCCACACGACGAGAACCTTGTAAAGGCCGAGAAGGACAAGGTCAGCAAGTACCTTGACTCGGCTTACGAGGTAACCGCCATGTGGGATATTGACTCGACAATCATTGTGCCGATAGTCGTGTCTGCGAACGGTCTGGTAGCGAAGAGTCTCGACCAACACCTTAAGAAACTCTTGCTCAATGGTTGGATCAAGGGTCAGATGCAGAAGGCGGTACTCTTGGACACGGCGCGGGTAGTCCGAAGGTTCCTGTCTCTGCAGCCCTAACTACCGGCAGCTTAGGCCCTGCCCCGGTGCCGGCGGCACCCTAGGCTAGGTTTTTTAAAATATTTTTATGTTTTGTATGTGCTTTTGTATTTTATTTTTATATTAATATTATAACAAATCTAGGCTAAGAAAAAAGATACCTAAATAAAGAGATAATAATAAATAATTTATTAATTATTAACATTTAATGTCATGGTGATGTATTATGATAGATTGCGGTAGCTAAACAGGCGGACTTAAAACCAACCAAACCGAGTAGGTACAAACATGTACCTACCCCCACTGGGAATCGAACCCGGGACCTCGTGCCTGAGACCGGTGGTCTTAACCACTAGACCACTGATTTGTTTAATATTGTTACTATTATACGTATTTAATGATTGCAATAATTTGATTAAGTTTTTGCTAGAAATACTGGCAAGTTGTACAGTACAGTCCGCACGGAAGATGATGAACGCTTTAAACTTTAAAGTATAGTCGACAATGAAATTGCTTTACCACCTTAGAAGTGAATTTTGTTTGCATATAATAAAACAACAAGTTCTATTTTTGTTTACAAGACCAAGTGATACGTTGACATTATTGACAATGAGCCTTAGCGAAATATTATTGTTACGGAAGTTTTTGTCAAAAGTGATATAGTAGTTTATGCAACTGTCATATAATGAAGGGTATTAAAACACGAGTGTGAGTTTATGAAACGAGCGCAGCGAGTTTCATAATAGTAACGAGTGTTTTAATACCCGTGTAGTATGCAGTTGCATACACTACTTTATCTTCACTAATGCAATTAGTCAAACAACAAGAGTAAAAGCTGACAATAGTTTATTTATAATAATTGTTCAAATTTTGGATGGTACAATTTTGAAAGTTAATGTTAATTATTGATCCAGCAGCTATAGCGGTCGCGGGGCAAGCAGTAGAGCTCGTAGACGGAGTTGGAATATTTATAATTACTTCATTCGTCTTGTTTTCTATTCTGTTCAAGATCGTATTTGAGACTTGAATTTTATTCATTAAAGACTCATCAATGTAGCTTTCAGCCACAGTAGAAGACTTCCACCCCCCGTGTCGTTTCAGTGCGGTCAAATCACCACCGCTATCTATGAGAAGGGTCGCCGAGGTGCGCCGGAAGCAATGCCCCGTGTACAACGCTGGGTTAGGCAGATTCAAAAAACTTGCGATAGTTTTTCCCAGAGCACCAAATTTATTAATACCAGTTCTTTGATCGACGCACTTCCCCGATCTATAGCTCAAGAAAAAGGCAGGGTTTCGACAGGGGGTGGGTCGAAGTTCCATGTATTTTTTACATACGGCATAGCAGTTGCCCGTCACAACGAAAGAACGATCTATTTTCGTTTTTGTTTTCGAAACTTTCACCATGATTGTACTGTCGTCTATGTTAGAGACTTCATCGAACTGGATGTTGTATAGCTCTTGCCTTCGGCATGTCCCCATTATGCCGAAGATTAGTGCAACCTGTAACAATAAACGATATAATAAGCTTGAGGTACATAGCCAAGGCAAAAACTATGATTTATGAAGTAGTAAAGAGTAGGTACCTACTACCTAATTTATACACAAAGCGCTTAAACGGAGTGTCTAGATAACTTGCGTGTGTAGTACGTAAGTACTAGGTAGATTAAATAACAGAACTAAAATACACTTACCTTTTCAAAAAGATACAAAATATCTGGTGAATCTTTCAGGAACATCTTTATTTGACCTGATGTAAACGTCAAGGACTTTTTTTCCTTGTGTCCTTCTGAACTGCGTTTCAGGAACGCTATGACTTTTGAATACTTCGTGATATCAATATTGTTGTAGATACTCAGTGTGGACTAGAGCATAGAATATTTAGCCCACATAGAAGATGGCTTGAATTTGTCGGAGAGGTCTTTGAGATACACAAGAATGACATTTTCAGAAAATGATGTAGTTTTGTTTTCGATCTTCCATGCCAAAAAGTTATTATATTCTTTTTCATATAATTTTCTAGATTTTTCTGGCAAAAGATTGTGAGTTACTTTTGTTGCCAATTCTAGAATATCCGGAGGCGTACAAATATCATCGTCGCTGTCCATTTTTAACTTTTAATTTGTATTTTAAAAACAAAACACATTGCGAAACATTAAATTCACGCGTACGGTGTATTGGCGCAGTGAACTTGCCCGCCATTAAAATCTAACCAATGAGAGCGCAGCTGCGCGCGCAGGGCCAATCAGGAGCGAGCGCGCGCTGTTCTTTTTTTATTTAATTGGCACAAGATCTTACCAAAGAGTTTTGTGTATGTAAGTTTAGTAGTTTCGACGAAGTTTTCACGTATAACCCAACTGTTTTCAAAAGCCAGCCTAATATCAAAATTTTATACAACTTGTATGAGGATTTTGACATAAGGCTCGCCAGGTTAATTGGTCGCGTTTTATTGATGTTATAATGAGATTTTATCTACACTAATGTTGTAACATTCTACTTATGTTTCCAATACTTGACTTATAATTACTACTGTTATAGCGCAGACAACAAAACACTCAATTTAAGCAATTTCACA